>OZ007579.1:23077499-23677499 GCA_963931925.1 Onchidella celtica | reverse complement strand
TGTTGCATGGGCACAAATAAAATTGCCAAATTAAAACATGAGATTGGGAATGGGAGAACACTCAACAGCACAGAATAAGCAAAAATTGTGCAGGGCATTTATGCACTTTGGCACTCAAATCCCAACATGTCAAGGCAGCTCTTATCTGACATATTTGTGGGAAACACACAGCTCCAGCAGTGCTTTTCTGGAGAGGGTTCTTTTTTAATTTTGGCCAAGATCAAGACAAACAAAGAGTGGATAATAAGATATGGTTGAAATGAACTGTAAATAGTGTAAGTTTTTTAAGATGATTTTCAGCTTAACCTGTTGTGACCAACAAAAAAAAAAGCCTGAAAATGTAAGTTCAGAACTAGTACCATTTAGTTTTATCGTCATTCAGAACTATTTAGTTTTTTTTTCCCCAGATTCGGATTTTTTAGGACCCTGATTCAGATTTTTGTTTTTGTAGGGTGGCATCTCTGATATATATAAGCACGCCCATGTAAAATTGCACTCTCTCTTACACCTGTTTTTTTAAATATCTTTTCAGTGAGTAGTTTTGGAGCCTTTTCTTTAAACACATGTATGGGCCTAGCTTAATAATAGTGTGATAATGATGGGCATTATAGTCTGGCTTAGGATTGGTCAGGCCAGCTATGACATTATCATTTGTAGAGTGATCAGATTTCAATTTTGCCTTGCCATCCTATTGTTATCCAAGATCACATCTTCACTGTCTGGGTCTCAGAGATTGGTGGTCTGGGAACAGAGTCATTTGTACCAGCTATAGGCTATGGGCTACTATTAGGCAGACAGTGGTATTTGAGTTCATTCAGAGACAAAAATTTAATCATGTTTTCTTATGCCGGGGAAGTTTGTGTGTCTAAATGAAAGAAAATATCAACTCTGATCATCTATGTTGTTCTTGGATCAATCCACTGTTTTGAAGTCATAAACTTTTCTTCATCTTGTCTTGCTATTTCATAGAATCAGTTATTAACCCTCATCCTGCGGGAGGCCACTATATTGGCCTCCTTGTGAGACACGCGAGGCCAACATTATGGCCTACATACTGCAAACCGGGTCCTGCAGGAGGTCAATATATTGTATAGTGTAGCGTCCTAGTCCTACGGGCTAACAGTGTTGTCCGCAGCCCTCGGCGACCCCTCGTGTGCTAGTTTTACTTTTCTGTGATGTCTCGCTGTGTGACGTAATTGTTTATTATAATAGTTCAGTCGAAAATGTACCACATCATTCATGTCGGAGTAACTACGCTAGGCTGGCCTTGGAGTGACGCAATTCTGTGACGTTTCTAAGTGCGATTTGGTGGCCTTTGTGCATCCCGTAGTTTCTGGATTTCCCGTTCGTGAACGTTCTATCTAGATGGGTATATAAAGGATGGCAAGTGAGCGAGTGTGGGTGCAAGAGTCAGTTATTCCGCATGTGGGCAAGATCCCGTCATTCTGTGTGCAAAACCCAATATAGGCCTTTGTAACTGCGTGCCTTCCTCGTAAGTATGCTGTGAGATATCCAAGGTTCATCTAGGGTTAATAAAAGTTAATGTTAATCTTTCATCGGATCCTGTTTTCATTTATTTCTACGACAGTTCGAGACAGCTTCGTTTTTAAAGGGTAGCAGTTCAGATCACCTGACTCTCCCTATCATAACGTGCTGAAATTTACATCAACTGTTACATATAGCAATCCTGCTCCTTGTGTTTTGTTTATTCGGTTGCCACGACTATCGTTTTTTTCACGTTTTTTTTCCACACTATTTGTACCTGTTTATCTATCCTGTCACCCCTCCTATGTCTAACAAAATGGTATCGTCCGATTAGTTTATTATGATACAACTATTCGTAACTATTTGTCATACTCATGTAATAGTACTGACGGTCTGAAGTTCAAACTGGGGAAAATCTTGGGGAAACTTTTACTCTGATGCTGGCTGTTGTCTACATGTGAAATGAGCAGAAATGGGCCCATGTGTGTATTTGAGAAACCGTTCTGTCCATGTACTTATGAAATACGATGTAGTACGAGGTCATGCTGCATAAGAGCATCTGTCGGTAGGGTTTTCATCAGGGAAAACTGGGAGAAAATGACCGACTTTGTTGTTGGTCGTTGTCTTTATTTGATGTGGTAATTAGAGAGATATTGTGTTGCTTCGATTCAACCGCTTTTCAGGACATGTATGTACTCTACGAGCTGGAAATCAAATCTCTTGCTAAAACTAACATCATAGTTTGTGGCAGCTTTACATAGTGGAGGAGGGAGAAGGCAATGCCACGACACATGTGGTTAGTAAATTAAGTGCCTGGCTTAAAAGATAATTTGTTCACCTGAATGGCCTGACTTAGGGAACAAAAAAAAAAGCGCAGAGGTCTTGGGAAAAGGATAAAACATGTGTTAAATGGCATGTAAATGCAGAAAGTTCTTGATTGTGGGCTTTCCATTTAACGATAAAACTTACTGCATATCATCACAAGTCCTTTATCTTAAATATCATAGGGGTCACTTACGATTTATCCATAATTATTGTTGTTATTGCGTCCTAGAGTAAACACGATGTACGTGTTCAAATGGACCCGACCGCCAACGTTATCGGCAACACTCGAACGATCGGCTGACTGGCCGCTGGCTATCCCCGCACCGGGGCGTAACATGGGACGATGGTTAAAACCAAACGGGCATGACAGTTTTGGTACCAACATTTTTTGCAGATACCTGTGTTTTTATTCCTACATATATTATAAATATCTTCTCTGTTCCAGAACTGCGGTATCTAATATTGTTTTCAGCTGAATGCTCTTTCACTTCCAGCTGACATAAACATAAAATTGTTGGTTTCCTCCAAAGACCCGAGTCTCCAATAGGAAATTCAGTTATAGACGTCTTTTTATTACCAGTATATGTTTATAATATATCATATTCTTCCATCCTACTCAGAAAATATGGCCCTCAGTCAAGAGAACATCTCATTATTGGAGCAAGAATTAAAATCTTCCCCACTCTCTAGTGCCATGTCAGCTTTGGTCAGTGCTATTGACTGTGGTCTTGTCCGGGGCAGCATGGCTGATGAAAGTTTTGAGGATGACAGCACCTCATGATGTTGGTGGAAAGAAACTCCTCTGGTGGAGTGAGACAGAAGATAATCTTCAAAGGAAGAGTGGATTCTTTTATTAGATGTTTAAGCCGTTAACTTCCTGACATGTACTAGAACCCTGGTCACGCCAACGTCATGACTCTCAGTGCTCATCACCCATCTTTTTTTTTCTTTGGGTTTAAATCTGTACTGCTACCTTGGTGCAGGTGTCTAATCCATTCTGCCAATACTGCCACTGGTTATATGGTATAATTTTGGGATGGCTGATTACTTCTTTACTGCCACAATTATGTTCATTAATGATTTCAAATGATAACCTTGTACCAATACACTTCACATTTTACACCAGTGACTGAGGACGGACTTGTCCCCCAAAAGAACACATTCTGAGGAATCATAGAGACACAGACAAATAGATTTTCCTGTATTCTTCTCTTTATCTTGAAAAAATGTACTGGTTATGCTTTTGAACAAACAACTTGGAATAAAATTAAAGACAACATCTAAAAAAAAAGTTATAATTTTACCAATTTATAGGCAATTTATAGATCTTCCATTCATGCAAAACTTGGTATGTTATTCGTCCATGACACAACAAAGTTCTGTAAAAAATATATTAAGCTGTTTAAGTCTTGCTACAAACTTTAAATAGCTGTAACTTTTGAACGAATTAGGTTAATTAAAAAATTTTAAAAAGTGAAATGAACTGATTGTTCCTTTGAAATAAAAATCTTTCAGTTTTCTAATGACTTGATGTCCTGTCTTGGACAACCAAACAACGAGATTCAGAACTATGTGAGGTTTCAGCCTGTCGGATCAAGCGTTTTGACTGGTTCTTCCTTGCCTGAAATGCTCATTCAGATCCAGTTCATGTATGGGATCAATAGAACTTGAATTAAAGATGACAAGGCTTTGTATTTCATTCAGTTATCTCCAGGGGTTCAAAAGTTAGAGCCATTTAAAAGTTCATGCGGCCCAGCATACATCAAATGCACCATATTGGTTTTGCAGTATAGTAAGTATTTATGCACATAATGATGTCACATTGTCTGTCCGTGCACTTCTGAGGCACAGGAAAGATGAAAGTAAAGAAAGCTACAGTAGGTCAGTTGGGATCATGGAGGATATTTATTCAGGGAATAGTGATGGATGGAAAAGAATGCCTAAAATGTTAAAAATCACATGAATGAATCTCAAGATTCACACTGTTATAGGGTGGGACTTGCCTTCTTGAGGACTGACATCAGCCCTGTTTGAGATTTTTATGAAAGTGTGTATATGTATTATTATTCATGTATCATAATTATGTATTCATAAAAATACAAAATATCACTGCTCTACATTAATGGCATATGTCAGACTTATGCCAAAACACAAAATATGGCAAAAAGAAAAGGCTGTACAGACCAAAGCCTTGCATAAGAAATGATCGAGAAATGATACAATAAAACGCAAAGGAAAAGGAAAGACACAGATTTTCTGTGGTTTTTATAATATTATGCAAAAAGGCAACCGACAGTTCATTGTATTCCTGAGCATGGGGGTGATAATGAATCTAGTATAATAAAAAAACTCACGCCAGCCTCGACAAACTTTAGTCAAACCTGCAGACTTTGTTTGGCAACATTTGGACTAATTGCTTTTGGCGTCAAATATGAGTTCCCATTTTCTATATTGACAACTGAAGCCTTTGAAATTATTGGAAATATCAAATCTAATCCAATATATCTGACATTTTTTCGAAACACCTTTTTTTTTGGATTATTTTGTAGTCCTTACTGAGTTACATCTTCAGTTAAAACGGCACACTTAAAAGCGGCCCAGAAAGTGTTAAAAAAAGCAAATGAAAAATCTGGCCATATTGACTACACCCAACATCTCCGTGCTGAATCCGGCCAATCCTTCCCTCGCCAGGTGACATGATGCGTGTTCGGTTTTATCAATTGCCTAAGGTGGTGAATCCGGCCGTAGGCAAAGATAATTGCTGTCCACTACACTTGTGTCGGGTATCGTGTATTAATTTGATGGCTGAGGTGTTAATGCCCTTTGATGTACTGCCTTTTTCTTTGATGTTTAAACTAAATTAAACACACGCGCTTAACCCACTTGGACGATAGCCCCCGTTTTGGCGACATCTTCAGCGCCATCTTACTACTTCTGGTACCATTCTGCTCGACAGGATCCTGAAGATGTCGACCTACCTAACAATCCGCCACAGTTAGATCAAAGTGTTGAAGATGGGACTACACCAGAATCTCTTGTGAAAACTGTGGCTGAAAATCTGCCAGATTGCGAAGCTGAAGAGGTGCCCGACATGATAAATGAACCTGACATCATCTCCACATGTGGCCCCGATGATGAACTGAACCCCTCGACAGGGAAGAGAAGAAGAGAGGAGGCCAGCTGAGAGCGGAACGTAAATAAACGTCTGCGAGAGACATGGCAGGCCTATTCAGATCGACCAGCAAAAGCCATGAAGCCACCCTGGGCATGCAAGGGAAAGACGGCAGGGTGCGATACCTTCACGGAGGAAGACAGACAAGAAATCTTTAACTACATTTGGAGTCTGTCTTGGGGAGAGAAAAGATCCTTCGTGAATTGCCTTCTGGAAACCAAGGAACCAAAACGACGCAGGTCGGAAGACTCTACAAAATCAAGAACAATAGTATACTCATTGAAAAGAAACGGTGAGAAGGTTTCGATTTGCAAAACAATGTTCCTCAACAACACAGGCTTAACGAAATGGTTCATCGCCGCTCCATTAGAACCTCAAAGCCAAGGACAAACTTTGGCTCAAAGAAGACCAGACAATCCATTCTACAGTTGGAGCTCTGAAGACATCATTTCTACAGACTGAGCTCCTGGACCAGCTGGCGAAAATGGCGTCGTGGATTTCCTGCAAAGTAAGCTGAGCTACAAAACCGTCATTCTCTACAGCGATGGTTGCAGCTACCAAAATCGGAATGCAGTGTTGGCTGGCGCCCTGCGTGACTTTGCTGCACAATATGGCAGCACAATTGTGCAAAGTTTTTTTACAAAAGAGACACACCCACATAGGAGGTGGACTCCGTTCAAGCTGTCATAGAACGAGCACTTGCAAACTTCCCCATATACGTGCCTGCTGACTATCTGAGAGTCATTGAGGGTGCTCGCTTCAAACCTCGCTCTTATCGTCAAGTATATCGACCACCAATTTTTCCATGACTTTGCCAAAGTCAGCACACTGAAGACCATCCGTCCTGGAAAGAAAGTCGGAGATCCCACAGTTACAGACATACGATGCTTGAAGTATGCGCCCGACAGGAAAGTGGAATTTAAGCTGAATCCTGGGGAATAATGGCAGGAGTTACCAATGCCGAGAA
Source organism: Onchidella celtica (assembly GCA_963931925.1). NCBI lineage: Eukaryota > Metazoa > Mollusca > Gastropoda > Systellommatophora > Onchidiidae > Onchidella > Onchidella celtica. The sequence goes on along the minus strand of OZ007579.1, from coordinate 23,671,050 downwards.
GAGGCAAAGCCATCCAAAGCCAAGGGACCGTTCACAAATGACGTCAGCTCGGAGGGGGGGGGGGGGGGGGGCAGAAAAGTTGACAGAAGTTGACCTGGGGGGAGGGGGGTGGGTCCTTACAAAGTTGACATCAACCATGATGCTCTAAAAGGTTGGTAAAAAGAAAAGTCAAATCTTCAAATCAAGAAGAAAAATATAGACCACATTTTCTTGGCCTAAAATGAACAGTATTAACAGTTATCTCCGCATAGCACAGACTGCTAGAAGCTAGATTAGAACTAAATTATGAGTGAAAAGGGTTGGGGCCTGTAGTCAAACAGAAGGTGGAAGATCTGGATGAGAATGATGTCAGTGGCTCGCCTGAGAGGAAGATCTTCATCTCAATTTCGATAATAAAAATGTTCTAAAATCTAAATCTCATCTTTTTCCACTTTTTCCTTCCAGATTTGAAATGACTTACAATGGATCGAAGCAAATATTACTCAGAATTTTACAGGGCATTCCAGGCTGCAAATCCTGATCTAAAACCCACAAATGTTCAAAGTAAATGCAATGAAAAATGAACAGTCCTAAAAACTGAAATCAAACAAGGGAATCTATCCAAATACAATGAAGAAATAAATAGTTTGAAATTAAAAGCGGCACGGATCAAGTCAAGTTCATCCATCATTTCTTTCTTTGCCAAAACACCATCTAAAACAGTTCAAGCAAGTTCTAGTACCGGTACCGCAAGTTCTGTGAACGACGAAGATGTTTCCAATGTTTTAATTCATAAGAAATCTTCTTGTGTAGTTTGATCTGGATAATATGGTCTGTAGTCAGAGAAATTCCAGAAGTTTGTTGCTTGATATCATCAGTTTCAATTTTTTTGAGAATATACAGAATACTTGTTGGAAGGACTTCCATAGGCTACTGACTGGTAGACGATTACAGCCATCTTGCTTCTCTTAACATTGAGAACAAAAGGATCCAATCTAGTATTGAAAGATGTGTTGCGTTAATATTGTATTACGTTTAATTATAATTAAGAAAAAATGATGTTTAAATATATGGAAGTCCTCCCCACTTGTTTGCAGTTCCAGGATATTTTCATGCGCCAAATAATATGTGCCATGCATAATTAAATTCATTTTTTTTTCTGTGATTTATTTGATATTTATTTTTTCCAAGCTGAGATGATACTGATACTCCAATCTTTTTGCTTTGTTTATGCTTGATATCCAATCCATGCTTGCTATCGAATCTATTTGTTTTAATTATTTTGCTTGGTTAAATTTGGATTTGACAGTTCAGGTATTTCTTTGAGGTATTTTTTTATAAACAATAGTTTTTATTTTGATTTAAAATAAAGATCAAAGGTGAATATATATATTGAATGCATCCTGTACGGGTTCTATCTAGATGTACATGTACATTTTGGTTGACGTCAACTTGGTGGGGGGGCATGAGAAAGATGACAGAAGATGACGGGGGGGGGGGGGGGGGTCATTTTTGGCCAAATTTTAGCTGACATCATTTGTGAACGGTCCCCAAGGCCAAACACCTCCACGACACGTCAGCCTCAAGATTGCAGTCATCCACGTTCAAGCCCGGCGTACGGCCTCCCCCAGATTCTGTAAAACTTATAAAAAACTGAACGTGTGTGGGCGATTTCATACAGCCGGGCTTCTGGGCCAGGACTTAAGCCAAAATATCAGGAGGCGCCTGAAAAATTATGTAAAGCCAATGGCTTGACACGGTAAACTCAAAATTAAAACGTACATGAAAATCTTTTTTTGGCCATTTTGATGACAATATCGGGAAAAGTAGTAAATTTACCATCGATTTGATACCAAATACCATTCTCGTACGATAGATAAAAAGTTGTTTTTTTAAAATAAATTACTGACTTTTCATCAATTCTCGCACCTAACCCCGTTCCTCTCTCTCTCTCTCTCTTTGTGTATCTCTCTCTCTCTCTCTCTCTCTCTCTCTCTCTCTCTCTCTCTCTCTCTCTCTCTCTCTCTCTCTCTCTCTCTCTCTCTCTCTCTCTCTCTCTCTCTCTCTCTCTCTCTCTCTCTCTCTCTCGTTCTGCTTGTCTGTGTTTGGTGGGGATAAAAAGAGAGATAGATATATACAGAGATTTTTTTCTCTTAACCTGTGCATCCCCGCGAAAACGACCGTGAGGCCGTGCCTATAAACAAAGTAAACTCATTGTATTGTTGTTACCTTTGCATTCTACTCATACCTAATCCTGGTAACATACATATGACATGTATCGATAATTTTATGTTTAAATAAGTCAGTGAATTTGTTAAGTGAATGATTCAATCCGGTCAATAAAGTGATTTTAAAAATCTTGCCTTGTCTCATTAAAAAAAAACAATAGAAACTCTATTACAGACACCAATGAAATATAGCTGATAGATACAATGTACTCAACTGGCTAGATCAGGGGTCCCCAACTCCCTGTCCTTGGGCCGGTACCACCGGTCCGTGGATCATTTGGTACCAGGGTGCAAAGAAAACAATTTGTGATTTAAAATAGTTATTTTTCTTTCATTAGCAGTGTCTACCCAGTCTGCAGAAAAATTTCATGTATGAAACCGGTCCCTGGTCTAAAACGTTGGGGACTGTTGGGGGTTCGAACCCCGGTCGGGTCACACCTCAAATTGGCAATCCAGTGGTTTGTTTTGCTTCATCATCAAAGTGTAGGGATTGGTCGGGTCGGTGTCAGTATACTGTGATTGGGAGGGATATGCCAGTTGTGCTACACATCGTAAAATGTCCAAATAGCAACATTACTTAAATACATGTAATCAACTTGTGGAAGTGACGTCAAACCCAAGCCCAGTGTACTCATCCTCAAGTAGTCCTCTGCAAGGCAAGTATAAAATAAATTGCCCTGCATGTCTCTAGTATCAGTCCATCTAAAGCTTGAGGTGAGATGCAGGTTGAAAATTTCAGGTCTTCATATTATGACCAGCCTGTGACTAGTGTGACAAAAAACCTCAAGGTTGCTATCAGCCGTTCATGGGGGGACACTACTGTCCTCATCACTGTATTTTCCCTCTCAATCAACTGTGATAAGTCTCAAGAGTTTTAAATACGTGTCGTCGTGCATTCGCAAATTAAATAATTACGAAAATCACTGATAAAATCTCAACTCATTCAATAAATTGATGTGAGTGTGGGTCGCTCGATCCAACAGCCACTGGTTGACTCAATATATTTTTTTGATGCTCACTTTCCGATTGGGAATGGCTAACATACGATTCCACATAGGGCCTGTTGGTTGTGAGACATTGTGAACGGGCTATGGTCCGAAATGAAGTGATAAAACTATGTACATCAAGAGTCGAGGGCACTGTTTTCAAGTGTTTTGTGTATCAATAAAACTTCCGTTTTCGTACCTCTGTGCAATCAGTCCTCGTAGTGGCGGGAAAAAATTCATAAAGCCTGGCCGCAACGTGTGTGTGCAAAATTGGAATTAAAATCTGTTCCTAAAGCCCGGATTTGGGCGAGGCTGTCAGCCGGGCTTAATCGTGTGTGGGGGGCTTAAGGACCATTATTCATTCTTTGATAACCTGCCTCACTAGATATCATAACCATCCATTCATTCATTTCCTCATTCCTATTGTCATCCAACTTTCTGATCAGTATTGTCATCTACATCATCATTATTACTTTCATTACTATATTATGGGATTTGCAATCTAAATTGTTCAATGCAGTATCAGTTTCAGGAACACAACTTCACTTTACCTTGTCACCATCCACTCTTCTGCTTTCACCAGTTGTCTGCATCATTAACATCACGCCATTATAATCATTCCATTTACTTTAATATGACATTCTGTAGTCTCCAGTGCTTATGAGTGCTTATGCAGATTCCTAGAACACATTATATTTGTGACATGGAAATAGTGTAACTGGGCCTAAAAGCATCATCGCCATCATCATCATCGTTGTCCGTAACGGTCATCATCACAGTCATCGTCATCACCATCGCGATCTATCATCGTACCTGTGACACTATTTGCATTGCCATTTACCATGATTATTTTGTAAGTTAATGAACAATGTCAGCCTCAACTCCTCATTAATTTCTTTCCATACAAGCTCATTCAATTCATACTTGAACATCATCATAATACTTATAACTAATGATTTTCATCGAGTTATACGTGACAATGAAGTTATCAAATAAAATTGTAATTAAAAGAAATGTTTTCCCCACTGTATGTTAATTATCTACACCTGTGTGTGTGTGTGGGGGGGGGGGGTAGTGGACTGACTTAGCCTGAAAAAAACACTAAAACCTGCACTTCTGATTAGAAAGGAACTACTTGGCATGGCAATACCTTATACCAAACCAAAACATTTTAGGGTAGGACACAAGTTGTGGCTGCATTATTTGACCCTAATCTGCATAAATTAAAAATGGCCGCCACAAAAAAACAATGAAAACCATAACATGTTATATTTTTCAATCTAAAAAAGCTACAAATATAATTTTGGTATTATGGTTTTCAATGGTGGAGAATTCAACGGAATGGAAAGAATTGCCATATAATCATAAATTTTTTACTGAAAATTCAACTAACAACCTGATAACCCCAAATTAATTGTCGTATAAAATAAAATAATAAACAAAAAAACAAAAAAAACTTACAAATGTAACTTAATGTTTCCAGAATACAATCGTGTAATCAAATGTTTAGTGCGCTAAAAGGAATAAAATATAGTAATCATACATAAAACCAAATTAAATTAGAATTTACATAAATCAAAGTGCGTCTGGCATATGACTCATAAAATTAAAAAATGCATAGGATATAATCAGCATCTTCTTTTGTGTCGTAACTCGTACAATGAATGAAAGAAATAACTCATTGTATTCAAATATCTCCTTTGCACAAACTGAAAATATTGTAATAACAGTGGAATGAACATGATAAAACTGCAAGAGATACAAATGGAAGGCATAATATATTAAAATGAAAAAAATTCAGTAAACTTAAGTAAACTGATAGTGACCTTAGTTCATGTCAGCAGAACAATCTGTAGCCGCCAAAGACATAGGTAGTAATTACTCACTTAAGAATTATGCATTAAATGTTCTGTTGATGATTCTTGTTTTACACAACTGAATGAATTCACACAACAATAACATAATTTGCTATCTACGATTTACTTGACTGGATTGTAACAACTTCCCCGACAAGCACACAATGTGCTGCATTTTACCTTGGCTGCACAGCATTTACAAGGTGGTTTGCAAATCTTCTTGCAATGGCAAGTAACAAGAGTTTGAGTTTTGGAAATCAATGGTTTGGTTAACCATAGAGGCTGCCATCTATTGGTATCACTTTCCTCCATCCAACCTCATTTTGAAGGATCAGGCATAGCAGGGCAATTGATCAAAGTTTGTCCCCATATATGACCTACTTAATATGCAGCCCAAAGAATGTGTTGAAAGAAAGAATCTTTTGAGGGGAGCATATATGTTTAAAGTCTTTGCCTTTGTAAATGAAAAGTACAAGACGAGCAGCGTTGACAGATGTGATCTCTGAGGAATTTTCGTAGAGTCGTACAACAAATGCCTCTATGTAGGACATGATATCATCAATGCATTGTGGAAATGATAAATGGAGCAGGGCTGGAGTTGGGTCTGGAAATTCTTGCCACACATTCCAAGCTGTTTTCTTCCCCTTCTCGTAAAATGCTGAAGTGGTGTCGCACCCTGTCAGGGAGTGAAATGCTAACAAAGCTCGAAAATTTGCTGGGCCCAGGTGTTGTGCAATAAGGTGAGCAGGAATGTAGTTGTGCGCCTTACCACATCCAAAGGAAATCCACAACTCATCCAGACAGAGATCTTGAACACATGAGACAGCAATAACCACAACATCACTGTCAATGGAACGAATTACGATCCGTTTGAAATCGTGAAGCGTGGCATCAGCAACATGGACGAAAATGCGGGTATCTGCTTCTTCGTGTGTACAGGGAGCAAAGCCCTTGTGATATTGATCTGACAGAACTGAGCACATTTTCTCCAAATGTAGAAACTACTGTATTGCTTTGCCTTCTACACATATGTTCTGGGTTTGTTCTGGTAATATAGAAAACAACTCAGTTTTGTTTGCATCAACAGGCAAAAAAGTCTGCGTTTCCTGGCATTCTGGAAGATAATGTCACATGTTGCCGAACACCTTCACCTCGTCTTTGCCAAGTACCAAACAACATCCAGTCGAGAAACATTTTGAAGGCAAGAAAGAATGTAAGGTACAAAAACATGGTCAGCATATTCCTTGAATGTTGACACAAGACTCGGCCTTAATGACTGTACAACATAAGCTCCATCGAGAATCATAACATCAGCAGTGTGAGTCGAAGCTGAAAATTCTACCTCTGATTCCAAGCATTTTATGATTTCCCATTTGGTTCCTTTGTGCATCTGGTGCTGAAGAAAGGCTTGGTGGAATTTCACTATTCTCGTGAGAAAAGATGTCCTCATCAATTTCCCTTCCTGCATGTCCTGAAAGCATTATGTGCACTACTTGAGATCTTTCCTCTTTGAGAGATGCAATGTCAGACTTTTCTTTGCTTTGTGGAAATTTTGTTGAAAACAAACAATGGCAATTTGTTGAGGTGAATCTTTGCTGACCATGGAATTGAAGCTCTTTGTATTCGCTGTGAAAAAAATTCATCATAGTATTTACTTCTTGCTTCCAGTTTCAGTGATAGTCATCACTGTGCTAACAATATTGTGGCCCATGACTTGAGATGTTTCTAGTGAGTCCAGATCACCGGTATCTTCTAAAAAAAGGATTGCCTAATTCAGAAAATGCATTGATCGACGAATTTGTGTCGTCTTTGAAAGTTTCTTGGAATTTTTTTTGTACTGCTCATGATGTTTGTTTTTTAAAGACAGTGGAGTCTGCTCAAATTCTTCTGTTATTCGTGCGAGCTCGGGTCCTGCAATCAGAAACCTGAGAGCTTCAGGGTCTTCAGTGAGTCCAATAACACCACCATCACCTTTAACTGTTCAAATCAGCTGCTCATGCATTTGGTCAAGAGCGAGACAGCAGAAAGATCGTTCTGTCTTCTGCCCAACAAATGTCCCCTCCACAAACTCTTTGTAGATCTGTGGATGCATTTCCTTCAATGCACACATGTCTCGCAAGTGAATGGGCAGATTGCGTGCATAATGTAATGGTCTGGGGCGAAAATCCATGGCATAAGGTGTTGAAGACTTTCAAGTTACAAATGAAAATTGGCTGTACGGTTTCCTTTCACAAACTGAAGCACTGTTAGCTCCAGTTCCATCGTTTGGTGCCAATACATGAATTGAGGCTCTTTGTCCCGTTGTTGCTGTATCCAGAGTTCAAGTGACAGAGGTTCATCCAGTACGCTTGTTCTCAAGTACCCCAGATAAGCTTGCTGCAAGAGCGAATAAAGGGTGGGCGCTGTGATTTGATGCATATAACGTGTCCTAGTAAGATGGGACACTTTGAGAAGAGAGTCAGCGATACCACTGGATACTAATCCACTGTTTGTTAGAAGAGATGTCCACCCACTACCCTCAAGCCAGTCGCCAAGACAGTCATATAACATGTTCTCAGTATGCATGACACCAAGCATCAAAACAAATTTGTCCTCACCAAGAGTGTTCGAGTTTGTCCATTGGATCTTTTAGCCAGAGTGAAAAAAGGCTGGTCCATAACCATGACTGGTGTTTGTCCTGGATTGAGGTGGTTTGTAACCGCACATGCTATCATCATTCCATGGTGCACCATCATTGGACAATGAGCTGATTCGCGGAAAAGTGGAAGCATCATTGATGGCGTAATACTAATAGGCATGTGCTGTTGTCCAAGTTTGTTAGCATTATAAGAAGCCCAGGAAATCCAATCGTTGGCACATGTTTCTTTTGCAAGAAGCTTTGAGGCATGTCTCAGCCAGTCATAAGCATCATTTAAAGTTTCCTTTAAGGATGCAATGGTAGGTTAAAGTGCAAAAAAGTTGAAATTTTGGGTAAAGCAGACCTTATGCAAATTTTATCCCTTCTATTGAATTCAGCACCCTTTTAAACCCATATATAGACACTTTTTTATGCCCTATTTTAACTAGAAGTTATGCTTCTTACTAATTGGTGGTACTGCTCTGTGGCGGCCATTTTTAATTTATGCAAATGAGGGTCAAATTATGCATCCACAACTTGTGTCCTACCCTAAAATTTCTTAGATTGGTACAGGCTACTTGTGTGCCAAAAGGCACCTTTCTAATCAGAATTGCAGGCAATGTTGCCTAAGTCAGCCCACTAGGGGGGGGGGGGAGAGAGAAAGAAAGGGGATGGGATGGGCAGGTGAGTGGACGATTGAACTACATGTAATATAGAACACTAGTATGATCATAATTGAACAAAACTAGTAGTGTTTAGTTGTACAGTGGACTTCACTTGAGTTGAACTCGCATGAGTTGAACTTCTCTTGAGTTGATCTTTTTGGTGGAACCGGCGCCGTTGCATCATATTTTACATTAAAATAAAACGGTTGTGTTGACTTCAACTCAAGCGTCGCGACGCCTGTGTTGACTTTGATTTCCTGTCCCATCTCTTATTCCAATTGTTGAACCCCAAACGGATGAGTTGATCTCGATTGTCCCACCAATGAAATTGAGTCGACACCCGTCTGTGTCGACACCTCAACTATCCTTCACCGACACTCCCCCGTTGGCGACGCAATGTGTACACTAAAGCGCGCTGATAGGCTGTAAGGTCTCTCTTTGTTCTCACGCACAGTCACACAGGTAGTGAGTCCACGTGGGTGCATACGATTACACACGGTGTCATGGACAATGCCCCTCCCTCTCAGTCCTCTCACGCATACTTCAAAAATACCAACACCAAACGCAAGGGAACGCTGATAGGCTAGTCCCAAGGCCAGAGCAGGTCTAGAGGCCTGTGGACAATCCAGCGGTGGGATGGTGTTTTGACTGACAGTCCACTACTGGTGGGAATCACAAAGACTAAGTTAGTGTCTAAGCTTTCACTAGTTTCAGTTTCAAGGGCTCTCCCTATACTATCAAAAGGCGTAGCATCGGCATGTGAATTGTTGTGCAACACATTAGCATTATTATCATCTCATTTTCTCCTAAGCTGACCATGCCTATCATCTAGAGTTGTCTGTCTCTAAGAACCAATCATAAACAAGCTCTGCAATGACCTTTGCCCCAAATGCCCACATTGATTCATTAATAGTGCTAATCTGGATAAACCATTGTTTAGCGCTCGGGGGTATCATGCTTCGTTCTGAAGAGAATTACAGCTGTCAGATCATTGGTTGAGACTAACAGACAAATGTTTCGTCAGTTAATTCATTATTAACTGTAATAAGGCACAGCAGCGAGTGTTTTACGACCACATAAAAAACCACGTGCACAGCGGTAGTGTGTAAGTCGGCAGGGTCAATGCGACCCAGATAAGATTCCCCGTGAGCGAGGTCACTGATCCGGTCAGCGGGCTTGACCAGTAGCGCCAGCTGGAGGTTTTAATACGCACAGACGTTAGAGGGTATCCCAAATTCATGTATTGCACCCTGCCGTCTAGTTTATGATTTTATGAGTGGCAAACAAAGATTAGAAACTGTAGTGCACTGACCGACCATTGTTTTCAGTTTGAATGCGTTTCACCGACCCCCCCCCCCCCCCTTTAATGTAAAGTTAATATTGGTCACATCCCTTGACATCGGGTCGGCAACGGATGTGTTGATCTTTTTTTTTATCCCCCGGCGACATCAACTCAAGCGTAGTTGACTGTATCAGCCATCAAACACTACCACCAGAATACACTTAGCCGACTTCAGCACTGAAAACCTCAGCTGTGAAACCGGCCATTCACGTTTCAGATTGGATGTCCGGTTTCGCAGCTGACCATTTCCACAATTCCAGTGACCAAACCGGACATGTGCTTTCTCATTTAAAAGACTAAATTAAAAGCAATAATCATTAGTAAGACTGATAAAGGATTGAATTCAAAGGAACATTAGTGATATCTGAGCAGTAGATTCCGTTTCGCTTGACGCGGAAACAGTTTTTTGCCTCTCCTGTAAAATTTGATGTCAAGCAGATAGCCGGTTTCAGCACGGAGCCATCGATATTATATATTTTTTTCCATTAAAACATGACGTTATCACTTCCTGTGATGTGCCTCTAATTCACTATCAAACACATTAACCTGTGTGCAAATCATAGCCATTTTATGGGTGCTGACGGGATGTGCACTCTCAGTGCAGGGTATCAACACGCAAAGGGAGAGCAGTAAGACTTATCTAAAAACAAAAACGAAAATAAAATAAACCTAAAGGAACAGGCCAGATGAAGCACATCCATAATAATCACCCAGAACTAAAACTAACAAACCGATTTATCCCGAGCAGGATCAGGGGCCTTAGCTAATATTATAGAAAAAGAAAGGTGCCAATAACAAGTAACAATCCAATAGAATTGTAATGGCATAAGTCACCAAATGACAGGAAAAGAAACAGTTTTTGTTTTTAATATGCCAAAAGTGTCAAAATGACTATAATAAATAAAATGCCATTAGCGTCGAGTGGTGACAGTAAACAACTACAGCTGCATTTAGGACTGTTGAATGGTTTAGGTCCATTTTCAGCCCTATGATGAAGATTTTCCACTTCTGACCTTATCAGCAACTGGACCTAATTACAAAATCATGAAGGAAACAGGTGTCACTGGGCTTAGTGATTGTTCATAAAAAGCATACGGAAACCACAAACATAATACATTACATATGAGCCATTCTCAGAAGGTGGGCCTAGACGCAGTGCTTCTTTTTGATCAGCTCTGACAAATGACAAAAACTACGAAATTGTATGAAACCCAAGTTTGTAGGACTGAGAAATGATCAAATTGATAGTGTGAGATAGGAAAAAGACCATACTTCACAGTTAACTGAGGTAAAGATGGTTGAATACTAAAATTAGGTCATCCAAACTGCCCCGCTAAAGGGGCGAAATCCCGTTTTGGCAAAATTAAAGGCCAACATTACAAGGCTATTACTGCTGTGTATTTATTTGAAACGCCATGTATCCCACAGAATAACTGTAACACAGGATTACAAATCGCCTCTTCGGTATGTTCCGCCAACGCTCGGTCCGCCATTTTAATTTGTATGCGACAGCTGTTTACATCATTCTGTGGTTTCCTCGGGACCTCATGTTCATTACGCACATTTTTTATCTTTCGACATGGAGGAAAGTAGGTCTAATTCTACATGATAGCAAGCTAGTTAGATGTCGCCATTCATTTAGCCGTCCATCTATCCATCTATCCACCCATCCGCCGGTCCGTTTTGCCGTCCATCCACCCATGCATTCATTCATCCATCTATCATCCATTTACCAGTGTATCCATTCATTAATCAGTCCCCTTATTCATCATCCATCAATTTAATCCATCCATCCATCCATTCATCCATCCATCCACTTATCCATCCATCCAATCATCCACCCACTCATCCATTTGCAGACTTGGGATCACACTGTAATCCTCACGAGAAATGCAACCCAAAATGAGGCAAGGCAGACCCTGCTCACTACCACACATACATGTTGCGACACGTGTGTTCGTAACCGTGCCACAAGTATCGCAAGTTATAAAATACTCGTGATCTCTAGTCTTAATTTCCATTCAGCTGAAATCTTAAAAATGACACAATACACGATTAACAAGGGTACACTGTATGATGTTCATATTGATAGCCAACTTCGCACAATGCAACGCAACGCACAGTGGGCAGCGTCTATAGATACGAGGTATCATACGACAAAACAAAATGGCGGGTCGAGAACCAGTTTTGTAACGTCACTCAATGGGGATTGTGCCTAATTATAAGTATGTGATGTATCCTACATCAAAATAAAGTTCAATCCTTCGTCTGACAAAATATACTTCATTTTGCATTGTTGTGTTAATCTGTGTGTTTTTATAGCTTCAACAGGACATAGTCTTGACGTTCTCGCTCTGAGCTACGCGTACCGAATTGACTCCCCCATAACAAAGGGTCGCAGAGCGCCCCACCGATGTAGCCGACGTGTTTGAAAATAACTGACACAGAAAGCCAGATCAATGAGGTTTAAGTTGAAATTCCTTTGAAAATCATTTGTGGAAAAGTTTATAGACCGAGAAACTAACAGAAACTTTTACAGATCAGGATCAAAATTATACACAAATAAACGTCAGCCTTTGTATTATAAGTGGATGCCAAGATCAGACATGGGAAAAATGTTTCGGCGCTTGGCGCCGACTGTTTTCATAGACCCACCCAGTGCTTGATTTCTTCAGCTTTGTTGGACACTCAGATTTACAGTAGGAATATCTCGTTGGTAATGACTAGATCTAAGTCTGACGCATGAAATTTGGATCATTAATTACATGCTAGCGCGCAAGCTGTGTGTCACTTCTCCAAATGTTACATGCAAGTCAGTGCACGGTGCAGAATGTGCTGATAACTAATTTGGTTATAAATCGGAATTAGGGGCTTGTGGCAATGTTAGGAATATAACTATTGCCTTTAAAGTTAGAAATCATGATAGATAATGTAAAGGATGCCATGGGTCATAGTTATATTATGCAAGCCTTCTTTTTCGTGTTCAGAAGAATTGGAAAGACAGCAGTGAAGAATTAAGTAAACTGTACCCCTACAATGAACTGAAACAAATTCCACTGCAAGAGTGTCAAAAAAAAAAATAATTAAAAAATGGCTGCCTTATTCTCCGAGGAAACTGAGAAAGACTGCTGTTCACTTCGCATGTAACCGTGACGCACGCTAGTATATGAAACGGATAATTTCTTAAACTTCAACATTTTTTTGTTTTATCCCCCATACATGTATTAATAACCATTAAACAGCCTTGTAGAGGCAATTAAACCAGCACTGTGTCTCATCATACTTCACAAATGGTAAGTGTGTGTGTCGTGAGTTACATACAATAGGTATGATTGCATCAAATAGTGGCTACATCAAAATTCCATTGTGGGAACTCAAGCTTGTCGCTGAACTTATTAACTGTAGTTTAAGAATTCCAGTATCAAATGGGATACAACTATGGCATTCAATATCACATGAGACACAATCTATGGCATTCAATATCACATGAGATACAATCTCCACGTACTACTTCTACAAAAGATTAGTTCTCTGAATGACTTCAATACTTCTTTCTTTCCATACACACTATCATTCTACATTGCATTAATCACTGTCTCTCTTGTGAGGTTTGCCAGGTGGCTTTCCTACTACTCAGCTTCCCGTCACTGGGCTGATGTAGTAATTCCTGTCTCGTTAGTGTGGACTGATGGATTGCCTACCATTATACGCTCGTAGCCAATGTACGAGCGTAGATCCAAAGGACACGGTTCGCACTTTTGGGCCTAGTGCGACGAGGCGTATATCTCAGCTCTCTGGACGATGACACAGTCACTCCACTTATACTTCACACGTATATGTTCTGTCTAAGCTCGACTCCACTGTCAGGCCCTGGAGCTCGAGCCGAGAGAAACCTCACTGGAGCGAATGATTTCCACAGCCGTTCTCTGATTAAACAATGGCGACTTAAGCTTATATACCTCCCAAACCCCGTGAAAGTTTTTTGCCTCACTTCTGAATCTCGTGCCGAGCTCACATGCCTCGGGACTCCTTGCACAACTCACCGCCTTAGGGCGTGAGTACATTAACCTACAAATCCCACCTTTCTACTCTAAGAGTCTGAACACACTAACACCACTCACTGGATCCCTAAAATTCAGATCATGACACTGCAAAATTCAGGTGAACTCGACGGAACAGGTCTGCATTGCCGTCGATTTCAGCACACTGACTCGGTGACTGCTATGCGTTCTCTCAAGTGATTAAATCTGTAATCTTCATCGAGTACACTCTCTCTTTTAGGATAGCCCAGAAAAAGAATTCAATGAGAGAAAGGTCTGTTGAACGAGGGGACAACTCCACATGACCTCTTCTTCCAATCCAGTGAGGAAAAGTGTCATTCAGCCAATCTCTAACAGCTGTAGCAAAATGGGCAGGGGCCCCATCCTGCTGAAACCAGTCCGGAAGTCCCTCACCTAGGCACTCAATTTGAGGCATTAATTTGTCTCTCAGCATGTACAGATAAGTCTCACCCGTTACATGTTCATCAAAGAAGAAGGGTCCTAGTACATGAGCTTTCCACAATCCACACCGCACCATCACCTTTTGGCTGCCTTGCTGTTTGGATGGATCCATCCAGTGTGCATTGCCTTGAGACCAGTATCGGAGATTCTGTCTGTTGACTTCACCATTTACATAAAACATAGCTTAATCACTGAACAACACAAAGTCTTCAGTAAAATTGATACTTCCATCCAATTTATCTGAAAATCATTCGCACATCTGCATTCGTCGATCGGGGTCTTATTCATTTAAGTGATGCAATATCTGTAACTTGTACGGATGAAACTTCTCCTCTCCCAGGATTTTGTGGATGGTTGACCTTGCAACACCCAACTCCTTGGATGTCCGACAAAGTGATTTCTTTGGGCTAGCATAAACCTTGGCCAAGGCAGCCTCTTTCGTTTCGTCTGAAGTCTTTGGTCGTCTGGAACGGGGTTTGTCCAAGACACTGCCTGTTTCTTTAAACTTCTTGACCAATTTCCCGACGGCAGTAAAGCTAATAGCTTGCCGAAAAGGGTGCTGAAGGTTAAATTCGTCCGCAATTTTGAGATAAGACCATCCTTCTCGTCCACTTAAGGGTATCAAATCGATACGTTCTTCTTTAGACATTGCCATCATTCATTTATCGGAGGAAAAATAACATAAATAAATAAAATAGATAGTGAACTCCCCGATGTAAACAGACTTTGTGGACACCCTGTACATCATGTTGTACAGTTGATAGTTGAGAGATTGGTCATGTTACCTAGATATACTGTTACATTATAAGTGTTTGTAATTAATTAGTGGTAATGATTTGTAGACATAAGTATTGGCAGTGGAGATCCGGAATTGTTATAGATCATATTAGTAATAGAGATGTGCCGTCTTAATATGATTAAGGGCCTCCAAGCAAAGCAATAGGCTGCGGCCTGTATCCTTGAACAAAGCAATAAGCTATAGCCTGGGTCCCTGAACAAAGCAATAGGCTGCGGCCTGGGTCCCTGAGCAAAGCAATGAGCTACGGCCTGGGTCCCTGAGCAAAGCAATAAGCTACGGCCTGGGTCCCTGAACAAAGCAATAAGCTACGGCCTGGGTCCCTGAACAAAGCAATAAGCTACGGCCTGGGTCCTTGAGCAAAGCAACAAGCTATAGCCTGGGTCCCTGAACAAAGCAATAAGCTACGGCCTGGGTCCTTGAGCAAAGCAATGAGCTACGGCCTGGGTCCCTGAACAAAGCAATAAGCTGCGGTCTGGGTCCCTGAACAAAGGAATAAGCTACGGCCTGGGTCCCTGAGCAAAGAAATAGGCTGCGCTCCCTTGCCCACGCAAGTACTCATAAATGTACATGTATGCTGCCTCCTAAACCTACGAGACCCCTGGCAAACTGCCCAGTTTGCTATTGCGTTAAGTCGGGTCTGGATATGGTGTATCGACAGAGAGTATTGGTGCTGGAGATGTGACATTGTGAATTGATTAGTAAGTAAATCGTAAGTATTGGTAGTAGAGATGTGTCGTGGTATACAAATTGTAAGTATTGGTAGTAGAGATGTGTCGTGGTATACAAATTGTAAGTATTGGTAGTAGAGATGTGTCGTGGTATATAAATTGTAAGTATTGGTAGTAGAGATGTGTCGTGGTATATAAATTGTAAGTATTGGTAGGACAGATGTGTCGTGGTATATAAATAGTAAGTATTAGTAGTACAGATGAGTCATGGTGCATAAATTGTAGGCATTGGTAGTAGAGATGTGTCAAGGTGTATAAATTGTAAGTTTTGGTAATAGAGATGTATCATGGTGTACAAATTGTAAATACTGACAATAGAGACGTGACATGCTATATAAATTATTGTAGATATTGGTAGTAGAGATGTCTCATGGTGTATAAATTGTAAGTAATGGCAATAGAGGTGTGTCATGGTGTATAAATTGTAGGTATTGGTAGCAGAGATGTGTCTTGCTGAATAAATTGTAAGTTTTGGTAGTAGAGATGTGTAATGGTGTATAGATCGTACGTTTTGACCATTGAGAAGTGTCGTGGGGTATAAAAATGTTGATCTGAAAACATGAAAACAAACACAAACACCACAAAAAGAACGAAAACAACAACAATAACAACAAAACACAACAGCATTCATCTATAAACATAATTGCACGTGCAATTGGGCAGTGAATACATAAAACAAAGGAAACATCGTGTCAGATTAAAATTCCCGACTTTATTGATTTTGATACACTTTTGTTTTGTCTTGTTTTGCTTTTCAAAACTGAAGATTTGTCCAAATGAATGACTGGTAAATTTCACGAAATAACGTGTTTGCCGGGAACCGGTGGGTGGCTCCTGAAATAAAAAATGTAATTGATAAGATTTAGAACTACTTATAGAAAAGAAACAGGAAATCTTTGGATATAATTATTATGTACTAAATCATCTGAATCTGTTACTACCCGATTCGTCTCCTTTCGCTATTCTACCTTAGGTCCCCCTTTCGGTTTAGATGTCGATGTAAAGTAAAGATAATAAAATAGACTACCAGATTAGCAGAACCGAATACTTCCAGAATATTCGAATGTAAGGACGGGACATAAATTATAATTGTTCGAATTTGCACAGTCTTCCACCTTATTTCCCCCTCTCCGTTATGATGACAATATGAAGTACAATGGACTTTTAGAATAACATTACAGAATACCATCAGGCTATTCAAATGGAAAGATATTACATTCGTGCATGTGAACTTACTCATTGGTTGTCAGGAACTTATCAACAGTTGATGCCAATGTTTGCTGCAACTCCAGGCACAAGTTTGTCGGCGAGACAGACGGCATCCACTGGGAGGCTGATAACAGCTGCCACCACAGCCCTGAAAAGTTGAAAGGTCAAATGACTTGAGATAATGTAAAGGAAATGTTTCATGACGCAATTACGGCACTTATTCAGAACTGTCTGAAACATGGAACTTGTTGAAATTATTTACTTTTTTCTAAGATTTTTATGTGTGTGTGTAAGTCTATTCAGTGCGTTTTTGATTGCTCATTATTCATACAGTTAACATCATTGATAAGTCATAAGGAGTCCAACATGTGTGTGCGTATTTGTAGATACTGTTTAAACATTTTAGAGCAAACTTACGTCAGATCTTGCAAGTTCACATTTTTGAGAGCATTTAGCACTACGATAAGGAGTTTGAGCACATCGGCCAAAACATTAGCCAGAAGCTTTTCGGCCACGTTCAGGAGTTCATCGACCAATGGTACTTGGCGCAGAATTCCGACAAGTTCGGTACCCAAGAGTTCTTCCAAAATACGGTTAACCAAACCATTTGCTCCCAGGAGTGCTATAGCGACATTGTTTTGCAGGTAATCCAAGACATCATTCAGAATGTTATTGACGGCTAGCAGAACATCGTCCAGAACACCAGCCAGGTCATCCAAAATATTGGTGACACCACCAAGTACTTGACCCACAAGATTCAGCAGCCGTTTTTCTTTCTGAACATGAGCAGCTTCTGCCGAGACCAAGGCCACGGAGATGACGAGCAAAGCCAAGCAAATAGTACGCATCTGTTGTGTGGAGGAGACAGGGAACATGACCATTAAATACCATCAGAGATTCTGGAAACACACAGGTACACAAGTCAAAGTGGAGAAGGAAGTGGGGGGAGTTATGTTACAGTTAAAATTATTGTATAGATCTAAAATCATTCATCACATGTCAGTGTCATGAAGAGGTGAGTATTGGTTTGTGTTTGTCCTGTGGAGTGGACAGTCCTGGAGGACATGCTCTGGAGTCTCAGGGCCGGCTCCGCATGGACACTGGTTTGTCTGCGATAAGCCTATTCTGAGGGCATGGTGGTTGAGGCCGCAATGTCCTGTCCGGAAGCGGAATATCTGCACCTGCTCTTTCCTTTCAAGGTGCCTGATAGGGTCCTTCCTATGATCATACTCTGGGAACCTGTCTCTCCACTCCTGACTAATCTCATGTTTAAGGATCGACTTAATTTCATTATATGATATGAATGATTTCGACTTTGGGTTTTTGACTGAGCGGCCCAGGAGATTATTTTGACTGGATGTGGAGCAAAACTCAGAAATAAACAAGAGATATTTGAATATACATAAGTTTTTATCATGAATTTGAATGATTTCGACTTTGGGTTTTTCACGGTGCGTCAACACGATAAGCGCCAGTTTTGCGCCCCTCACGGTCAATTCTTATTTATGTTTGGTACCCAGAGCTTCTAAATTTCATATTTATAGAAATAAATATTTCCGTATAGAATTTATTACATTGGTAAAATTCTGAAGAATTATTTTAGATCTGAAAGGAGTTTTGTAAATGTGTATAAAACTTTTTACAATCAAGTTGTAGATCTTAGCCAGTTTCAGAAAGGACAAGACGCACTGCGGGTCCTCGTTAGAAACATATAAAAAATAGTGTCTTGAGATTTGACAATTTGACGTAGTCCCATTTTCTCAGAGCCGGTCTTAATTAAATACTCACAATTGTAATCGTTCATCGCAAATGACATTATTTTTTGATAATGTAGGTGAAAAAAAAAAACAGCATGTTTCGAGGTTTTGTGGCTATCTCGGAATTCTCGGCGTAAAGTCTTGAAACCTGTTTTCATATAATTAGGCTGCGTGTAGATACAAAGCAAACTTCGCAAAATAATGAAATTATAAATACGAAAATAACTACATGTATTGATGCACAAAAATAATATATGATATGGGAAATCATGTAGAACTGATGGATGACAATGTGAACAAAATAAATTTACCTTGAGATTTCTGTAGGTCTTGATGGAAGCAGGAGTGGATTAGTTCGCTGATCGCTGGACGTCACCGCTGGCAATGAAGATGTCCCAGACTAGAAATAGGATACGTTTTATAATAGAAAGGTGTGGGTTTCTCTTTCAAAATTGGCATTTTAATCATGGGAAGATCTTTGACACAACCGAGAAAGTGACACCTTTGATCCAGAAATTCTCCTGATAACAGGAAGTGTTACTATGAACTCGCAAAGATTAATCCAGCCAGTCAATGTAGCTTGGGTAGATGACTTCATTTTCTTGTATCACGTGTTACACTGCGTTTTATCTGATATTGGCTGAATATTAATGACTGAGATGTTATGAAGCAATCATATGACAGTTGTCTGGCGTGGACAGTTTTATATCCTTCATATCATCAGTTTCGTCATCATGATCATCATTATCATCATCATCATCGCCATCATTACCACCATCACAGACATCGTCATAGCCATTATTGACATCATTTACCGCCATTAACACGATTTTCGTCGTCATCGATATCATTAACCATTAGTAACATCATCATTACAACAACGTCCAACATGATTACTATTATTTCATTATCGTGGTCATTGTTGTTAGCACCAGCATCGCCATCATCAACATCATCGGTTCATGACAAGCCCATAGTTAGAATTAATGACATAGAGATCTGACAGGCAAATAACATATCCCTGAGACAAAAGTAAACTGACTACGTTCTCTTGCGCTATCTCAAAGTACAGTTTTCAGAGGTATATCCAGTGGAGTTCACGTAAATTGAACTTTGATAATCCGAATTTCTTTTAAATCGAGTGTTTTTTTTTTCTCCTTTATCTCTATTTATCTTTCTTTTGTAATTCGAATTCGAACCGACCAGTTTCCAATAATTTGAAGTCATCAAGCCCATCCACCCCAACGTAACTTCGAATTTCCTGCCCGCTGAAAATCTTAATGCCCACAAAAGAGTAATGTAATGCAATGAGCAGAGCTACAGCAGGCGTGAAAAAGGGGGTGGGTGGGGGAGCGGGTATGAGTAAGGCATTGTTACACTGCGTAATGGTTATTTGATGCCACTAATGGCATGGGCAATCAGTGGGTTGGATAACAGAGAAGGCCCACAGTCTTGCATTTGAACATCATACACAAGGGAATGTCTTTATCGATTGCCGGCGTCGCCACACTACACGCCTATCGAGGACTATTGTACGTGTATCTGCTTACACAATACATGCGGCCAAGATAGAGACAGGGAAAAGAGTTTGTTAGCTAGAACTACTAGGCCTAAGCCATTCAGTGCTGCTTTCTTGTTTTGCCATCACGGTACGATCACTTCTAAAGAAAAAAATGATTAATCAAAAGATATCACACAGGTCCCTGTGTGGTGGTGGGGGGGGGGGGGGGAGTCGGGGTGCTGCAAAAAGGGATGGAATTATATGTAGAGTATGGGGCAAACAGCATAATAATGGTTATTTCTCTGCTCAAAGGTAAATCGAACACTCTGGTAGAAAAAAATAAGTCGAATCCATTTCCACGATTTCGAATTATGCGGACTCCACCGTACTTAAATTCTAACAAAAACGAAAACAGAAAAAAAAAAGGTGTATTTTGCAAAGCACTACATTAAAAAACAACAACAACTAAATGTACAATAAATTCTGAAAGAATGACAATAAAACAAACTGTGTTAGTATTCGTTACATTGTTTTAAAATAATTCATGTAGTTTATTCCATTAATAGTGCTTATCTGGGCAGACAGACAGACAGGCAGGCACACAAGTGACGGATGGATGGATGGATCGATGGGCGGACGGACTGATGGGCGGACGGACGGACCGCACCGGCGGTTAGATAGATAGATAGATAGATAGATAGATAGATAGATAGATAGAAAGTGGTAGGGGTTGTCACGAGCGAGTGAGCGAGGGTCAATAAGTGCGGGGAAGGGGACTTGAAGCGTGCGTGTGTGAGTGAGTTGAAGCTTAGACTAGGCAAGATCTGAGTACTCAGATCACTGCAAGTTAAGAAGTCCAAGGGGACAGACGTGAAGAGAGCAGTCGGGAGAGTGTTGTGTATTCCAGTGATGACTGGTAGGTTGAACTATAAGGATTGATAATTATGATGATTGATGTACTATATTCTCCTATGACCATGATGTAAATAAGTTATATGTGAGGAATGTGAAAGTCATTGATTACTGTGTATAGAGATGTGCGCAATGAGCGATAGATGTAAGTTAGGATCATGGATTCGTAGCGAGTCTGAGTACTGTGTAATACGGTGGAGGTGTGTTCCCGTAGAGAAGTGCAGATGTGTGGTGAGTGAAATGTGGACTGTTGTGTGTACACTTGATGGTTCGTAATGAGTGGTGAAGTGGATAGTAATTGTATGGTGTTATAGAGATGTAATGTTATTCTTATAGGTGCCGGGGTCGGGCCGTGAGGCTACCCGTGGTGGAGAGACTAGTGCGGGGGATAGGCCAGCATAAGGAGATGCAGGGGTTGAGCAGAAGGCTACCCACAGGCCAGCAGGAGTGAAGCTGTCGCGCAGGACAGCGAGGGCACATTATTCGTGGCAGTCTGGCCACAGACAGGGACGTTATGAATTGAGATATTAATGTGATATTAAGATATTGAGGTGATATGAAGATATTGAGGTGATATTGAGATATTGAGGGGATATGAAGATATTGAGGTTAGGTTGAGCAGGAGCCAGTAAGATAGGCCCGCAAGTAGTACATACATTGATGTGAGGCTGAGGCCAGAGCATAATTAGAAAAGTAACGTTGTGGACCCGGAGAAAGAATGAATGTTGGGAATAATGACCATTGGATGGTATTTGAATTGAATAATGTAACCTATGTAATTGCACGTATATCTTTATATTTATGTATAATAAATGTGTGAGTCTGCTTGGTTGTTCTGTTAAGTGTTATACTTGTCTGTTCGTGATTGCTGTCCTGTCATAATCAGTACATCTCCCAGTCTGGGATTTGTTACAGGGGTGGCGGTACTATTCAGACAGACACCCAGACAGACAAGTTTTATATTCAACAGTATATTCGTGAATTTTATTAAAAAGAAAGGCCAACTGTTCTTTTAAAACGATTAAAACGTGTACTGCCATTATTAAAACTTTGAAAAAGTAGACCCTGAAATGTTTGTGTGGTATGCGTACTTGCTTGGGAGGTCGCGCCGACGAAAGGAAATTTGGGGTCTAAACGGAGGGTGATCTAAAAAGTCTGAAAACCACTGTTGTAGCTTAAATGCAGCTTTAGCCTAAATCCGTCACTGACTCCACTGGCAAGACTCTCGGCATGATGAAGTTTGAAGCGACAGATACATCGCTGTGTTAAGCCCGTTTGCTTCACTTGGTGTCAGGAGAAATATTTACACCTGGGGGAAGCTGCCGTACACATCTGTCTCTTGCCCGACATCAAGTACTTATGAAGACACCGCTTAATCATCTCATTTCATCGACGTCTAAATCCACACTGTGAAACCCAACTTCGTCCGCAAGAAATTCGTCGTTCATCTCAGGTACTCTGGCATCAACAATTTTCTCATTCTCATTACTCTTGTCCACAGTGTCCGCTCCGCTCCGCTATTTTTACGGACAATAACGTAAAATACTCTTTGCATCTTTGTTGTCCACAGCTTCCGTTCCGCTCCGCCCCAGAGGCAAAGCACAAGGTCCTATAGATAGGCTGCGCAACACATTTTTCTTCCACTCAAATATGGCAGCACTTTCGTGACCACCTAGGGCGCCGTCACTGCAGCAAAAGGAGGGCAAAAGACTACAAAACACTACATGGCGGCTATGTATAGAGCTCTGCGAGGCAAAGAGAGTTTTTCTTACGTCATTTCCCCCTAAAAGTAGCTGAGCGGATGCTGTGGACAAGACCAGTTACGGGAGAGCGTTTCAAAATTGTTATCACTTTTGTTATTCTTGAAAGTGACAAGGACATTGTCATTGTTTATAACTTCAATACTATTGAAGATACCAGTACGTCACTCTTTGGGTATATAGACCTCGCCATTTACAATGATAAGGCAATGAGAGTGAGAGAGAGAGAGAGAGAAAGAGAGAGAGAGAGACAGACAGACAGACAGACAGAGAGAGAGAGAGAGAGAGAGAGAGAGAGAGAGAAGACGATGATGATGATAAGCAACAATGGTAGAAAGGACAAACTTTGGATGTAAAAAGAAAGAACGAGTGAAAATAATGATAATAATAATAGTAATAATAATAATAATAATAATAATAATAATAATACCGCAATAACAGTGATTACATCACTATGGTTTGCTGAAATTCTGTGCAGAAAAATGTGTGTTTTGAGATTAATATATTTATACGCAATTATTGTGAAATTTAGAGTTACACAGCAATAATAGGTGTTAACGATGGCAATGACAGTTTTGATGACGATGAGAGGGAAAAGCTTGGATTAAGCAACTCTCATATATTTGGTTTATCATTCCACCATAAACAAATCTGCCCGCCTCTCTACTAAAGCCATTAATCCTTAAGCACAGTAATTTTGTTCCACAGAGTGCGTAAATATAACGATCGGAGGGAGTAATTTTAATCTCAATATATTCACCCTATCTTGTCTGGATTACAATCTTCAGCACTCCCAGATGACAAAACGAGATAGCAGGAAAGTTTCTGGAAGAAATGTGCCAATTTCTCGCGAGTGTCACAGATCTTCCCATGATTAAAATGCCAATTTTGAAAGAGAAACCCACACCTTTCTACTATAAAACGCATGCTCTTTCTAGTCTGGGACATCTTCATTGCCAGCGGTGACGTCCAGCGATCAGCGATCAAGACCTGCAGAAATCTCAAGGTAAATTTATTTTTTTCAAATTGTCATCCATCAGTTCTACATGATTTCCCATATCATATACTATTTTTGTGCATCAAGACATGTAGTTATTTTCGTATTTATAATTTCATTATTTTGCGAAGTTTGCTTTGCATCTACACGCAGCCTAATTATATGAAAACGGTTTTCAAGACTTTACGCCGAGAATTCCGAGATAGCCACAAAACCTCGAAACATGCTGTTTTTTTTTTTCACCTACATTATCAAAAAATAATGTCATTTGCGATGAACGATTACAATTGTGAGTATTTCATTAAAACCGGCTCTGAGAAAACGGGACTACGTCAAAACTGTCAAATCTCAAGACTTTATTTCTTATCATTATGTTTCTAACGAGAACCCGCAGTGCGTCTTATCCTTTCTGAAACACTCTAAGATCTACAACTTGATTGTAAAAAGTTTTATACACATTTACAAAACTCCTTTCAGATCTAAAATAATTCTTCAGAACTTTACCAATGTAATAAATTCTATATGGAACTATTTACTTCTATAAATATGAAATTTAGAAGCTCTGGGTACCAAACATAAATAAGAATTGACCGTGAAGGGCGCAAAACTGGCGCTTATCGTGTTGACGCACCGTGAAAAACCCAAAGTCGAAATCATTCAAATTCATGATAAAAACTTATGTATATTCAAATATCTCTTGTTTATTTCTGAGTTTTGCTCCACATCCAGTCAAAATAATCTCCTGGGCCGCTCAGTCAAAACGTATCGAATTTGGACACAAAAAGTCTGGCTTGCCGATCCGTGTTTGGGTAGAACTTAGCTGCAAATGACCCATCTGTTTGTTCGTTTCTTTGATTAACCATTTGTTTTTTAAAGAGTTTGTTTTTTTTCATTTAAATGGAGAGATAATGTAAAATTTAATCCTTTGACGTCAAGTGAAAGAAGCTCATGGTCTATTGTTTCTTTCTTTCTTCTTTGTTTTTTTTTTTTCAAAATACTTTTCTCGCATCTTGGATGGTAAAATAATTGACAACACCTGATATTATAAGGCAGGATTATTGACTGTCATCATTATAAAGATATCTAGTGCCTGGTGACGACAGGTAAATTTAGTAATAAATTTTTCACGTTGTCATAATAGAGATCTTTTCATATGGACCTTTTGAAAAACTATGAAACCTGCAACTTTGGAGACGTGACAAACACAAACCAATACTCACCTCTTCATGACACTGACATGTGATGAATGATTTTAGATCTATACAATAATATTAACTGTAACATAACTCCCCCCACTTCCTTCTCCACTTTGACTTGTGTACCTGTGAGTTTCCAGAATCTCTGATGGTATTTAATGGTCATGTTCCCTGTCTCCTCCACACAACAGATGCGTACTATTTGCTTGGCTTTGCTCGTCATCTCCGTGGCCTTGGTCTCGGCAGAAGCTGCTCATGTTCAGAAAGAAAAACGGCTGCTGAATCTTGTGGGTCAAGTACTTGGTGGTGTCACCAATATTTTGGATGACCTGGCTGGTGTTCTGGACGATGTTCTGCTAGCCGTCAATAACATTCTGAATGATGTCTTGGATTACCTGCAAAACAATGTCGCTATAGCACTCCTGGGAGCAAATGGTTTGGTTAACCGTATTTTGGAAGAACTCTTGGGTACCGAACTTGTCGGAATTCTGCGCCAAGTACCATTGGTCGATGAACTCCTGAACGTGGCCGAAAAGCTTCTGGCTAATGTTTTGGCCGATGTGCTCAAACTCCTTATCGTAGTGCTAAATGCTCTCAAAAATGTGAACTTGCAAGATCTGACGTAAGTTTGCTCTAAAATGTTTAAACAGTATCTACAAATACGCACACACATGTTGGACTCCTTATGACTTATCAATGATGTTAACTGTATGAATAATGAGCAATCAAAAACGCACTGAATAGACTTACACACACACATAAAAATCTTAGAAAAAAGTAAATAATTTCAACAAGTTCCATGTTTCAGACAGTTCTGAATAAGTGCCGTAATTGCGTCATGAAACATTTCCCTTACATTATCTCAAGTCATTTGACCTTTCAACTTTTCAGGGCTGTGGTGGCAGCTGTTATCAGCCTCCCAGTGGATGCCGTCTGTCTCGCCGACAAACTTGTGCCTGGAGTTGCAGCAAACATTGGCATCAACTGTTGATAAGTTCCTGACAACCAATGAGTAAGTTCACATGCACGAATGTAATATCTTTCCATTTGAATAGCCTGATGGTATTCTGTAATGTTATTCTAAAAGTCCATTGTACTTCATATTGTCATCACAACGAAGAGGGGGAAATAAGGTGGAAGACTGTGCAAATTCGAACAATTATAATTTATGTCCCGTCCTTACATTCGAATATTCTGGAAGTATTCGGTTCTGCTAATCTGGTAGTCTATTTTATTATCTTTACTTTACATCGACATCTAAACCGAAAGGGGGACCTAAGGTAGAATAGCGAAAGGAGACGAATCGGGTAGTAACAGATTCAGATGATTTAGTACATAATAATTATATCCAAAGATTTCCTGTTTCTTTTCTATAAGTAGTTCTAAATCTTATCAATTACATTTTTTATTTCAGGAGCCACTGACCGGTTCCCGGCAAACACGTTATTTCGTGAAATTTACCAGTCATTCATTTGGACAAATCTTCAGTTTTGAAAAGCAAAACAAGACAAAACAAAAGTGTATCAAAATCAATAAAGTCGGGAATTTTAATCTGACACGATGTTTCCTTTGTTTTATGTATTCACTGCCCAATTGCACGTGCAATTATGTTTATAGATGAATGCTGTTGTGTTTTGTTGTTATTGTTGTTGTTTTCGTTCTTTTTGTGGTGTTTGTGTTTGTTTTCATGTTTTCAGATCAACATTTTTATACCCCACGACACTTCTCAATGGTCAAAACGTACGATCTATACACCATTACACATCTCTACTACCAAAACTTACAATTTATTCAGCAAGACACATCTCTGCTACCAATACCTACAATTTATACACCATGAAACACCTCTATTGCCATTACTTACAATTTATACACCATGAGACATCTCTACTACCAATATCTACAATAATTTATATAGCATGTCACGTCTCTATTGTCAGTATTTACAATTTGTACACCATGATACATCTCTATTACCAAAACTTACAATTTATACACCTTGACACATCTCTACTACCAATGCCTACAATTTATGCACCATGACTCATCTGTACTACTAATACTTACTATTTATATACCACGACACATCTGTCCTACCAATACTTACAATTTATATACCACGACACATCTCTACTACCAATACTTACAATTTATATACCACGACACATCTCTACTACCAATACTTACAATTTGTATACCACGACACATCTCTACTACCAATACTTACAATTTGTATACCACGACACATCTCTACTACCAATACTTACAATTTGTATACCACGACACATCTCTACTACCAATACTTACGATTTACTTACTAATCAATTCACAATGTCACATCTCCAGCACCAATACTCTCTGTCGATACACCATATCCAGACCCGACTTAACGCAATAGCAAACTGGGCAGTTTGCCAGGGGTCTCGTAGGTTTAGGAGGCAGCATACATGTACATTTATGGGTACTTGCGTGGGCAAGGGGGCGCAGCCTATTTCTTTGCTCAGGGACCCAGGCCGTAGCTTATTCCTTTGTTCAGGGACCCAGACCGCAGCTTATTGCTTTGTTCAGGGACCCAGGCCGTAGCTCATTGCTTTGCTCAAGGACCCAGGCCGTAGCTTATTGCTTTGTTCAGGGACCCAGGCTATAGCTTGTTGCTTTGCTCAAGGACCCAGGCCGTAGCTTATTGCTTTGTTCAGGGACCCAGGCCGTAGCTTATTGCTTTGTTCAGGGACCCAGGCCGTAGCTTATTGCTTTGCTCAGGGACCCAGGCCGTAGCTCATTGCTTTGCTCAGGGACCCAGGCCGCAGCCTATTGCTTTGTTCAGGGACCCAGGCTATAGCTTATTGCTTTGTTCAAGGATACAGGCCGCAGCCTATTGCTTTGCTTGGAGGCCCTTAATCATATTAAGACGGCACATCTCTATTACTAATATGATCTATAACAATTCCGGATCTCCACTGCCAATACTTATGTCTACAAATCATTACCACTAATTAATTACAAACACTTATAATGTAACAGTATATCTAGGTAACATGACCAATCTCTCAACTATCAACTGTACAACATGATGTACAGGGTGTCCACAAAGTCTGTTTACATCGGGGAGTTCACTATCTATTTTATTTATTTATGTTATTTTTCCTCCGATAAATGAATGATGGCAATGTCTAAAGAAGAACGTATCGATTTGATACCCTTAAGTGGACGAGAAGGATGGTCTTATCTCAAAATTGCGGACGAATTTAACCTTCAGCACCCTTTTCGGCAAGCTATTAGCTTTACTGCCGTCGGGAAATTGGTCAAGAAGTTTAAAGAAACAGGCAGTGTCTTGGACAAACCCCGTTCCAGACGACCAAAGACTTCAGACGAAACGAAAGAGGCTGCCTTGGCCAAGGTTTATGCTAGCCCAAAGAAATCACTTTGTCGGACATCCAAGGAGTTGGGTGTTGCAAGGTCAACCATCCACAAAATCCTGGGAGAGGAGAAGTTTCATCCGTACAAGTTACAGATTATTACATCACTTAAATGAATAAGACCCCTATCGACGAATGCAGATGTGCGAATGATTTTCAGATAAATTGGATGGAAGTATCAATTTTACTGAAGACTTTGTGTTGTTCAGTGATTAAGCTATGTTTTATGTAAATGGTGAAGTCAACAGACAGAATCTCCGATACTGGTCTCAAGGCAATGCACACTGGATGGATCCATCCAAACAGCAAGGCAGCCAAAAGGTGATGGTGTGGTGTGGATTGTGGAAAGCTCATGTGCTAGGACCATTCTTCTTTGATGAACATGTAACGGGTGAGACTTATCTGTACATGCTGAGAGACAAATTAATGCCTCAAATTGAGTGCCTAGGTGAGGGACTTCCGGACTGGTTTCAGCAGGATGGGGCCCCTGCCCATTTTGCTACAGCTGTTAGAGATTGGCTGAATGACACTTTTCCTCACTGGATTGGAAGAAGAGGTCATTTGGAGTGGTCCCCTCGTTCAACAGACCTTTCTCTCATTGACTAAAAGAGAAAGTGTACTCGATGAAGATTACAGATTTAACCACTTGAGAGAACGCATATCAGTCAGTGTGCTGAAATCGACGGCAATGCAGACCTGTTCCATCGAGTTCACCTGAATTTTGCAAAGCGCATCAAGTTATGCATTGAAAATGATGGAAATCATGTTGAAAATATTATTCATCAACATCCCAATTGAATAAAATTGTTAACAAGTATGTGTTTTTTTACCATGTACTCAGACTTTATGGACACTCTGTATTACACGTCATTACTTCTATCTCAACTCTCAACAGTGACGATATAACATAATACATTAAGCATAATTAGGCAAAAAGAAAAAGTTGTATGTTTAGAAATCCTGCGTTTTCTGTGGTTTTATATTATAAGCATAAGATAACCAACATCCCAACACTTGCAATTTTACACAATGTAGTTACATGCCAAAAACTAGTATTTCATTCACCAACACTTTACAATATGGTATGATATGTGTAGACACCATGAATAATATCTCAACTTCGAGCTTCCATACATTGGCAGACGTGCATTTGTGCTGCTAATCAAGTAAGAACTCGCAGTTAAGTACACATAATTATTCTGTTTCGATTCTATACATTTCCTATTGAAATCTTTTATAGTTCGATTGTTTTCTCTGTTCCATTTTTCTTTTCTTTTTTTTTTTTCTTCTGTGGGTTTTTTTTTTCCTTGATAAATGCGATAGTCGAAGTATTCAACATTTTCTGTCTTCTCTTTTAGTTTGCATTGTATCATTTGGGGATTATTTCTTACGCGTGGGCTTTCCTACATACAACTTTTTCTTTTACTCAATTTTGACGTTTTAATGTCTCAACTACCAACACATAATGATCTACATACCATAATCAAGATCTCAATTGTCAACATTCACAGGATAAAACAAATATCCATGTGCTATGACAAATACCTCAACTACCAACGTTTACAGTATAAGACATATATCTATATACTATGACCAATACCTCAACTAGCAACAGTTACAGTATAATATATATATATGTCTATGATGATGCTATGACTAATACCTCAACTACCAACAATTACAGTACAATACATTATTTTATCTACAGCTATGCTATGATTGATAACTCAGCTACCAACATTTACAGTATAATACAATTATCTATAATTCTGCCAAGCTTAGTACCTCAATTACCAACATTTAAAGTATAATACATATATCTATGTTTATGATATGACCAATATCTCAACTACCAGTTTTACAGTATAATACTTACATCTATATACTCAACTACCAACACTTACAGTATAATCCATATATCTATATGGGTTTCATGAACAGAAAGGGTTTTATTATAATTATTATTATTATTATTATTGGAGAGTATTTGATAAAAAACGCTTTCCATTTTATTAAGAATAACCAATATGCCTATCGGCATTACTATGGCTATGAAAAACAACACCATAATTAATTGTGTATAGTCTGTGTTCTTGTGAAAATGTATCTCCTGGATTTGAATAGAAATTTGCATCGATGGGGTACGGGTGGGGGTGGGGGTGGGAAGAAGAGGGTAGATGATGAACGAAAATTTGGAGCCTAAAGGAGAGATTGCCTGAAATAGGTTGAGAACCACTGGTTTGGATAATATGTTACGAATGGGCGTTCACTGGCGGATTGTACTACTTTTGGTGAGTCAATATAATACATTCACATTCTGCTTCGTTTCATAATTTGTACTGGCAGCTTTTCCATCCTAAGAACACTGAAAGACAGACGGCTTCACCTTTAGACAAAGAGGAATCAGCACAGAAAGTTAAATTCGAAATGCACCTTCCTTACTATATATTTCGCCCACCACTACAGAAAAAGACAAGAAGGGAACACGTTGGTCTAGAACCAAGGTGCTAGCGTCTAGCGCCAAAGGTATCGGGTTCGATCCTAGGTCGGTACCGGCGTGTTGGAATTTTTTTTTTTTTTTTGGGGGGGGGGGGATTCTTTATTCTTTATATCACAGGGTTGGCCTAAATTGTGTAATGTAGGGGTCACGTTGGTCAAGAGGCAAAGTGCTTGCCTCTCATGCCAGAAGTAATGGGTTCGACCCCCAGTCGGTGCAGGCATGTTGGATTATTTTTTTTTTCGGGGGGGGGGGATTCCTATCCCTGATCTTATCGTAGTTAGGATCGAGCACATAGTCTTCTCGGCAAAGGACGAAAAACTTGGAGGGTTTGTGTGCAAGCTGCGCACGTTAAGCATACCTGGGCAGTTGAAATTGGGAAGAGCAGGCCGAATAAGGCTGCTGCCCGGGCAAAATTCTAATAAACTCATTCCTGCCACATAAAACACACAAAAACAAAAACAAGATAAACACAAACTAGAAAAGTGAGGTGTAGATGCCAAGACCAACAGAACCTCCTAATATAAAGACCTGAAACAGAAGAAGACAAGTGAGAAGACGGAACAGGTGGCGAGAAACAATAAACAGAGAATCAAGAAAAGGAGGCCAGCAGCCTTAGGAGTGAAACAAATTGAGGCTGTGTCGGCCCCACATCGGTTGCTCGCCGCCTTACACTGGCACAATAGACACTACCCTCTGCATTCCGCTGAGTCACAGTATGGGTCTTTGCCTGTCAGGCGCCACACCGGTAATTTTGATTTGCGTGGGCACAATGAGTCGCAGTGTGGGCTGTGCCTAATCTGCTAATGTGAAGCAAACTTTATGGGCAGCTAGTCACAGGTCTAATGCCTACACCAGGCTTGGTACAACGTACAAGAATATATCATTGTCATCATCATCATCACCACCATCAGTTTCATCATCTCATCGGCATCACTGTTCTCCTCCTCCATATTCCCCGCAGCTTCTTTTTTCTATTTTGCCAATCATAACTGAAGCCTTATCTCATTCACCTTTTGGATCTTTTCTAATAATCATCTATGTAAAGCGTTTCCCCTCCTCTCGCCTTTAACCAATAAAAGAGAAGACAAGACGTTCTTCTAACTACATCTTGCTGCCCCTTCTAGCAAAGAGGACAGGATACGAACCCTCATTTTGAGAGTGAGTGTGAGTTTGGAGAAAGCACATCAACAAGATAAAGGTCACATTGTGCTGGGAGTGAGCCAGACGATAGACAGAATAGAACATAATAATTAGACAGAAAGAAGACCTGACCAGATACGCCCACCAACCACCTGGTCGTACTCTCAGACCCATTATAGATCTATGACTCTCAGTAAAACACCCTCAATTTCAAGCAGACAGCATTTTGGGATGACACAGATTGGTTAAGTTGCCCCCCCCCCCCCCAAACCTAATATTAAAAAAATAATAAAAAACTACGCGAATTTGGCATTTGATTTTTAAAAACAGGATCGCTTTATATACATGTACCTGGTAAGATTCGAAGCCAGTTTGAGCCACATTTTTTTTATCCTTGATCTCAAATTGGTTGTTGACAGTTGCCTTTTACAGCTTTTAAAACATTTTAGCAAGTACCTGACCGGGTTTAGGTTGGATTGGTATATACATAATAATATTATATTTACATTTAACTGACGACAAATATTTTACAGTATGCAGAAAATTACAGAAAATAAAATTTTGAATTCAAGAAATGAAAACAAATTTAACTTGAATAAAAAAAAAAATCAAAACAAAAACAACAATAAACATGGTATACACATTCATACAGAAAGTGGTTAAAACAAAGGAAACATCATGTCAGATCAAAATTCCCGTCTTTATTGATTTTGATAAAAATTTTTTTGGTCTTGTTTTGCTTTTCAAAGCTGAAGATTTGTCCAAATGCATGACTGGCAAATTTCACGAAATAACCTGGTTGTCGGGAAACGCTCAGTGAATCCTGCAACAAAAAATGTAATTGACAAGATTTAGAACTACATAATTTATGGAAAAGAAACAGTGAATCCCTGGCGATATGTATTAATTCACCTGGATCTACACTATCTGATTCGTCTCCTTCCGCTGTTCTACCTTAGGTCCCCTTCTCCGTTTAGATGTCAACATAAATATGATAAAATAGACTGGCAGATTAGCAAAATCAAATAATTCCAGAATATTCGAATGTAAGAACGGGACATAAAGTTGTTTGAACTTGCACAATCTTCCACTTTATTTCCCCCTCTCCGTTATGATGACAATATGAAGTAAAATAGACTTTTAGAATAACATTACAGGATACCATCAGGCTATTCAAATGGAAAGATATTACATTGGTGTATGTGAACTTACTCATTGGTTGTCAGGAAATTAAGCACAGTTGATGTCAATGGCAGCTGCAAGTCCACTCATGATTGGCTGTTGTTAGGGGTGCATAGTATTCTGCATTAAAAGACATTGCTGAACAATGAACACACCTCAGTGTTTTGTCTATTTGGTTTTGTCATTAGACTAAGCGTCCTTAACAACGTTTTTCACGACTTGGTTGACGATACAGATGGCATCGACGTGGAGGTCGGTAACAGCTCGGACCACGGCACTGAAAAGTTGAAAGGTCAAATAACCTGAAATAATATAAAGGAAATGTTTCCT
Source organism: Onchidella celtica (assembly GCA_963931925.1). Lineage (NCBI taxonomy): Eukaryota > Metazoa > Mollusca > Gastropoda > Systellommatophora > Onchidiidae > Onchidella > Onchidella celtica. Next base: position 23,637,448 of record OZ007579.1, on the reverse strand, counting down.
GATACAATTACGACATTTGCTCAGAACTGACTGGAACAAGGAACTTTGTGAATTTTTTGTTTGTTTTTGTTTCAAGATTGGTTTGTGTTTGTGTAAGTCTGTTCTGTCTTTTGATTGTTGATGATTCATACAATTAACATCACTGACAGGTCATATGGTGTCCAACAAGAGTGTGCGTGCTTGTATACTGTTTAAACATTTTAGAACAAACTTAAGTTACATCTTGCAAGTACGTTTGCTCAGAGGGTTACAACACAAAAAGCAACACAGTAGTCACCGTTTTATCAACCATGTTCAGGATGTGATTAACCAGTGGTACTTGACACAGCATTTGGACAAGGTCGTTACCCATGACGTGGTCCATAATTGATGTAACGAAACCATTTTGCCCAGAAAGTGTTTGAGTACACCGTTTTTCAGGAAGTCACGAGGACTCCACAGTGCTGTCCAATGTCTGTAGAAGATTGTTTATAACGCTCACCACACCGGTGACACCATCAAGTGCACCACCCACGATATCATCAAGATCCAGCGGCCTTTTTTTCTTGCTGAACATGAGCAGCTTCTGCCGAGACCAAGGCCACGGAGATGACGAGCAAAGCCAAACAAATAGTAAGCATCTGTTGTGTGGAGGAGACGGGGAACAAGACCATTAAATACCATCAGAGATTCTGGAAACTCACAGGGGAAGCAAGTCAAAGTGGAGAAGGAGGGGAGTTAATTGTCACATATATAATGACATTTCTGGAAATTTTCTGAACAGGAAAAATGAATGATGGTGAAAGAGGATGGCGGGGTAGGTGATGAAGGGGACAGGAAGTAAGAAGACACTATAAGAATAACATTTTTTGGAGAAAGTAAAATCAGCATGATTATTTGAATTTCTTACGTTTGTTTGAGTTTCTGCTTGACCAAGAAAAACAAAACAAAACAGCAATAACTAAAATACAAAAAACAAAAACAAAACAAGAAAAAACAAATCGATTTTTTCGGTGTCAGCCTGGTTTACATTTACCATAGTTTAATGAAGAACCAAAAAAAGGGAGTGACAATCCCAAAGTCACCATTCTCTAGCCCAAGGAGGGAGAGGGAAGCAATACAACACAATTACGTTTTTGAGATGCTACTCTGAACTGTGCACCCTAACCCTAAAATGACCTTGAACGTCACTGAAAACTGCCGGGCATGTGGGCGTGTTTCTGCCCCGCTCCTGAATTTGCTGGTCTGCATTGCAATCGGCCAACGCGTCCAGTTCTACAAATGGTTAAGGACAAGGACATTGTTAGGGGGAGAGTAGCCTAATTACTAAGCCAAAATAGAGAAAATACAGAGTTGTGTATAATGTTCAGCTATAGCTTTCTCTGTAAGATATTACGCTCTCATAACAACAGCCAAAGGACAAAGCCACCACTTGAAAGTTACTGTGCTCTAATTTTAGTCGCTACGTCACTGTCTACTAAATTCTGATTGGCTAGGCTAGTTTTGTTGTTTTTTTCTTTTTGGCCCGAATTCATAAAACAAGAAGACACAAAAAGGGGGGGGGGGGGGAAGTGCTGCGATAGGATCGTTTCTTGGTGAAGCGGAATAGAGAAAAACGGTGAGTTGTGTTCAATGTTCAAGTATATTTTCTTAATTCAGCTTCACTTAAAAACTGATCCCATCGAAGCACTTCAAAAAAAAAAAAAGAAAACTGCCCCGAATTCAAATCAACCAGCAGTACATGATAACGTCAAACGCCCATGTGTTTTGAAGAGAAAGGATCGGACTTGCGACTAAGGCCCTGGAAAGAAGAGCTGTAAAGAACTCAGCAGTAATTACTGCGCAGTGAGTGCCGCTTACTTTGTGTGCCGTCCACACGGGCGATATTTAACGCTACGCAGCTCATTTCAACATGGACGATCGGAGAGTCAGTGCCACACTGACAAAAGCCACTTTTGTCATAGTCATGAGAAGAATCTTTTAAAAAAAAAAAGAAAGGGACAAAGAAGATTTTTGGTTCATCCCATAGTTTCTCACAGATTACTGCATACATCCATCCAAGCATCATTTTTAAATATTTTATTTTTATTTTCTTCACTTGTGCTGTCCCAACAGATGTTTCTTTTCTTTATTTCCAAAGTCAAATTCTCTGTTTTGTGAGAACACGACATGGTCACGCTGGAAATATTGTCGTGGGGAGTGAGACGAGAGAGAAAAAACACAGTTGTTGTAGAAATGCGCCGGCAGTAAATGCTGCGTTTTTTACAGCTCGTCTGTCCAGGGCCTAAATCGTGAGCAGCCGGGTGTTGATTGGCTGTTACACTTGCCACCGCGGAATACGGTTTCCATTGTCGATTCAAGTGTACATTGGAATTTTCAGATGGACCTGGGGGCGTGAGGGTCTAGTCAGTTTGTATCAATGGACGGTAGACACATTAACTAATCAGATGAAAAGGTGCTGGGGTAGCCACTGGCGACCGACTTACCATTAATGGCCACCCCAAAATGCGGTACCAAAAATAACAGCCAATCAACGCCCGGCTGCTCCTCGCGATTTAGTCGCATGTGAGGATCGGAGGCTTTCAGACAGCGAAATAAAGGAAACTCAAAAAATTGTAATAATATTATAATGTATAATTATGAGTATTATAAATTAAAAGAAATTATACCTGAGATTTCTGTAGGTCTTGATGGAAGACAAAGTGAATTGGTTCGCAGATCAGTGGACGTCACCGCCGGCAGTGGAAATGTCTCAGACTAGAAATGGCATAAGTTTTATAGTGAAAATGTGTGAATTTCTCTTTCGAAATTGATATTTTAATCACGAGAAGATCTTTGACACAAGCGAGAAATTTACGCTTTTGTCTCAGAAATTCCTCTGATATCTGGTCGTGTCATCAAGGAAAAGGTTTAATATGTAAGCTAATGCATTCATTATTAAATTCTTATCCACATTAATTTCGTTTATTAAGATTTCCATGCACATGTGTCCATGCAACAAAACAACTGCTCGAGAGGATTAGGGGTTTTTCAATATAGATGTTATCTCCTTTCTGTTGGGTGGATCTGTGGGCTGGGGGTAGGGTGGAGGTGGAGGTAGCTGTCTTTTCATGTCGTAACGGTGAAGAGATGGGATGGGGTGGAGTGGATAATATGCCCATACTAGGGCACTCTGATCCGCGAGTAGGCTGCATTCGGGGCAGCCCCCCCCCCCTGTCCCTATTTTAGCACTACCACTAATTGTATGTAACTTGATTTAAAAACATTTATTAACATTACAAAATTCTTTTCAGATCTATACAAAACAAGTTTCGAGAATTTTATCAGTGTAATAAAGTCCATACGGAAATATGTAATTCTGTTTTGTGAAATTGAAATTGATGAAATTCTGAATACCAAAGATAAATAAAGTACTAATGGACCCTGAAAGGACCAAACGGTTGTACAGTGGTAAAATGTTCAAAAATTGTTTTGTACAGACCTGAAAAGAATTTTTATAAATGTATGTAAATCAAGTTATAGAGCTTAGCCTCTTTCAGAAAGAACAGGGCGCTATGTGGATCCAGGCCAGATAATAATTCTTATTTCATGGATTTGCTGGCTGTAAAGTAGGTATCAGAATGAGCCGGGGAGACGAAAAAATGCACACCTATGTTTCCTATATTTTCTTAGTAAATTTGGGAAGAGCCTTTCCTGCTAAGCCCGGTCAGACACAGTCAGCTTTTAGTATTTATATTTCTTTGGTGCATATCTGATTGTGTGTGACCAGGCTTAGTATGATACCTCCAGTTGGGCAAGCATCAGCCATCAAGAGCCGGTCCTGGGTTGCCGTTATGTCTATGAGACGCAAATACAGATGTTGCGGTATTCAGACTTAACAGGTTCACGTGATCCAATTTTGACGTAATTATGAGCACATTTTACCACCTCAGAATTGCGCATCAGATTAGTTTCAGTAAAAGCATGTCCATGTACGATGATAATAAAACACATCTTATGACAGTGAGAATTTTTTGTTGTTGTTGTTGTTGAATGTGTTAGAAAAGGTACCGTCCCTATAGAAATAAAACCCAAACAATACAAAGCAAACTAAAGAGAAGACAGAAAATACACAAATTTTCGGCTTTCCTTTGTATTGTTTGGGTTTTATTTCTCACGCGGGGCTTTGCAATATACAACCTTTTCTTTTTGCCCAAGTTTGACTTTGCTTATAGCCCTGCTGCGACCCCACAGTTTTTCTGTGGTTTTTATGATATTTCGTCCCTATAGAATGTACGCTACAGGTTCATAATATACTAGGATCTGTGGCACATAGAGGCGTTGTGATGACCCATCATGAACGGGGCCAATTCCTTGATTGTAGGTCTCAAGACTTTAGTATAGGGCCTAAACAGGCCATGATTGGATGCCCTGTAAATGGATACCCGGGGCTGTCACCCCCACAGCCACCTTTCTGCACGCCACCGAGGGCTTGGCTTCAAACCCACTTCTTTATAGCAGCCCAACGCCAAACAGAAGGGTGGAAGTTCAGAACAAGGCATTGATATTCTGAACTTTAAAAAAAATGACATTTTGCATAATGGACAAATCAAATGTCACTGTTTGATTAGAGACAAAGCCTTTCTTCGATTTTTATGTAGATCGAATTTTTCGAGTAATTTTGTTTAATGAACAGAACATAAGACCAACCTCTGTAGTTTATTACCTTTAGTAAAAGCGTTCGTCAGCTCCCATTTACCTTCCTTCTCCACCTGCCGCTCCTCCTGTTTTCATACGGTGATAGCAAAGCCCCCCCCCCTCCCCCCCCCCCATTCACTATTTTCGGCTATGGGACAAAGCCCCGTACTGTTTTCATACTGTGGGGCAAAGCCCATTCACAGTTTTTCCATACCACGGAGTCACATAGTTCCTCCTCGTATTGTTTTCTTACTCTGGGAAGGGGGAGAGTTCCTCGTGTATTATTTTCATGCAACGAGGTTGTCACGAGTGGAGTGAGCGATAGTTAATAATTACGGGGGGAAAGGAGGAGAGTAAAATTAACGCACGGAGACAGGGAAGAAAAGTCGTGCATGTCATGAGTGGGGGGTCTGAAGGAGGCGAAAGCGCTGTATAACTATCACTGCAAGTTAGAAGGTCCTAGGGAGCGGATCTGTGAATAATAGCCCATCGGGCAGAGATAAAAGGAAGCAGTCGAGAAGACTAGTGAGAGTCTTTCCAGTTATGACTGGTATGTAGAACGTTGATTGATTATTATGATTGATGTATTATATTATATTCGTCTATTACCATGATGTGAATAAGTATATGTGAGGAATGTGGAAGTCCTTGATATTGGATATAGCAATGTGCGCCACGAGCGATAGATGAAAGTGAGTTCATGGATTTGTAGCGCGAGTGAGTAGTGTGTACTCCGATGGAAGTGTGTTACCGTAAGATGTGTGGTGAGTGAAAGGTGAACTAGTGTGTGTACGCTTCATGGATTGTAAGGAGAGGTGGAGTGAATAGAAATGGTAGGATATTATACCAATGTAATGTTATTCTTGTAGGTGTCGGGGACGGGCCGCAGAGCCACCTCGATGAGCACAGGAGATAGGCCAGCATAGGGCCGGAGGCCGCACATAGGCCAGAAGCGAGGCTGTCAGTGCAGGACAGTAGAGGCACATAAAGTCGTGGCAGTCAGGCCACGGACAGGGACGTAGATATGAGAGTGAATGAGATACTATATTGTTGCCATGTTGATAGGCTAGTGAACTGATACTATGTTGTTGCCATGTTGATGGCTATGGAATTACTAATGTGTTATTGCCCTGCTGAGGTGCTAGGGGAGTGCTAAGGTGTATGACAATAGGAAGGTGATATTGAGAGACTGCGGTGCCAGTGAATCATTAATGTACTATTAAGACCCTGAGGGGAGAGGCTGAGGCCGAAGTGCCTTTAGGAGTAACTACCGGATTGTGGATCCGAGGGAGAGTGTGTGTGAGAATAAGGCCGTTGGACGGCAGTGCATTTCAATAATATAATGTATGTAATTGCGCTATTATATGTATAATTATGTTTAATAAATGTGTGAGTCTGATGGGTTGTTCTGTTAAGTGTTAAACTTGTTGTTCGTGATTGTTGTCCTGTCATACTTATTACATCTCCCAGTCTGGGATTTGTGACATTGGGGGCTCGTCCATTGTGACTCGTCCATTTTCGTAATATTTAGTTGTAGTTAGTTAGTAGGTATTTGTGCTGTCTTGTTCGTTGGATGAATGGACATTTCATGATATGATTTATGTATATTTATGAATAATAATATGTATTGATGCATGTATTTTGATGAATATGTATTAATGTGTACTTAAATTTCAGAGAGACAGTGTGTGTGCGTGCAGCCTGAGGAGACGAGCAGCCAGAGCTCCGATTAAAGGGAGGAGTTTACTCAAAATTTCAAAAATTGAAAGTTAAGTAAAAGTCTAAAATTTTGTACCCTGGATTAAGGGCTGTCTTTTCATCTGTCTGTTTCCCTGTTTTTGCTGTTTTCGTTGTAATTGATTATACGGGCGGTGGCGCGGGTTTGCTGTGTTGAACTTAGTTTATCCTTTTAAAAAGGTGTGGTAAACTTTGGAACTTCGTTCATCACAGTGACCAGTTCTGTAGGGACCTGTAATATTGTTTAGTTGTAGCGTCGATATCTTCCTCGTTGTTTTAGGAAGACGTTTCTCTTGTCCCTCTCTTACCTGTCTGTAAATACGTTCTTTTTTTTCAGACTCTGTTCTTGTTCGTACCTTGTAGTGTAATCGGCGTATTTAGGGTGCATTTTTTTTCCATTATATTTTCTTTTTTAGGCCTTTGTCTTAGTCTGGTTCGTTGTCCTTGACGTACTTGTGGTCCTTCTACTGAATTTTCTCATTCTTATCTTTTCCTTTCGTTTTGTTATTTAATAGTGCTAGACATGTTATAAACATACAATTAGTTAGAGAGAGTAGGCTGTAGAATGTTTAGTTAGGGGTGTTGCTGAATTGTATTTGGGTTTTGTTATATCTGGTGTGATCTCAGGTCTCTGGTCGTATCGCTAGTGATCATACCGACAGGTTGGTCGTCTTATAATAGATACCATAACCATAAATCGGGGAAATGGCGGAACTCCAACAACTAATGAAGTTGGGTAAGGAACTTGGCCTGGAGGGAGAAGAGCTACGCGGCTGGATTAAAGAACAGCAGGCAGAAATGCGCGATGAGCGTGCTAAGGATAGAGAGCGAGAAAAAGAGGCTCAGTTAAAGGAGTTAGAGGCTCAGCAACAGGAGAGGGAGTTAAAGTTAAAGGAGATAGAAGCTCAAGAGCGGGAGACAGACGCGCGAGTAAGAATCGCAGAATTAGAAAGCAAAAAGAGTGCGCCAACAGAAACAGTTGAGCGGCAGGTACCCAATAAAGGTGGCGTTAGGATTAAGCTCCCTACGTTCGACGACCGGAAGGACGACATAGACGCCTTCCTTTACAGGTTCGAACTGAACGCACAATTGCAATGGGGGGAAAATAAGGAATTATGGGCCACGTACCTGGCATCGCTATTGCAGGGGCGAGCGTTAACCTACTTTAAAGAGCTACAGCGCGAAGACGTGCAAGACTACGATAAGCTGAAGGCTTTGCTGCTTCGCCGATTTGCGCGTACCGAGGAATACTTCCGGGAGCAGTTTAGGCGGGCACGTGCAGATACCAGGGAGGACTTTGCTGCCTTCGTCGCGAGACTAACGGAGTATTTCGCGAACTGGGTAGACTTGGCGCATGTGGGCACGGATTTTGCTAAACTGAAAGACTTAATGATCCGTGACCAGCTGTACGCGTCGTGCCACAAAGATCTGGTGGCTTTCCTGAAAGAGAACGAACCCGCGACGGTGCAGGAGGCGTCTAAGTTGGCGGAGGCATACCGTACGGCGCACCCGTCCAAACCAGTCGCCAGGGCGTACGTCCAAGATGCTGGGTACGTCGCCGTTGTCGAGGGGTCGCCGGCAGGACTTAGGGACAGGTCGCGTCAGCGTGGTGCCTATAGCGGGCAAGCCCAGGGGCAGCGTAGGGGCTATCACCAACCACCGGCATATGGATCCGGTAAGTTTGACCGAGCAGGAGGGCTAGGTCGCGGTAATGGCCGGGGGCGAGTTGTGACCTTTGCCGATGACCGACGGCATAGGGACTCTAGTTCGGGTCGCGAGGGGTCACGGGGACCCAGGCCTAGGGCAGCACAGGGAGCGGAGTGTTGGACTTGCGGACGCGTGGGTCACTTTTCGCGCGAGTGTAGGGCCGCGAAGTGTTGGAACTGCGGAAGAGCAGATCACATCAGCGTGAACTGCCCTGCAGGTAGGATAGCCGCGAACGTGGACAGTAGCTCCAGTCCATGTTCCCCAAATAAATTTCATCATGCGGCTGCGTGTGTTACATCGGACAACGGAGGCGGACAGTATTCTAAGTGTCCCAGTTGTGAGAAGTTATTATCTTCCGGTATTTTACCTTGTGGGAGAAAGATCCCCGTTATAAATTCATGTCATACAGGAGGTGGTCTTAGGGTTTATCCGGGGTTTGTTGGGGACGAACCGGTCTCGGTTTTACGAGATACGGGATCTACCGTTGTGGGAGTGCATAGAGACTGCATTCGGGATTCACAGCTTACAGGTGAGACTGTCCCGTGCATCCAATTTTCGGGGGCCATTGAGAAATTACCCATGGCAAGAATAATGATAGATACACCTTTCCTTAACGGGGAAGTCGAAGCGGTCGTTGGTTGTTTTCCAGGCGCCCAGCTCATCATTGGGAATATATCACGGGTAGTTTCCCCGTCCGATGAGAACGTACAAGCATGGTCGCAATCAAAAGGTATTGACTTTTGCGCCGCGGTCGAAACACGTCGACGGGTAGCGGATAAAGATAAGATTAGACCTTTGGCGACGCCAGCGGTCAACCTAGATATCACGCCAGAGCGCTTGGCGAGATTACAAAGAGAGGATCCATCATTAAACCCATGTTTTGGGGAAGCGCGAACCGAGAAAACGAGGAGATATAAGAACGGGTCATCTTCTTTTTTTGTCCAGGGGGGCATTCTGTTCCGTATGTACGTCACAGTGGCTTCCGTTCAAAAGCAGGTCGTCGTGCCACGGTCGTTAATTGCTACAGTATTGCGTCTGGCCCATGATGTTCCATTAGCGGATCATATGGGAAGTGCTAGAATCAAGCAGAGAATTCTGAAAGATTTTTATTGGCCGTCAGTATACAGAGATGTACGGTTATATTGTAAGACGTGCAGTGCGTGCCAAAAGACGACGCATAAGGGTCGTTCACCCCAGGCTCCTCGTCAAAAGATCCCCACGGTTTCGGAACCGTTTAAAAAGGTTTCAGTACCTTGTTGATTTAAGAGAGAGACTATCTTCAGCGCGCACTATAGCAGAAGAAGCGTCTAGTATCGCTTCGAAAAGAGCAAAAGACTATAAAGATAGAGGGTCCAAACTGAGAATTTTTAAGCCAGGAGACAAGGTTCTGTTGTTGTTACCTACGGACCATAATAAGTTATTGATGACATGGAAAGGGCCTTATGTTATTGAGCGAGTTGTTTCAAAGGTAGATTACGCTATCCACATTGATGGAACGAGTAAGGTTTTCCATGTTAATATGCTACAGAGATTTTATGAGAGACCACAGTATCTGTGTGCACAGACAAGACCAGAGGAGACTGTCTTCTCTATCGCTTGTACGGGGGTCGTAGACCAGTTGGACTGTGACGTAAGCGACACCGAGGCGCAGGAAGAGTTACAAATTCAATTGCCGGAGTTAACTGCGACACAAGGTTACAGGGACGTAAAAATTAACCCTGACCTTACGAGTTCAAGGGGTAGGGAACTTGAGACCCTGTTAGCGTCATTCCCGGACGTTGTTACGGATTTGCCGGGTCGCACTACGGTGATCCAGCACCAAATAAAGTTGACTTCGGATAGGCCAGTATTTCTTAGACCGTATCCGTTGCCTTTTTCTTCGAGAGATAGAGTCATAAAGGAAGTTGAGTCAATGTTGAAGTTAGATGTGATAGAACCATCAACATCGCCGTATTCATCACCCATCGTCCTCGTGAAAAAACTTGATGGATCGGTGCGGTTCTGTATTGACTTTCGAAGACTGAACACTATTACGGTAGGCGATAGGGAGCCTATTCCGTTTCAGGAGGAACTAATAGCTTCATTGGCCGGGTCCACGTGGTTTTCCAAGATAGATTTAACGAAAGGTTATTGGGAAATCCCGCTTACTGAGGAGTCTAAACAATACACGGCGTTTCAAACGCCCATTGGATTATTCCAATTTAAGGTCATGCCATTTGGGTTGGTAAACGCGCCAGCGACGTTTGCACGATTAATGAGATTAGTGTTGAAGGACATACCTAATGTCGTGTCATTCTTTGACGATATAGCATGTCATACGTCGACATGGTCTGATCATATTCAGACACTAACAGTAATTTTTCAACGATTACGTCATTTTGGGTTAACTGCTAAACCCGCAAAGATGGATTTGGCATGTCCAGAGATAGTATTCTTAGGACATATCGTGGGTAGAGGGTTTCAGAGGCCTGAAGGAACAAAAATTGACAAATTAGTAGGGTTGCAAATCCCTAAAACAAAGAAACAAGTCAGAAGCTTAGTGGGAATTTTAAATTATTACAGAAAGTTCATTCCAAATTTTTCCTCCTTGTCATCTTCTCTTACTGACCTTACTAAGAAGGGACAACCCGATAAGGTCCAGTGGACGTCTGAATGTCAGACATCATTTGATAATTTGGTGACAGCATTATCATCGTCACCCATTTTGATATTACCCGATTTTCGATCTAATTTTATCCTCAGAACGGATGCGTCGGACTCTGGTGTCGGCGCTTGTCTTCTACAGGAGAAGAACGAATGTCTCCATCCTGTATGTTATGTCAGTAGGAAGTTATTGCAGAGAGAAAGAAAGTATTCTGTGATAGAGCGTGAGTGTCTTGCCATTGTCTGGTCCGTCCAGAAACTAGGACGTTATCTCATGGGACGAGAATTTTGTATCCAGACAGACCACAAGCCACTGACATTTTTGTCGAAGAATCGTTCGTCCAGCCCACGCTTGTCTAGATGGGCATTGGCTTTACAGCCGTATACCTTCGTTATTCAACCAATTCCAGGAACCAGCAATCATATCGCCGACTACCTTAGTCGAGCCTAGGGCAAGATTTCAGGAGCTTATACATCTGAGGACAGGAACATTGACAGGATCTGTGTGAATGAGTCGACTTTAAAATATTGACATTATAAATATGATATGAAGAATGGTTGATAGGTTGATTGGTTTTTGATTCTGTATTAGGTAGTGTGTTTAGTTAGCTATGCATGATGTGACACATATATGCATATTGCAGGCCATATTGATCCCCATATTTTCCCCTGATTTCGGTATTCTATATACTAGGGGAACTGGTAGGTCATTTTTAATGTAGGTATTGCTCAGGCTCACTCGTTGACAGTCATCTTGATGCGATTTGAAATTAATTGCATTAATTTTTTTGGGGTGGGGGATGATGTCACGAGTGGAGTGAGCGATAGTTAATAATTACGGGGGGAAAGGAGGAGAGTAAAATTAACGCACGGAGACAGGGAAGAAAAGTCGTGCATGTCATGAGTGGGGGGTCTGAAGGAGGCGAAAGCGCTGTATAACTATCACTGCAAGTTAGAAGGTCCTAGGGAGCGGATCTGTGAATAATAGCCCATCGGGCAGAGATAAAAGGAAGCAGTCGAGAAGACTAGTGAGAGTCTTTCCAGTTATGACTGGTATGTAGAACGTTGATTGATTATTATGATTGATGTATTATATTATATTCGTCTATTACCATGATGTGAATAAGTATATGTGAGGAATGTGGAAGTCCTTGATATTGGATATAGCAATGTGCGCCACGAGCGATAGATGAAAGTGAGTTCATGGATTTGTAGCGCGAGTGAGTAGTGTGTACTCCGATGGAAGTGTGTTACCGTAAGATGTGTGGTGAGTGAAAGGTGAACTAGTGTGTGTACGCTTCATGGATTGTAAGGAGAGGTGGAGTGAATAGAAATGGTAGGATATTATACCAATGTAATGTTATTCTTGTAGGTGTCGGGGACGGGCCGCAGAGCCACCTCGATGAGCACAGGAGATAGGCCAGCATAGGGCCGGAGGCCGCACATAGGCCAGAAGCGAGGCTGTCAGTGCAGGACAGTAGAGGCACATAAAGTCGTGGCAGTCAGGCCACGGACAGGGACGTAGATATGAGAGTGAATGAGATACTATATTGTTGCCATGTTGATAGGCTAGTGAACTGATACTATGTTGTTGCCATGTTGATGGCTATGGAATTACTAATGTGTTATTGCCCTGCTGAGGTGCTAGGGGAGTGCTAAGGTGTATGACAATAGGAAGGTGATATTGAGAGACTGCGGTGCCAGTGAATCATTAATGTACTATTAAGACCCTGAGGGGAGAGGCTGAGGCCGAAGTGCCTTTAGGAGTAACTACCGGATTGTGGATCCGAGGGAGAGTGTGTGTGAGAATAAGGCCGTTGGACGGCAGTGCATTTCAATAATATAATGTATGTAATTGCGCTATTATATGTATAATTATGTTTAATAAATGTGTGAGTCTGATGGGTTGTTCTGTTAAGTGTTAAACTTGTTGTTCGTGATTGTTGTCCTGTCATACTTATTACATCTCCCAGTCTGGGATTTGTGACAGAGGTAAAGCCCCCTCGTACTGTTTTCACACTATGGGGTAAATCCCCAACCTCGCCGTACTATGCCATATCATCTGGGCAAAGTTCCCTCATACTGTTTCCATACAACTGGGGCAAATCTCCTCCTTGCATAGTTTTCTTACTTTGGGGGCCAAGGTCTCCTTCGTACTGTGTCCATACTATGAGGAGGGAGAGCAAAGTTTCCTCTGTACTGTTTTCATACTATGGGGTAAATCTCCCCCCCCCCCCTATACTATGTCATACTATGGGAGCAAAGTCCCCTTCGTACTGTTTTCGTACCACGGGGGCAAAGCTCCCCATTGTATTTTTTTTTTATGGGTAGTAGTAGTAGTAGTAGTTGCAGTAGTAGTAGTACAAGTAGCAGCAACAGCAACAGTAGTCGTAGTAGTACAGTAGTTGTAGTAGGAGTAGCGATAGTAGTAGTTTTGTATCAGTAACATTAGTAGTTGTTGTTGTTGTTGTAGTTGTAGTAGTAGAAGTAGTGGGAGCAGTAGTAGTATATTTTTAATTGTATTGTTGATAAGTAAATTGTATTGTTGATAACTAAACTGTATTGTTGATAAGAACATTGTATTGTTGGTAGGTAACTTGTATTGATGATCAGTAAATTGTATTGTTGATAACTAAATTGTATTGTTAATAAGTAAATAAATGTCAGAAACCCGGCCAGCAATTATCCAATGAGAAAAATGTTCTAATGCTACTGCTGCAGCTGATCATGGTGGTGGTGGTGATGACGACGATGATTATATTGCTGAAGAAGTGAAGAAGTGTTGATAATGATGGAGATGATAAAAAATGTCATAGCTCAAACCCACCGCAACATAACGAAGTCAATATAAAACCTGAATCACGAAGATAATTATATTTGCATTCGGCGGCATATCCAATAACTTGCAGATTGCATGTACAGATAGCAGGGGAGTTCCGACACAAAGGTGTTAATTTCTCACCGGTGTCAAAGATTTAACACGATTAAAATGGCAATTTTGAAACAGAAATTCACACATTTTCACTATAAAACGTATGCCGTTTCTAGTCTAGGACATCTTCACTGCCAGTGGTGATTTCCAGCGATCTACGAACCAGTTCACTCCGTCTTCCATCAAGACTTACAGAAATCTCAAGGTATTATTTCTTTGAATTTTCCATAAATATTATTGCAATTTTTTTAGTTTGCTTTGTGTCGCTGACTGATTAGCATCTCAACCTTTCCGTTAACGAACACAATATGATTCGATGGTGTCATCACTTGACTGCCGGTTGATTTGAATTCGGAAGAAGGTCAGGCGCTACGGTGGGGCACGGTTTTCATGTGAACTGAATTGAGAAAACAATAGCTGAACACTGAACACAGCTCAGCGTCTCTCCATTCGGCTTCACTGAGAAATATTCTTACTACAGCATATCCTAGTTTGTTTTTGTTTTTGTACATGAGCTCAGGACAAAATGTTTAAAAAAATATGTTCTAAATTTAGTCCTTAGCTCATGATTTACTGGAATCTGATTAGCCATGCCAATTACTCACTCGTGAGTTTTGTTGTTGTTGTTTCTTTTTTTGTTTTTTTAATTTTGTCCTGGGCTCATGTACAAAAACAAATCTGGTTTTATGGAATCTATATGGGAGGGCCTGGTAGGAGTGTCACGGAGAGAAAGAGAGAGGTGGTAGAAGCAGGTTTATCCCTGGTTATCCCTGGCGGTAATTATACTTGCTTTTTAGAATTGTTAACGACTGTCGTGCCCAGAGCGCCATCTCATACTATTCTTCCAAACATTACAGTTAATGAAAGGTTTTATTTCGAAGTTATTTTCATCTTCCATCTGCTACTGGCATGGAGTACAAAAACATCAGAATTTTCAACTGATCTGTATGTGTTCAGTAAACAAAATACCAGTTATGAACGCACTGCAGCAACTCTCGCCATTTTCTATCTGTTTTGCATTGCCGAGATGGTAAAGACCAACTAATGGGTGAAACAGATCAAGCCCATACGTTTTGCTTCACACTAACACAATACGCACTGCCAACAGCGTGACCCAGCGGGATGCAGCGGGCAGTGTCTATTGTGCTCGTTTGAAGCCAAATGTATGGGCGGTAATTAGCCACCAGAATGGCGCTTACACCAGTTTGGGTCTGCTTCACCCCTGAGATGAGTTAGATACAAGCCATAATTAGATAGGATTAGCACGCTGGCCAGTTAGCTGGTGTAAAGATTTCAAAATATAGTTCCATGTGCTCGCCAATTTTACCCTTAGTCACCTAAAAATTCATTCATCCCATCTGTACAAGCCAAGTACACGACAAAATATCCATAGTAAATTTGTTACAAGCACGTATACCTCCCCCCCCCCCAACCCTTTTTTTTTGCGCCGGGGGTACACATTTTAAAGCCTTTTGTGACCCCAGAGCTAGAGAGCTCTTCCCTAAATACTTCTAACAACAGCCTTAATTAATGATTCTTTAGGATTTTCTCTTTGTTTTCCTCCTGTTTTTTGGTTGAAAAGGTAAGGGGCAGGGTTTGGGATTCCATAAGCATATAAAAAATAAAAGATTTAGGGTTGAGGATAAGGACGGAGTTAGAAATAGCGTGTATACGTACATATAACAACGGTCATCACTAATAAAAATCACTTGTCGAATCCGTAGATGCCAAAATAAGATGTACCATCCCTTTTTGTTTTGTTCTATTTTGGAAGAGAGAAAGAAAAACCATCCTTAACATAAATGACTTCTTCCTCCTCCTTCTTTCTTCACTAAATCTGATCAAAGCGACTGATTTAGGGTTGAGGACAGGGAGGGGGTTAGGGATAGGTATGTGTATGTATGCGCCCCTAGGGCAAAACGCTTCTGACGCGTGCATTTTTATAGCAACAGCCTTTTACATTATAAGCCATTGCTAAACAGTGAACGCAATTCTATATAACCTCTTTGACGCAACTCAATATTTTCTCTATTTTGCTTTGCAATTACGCGTCCCCGACAACATTCTTTAAGCACATCTGGTGCGCGGGTCGCGTGTTTGCCGTTTCGCAGTGCAGACCAGCAAATTCAGGAGCGGGGCAGCAACAGACTCCCAAATACAGGTCATCGGCTAAGGGATTTCTTGTTTTATCAAACACTGCCATGGATGCTGCAACCTCTCGACTGGACACCCCACAGACTAGGGATAAACCAGACGGGACATTCCGATTGTGTGACGTCACGAAACATCGCTCTGGCGTGACCTCTACTGCGGGTCAAATTCGTCTACTGCTAGCCTTCCGCCATCTTGGAAATTCGGTAGGCTAGGGTATGGCATTGGCGATCTGCGAGTTTGTCTACAGCGTATAGATTTTGGACATCGTGTTTTTATGCATCTTTTGCATAAACTAAATGTTAATTACCATTCATGACCATTATCATAATACGTTCATGACCATTATCATAATACGTTCATGACCATTATCATAATAATGGTCATGAACGTATCTGTTTTACCGTTCTATTACGTTTATTCCGATTCATCTAGACTTAGCTGTAAGTTTACCTGAAGTGAAAACTCCTTGCTGTTTACAGCTGCCACACGGACGGACATGGCATCAATATTTTTTAGGCAGTGGCTACGTTTACGGCAACCGGTGAAAACAACTCACCATTTTTCTTTGTTCGGCTTTACTACCGTTCGTACAGCAGCGCTTCCTTTGTTTGTTTATTTTTTAACGCTTTTTAAATACATATTTTTTTGAATCCCACGAACTAGATCTAGTGCATCAACACAAAATGCAAGTCAAGACATAGGGGGGGGGGGGGGGGAGGGGGGTAGAAGCAGAAGAAGAAAAAAAGTAGTTGTAGTAACAGTACCGTAGTAGTATAGTAGTTGTAGTTGCTGTAGTAGTAGTAGTAGTAGTTGCTGTAGTAGTAGTAGTAGTAGTTGCTGTAGTAGTAGTAGTGGTACTAGTTGCTGTAGTAGTAGAAGTAGTAGTAGTATAGTTTGTTTGTGTTTGAAGAAAAGCACTTTGACTCGATAACAGTGTGTGTAAAAGTAAGTGGACAGACATAATTATTTTAAGTGAATGATAGGAACGAAAGAGGACCCGCCAGAGGCGCCCGTAGTAGTAATGGTAGAAGAAGAATTGGGGGAAGAAGAAGAAGAAAAGGGAGAGAAAAAAAAACTACAAAATTAATAGAAATCAGCTAAGATACTGATATATAAAATCAATCAATTTTATCAACATATAACATAGTATCAAAGTCAACGAATGCAACACACACTCTGAAGGCCTATGCTTTGTACACACGCACAAATTCCATATCAAACACATGAAAAGAATGACATTGCATGAAAAATCAATGACCAAGTTGTAGGGCTGAACTATTAACTGACATTTTTCCATGTTGAAACATAAACCACCTTGTTTGGGTCTTTTACTCATCTTAGAAGCACCAGCAATTTCATGTTTTAAAAAGCATCAAAGCTGATAACAATAACAGTGGACGACCCAACAGACGAGGTTAAGAGAAAGCAAGATAATTGCATTGGTGATGCTAAGCTTAATAGATCATATCATGCAAAGGAAACTGCTAGAAACAAGTCTATAGGCCTGCTTTATGCTTACATTGTTACTAATAATATTGAAGGACTCGAGAGCAAAAGTCAGTAGAAAATAAGATATGTGCTGTAACAGCAATGCACTGGACAGTAGGTCTACATAATAAAAGGCTATTTGTATCAACATAAAGTTACATACGGTACTAGCAACATGAGTATAACATAACATGGCGTCCGGCTCTACGGTATTTCCAAGATGACGCATTCTCGGCAATTTCCGGAGAAACCGACACAGCCCGAAGCCATGTCCTATCTAATTATATTATTTGTCTATGGTACACCCTAACCCTAACCCTAAAATGACTCTGAACGTTATCGAAAACTCATGGAACTTGGGTGTGTTGCTGTCCCGCTCCTGAATTCGCTGGTCAGCACTGCAATCGGCAAACATGTGGCGCGGAAGGGTCGGGAAAAATTTGTGATGCATTTTTTCATAATAATAATAGAAATCTTCTGATGCTGAAAAGAAAGAAAAGATACGAAAATGTGCAACTTGGTGGATGTGAAATGACACAAACCAATACTCACCTCTTCATGACACTGACAAGTGATAGTGATTCAAAATGAGATGAAAAGATGAGACGAGAATGTCAAATTCCATTTTCTTGCTGGGTCAGATGAGGGGAAAATGGTTGGGGTGTGTATGTGTGGAGGAGGGGGTGGGGGTGGGAGGGAGGTCAGAACCATAGAGTTGTTCACTTATAACTGAATATTCCACGGTTTTTTTTGCTTTTCATTAAACTAATGTTAAATGTCCATCAGTATCAGCTCGAATTTTTGTTTTGTTTTGTTTTTGTTGGTCAAACTGAACTCACACAAACGTCACGAATATAAATGATCTCTAAATAAATGCTATTTCTATCCATCCCTATGGCATCCTCTTACTTCCTGTTCCCTTCATCACCTATCCCCCCACCCCATTCCCCATCATTCATTTTTCCCTGTTAAGAAAATTCCTACAAATGTCATTATATACATGTTTACAGCTGTGACAATTAACTCCTCTCCTTCTCCACTTTGACTTGCTTCCCCTGTGAGTTTCCAGAATCTCTGATGGTATTTAATGGTCATGTTCCCTGTCTCCTCCACACAACAGATGCGTACTATTTGTTTGGCTTTGCTCGTCATCTCCGTGGCCTTCGTCTCGGCAAAGGCTGCTCATGTTCAGCAAGAAAAAAGGCTTCTGGATCTTGGTGGGACTCTGGGTGGTGTAGTTGGTGCCGTGGGTGGTGTACTTGATAGCGTCACCGAAATAGTGGGTGGCGTGGTGAAAATTGCGGCGGATCTTCTGGATAGAGTGGACGGCATTCTGGATGCACTCCTGCAATTTGTCAAAAACGGTGTACTCAAACCTCTTCTAGGAAAAAATGGTATCGTTATGGACGCTTTGGGTAGCCTCCTTGGTTCCGAACTTGTCGGAATTCTGCGTCAAGTACCACTGATCAATACGATCCTGAACGTGGCTGAAAAAACGGTGGCCCAAGTGTTGACCGTTACTTTGGACATCCTTAAGCAAGTGCTGAACGCTCTCAGGGATGTGGACTTGGGGGATTTGACGTAAGTTTGTTCTAAAATGTTTAAGCAGTACACAAGCACGCACACAGATGTTGGACACCCCATGACCTGTCAGTGATGTAAATTGTATGAATTATCAACAATCAAAACGTATTGAACAGACTTACACAGACACATACAAATCATTCAAGAAATAACATAATTTCACCAAGTTCGTTGTTCAAGTCAGATCTGAGCAAGTGTCGTACTTGAGTCAGGAACCATTTCCTTTACATTATCTCAGGTTATTTGACCTTTCAACTTTTCAGGGCCGTGCTCAATGCTATTATGAACCTCCCAGTGGATGCCGTCTGTCTCGCCGACAAACTCACGAACATAGGAGTTGCAGCAACGCTTGGCATAAACTGTGCTTAATTTCCTGACAACCAATGAGTAAGTTTACAGACATGATTGTAATATCTTTACATCTGAATAGTCTCATTGTAATCTGTATTGTTATTCTAAAAGTCCATTGTACTTCATGGTGTCATCATAATGGAGAGGGGGAAATAAGGTTGAAGATTGTGCAAATTCGAACAATTATAATTTATGTCCCTTCCTAATATTCGAACATTCTGAAAGTATCCGGTTCTGCTAATCTAACAGTCTACTTTATTATCATTGACATCTAAACCGAAAGGGGACCTAAGGTAGAACAGCGGAAGGAGTCGAATCAGGTAGTAATAGGTCCAAGTGAATTGATATAAATATCTGGGGATTTCCTGTTTCTTGTCTGTATGTAGTTCTAAATCTTGTCAATCACATTTTTTGTTTGTTTCAGGAGCCACTGACCGTGTCCCGACGACCAGATTATTTCATGAAATTTGCCAGTCATTCATTTGGACAAATCTTCAGTGTTGAAAAACAAAATAAAACAAAACAAAACAAAAAATGTATCAAAAATCAATAAAGTCGGGAAGTTTAATCTGACATAATGTTTCCTTTGTTTTCACCATTCTTTGTATGAATGTGTGTACATGATATGTTTGTGGGTGTATGTTGTTGCTGTTGTTTTGTGTGTGTGTGTGTGTGTGTGAGTGAGTGTGTTTATTTTGTTTTGTTGTTTTATCAGTTTCCTAGTTTGTTTTCATTTCTTCAATTCAAAATTTCCGAAAATAGTAATTACTGTAATTTTGTGTACTCCATAACTAATGCCTTAACTACAACACTTACACTGTGATGTATGATTAGTCCAATAACTAACATACTAACTACCAACACTTATACTATTACATAAACCATACTCTGTAACTAATTCTTGGGCTATCAATACCTACACTGTAACACATAACTGTAGTCCAATAACTAATATCCAAGGAGCTTACACTATAATACTGGAGTGCCGACTGATACCGTCCCCTTAACAAAATACCTTGCGTCTGGCGTGTCAACGCTGGGCGCCTGCGCACCATTGCCATGAGGGCAAGATCAGGCGTTGCTACACTCGGCGCCCTCACTGAGTATAGTCAGATCATAGTAAATCTTTTCTTGTAAACAAACAGGTTCATGGCTTTATATATATTTTAAAATTATTGTTAATGGATAATTTTGAAATAAACAAAGATACAATTACATAACTAAATTTCAGTTCGATGACAGAGAGGGAGAGAGAGAGAGAAAGAGAGAGAGAGAGGTTTGTTTCTTTTAAACTTTACTTACAGGTCTACTGATGAAGAAAGATTAATGTCTTTGTGAGTTAGCGGCGTTGTGTATCCTCATCTTCGTGAATATATCTATCATAGATCAGTCTCTCGTGGTGGTGATACATCATAGTGCAGAAAAACTTGCACGCTTCTTTGATTATTTGGTGGAAGTGGCTGTCTTCTGTCTCAATGTGCTGTGCATTCTTGTCATGCTCCCATATTTCTGATAGGACATGAGAACCAACACTGCCTAAGACATGCCTGGTGACATTCTGAGTAAGATATGGTGTCACTGCTTGGACTGGACCTTTATGACCTGTGAGGTTTGGGCGGAGCACTTTGTCACACCCATTGATGATTTTAAACATATCATCAGAAAAATGCAAGCCGCCGCATTTTTTGTGGTGTGTGAATAACGCCTGGGGGCTGCGATTTTCAATGTCCCTTGAAGAAGACAAAGCAACTTTGCATTTTACACACTTGATCCGCTCTGAAAGAGTTTTTGTCACAAAACCGCTAATGTAATACATTGCATGCTGATGATATTCACTAGTTGAAATGAGGACCTGGAAAAAAGTGTTCAAAGGCGGATCAGTATGGGCATAATGCTCTGATTCTTGTCCTAGTAACCTGTGCCCCGTTTCATCAATTGTGATGCAGTTTGCGTTCTTTGAGGGAAGCACACCATTTTTTAGAAGGAGAGTTCTCAGGGCCCGTTTGAATTGAACTGGTGTTGGGTTATTGTTCCAACCATGATGACGGCGAATTCTACTAAAAATGGTCTCAAGATGATCTAGTGATAATCTGTATGTTGGAACATAACCCTAGTGAGATATTTCAAGCAGTAATTTGGCGACGTCAAGAGTAGACTTCAAGGTGCAGAGAAATCCTATAAAACCAGTCTTCCTTCTTCCCTTTATAAAGTGGTTTGCCGTGTTCATCCCTCAGTGCTGTGACACATGCAAAGGCCTCCTCCACGCTTTGCTCTTTCATTCTCAAATTGTTGAGCCTAATAGGACTTTTGAACCCTTTAGCAAATGGGTTTGACGAGTTACAGAGGTAAAAAATATAATCAAACATTTTTATAGAAGAAGTAGTGGCCTCGCTGCCCTGAAACTGTGCTAACTTCAAGTCTTCTCGTAAAAAGTCAATAGCACTAGCCATTGAAGCCGATAAAGTCTGGCAGGCTAACTTCACATTCATTTTTTTTTTTTTTTTTCATAATAAACAATGTTTTCCCCTTAATTTATTGGCCAAAACCAGATTATCTTTTTGCTGGAGGATATTCAGTTCCAAAAGATACTGCCAGGATATAATTTGACCATTGAAGTGGACTTTCTTAAATCACCAAGACAAGTCCGAACATTTTTAATTACACATTTCACACATGTGTACACCATCTTTTTTTGCTTTAACTTTGGTAAAGCATGGAATAACAATGACTAGACAGGACCAAGATGTACATCAAGAACAGAATACAATAGACCTATTATCGTGAGATAATGACAGTGTGTATTTCGTTTAGTCTTGAAATAATGAATACGTGGTAACATAAATAACAACGACCTATTGTGTATTGCAAGCGCGCGATGGGGGCTATACCGCTAACTAGGCTTCTTGCCCTCATGGGCGTGGTACCTGCATGCTCCACATTCGGCACGCGTGATGTCATCAGTCCGCTTTCCAGTATTATAGTGTAAGCTTCTTGCTAATATCTTAACTATCAACACTTACACTATCATAAAGTACTGTTCTCCATAACTAATATCTTAACTACCAACACTTACGCTATAACATACAAACATGTATCTTACGATTAATGTCGCAACTACCAATAATTACAGTAAAGCGTGTAACAGGACAAACCTGTCTGAGGAAACCTCTGAGGATAAGATGGCCGGATAGGATTCGAAATGATTCGAATTCTGGGAAAGGACAAAGCAGAGAAACATCTCCAGCGAAATAGGACTGCGCAGATGGCGATGGCTGGGTCCACCCACACACTAAGGAAGTCCCAAGACAGCACTGCAAGGAAATCATTGCTTTAGAGCCCACAGGGACACAGGAAGAGAGGTAGACAGGAACAATATGGGGAAGAGGCATGAAGGAGGATACTTTTTAAGACAGGTGGCTACACATGGAAGGCTTTGGTAGGGCTCGCCCAGGATAGAGACAAGTGGAAGGCTGTCGTTCGTGGCCTATACTTTACTGATTACGGTGAAGGATAATGATGATGATGATGATGATGATGATGATGATGATGATGATGAAAAAAGATAAAATATGAACACACCATGACAAGTAACAGTTACAAGTGGGCAAAACGAAAAAGTTGTATGTTGCCAAACCCCGCGTGAGAAATAAAACCCAAACAATACAAAGTAAACTAAAGAGAAGACAGAAAATACACAAAATGTTCGGCTTTCGCCTTTTTCAAGTGAAAAAAATCGAACAATAAAAGACTTCAGCAGGAACGAAGCTAAACAGTTTACTTAGCTGCGAGTTCTTCCTTCTTTAGCAGTACCAAAGCACGTCCGTCCGCCAAATGCATAGACGCTCGAAGTGACCCATTGGCTTAGTAACCAAGATGAAGGCGCCACATAGTGCCTCAGAGCACAAGACAGGGATGGTGCGCAATGTCAGGAGTCGCAGTAAAGGAAAAGAAAAAAAAAAAAAGATTCCGAAAAAATATAATTAAAAAATAAATAAATAAATAAATAAATGAAAAAAATAATAATAATAATCAACAAAAACAAAAAATATATATATATATATGGACATTGAATTGTGTTCTGAGCGCCTAGCTGGCAGCTCCATATTGCTCCACCCTTTTTGGATATTTTCTTTGGATTATATATTAAATTCATGGAGATTTTTATATTGGATTATTTGTAAAGTTTTTCCTGGTTCCAGTGATGCATTACTCATGAAGTTCCATTCTTGTGCTTGGGATTTATTTCTAAAAGTTTCCATCATGCTGGGTTTAGTTTTGTTCTACCTGACATTTTTTGCCACCGTACGTGAGGTGAGTTTACAAAATGTAAACAATGCATGTGTCAATCCAACTGGTCACACATTGAGAAGGCTGTACACGAGTGCAGAATTGAGGACTATCGGAGCAACTTGCTGCAAGAAAATAGATCTAGACACGGCTATCAAAACAATTTGTTCTAGACTCAAGATAGCACGCATAGACACCACCTGTGTTACACATAAAAAGACCCGAAGAACAGCTAGAAAGGGAAGAAGAAAACAGAGAAAAATACAAGTGTGTATCCAACACCATGAGTCGGTCCATAAAAATAGAGCTGTAAACTGTAAAAAATCACCATTGCCTGTCATCAACAATAACAACTTGATATACATAGACTGCTCTAACATGATCCAAGAATATGTCACCAATCTTAGAATTTCTTGCCTGAATGCACAGTCCTGTCGAAATAAACGTGAAGAAGTGTGTAGCCTAGTGGAAGATATGAACATGGACATACTTTTTATAACTGAATCATGGTTGCAGGAGACAGGGGATGACCCTATACTTGTTGAACTGTCACCACCTGGTTTTACATGTAAATCATTCCCAAGAGAGGGTCGAAGGGGAGGAGGCATTGCTTTTATATATCGGCAAGACATCAAATCTGCAAATGCATTCAGGAATCTACCATCACTCGAAACAAAATTTGAAAGTTTTGAGGCAGCTTTTCTTACGTTGTCACCAATGCAAAACGTCTGTTTTATGTTGTTTGCATTTACAGACCTCCGCCATCTAAGAAAAATACATGTACCATCTCACAATTTCTGGCCGAGATGCAACAACTCCTATACCATCTTAGATCGAAAACAAAAAAATTCATTATAACGGGAGATTTCAATTTACATTTCGATTCAACTACATCTCTAGATGTTCTTCGTTTTAAAGAACTGTTAGAAGAGCATGATGTTATTTAACATGTTAATCAAGCTACACATAAATCCAACCATATTTTGGACTATGTCATTGCACCATTATCAGAAATGAACATTTTAAGTGTCAACATTCTTGATAAAGCTATTTCAGATCATTTCTTGATAACTATTGACACTAATTTTCCTAAACCTCTGACGATAAAGAAAACGTTTGAATCCAGGAACTTAAAGAACATCAACGAGAAGGATTTCAGACATGATCTAAAAAAAAACTTGAATCAGGCAGCAAACAACATGACAATGGAAAACTTCAATGTTGCTCTAAAAACAACATTAGACCAACATGCTCCGGTAACACCAAGGACAGTATCACATCGACCATGGTCACCATGGTTCGCCCTTGAAATTAAAGAATTAAAACGTAAAAGACGCCAAGATGAACGGCGATGGAGGAAATCGGAATTGCAAGTTCACAGTGACATTTTCAAAGAAAGTAAAAACAATGTTGTAAAATTGATTCAGAAACTCAAACGGGGTTATTTTATCCAAAAATTTAGCAGTGTTAAAACATGTAGAGATCTTTTTCTGCTCTCTGACAAACTTTTGGGGGAAGAAACAAGTTCGGTTTTTCCACAGGGTGACCATAAAGACTTATGTGAAATGTTTTCATTGTATTTTTATGAAAAAATTGAACGTATCAGATCTAATTTTAACAATGTTGCCAATTTATTACCTGAACTATGTGTTTTTGAAGGCAGGAAATTGACTGATTTCCAGATGTTGGCTGAGACTGAGATTAAAGATCATATCAAAAACTCACCATCCAAATCATGTGAATTAGACCCACTTCCGATGACATTTGTGAAATTATATCTTGATGAGTTATTGCCATCCATTACTCATGTAATCAATGTTTCTCTGAGAACTGGTGTTGTACCAGATTCTTTCAAACAGGCAATTGTAAAACCTTTGACTAAAAAAGCTGGGCTCGACGTAAACAATGCGAAAAATTATAGGCCTGTGTCAAACTTACCAATTATGTCTAAGATCCTTGAAAAATCAGCGTTGAGGCAAATCATGGAGCACATTGAAATAAATAATTTGAATGAGATATTCCAGTCGGCATACAAAAAGGGCCACAGTACTGAGACTGCTATCCTCAGAGTAGTGAATGATATTCTTCTAGAGCTCGATGACAAAAGAGTATGTATTCTTGTACTTCTGGACTTGTCTGCTGCCTTTGATACTTTAGATCATAACATTCTATTACATCGTCTAGAAAAGACCTTTGGTATTGCAGGAAATGCACTGTCATGGTTTCAGTCCTATCTTTCAAATAGAAAACAATGTGTGAGAGTCAATGATAGTTGTTCTAATGTCCAAACACTCAATTTTGGGGTACCTCAAGGTTCTGTTTTGGGCCCAATTCTTTTCACATTATACACCCAACCTCTTGCTGATATTTTCAGAAAATATGATCTTCAATACCACCAATACGATGATGATAGCCAAATATATAAAGCATGTGATCTTGAAAACCTAGATGATACGATAAAAACAATGGAGCATTGCATACAAGAAGTTAAGAAATGGATGGATGATAATAAGCTAAAACTAAATGATGAGAAAACAGAAGTTATGCTCATAACGAATCCAAAACAAAAAATCAATCCACCAGATCTCAATGTAAATGGCCATCTTATTAAAATGACAAGTAAAGTAAAAGATCTGGGCCCAATCTTAGATGCAGAGATGTCAATGTCACCATTTATTAGTCAGCTGTGTAAGAATCTTAATTTCCAGTTACGGAAAATCAGCAGTATACGGCACTGCCAAACTACTGAAGTAACAAAACAGCTTGTAACATCGCTGTTTCTCTCTAGGCTGGACTATTGTAACATACTGCTAAGTGGTCTTCCAAAAAGTTTACTTTCAGTTAATCCAAAATAATGCTGCAAGACTAATAACAAGAAGAAAAAGGATAGATCACATAACACCAATATTTAAGGAGCTCCACTGGCTACCTATTGAGCAGCGAATAAAATATAAATTGGCTTTATTTTGTTATAAAGGTGTCAAGAGCGCCGCCTACGGTGATAGGCCAGCATAGGGCCGGGGGCCACACATAGGCCAAGAGTGAGGCTGTCAGTGCCGGACAGTAGAGGCACATAAAGTCGTGGCAGTCAGGCCACGGACGGGGACGTAGATATGAGCGTGAATGTGATAATGTACTATTGCCATGTTGATGGGCTAGTGAACTGATAATGGACTATTGCCATGTTGAGGGGCTAATGAATGTGATAATGTGTTATTGCCCTGCGGAGGTGCTAGTGGAATGCTAAGGTGTATGACAATAGGAAGGTGATATTGAGAGACTGCGGTGCCAGTGAATTATTAATGTGCTATTAAGACCCTGAGGGGAGAGGCTGAGGCCGAAGTGCCTTTAGGAAGTATCTACCTTGTTGTGGATCCGAGAAAGAGTGCATGTGAGAATAAGGCCGTTGTACGGCAGTTAATTTCAATAATATAATGTATGTAATTGCGCTATTATCTGTATAATTATGTTTAATAAATGTGTGAGTCTGAAGGATTGTTCTGTTAAGTGTTAAACTTGTTTGTTCGTGATTGTTGTCCTGTCATAAACTATTACATCTCCCAGTCTGGGATTTGTGACACTGGGGGCTCGTCCTGTTTACCTGTGGTCATTTTGACATTGTGTATTCGTTATATCTAGTTGTTTTTCTGTTGTGCTAGGAATTCGTGCTGTTGTCCTTGTTCGTGGGATGAATGGGAATTTCATGATGGTATAATTTATGTATAGTTATGAATATGTATTGATGTATGTATTTTGATGAATATGTATTAATGTGTACTTAAATTTCTGCAGAGTGTGTGTGCCAGCCTGTAGAGGTCAAGCAGCCAGAGCTCCGAGAAAGGGGAGAAATTGAAATCAAGGGTGAAAGTTAAGTGAAAAATTTGTGCCCTGGATTGAGGGCTGTCTTTTCTTCTGTCTTTTTCTCTGTTTTTGCTGTTTTCGTTGTAATGTGAGATTGTTGTAATTGATTATACGGGCGGTGGCGCGGGTTTGCTGTGGTGAACTTGGTTTGTCCTCTTCGGGAGGTGGGCTAATCTAGGAACCACGCTCATCACAGTGAACAGTTCTGTAGGGACCTGTATTTTTGTTTAGATTGTGCCGTTCCATCTTCCTCGTTGTTTTAGGAAGACGTTTCTCTTGTCCCTCTCTTACCTATCTGTAGATACGTTCTTTTTTTTCAGACTCTGTTCTTCTTCGTACCTTGTAGTGTAATCGGCGTAGTTAGGTTGCATTTTTTTTCCATTATATTTTCTTTTTTAGGTCTTTGTCCTAGTCTGGTTCGTTGTCCTTGATGTCCGTGTGGTCCTTCTTCTGAATTTCTTCATTCTTGTCTTTTCTATCCTCTTTTTGTTATTTAATAGTGCAATACATTGTATGAATATAG
Source organism: Onchidella celtica (assembly GCA_963931925.1). Lineage (NCBI taxonomy): Eukaryota > Metazoa > Mollusca > Gastropoda > Systellommatophora > Onchidiidae > Onchidella > Onchidella celtica. The sequence continues at coordinate 23,609,525 of OZ007579.1, read as the reverse complement.
AATTAGTTAGGAAGTAGGTAAATTTCTGAATTGTATTTGAGACAATTGGGTATTGTTATATCTGGTGTGATCTCAGGTCTCTGGTCGTGTCGTTAGTGATCATACCGACAGGTTAGCCGTTTTTATAATACATCCATAACCATTAATCTGTGAAATGGCGGAACTCCAACAATTAATGAAGTTGGGTAAGGAACTTGGCCTTGAGGGAGAAGAGCTACGCGGCTGGATTAAAGAACAGCAGGCGGATTTGCGCGATGAGCGTGCTAAGGATAGAGAGCGAGAAAAAGAGGCTCAGGAGCAGGAAAGGGAGTTAAAGTTAAAGGAGATAGAAGCCCAAGAGCGGGAGATAGAGGCTAGGGATAAGCAACAGGAGAGAGAGGCGCGAATAAGAATCGCCGAGTTGGAAATCAAAAAGAGTGCGCCAACAGAAACAGTTGAGCGGCAGGGGCACAATAAAGGTGGTGTTCGGATCAAGCTCCCTACGTTCGACGACCGGAAGGACGACATAGACGCCTTCCTTTACAGGTTCGAACTGAACGCACAATTGCAATGGGGGGAAAATAAGGAATTATGGTCCACGTACCTGGCGTCTCTATTGCAGGGGCGAGCGTTAACCTACTTTAAAGAGCTACAGCGCGAAGACGTGCAAGATTACGATAAGCTGAAGGCTTTGCTGCTTCGCCGATTTGCGCGTACCGAGGAATATTTCCGGGAGCAGTTTAGGCGAGCACGTGCGGATACCAGGGAGGACTTTGCTGCCTTCGTCGCGAGATTGACGGAATATTTCGCGAACTGGGTAGACTTGGCGCATGTTGGCGCGGATTTTACTAAATTAAAAGACCTAATGATCCGTGACCAGCTGTACGCGTCGTGCCATAAAGATCTGGTGGCTTTCCTGAAAGAAAACGAACCCGCGACGGTGCAGGAGGCGTCTAAGTTGGCGGAAGCATACCGTACGGCACATCCGTCCAAACCTGTGGCGAGGGCGTACGTCCAAGATGCTGGGTACGTCGCCGTTGTCGAGGGGTCGCCGACAGGACCTAAAGACAGGTCGCGTCAGCGTGGTGCCTATAGTGGGCAAGCCCAGGGGCAGCGTAGGGGCTATCACCAATCACCTGCATATGGATCCGGTAAGTTTGACCGAGCAGGAGGGGTAGGTCGCGGTAATGGCCGGGGGCGATTTGTGACCTTTGCCGATGACCGACGGCATAGGGACTTTAGTTCCGGTCGCGATGGGTCACGGGGACCCAGGCCTAGTGCAGCACAGGGAGCGGAGTGTTGGACTTGCGGACGCGTGGGTCACTTTTCACGCGAGTGTAGGGCCGCGAAGTGTTGGAACTGCGGAAGAGCAGATCACATCAGCGTGAATTGCCCTGCAGGTAGGATAGCGGCGAACGTGGACAGTAGCTCCAGTCCATGTTCCCCTAATAAATTTCATCATGCGGCTGCGTGTGTTACATCGGACAACGGAGGCGGACAGTATTCTAAGTGTCCGAGTTGTGAGAAGTTATTATCTTCCGGTGTTTTACCTTGTGGGAGAAAGATCCCCGTTATAAATTCATGTCATACAGGAGGTGGTCTTAGGGTTTATCCGGGGTTTGTTGGGGACGAACCGGTCTCGGTTTTACGAGATACAGGATCTACCGTTGTGGGAGTGCATAGGGACTGCATTCGGGATTCACAGCTTACAGGTGAGACTGTCCCGTGTATCCAATTTTCGGGGGCCATTGAGAAATTACCCATGGCAAGAATAGTGATAGATACACCTTTCCTTAGCGGGGAAGTCGAAGCAGTCGTTGGTTGTTTTCCAGGCGCCCAGCTCATCATTGGGAATGTATCACGGGTAGTTTCCCCTTCCGAGGAGAATGTGCAGGCATGGTCGCAGTCAAGAGGTATTGACTTTTGTGCCGCGGTCGAAACACGTCGACAGGTAGCTGATAAGGATAAGATTAGACCTTTGGCGACGCCAGCGGTCAACCTAGATATCACGCCAGAGCGCTTGGCGAGATTACAAAGGGAGGATCCATCATTAAACCCATGTTTTGGGGAAGCGCGAACCGAGAAAACGAGGAAATATAAGAACGGCTCGTCTTCCTTTGTGATTCAGGCGGGCATTCTGTTCCGTAAGTATGTAACGGTGGCCTCCATTTTAAAGCAGGTCGTTGTGCCAGCGTTGCTCATCGCAACAGTATTGCATTTGGCACATGATGTCCCATTAGCGGGTCATATGGGTATAGCTAGAACCAAAGAAAGGGTTCTTAAAAATTTTTACTGGCCATCTATCCACAGAGATGTACAAGTGTATTGTAAGACATGCAGTGCGTGCCAAAAGACGACGCATAAGGGTCGTACACCCCAGGCTCCTCTTCAAAAGATCCCCACGGTTTCGGAACCGTTTAAAAAGGTTTCGATAGACCTTGTTGGCCCCATTCACCCAGCTACCGATAGGGGGAATCGATTTTTCTTAACGGTCATATGTAATGCTACGAGATGGCCAGAGGCGGTTCCTCTGCGGACCATAACGTCTGAGGCAGTCGCGGAAGCGTTGTTTGCAATTTTCGCTAGGGTAGGAATACCAGAACAAATTTTGTCTGATAGGGGCGCGCAATTTACTTCGGAGATGATGAAGGAATTGTTTCGCTTATTCAGCATACAACCCATCACTACCACCCCTTATCATCCGCAGGCTAATGGCATGTGCGAGAGATTGAACTCGACGCTAAAGTCGATGCTGCGTAAGGTAGCTGCTGATCGCCCTAAAGATTGGGATAGATATATCCCTGCAGTATTATTCGCGTACAGAGAGGTACGGCAGGAGTCAACGGGATTCTCGCCGTTTGAAATGATGTACGGTCGTAGTCCTAGGGGTCCAACTGATGTTCTTCGGGACATGATGACGTCGCCATCATCGGGAGACGATGAGCAAATTTCGGTGTTTCAGTACCTTGCTGATTTAAGAGAAAGATTATCTTCAGCGCGCACTATAGCAGAAGAAGCTTCTAGTATCGCTTCAAAGAGAGCAAAAGCCTATAAAGATAGAGGATCCAAACTGAGAATTTTTAAGCCAGGAGACAAGGTCCTATTGTTGTTACCTACGGACCATAATAAGTTATTGATGACATGGAAAGGGCCTTATGTTATTGAGCGAGTTGTTTCAAAGGTAGATTACGCTATCCACATTGATGGAACGAGTAAGGTTTTCCATGTTAATATGCTACAGAGATTTTATGAGAGACCACAGTATCTGTGTGCACAGACAAAACCAGAGGAGACTGTCTTCTCTATTGCTTGTACGGGGGTCGTAGACCAGTTGGACTGTGACGTAAGCGACACCGAGGCGCAGGAAGAGTTACAAATTCAATTGCCGGAGTTAACTCCGACACAAGGTTACAGGGACGTAAAAATTAACCCTGACCTTACGAGTTCAAGGAGTAGGGAACTTAAGACCCTGTTAGCGTCATTCCCGGATGTTATTACGGATTTGCCGGGTCGCACTACCGTGATCCAGCACCAAATAAAGTTGACTTCGGATAAGCCAGTATTTCTTAGACCTTATCCGCTGCCTTTTTCTTCGAGAGATAGAGTTATAAAGGAAGTTGAGTCAATGTTGAAGTTAGATGTGATAGAACCATCAACATCGCCGTATTCATCACCCATCGTCCTCGTGAAAAAACTTGATGGATCGGTGCGGTTCTGTATTGATTTTCGAAGATTGAACACTATTACGGTAGGCGATAGGGAGCCTATTCCGTTTCAGGAGGAATTAATAGCTTCATTGGCCGGGTCCACGTGGTTTTCCAAGATAGATTTAACGAAAGGTTATTGGGAAATCCCTCTTACTGAGGAGTATAAACAATACACGGCGTTCCAAACGCCCATTGGATTATTCCAATTTAAGGTCATGCCATTTGGGTTGGTAAACGCGCCAGCGACGTTTGCACGATTAATGAGACTAGTGTTGAAGGACATACCTAATGTCGTGTCATTCTTTGACGATATAGCATGTCATACGTCGACATGGTCTGATCATATTCAGACACTAACAGTAATTTTTAAACGATTACGCCATTTTGGGTTAACTGCTAAACCCGCAAAGATGGATTTGGCATGTCCAGAGATAATATTCTTAGGACATATCGTGGGTAGAGGTGTTCAGAGACCTGAAGTAACAAAAATTGACAAATTAGTAGGGTTGCAAATCCCAAAAACAAAGAAACAAGTCAGAAGCTTAGTGGGAATTTTAAATTATTACAGAAAGTTCATTCCAAATTTTTCCTCCTTGTCATCTTCTCTTACTGACCTTACTAAGAAGGGACAACCCGATAAGGTCCAGTGGACGTCTGAATGTCAGACAGCATTTGATAATTTGGTGACAGCATTATCATCGTCACCCATTTTGATATTACCCGATTTTCGATCTAATTTTATCCTCAGAACGGATGCGTCGGACTCTGGTGTCGGCGCTTGTCTTCTACAGGAGAAGAACGAATGTCTCCATCCTGTATGTTATGTCAGTAGGAAGTTATTGCAGAGAGAAAGAAAATATTCTGTGATAGAGCGGGAGTGTCTTGCCATTGTGTGGTCCGTCCAGAAATTAGGACGTTATCTCATGGGACGAGAATTTTGTATCCAGACAGACCACAAGCCACTAACGTTTTTGTCGAAGAATCGTTCGTCCAGCCCACGCTTGTCTAGATGGGCATTGGCTTTGCAGCCGTATACCTTCGTTATTCAACCAATTCCAGGAACCAGCAATCATATCGCCGACTACCTTAGTCGAGCCTAGGGGAAGAGTTCAGGAGCTTATACATCGGAGGACAGGAACATTGACAGGATCTGTGTGAATGAGTCGACTTTAAAATATTGACATTATAAATATGATATGAAGAATGGTTGATAGGTTGATTGGTTTTTGATTCTGTATTAGGTAGTGTGTTTAGTTAGCTATTGATGATGTGATACATATATGCATAGTGCAGGGCATATTGATCCCCATATTTTCCCCTGATTCCGGTATTTTATGTGCTAGGGGCACTGGTAGGTCATTTTTATGTAGGTATTGCTCACGCTCACTCGTTGACAGTCATCTTGATGCGAATTGAAATTAATTGCATTAATTTTTTTGGGGTGGGGGATGATGTCACGAGTGGAGTGAGTGCAATTAAGGGGATTGCTACAGAGCGGGTGTAGAGTAAGAAGGGCTCACGGCAGACAAGTAGGGAAAGACGGGAAAGGAGGAGAGTAAAATTAACGCACGTAGACAAGTAAGTTAAGCGTGCATGTTGTGAGTAGTGGGGGGTCTGAATGAGGCGAAAGAGCGGTATTACTATCACTGCAAGTTAGAAGGTCCTACTGAACGGACGCTAGTAAGAGCCCAGCGGGCGAACATAAGGGGAGCAGTCAGAAGACTAGTGAGAGAGTCTTTCCAGTGATGACTGGTAGGTAGAACGTTGATTGATAATTATGATTGATGTATTATATTATATTCGTCTATTACCATGATGTAAATAAGTATATGTGAGGAATGTGGAAGTCCTTGATATTGGATATAGCAATGTCCGCCATGAGCGATAGATGAAAGTGAGTTCATGGATTTGTAGCACGAGTGAGTATTGTGTACTCCGATGGAGGTGTGTTACCGTAAGATGTTTGGTGAGTGAAATGTGAACTATTGTGTGTACGCTTCATGGGTTGTAAGGAGAGGTGGAGTGAATAGAAATGGTATGGCATTATACCAATGTAATGTTATTCTTGTAGGTGCAGAGGTCGGGCCAAAGAGCGCCGCCTACGGTTGTTACGGGTCTGGTACTGGGTTATTAGTTTTATGACTGCATTTTAAAATCGAGAGGTATTTATGAATTACTCTTTCGTACCATGCCACACACTAAGAACAACCTGAATAAGTTTTTATCAACAGACCTGCAGGGCCACAAATTTAATTACCTTAAAATTCCTAACAATTTTGTATAGATCTCTTACATACTAAAAAGACAACATCAGCAGCATCAAATGAAAATTCAATAATATAACACTAGAAGTCTCCTCTAGATTCCTATAAGACCAAGATCATTCTGACTCAGTAACAATTTAAGTAAGAATTATCTATCTCTCAGATATAGTCTGCCCACTATCCATCAAGCAAAATACTCATGTCTCTGGCGACAATGTCATCTCAGCCATCTGTGCCCACCGCTTACAATGGATCAAGCTCGTCAATACAAACCGACGCAGTTAAGTTAGATCTACTCTAGGATGGGCTGGCAATCCCCAGCCTCATCCAGACAAATCAATTCCAATTCACAGTTGTACATGCCAAACACTCATACTAGATCTAGTTGCAAGTTAACATACATCTTTGTCCCGCATTCCTGGGCAGCACTTCTAGCAGGTGCGGCAATCCTGTCCTACTGGAAAAATTACTTTCAGCTCCTCGCTCATTGTTGAATCATCAACAGACAAACACTTACACTTGGTCCCTGATAAGGAATCAGGGAACAGTAGACAACAGCAGTGGGTAAATCATAATCGAGCACATGGCTTCATCTCAATGCCTATAATGGACATAGACATAAAAACAACAGTCTTCTGATTCTTCTGGCAGAATCACGCCGACGCCTGCACAGATGGAATTTTCTGTATGGAGTGATGAACATAGGAATGGCTACGCTTATATACTGTGCGGCCAGCTGCAAATTACCGTCCAAATGCCTAGATTTGATTGGTGCATCCATTCGAGCCCAGCTCGTAGTATTAATAGATTCTGCATGGAAGTTGGTCACGGCCTTGTACTAGAAACAGACAAGGTCGAATTAAAATGTCAAAACCATTACTAAAATCTCTAAACCCTCGTGCTTTCTACGTTTTATGTACGAATTTCCGAACGCGACCAAGCGTCCCAAACTATCTATCCTTATTCACCCCTTCTCTTCCCCTGCAAGAGCCCACCAAAATCACGGGGTCGAGAACTGCACTGTCACTCCTAACTTATCCATTTATTCTATCTTGCCCCACTTTCTTTCCATCTCTAAGAAAAAGTGTTACAAAAACAAACTGTTCACGAGAACAGTTCAAGGACATTTACGCTGGTTATAATCAACGAGACCGTGAAAAAAACAAGTCTCTTCAAGTCGTGACCCAGCACGACAATTATAACTTTAACCTTGACATCCCCCACCCCAGTGGAAATTTTAAGAAAAATTTACACGATAGGATCCAAGAAACCACAAAATTATTGTGGTGGGGGCTCAAGTATTACTGTAGAAAAGACAGCCTTAAGCTTAAGAACAAAAAATCTAACTAAGAACGTGCATATTGGATGGACAAAAAGCATACAATTATTGATGCCACGTTCTATAGAATCTAGTCTATCGAAACATTCTTACTGCACACAATCAAACTTCTCACGAACATTTATAATAACAATGAGTATATCACTGTATACTGCTGAATTAAAGTATAAGTACTATCAAACAATCAGGCCTTACTGAAGGAATAGGCTCATAATTATCTAGTCAACACACATAATTGCTGCTTATATACACATTCACAAACAATATATTGTTAATTAAAATACTGTGGTATCCAATGGCAGCAGTAGCTCTGGTAGCTTGGTTTGCCATGTCTCCATCTCATTGACCCGCTGACAAGGGCGTCAGGTTTGTCAGAAGTTCAGGTCACAGTCTGGAATGACGCTGGTGGAAAGAGGATATTCACAAAAAAGGATTGTAAAACTGGTTCATAAAGTAATGAACAAGATAAATGTGAATCCATCCACCGTCCAGAATTGAGGGGGAAAAGCACTATCCAACCCCAATACAAGACACAACACTCTTTAATAGGAAACTAAATTAGACGTGACAAAACATCAGCTTGGGAATTGTCACCGCCAGGGATAGCCCGGATAACAAACCGGTATTCCTGGAGTGCAAGACTCCATCTCGTTAATCGAGCATTTTTAGCCCTGTTAGCCTTCAAGAATAACAACGGACGATGGTCCGTTTCAATTATAAACTCGGACATAAGTAGATATCGCGAAAATGCGCTTACAGCAAAAATAATAGCGAGGCACTCTCGCTCGATAATTGCATAGCGGCATTCCCTATCTAGCAACTTGCGGCTGGCGTATAGACATGGCCGCAAGGTATCGTCTCGTTCCTGTAACAACACAGCTCCTAATCCCTTGTCCGACGCATCAGTGCGGACAGTAAATATTTGGTTTATATCTGGAAGTATGAGAATGGGGGAAGTCGAAAACAATCGTTGAACGGTACGAAGTGTATCCGCACATTCGGTTGTCCATTTCACTTTATTAGGAAAATTCTTTCTTGTGAGGTCCGACAACGGAGCTGTAAGCGAAGAAAAATTTGGAATGAACTTCCTATAATAGTTAAGAAAGCCCAATAAACTACGAACTTCTTTCTTAGTTCGAGGGGCTTGGAGCTTTAAGATGGTAGTTATCTTCTTGTCATCAGGGGTCTGAACGCCGTGGGCAATTGTATGGCCCAGAAAATTAATTTCATTATATCCTAAAAACACCTTACTGGGTTTCGCCGTAAGGCCAGCTCGACGAAGAGCAATAAAAACTTGTCGTAGGGCTGCGAGGTGGCCCGACCAATTGGTTTCATAAATACAAATGTCGTCAAAATACGACAACACGGAATTCATACTCTGGAGCAATATTGTCATCATACGTGCGAAAGTGGCAGGGGCTGTAACTAATCCGAAAGGCATATAGCGCCACTGCATAAGACCCAACGGGGTCTGAAAAGCGGTATATTGCTTGCTATTCTCATCAAGCGGAATTTGCCAATAGCCTTTGGAAAGATCAATTTTAGAAAAAATCGTTGCCCTCGCTAACCGCGCAAAAAGATTCTCCTGGTTGGGAATCGGTTCAGCGTCATATATCGTAACCTCGTTAAGTTTACGATAGTCAATACAAAAACGCACTGTATCATCTTTTTTTTTCACTAAAACGATGGGTGAGTTATATGGGCTTGTTGATCGCTCTATCACTCCCAGGTGAAACATGTTACGTACCTCGGTTATTATAGTCTCCTGTGCGTGCAGCGGACGCGGGTATGGTTTAACAAAGACGGGTATATCCGTCTTTAATCTTATAACATGCTGTACCAAAGAAGTATTACCTGGTAGATCAGTAAAGACCGTAGTAAACTCGTTAAGCAAATCTCTTATATCTTGTCTTTGCAATTCAGACAGATCTGGATTTATATTTACATCCGAAGTGTTTTCAGAAGATTGAAGTGCGGGGATTGAATGCTCTATCTTAATAGGATCATCATCGTCAACTGAAACTAAGGCCGCATTGGCCTGAGCAACCACATTTCGGCGATTATTCTGTCGATTATCATCGTCGGACAGGTACTGCTTTAACATATTTATATGGAAGACTTTGTCCTGTCCCCGAATCTTGATAAGATAATTTACTCGAGAAAGTCTCTTTAGGACTTTAAAAGGTCCCTTCCATGTAAGAAGGAGTTTATTTTTCGTCTCCGGAAGGAGAACAAGAGTTTGATCTCCGACGGCCAAGGTTCGCAATCGGCTACCTTGATCACGATATAGTTTATAAAGACTCGCATGCGCCGCAGAAGATTTTTGTGCGAGCTGACATGCGTTAAGAATTCGATGGCGCAAGTCTACAACATATTGATATGCAGACCGCGTATCGTTATCGTCGGTGTCTGATCCGGCGAATAAATCACGGAGTATGGCCATTGGCCCACGCGGCTTGCGACCATACAATAATTCGAAGGGGGAAAAACCCGTCGATGCGTTCGGTAGTTCTCGGTATGCAAAGAGAATAGCGGGGAGTTGTCGATCCCAATCACTCGGCTTGTCGGCCGAAACTCGCGCAAGCATAGTTTTCATGGTAGCATTCCACCGTTCACAGCAGCCATTAGACTGTGGGTGGTATGGAGATGTCAATCTTTGTTTAATCCCTACCAATTCCAAGACTTTCTTAAAAAGCTCAGAGGTAAACTGTGGACCTCTGTCCGATAAAATTTCAACGGGAAATCCAAGACGCGAAAAAATAGTAATAAGGGCTTCAGCCACATGATCGGCTGAAATGTCTTTTAGTGGAATGGCCTCTGGCCAACGGGTTGCGTAGTCAATGACAGAAAGTATAAAACGATGTCCTCTGTCTGACTTGTGTAGAGGCCCAACTATATCCACGGCAACGCGCTCAAATGGTCTGGAGACCATAGGCATCTCCTGCAGAGGAGCCCGCGATGCTCTCCCTTTAGGAGTACGTCTCTGACATACGTCACATGTTGATACGAACCGGTTTACATCTGCGTAAATACTGGGCCAAAAAAATTGCGATAGTATTCGAGACTTAGTTTTGGCCTTTCCTTGGTGACCCGCCAAGGAAGTGTCATGCGCGAGACGAATAATGTCGCGACGAAAAGATCTTGGTACTACAAGCTGCATAACGGCCTCTCGCTTATTCCGAAAATTACGATATAATAAGTCATCTTTAATAAGAAACTTAGAGGTATCCGGCGCTGTAGGATCAACTTTAGTAAACAAATGTTTCAATGTGGGGTCTGAATGTTGCTCATCATGGAATGCACTAGACGTTATGTTTACTTCAATAGTAGGGTTACTTAAAGCACTGTCTGCTCGTCGACTCGATTGTAGGCGTGTTGTCGCACAAGCAACACTCTCATCCTCAGTCCAAATTTCCAAGTTACCGATAGGAAACTTATTTACTTGAGGTACATTCCCTATAATTACATCAGCCACCGGATTAGGCAGTACGCATGCGGTAACAATACCTGTGAGAAAAGGTGTATCAATATAAACTTCTGCAAGACGGAATCGCTCTACAGATCCGCCAAAAGTAATACAAGTTACATCCTTATCCAAAAATTGTGTTGGACGGACTAGTGACTGCCGAACGCCGATAGTCGTGCAACCGGAGTCACGTAGAACAGAAGCGCGAATCGCGTTCACGCGGCCCTGGTAAAATGTTAATTCACCCAGTTCTTTAGGGCGGACATGACTGGAATAGCTTTTGATTGCGATGAAGATTTATAATGACCGTCAGTCTCATAAGGTGTAGATTTAACAGAGCAGGCATTTGCCGCTTCCATTTTAACGTTACAAAATTTTTGTATGTGGCCTACCCTATTACACCTAAAACACATAATACGATGAGGATCGTTTCCACGATAAGGAAGACTCTGCGGTCTATCATAATCATGATTATTATCAAAATGCACTCGTCGCGGCGGTCCCTGAGGCCGGTTATATTGTTGGCCTGGATAGTTGCCACGATAATATGGGCGAGGCTCGTAAAAATAATAGCTCTGGTATCCTCGACGCGGGGATAAATTACTTCGATTCGGAAAATCCCTCTGTCTAAAAAAAGGCGGCTCTGATTGAGAGCGCGGATTTGGGGCCTGACGACGAGTCGGCCTTGAACGATCGTGTCCGGTTGGCGCTCCTTTGCCCACGTTGGCATAACACGGTGCTGTAGTTGAAGGCTTTGCCAAAGGACGATTTGGGTGGGCGGACGCATAACGTTCCGCGCACGATGTGATTTCTTCAGAGGATGTCGGTGCCCTCTCTTTAAGGTGGGCAACCAAATCGGAATGACATGCCGTATAGATTTGGTCTTTTAAGACCAAATCATAAAGTTGGAAATAATTTCCGGTAGTCACGTTCGCGAGTTCGATCCAGCGATCTAAGTAATGTTTCAGCCGATTCACATAAGTTGAGAAATTTTCAGATGGCTCAGGTTTACATGCGCGAAATCTCTGATGAAAGCCATCCTCGGTATGCTGGAATCGCTTAAGCAGTGCTGTTTTAAGCTTGTCATAGTCGTTGGCATCCTCTACTTTGAGGCTATGAAATACTTCTAGAGCCTTACCTGTTAGTAAATTAGACAGGCATGAACTGTACATCGTCTGCTGCCATCCGACGCATTTAGCGTGTAGCTCGAACCGATGCAAATATGCGTCGATCCGGTCGAGTTTTTCATTAAACGTCGGAAGCTTCGGTTTTGTAGCATATGTATTGCTGGCAACAGTGGGGGCTATAAGCGATTCTCGCTCTAATTTCTTGATTGCGAGTTCATGCTCCCTTTTTTCTCTCTCTACAGCCTCTTTTTCTCGTTCTCTTTCTCTTTCCTTTTCTCTCTCTCTTTCTTTTTCTCTTTCTCTTTCTCTTTCTTCTTTTTCTCTCTCTCTTGCTTCTTTTTCTCTTTCTCTTTCTCTTTCTTCTTTTTCTCTCTCTCTTGCTGCTAACCGATCCTCACGGTCTCGGTCCTGCTGTACTTGTCGTTCGCACCACGAGGCGCGTTCTTCTTCTGGTATACCCAGAGCCTTGGCAGAGTCAATGTATTTCAGAAACTCGGCCATAATGTGTATTAAAATCTGTTACCCGTATAGATTCGTATAGAATCAAAACACTGGCACGGTAGTGTGTGCACAATTAGTAAGTATTTACCTACTGTTACGGTATATCGCGGTATCAATTATATTATCTATAACAGTTACTCTCTCTCAATATTAATTCAGTGTCCTACGTTGCACTGCTTCGCGAAAAGAACGTTCTATCTCTCTCTGTAAATTGCAGGCAGTGTCACTTCCACTGCAAAAATTTTATCTCTCTCTCTCTGAATATGAATTCTAGTAAGGCAGTGCCGTCTATCCGTTGCTCCCACTGCAATAAAATATATATGTATCGCCTTCAATGCGACAAATCAGTGTCTTGAGTGATCACTCTCAAAATTTATGTCTCTCTCAACGCGACGAACCAGTGTCCTCTGTTATCACTGTCAAAAATGTATCGCTCTCTCAATGCGACAAATCAAAAATATATCTCTCTCTCAACGCGACAAATTTGAAATATCTCTCTCTTCTTAAAACGCGCACACGCAGTGTCCTCTGTTACCACTGCAAAAACTCTCAAAAACGCGAACACGCAGTGTCCTCTGTTACCACTGCAAAAATATACTCTGTATATTCGACGTGAAATTAGCACGTGACCAAAAATTTATTATCTCTCTCTCTCTCACATATCAATACCAGATTACAATTCAACGTGGTTTTAGCACGTGAAACACCTCAGGCATATATTGTAAACATAGCAATGTTAGTATACTAGTTTAAAGTTTATAAGGAAGAAAAAAAAACATACACTAAACAGGACGCTAAACTCACAAGAAAGACGAACGATAACAGACCCTACAAGTCCTAACTTATGTTACAGAAAGTTTAAGAAAAAGACAGGAGAGACATCTTCCTAAAAAAATGTGAGGAAGCAAGAGAAACGCCACAATCTATACGAATAATGGATCCCTAATAGAACTATTCACAGTGAAGCAAATCCCCCCGAGTTATCAATAGCCACCAAGGCACTCCAATATCCTTCGTAATGGCAAAGAAGATATGCTATACTATGACCCCAACCAACCTCCCGCTCTTAAACTAAACATATAGTAAATGGAAAAAAGCCTGGAAACACAGAGCGGAAAGTACCTCGCCCTCCTCAAGACTGACAAACAGATGGTTCACTTAACTTTCTTTTGAGGAATTCAGATCGTAATGTCCTCAATCCATAGCTCGTTCCAAGCCCAAAAAAAATGTGTTTCTGTCTCAGGTAGATCTCTAAGGTGAATGATGTCCCTCGCCGGTGTCGTCGGGTCAATGGGATGATCAGCTCACCATATGAAATTGAACCAAAATGTTATATTAATACAAATTGCCTATAACCTAAAATAAAAAAGGACCTGAAATCACAATGTTATAAAAGTGGAATACTAAATAATGAATAAAATGCAATAGATCTAAGGGTAAGTCTGTCGATAGGTTTTAAGACTAATTTATGCAAATGGCATGGCGTTATTTAAGTTCTTTAGGGGGTCCCTCTCCAGTGTTACGGGTCTGGTACTGGGTTATTAGTTTTATGACTGCATTTTAAAATCGAGAGGTATTTATGAATTACTCTTTCGTACCATGCCACACACTAAGAACAACCTGAATAAGTTTTTATCAACAGACCTGCAGGGCCACAAATTTAATTACCTTAAAATTCCTAACAATTTTGTATAGATCTCTTACATACTAAAAAGACAACATCAGCAGCATCAAATGAAAATTCAATAATATAACACTAGAAGTCTCCTCTAGATTCCTATAAGACCAAGATCATTCTGACTCAGTAACAATTTAAGTAAGAATTATCTATCTCTCAGATATAGTCTGCCCACTATCCATCAAGCAAAATACTCATGTCTCTGGCGACAATGTCATCTCAGCCATCTGTGCCCACCGCTTACAATGGATCAAGCTCGTCAATACAAACCGACGCAGTTAAGTTAGATCTACTCTAGGATGGGCTGGCAATCCCCAGCCTCATCCAGACAAATCAATTCCAATTCACAGTTGTACATGCCAAACACTCATACTAGATCTAGTTGCAAGTTAACATACATCTTTGTCCCGCATTCCTGGGCAGCACTTCTAGCAGGTGCGGCAATCCTGTCCTACTGGAAAAATTACTTTCAGCTCCTCGCTCATTGTTGAATCATCAACAGACAAACACTTACACTTGGTCCCTGATAAGGAATCAGGGAACAGTAGACAACAGCAGTGGGTAAATCATAATCGAGCACATGGCTTCATCTCAATGCCTATAATGGACATAGACATAAAAACAACAGTCTTCTGATTCTTCTGGCAGAATCACGCCGACGCCTGCACAGATGGAATTTTCTGTATGGAGTGATGAACATAGGAATGGCTACGCTTATATACTGTGCGGCCAGCTGCAAATTACCGTCCAAATGCCTAGATTTGATTGGTGCATCCATTCGAGCCCAGCTCGTAGTATTAATAGATTCTGCATGGAAGTTGGTCACGGCCTTGTACTAGAAACAGACAAGGTCGAATTAAAATGTCAAAACCATTACTAAAATCTCTAAACCCTCGTGCTTTCTACGTTTTATGTACGAATTTCCGAACGCGACCAAGCGTCCCAAACTATCTATCCTTATTCACCCCTTCTCTTCCCCTGCAAGAGCCCACCAAAATCACGGGGTCGAGAACTGCACTGTCACTCCTAACTTATCCATTTATTCTATCTTGCCCCACTTTCTTTCCATCTCTAAGAAAAAGTGTTACAAAAACAAACTGTTCACGAGAACAGTTCAAGGACATTTACGCTGGTTATAATCAACGAGACCGTGAAAAAAACAAGTCTCTTCAAGTCGTGACCCAGCACGACAATTATAACTTTAACCTTGACATCCCCCACCCCAGTGGAAATTTTAAGAAAAATTTACACGATAGGATCCAAGAAACCACAAAATTATTGTGGTGGGGGCTCAAGTATTACTGTAGAAAAGACAGCCTTAAGCTTAAGAACAAAAAATCTAACTAAGAACGTGCATATTGGATGGACAAAAAGCATACAATTATTGATGCCACGTTCTATAGAATCTAGTCTATCGAAACATTCTTACTGCACACAATCAAACTTCTCACGAACATTTATAATAACAATGAGTATATCACTGTATACTGCTGAATTAAAGTATAAGTACTATCAAACAATCAGGCCTTACTGAAGGAATAGGCTCATAATTATCTAGTCAACACACATAATTGCTGCTTATATACACATTCACAAACAATATATTGTTAATTAAAATACTGTGGTATCCAATGGCAGCAGTAGCTCTGGTAGCTTGGTTTGCCATGTCTCCATCTCATTGACCCGCTGACAAGGGCGTCAGGTTTGTCAGAAGTTCAGGTCACAGTCTGGAATGACGCTGGTGGAAAGAGGATATTCACAAAAAAGGATTGTAAAACTGGTTCATAAAGTAATGAACAAGATAAATGTGAATCCATCCACCGTCCAGAATTGAGGGGGAAAAGCACTATCCAACCCCAATACAAGACACAACACTCTTTAATAGGAAACTAAATTAGACGTGACAAAACATCAGCTTGGGAATTGTCACCGCCAGGGATAGCCCGGATAACAAACCGGTATTCCTGGAGTGCAAGACTCCATCTCGTTAATCGAGCATTTTTAGCCCTGTTAGCCTTCAAGAATAACAACGGACGATGGTCCGTTTCAATTATAAACTCGGACATAAGTAGATATCGCGAAAATGCGCTTACAGCAAAAATAATAGCGAGGCACTCTCGCTCGATAATTGCATAGCGGCATTCCCTATCTAGCAACTTGCGGCTGGCGTATAGACATGGCCGCAAGGTATCGTCTCGTTCCTGTAACAACACAGCTCCTAATCCCTTGTCCGACGCATCAGTGCGGACAGTAAATATTTGGTTTATATCTGGAAGTATGAGAATGGGGGAAGTCGAAAACAATCGTTGAACGGTACGAAGTGTATCCGCACATTCGGTTGTCCATTTCACTTTATTAGGAAAATTCTTTCTTGTGAGGTCCGACAACGGAGCTGTAAGCGAAGAAAAATTTGGAATGAACTTCCTATAATAGTTAAGAAAGCCCAATAAACTACGAACTTCTTTCTTAGTTCGAGGGGCTTGGAGCTTTAAGATGGTAGTTATCTTCTTGTCATCAGGGGTCTGAACGCCGTGGGCAATTGTATGGCCCAGAAAATTAATTTCATTATATCCTAAAAACACCTTACTGGGTTTCGCCGTAAGGCCAGCTCGACGAAGAGCAATAAAAACTTGTCGTAGGGCTGCGAGGTGGCCCGACCAATTGGTTTCATAAATACAAATGTCGTCAAAATACGACAACACGGAATTCATACTCTGGAGCAATATTGTCATCATACGTGCGAAAGTGGCAGGGGCTGTAACTAATCCGAAAGGCATATAGCGCCACTGCATAAGACCCAACGGGGTCTGAAAAGCGGTATATTGCTTGCTATTCTCATCAAGCGGAATTTGCCAATAGCCTTTGGAAAGATCAATTTTAGAAAAAATCGTTGCCCTCGCTAACCGCGCAAAAAGATTCTCCTGGTTGGGAATCGGTTCAGCGTCATATATCGTAACCTCGTTAAGTTTACGATAGTCAATACAAAAACGCACTGTATCATCTTTTTTTTTCACTAAAACGATGGGTGAGTTATATGGGCTTGTTGATCGCTCTATCACTCCCAGGTGAAACATGTTACGTACCTCGGTTATTATAGTCTCCTGTGCGTGCAGCGGACGCGGGTATGGTTTAACAAAGACGGGTATATCCGTCTTTAATCTTATAACATGCTGTACCAAAGAAGTATTACCTGGTAGATCAGTAAAGACCGTAGTAAACTCGTTAAGCAAATCTCTTATATCTTGTCTTTGCAATTCAGACAGATCTGGATTTATATTTACATCCGAAGTGTTTTCAGAAGATTGAAGTGCGGGGATTGAATGCTCTATCTTAATAGGATCATCATCGTCAACTGAAACTAAGGCCGCATTGGCCTGAGCAACCACATTTCGGCGATTATTCTGTCGATTATCATCGTCGGACAGGTACTGCTTTAACATATTTATATGGAAGACTTTGTCCTGTCCCCGAATCTTGATAAGATAATTTACTCGAGAAAGTCTCTTTAGGACTTTAAAAGGTCCCTTCCATGTAAGAAGGAGTTTATTTTTCGTCTCCGGAAGGAGAACAAGAGTTTGATCTCCGACGGCCAAGGTTCGCAATCGGCTACCTTGATCACGATATAGTTTATAAAGACTCGCATGCGCCGCAGAAGATTTTTGTGCGAGCTGACATGCGTTAAGAATTCGATGGCGCAAGTCTACAACATATTGATATGCAGACCGCGTATCGTTATCGTCGGTGTCTGATCCGGCGAATAAATCACGGAGTATGGCCATTGGCCCACGCGGCTTGCGACCATACAATAATTCGAAGGGGGAAAAACCCGTCGATGCGTTCGGTAGTTCTCGGTATGCAAAGAGAATAGCGGGGAGTTGTCGATCCCAATCACTCGGCTTGTCGGCCGAAACTCGCGCAAGCATAGTTTTCATGGTAGCATTCCACCGTTCACAGCAGCCATTAGACTGTGGGTGGTATGGAGATGTCAATCTTTGTTTAATCCCTACCAATTCCAAGACTTTCTTAAAAAGCTCAGAGGTAAACTGTGGACCTCTGTCCGATAAAATTTCAACGGGAAATCCAAGACGCGAAAAAATAGTAATAAGGGCTTCAGCCACATGATCGGCTGAAATGTCTTTTAGTGGAATGGCCTCTGGCCAACGGGTTGCGTAGTCAATGACAGAAAGTATAAAACGATGTCCTCTGTCTGACTTGTGTAGAGGCCCAACTATATCCACGGCAACGCGCTCAAATGGTCTGGAGACCATAGGCATCTCCTGCAGAGGAGCCCGCGATGCTCTCCCTTTAGGAGTACGTCTCTGACATACGTCACATGTTGATACGAACCGGTTTACATCTGCGTAAATACTGGGCCAAAAAAATTGCGATAGTATTCGAGACTTAGTTTTGGCCTTTCCTTGGTGACCCGCCAAGGAAGTGTCATGCGCGAGACGAATAATGTCGCGACGAAAAGATCTTGGTACTACAAGCTGCATAACGGCCTCTCGCTTATTCCGAAAATTACGATATAATAAGTCATCTTTAATAAGAAACTTAGAGGTATCCGGCGCTGTAGGATCAACTTTAGTAAACAAATGTTTCAATGTGGGGTCTGAATGTTGCTCATCATGGAATGCACTAGACGTTATGTTTACTTCAATAGTAGGGTTACTTAAAGCACTGTCTGCTCGTCGACTCGATTGTAGGCGTGTTGTCGCACAAGCAACACTCTCATCCTCAGTCCAAATTTCCAAGTTACCGATAGGAAACTTATTTACTTGAGGTACATTCCCTATAATTACATCAGCCACCGGATTAGGCAGTACGCATGCGGTAACAATACCTGTGAGAAAAGGTGTATCAATATAAACTTCTGCAAGACGGAATCGCTCTACAGATCCGCCAAAAGTAATACAAGTTACATCCTTATCCAAAAATTGTGTTGGACGGACTAGTGACTGCCGAACGCCGATAGTCGTGCAACCGGAGTCACGTAGAACAGAAGCGCGAATCGCGTTCACGCGGCCCTGGTAAAATGTTAATTCACCCAGTTCTTTAGGGCGGACATGACTGGAATAGCTTTTGATTGCGATGAAGATTTATAATGACCGTCAGTCTCATAAGGTGTAGATTTAACAGAGCAGGCATTTGCCGCTTCCATTTTAACGTTACAAAATTTTTGTATGTGGCCTACCCTATTACACCTAAAACACATAATACGATGAGGATCGTTTCCACGATAAGGAAGACTCTGCGGTCTATCATAATCATGATTATTATCAAAATGCACTCGTCGCGGCGGTCCCTGAGGCCGGTTATATTGTTGGCCTGGATAGTTGCCACGATAATATGGGCGAGGCTCGTAAAAATAATAGCTCTGGTATCCTCGACGCGGGGATAAATTACTTCGATTCGGAAAATCCCTCTGTCTAAAAAAAGGCGGCTCTGATTGAGAGCGCGGATTTGGGGCCTGACGACGAGTCGGCCTTGAACGATCGTGTCCGGTTGGCGCTCCTTTGCCCACGTTGGCATAACACGGTGCTGTAGTTGAAGGCTTTGCCAAAGGACGATTTGGGTGGGCGGACGCATAACGTTCCGCGCACGATGTGATTTCTTCAGAGGATGTCGGTGCCCTCTCTTTAAGGTGGGCAACCAAATCGGAATGACATGCCGTATAGATTTGGTCTTTTAAGACCAAATCATAAAGTTGGAAATAATTTCCGGTAGTCACGTTCGCGAGTTCGATCCAGCGATCTAAGTAATGTTTCAGCCGATTCACATAAGTTGAGAAATTTTCAGATGGCTCAGGTTTACATGCGCGAAATCTCTGATGAAAGCCATCCTCGGTATGCTGGAATCGCTTAAGCAGTGCTGTTTTAAGCTTGTCATAGTCGTTGGCATCCTCTACTTTGAGGCTATGAAATACTTCTAGAGCCTTACCTGTTAGTAAATTAGACAGGCATGAACTGTACATCGTCTGCTGCCATCCGACGCATTTAGCGTGTAGCTCGAACCGATGCAAATATGCGTCGATCCGGTCGAGTTTTTCATTAAACGTCGGAAGCTTCGGTTTTGTAGCATATGTATTGCTGGCAACAGTGGGGGCTATAAGCGATTCTCGCTCTAATTTCTTGATTGCGAGTTCATGCTCCCTTTTTTCTCTCTCTACAGCCTCTTTTTCTCGTTCTCTTTCTCTTTCCTTTTCTCTCTCTCTTTCTTTTTCTCTTTCTCTTTCTCTTTCTTCTTTTTCTCTCTCTCTTGCTTCTTTTTCTCTTTCTCTTTCTCTTTCTTCTTTTTCTCTCTCTCTTGCTGCTAACCGATCCTCACGGTCTCGGTCCTGCTGTACTTGTCGTTCGCACCACGAGGCGCGTTCTTCTTCTGGTATACCCAGAGCCTTGGCAGAGTCAATGTATTTCAGAAACTCGGCCATAATGTGTATTAAAATCTGTTACCCGTATAGATTCGTATAGAATCAAAACACTGGCACGGTAGTGTGTGCACAATTAGTAAGTATTTACCTACTGTTACGGTATATCGCGGTATCAATTATATTATCTATAACAGTTACTCTCTCTCAATATTAATTCAGTGTCCTACGTTGCACTGCTTCGCGAAAAGAACGTTCTATCTCTCTCTGTAAATTGCAGGCAGTGTCACTTCCACTGCAAAAATTTTATCTCTCTCTCTCTGAATATGAATTCTAGTAAGGCAGTGCCGTCTATCCGTTGCTCCCACTGCAATAAAATATATATGTATCGCCTTCAATGCGACAAATCAGTGTCTTGAGTGATCACTCTCAAAATTTATGTCTCTCTCAACGCGACGAACCAGTGTCCTCTGTTATCACTGTCAAAAATGTATCGCTCTCTCAATGCGACAAATCAAAAATATATCTCTCTCTCAACGCGACAAATTTGAAATATCTCTCTCTTCTTAAAACGCGCACACGCAGTGTCCTCTGTTACCACTGCAAAAACTCTCAAAAACGCGAACACGCAGTGTCCTCTGTTACCACTGCAAAAATATACTCTGTATATTCGACGTGAAATTAGCACGTGACCAAAAATTTATTATCTCTCTCTCTCTCACATATCAATACCAGATTACAATTCAACGTGGTTTTAGCACGTGAAACACCTCAGGCATATATTGTAAACATAGCAATGTTAGTATACTAGTTTAAAGTTTATAAGGAAGAAAAAAAAACATACACTAAACAGGACGCTAAACTCACAAGAAAGACGAACGATAACAGACCCTACAAGTCCTAACTTATGTTACAGAAAGTTTAAGAAAAAGACAGGAGAGACATCTTCCTAAAAAAATGTGAGGAAGCAAGAGAAACGCCACAATCTATACGAATAATGGATCCCTAATAGAACTATTCACAGTGAAGCAAATCCCCCCGAGTTATCAATAGCCACCAAGGCACTCCAATATCCTTCGTAATGGCAAAGAAGATATGCTATACTATGACCCCAACCAACCTCCCGCTCTTAAACTAAACATATAGTAAATGGAAAAAAGCCTGGAAACACAGAGCGGAAAGTACCTCGCCCTCCTC
This sequence comes from Onchidella celtica, assembly GCA_963931925.1. Taxonomy (NCBI): domain Eukaryota; kingdom Metazoa; phylum Mollusca; class Gastropoda; order Systellommatophora; family Onchidiidae; genus Onchidella; species Onchidella celtica. Next base: position 23,587,900 of record OZ007579.1, on the reverse strand, counting down.
AAGACTGACAAACAGATGGTTCACTTAACTTTCTTTTGAGGAATTCAGATCGTAATGTCCTCAATCCATAGCTCGTTCCAAGCCCAAAAAAAATGTGTTTCTGTCTCAGGTAGATCTCTAAGGTGAATGATGTCCCTCGCCGGTGTCGTCGGGTCAATGGGATGATCAGCTCACCATATGAAATTGAACCAAAATGTTATATTAATACAAATTGCCTATAACCTAAAATAAAAAAGGACCTGAAATCACAATGTTATAAAAGTGGAATACTAAATAATGAATAAAATGCAATAGATCTAAGGGTAAGTCTGTCGATAGGTTTTAAGACTAATTTATGCAAATGGCATGGCGTTATTTAAGTTCTTTAGGGGGTCCCTCTCCAGTGTTACGGGTCTGGTACTGGGTTATTAGTTTTATGACTGCATTTTAAAATCGAGAGGTATTTATGAATTACTCTTTCGTACCATGCCACACACTAAGAACAACCTGAATAAGTTTTTATCAACAGACCTGCAGGGCCACAAATTTAATTACCTTAAAATTCCTAACAATTTTGTATAGATCTCTTACATACTAAAAAGACAACATCAGCAGCATCAAATGAAAATTCAATAATATAACACTAGAAGTCTCCTCTAGATTCCTATAAGACCAAGATCATTCTGACTCAGTAACAATTTAAGTAAGAATTATCTATCTCTCAGATATAGTCTGCCCACTATCCATCAAGCAAAATACTCATGTCTCTGGCGACAATGTCATCTCAGCCATCTGTGCCCACCGCTTACAATGGATCAAGCTCGTCAATACAAACCGACGCAGTTAAGTTAGATCTACTCTAGGATGGGCTGGCAATCCCCAGCCTCATCCAGACAAATCAATTCCAATTCACAGTTGTACATGCCAAACACTCATACTAGATCTAGTTGCAAGTTAACATACATCTTTGTCCCGCATTCCTGGGCAGCACTTCTAGCAGGTGCGGCAATCCTGTCCTACTGGAAAAATTACTTTCAGCTCCTCGCTCATTGTTGAATCATCAACAGACAAACACTTACACTTGGTCCCTGATAAGGAATCAGGGAACAGTAGACAACAGCAGTGGGTAAATCATAATCGAGCACATGGCTTCATCTCAATGCCTATAATGGACATAGACATAAAAACAACAGTCTTCTGATTCTTCTGGCAGAATCACGCCGACGCCTGCACAGATGGAATTTTCTGTATGGAGTGATGAACATAGGAATGGCTACGCTTATATACTGTGCGGCCAGCTGCAAATTACCGTCCAAATGCCTAGATTTGATTGGTGCATCCATTCGAGCCCAGCTCGTAGTATTAATAGATTCTGCATGGAAGTTGGTCACGGCCTTGTACTAGAAACAGACAAGGTCGAATTAAAATGTCAAAACCATTACTAAAATCTCTAAACCCTCGTGCTTTCTACGTTTTATGTACGAATTTCCGAACGCGACCAAGCGTCCCAAACTATCTATCCTTATTCACCCCTTCTCTTCCCCTGCAAGAGCCCACCAAAATCACGGGGTCGAGAACTGCACTGTCACTCCTAACTTATCCATTTATTCTATCTTGCCCCACTTTCTTTCCATCTCTAAGAAAAAGTGTTACAAAAACAAACTGTTCACGAGAACAGTTCAAGGACATTTACGCTGGTTATAATCAACGAGACCGTGAAAAAAACAAGTCTCTTCAAGTCGTGACCCAGCACGACAATTATAACTTTAACCTTGACATCCCCCACCCCAGTGGAAATTTTAAGAAAAATTTACACGATAGGATCCAAGAAACCACAAAATTATTGTGGTGGGGGCTCAAGTATTACTGTAGAAAAGACAGCCTTAAGCTTAAGAACAAAAAATCTAACTAAGAACGTGCATATTGGATGGACAAAAAGCATACAATTATTGATGCCACGTTCTATAGAATCTAGTCTATCGAAACATTCTTACTGCACACAATCAAACTTCTCACGAACATTTATAATAACAATGAGTATATCACTGTATACTGCTGAATTAAAGTATAAGTACTATCAAACAATCAGGCCTTACTGAAGGAATAGGCTCATAATTATCTAGTCAACACACATAATTGCTGCTTATATACACATTCACAAACAATATATTGTTAATTAAAATACTGTGGTATCCAATGGCAGCAGTAGCTCTGGTAGCTTGGTTTGCCATGTCTCCATCTCATTGACCCGCTGACAAGGGCGTCAGGTTTGTCAGAAGTTCAGGTCACAGTCTGGAATGACGCTGGTGGAAAGAGGATATTCACAAAAAAGGATTGTAAAACTGGTTCATAAAGTAATGAACAAGATAAATGTGAATCCATCCACCGTCCAGAATTGAGGGGGAAAAGCACTATCCAACCCCAATACAAGACACAACACTCTTTAATAGGAAACTAAATTAGACGTGACAAAACATCAGCTTGGGAATTGTCACCGCCAGGGATAGCCCGGATAACAAACCGGTATTCCTGGAGTGCAAGACTCCATCTCGTTAATCGAGCATTTTTAGCCCTGTTAGCCTTCAAGAATAACAACGGACGATGGTCCGTTTCAATTATAAACTCGGACATAAGTAGATATCGCGAAAATGCGCTTACAGCAAAAATAATAGCGAGGCACTCTCGCTCGATAATTGCATAGCGGCATTCCCTATCTAGCAACTTGCGGCTGGCGTATAGACATGGCCGCAAGGTATCGTCTCGTTCCTGTAACAACACAGCTCCTAATCCCTTGTCCGACGCATCAGTGCGGACAGTAAATATTTGGTTTATATCTGGAAGTATGAGAATGGGGGAAGTCGAAAACAATCGTTGAACGGTACGAAGTGTATCCGCACATTCGGTTGTCCATTTCACTTTATTAGGAAAATTCTTTCTTGTGAGGTCCGACAACGGAGCTGTAAGCGAAGAAAAATTTGGAATGAACTTCCTATAATAGTTAAGAAAGCCCAATAAACTACGAACTTCTTTCTTAGTTCGAGGGGCTTGGAGCTTTAAGATGGTAGTTATCTTCTTGTCATCAGGGGTCTGAACGCCGTGGGCAATTGTATGGCCCAGAAAATTAATTTCATTATATCCTAAAAACACCTTACTGGGTTTCGCCGTAAGGCCAGCTCGACGAAGAGCAATAAAAACTTGTCGTAGGGCTGCGAGGTGGCCCGACCAATTGGTTTCATAAATACAAATGTCGTCAAAATACGACAACACGGAATTCATACTCTGGAGCAATATTGTCATCATACGTGCGAAAGTGGCAGGGGCTGTAACTAATCCGAAAGGCATATAGCGCCACTGCATAAGACCCAACGGGGTCTGAAAAGCGGTATATTGCTTGCTATTCTCATCAAGCGGAATTTGCCAATAGCCTTTGGAAAGATCAATTTTAGAAAAAATCGTTGCCCTCGCTAACCGCGCAAAAAGATTCTCCTGGTTGGGAATCGGTTCAGCGTCATATATCGTAACCTCGTTAAGTTTACGATAGTCAATACAAAAACGCACTGTATCATCTTTTTTTTTCACTAAAACGATGGGTGAGTTATATGGGCTTGTTGATCGCTCTATCACTCCCAGGTGAAACATGTTACGTACCTCGGTTATTATAGTCTCCTGTGCGTGCAGCGGACGCGGGTATGGTTTAACAAAGACGGGTATATCCGTCTTTAATCTTATAACATGCTGTACCAAAGAAGTATTACCTGGTAGATCAGTAAAGACCGTAGTAAACTCGTTAAGCAAATCTCTTATATCTTGTCTTTGCAATTCAGACAGATCTGGATTTATATTTACATCCGAAGTGTTTTCAGAAGATTGAAGTGCGGGGATTGAATGCTCTATCTTAATAGGATCATCATCGTCAACTGAAACTAAGGCCGCATTGGCCTGAGCAACCACATTTCGGCGATTATTCTGTCGATTATCATCGTCGGACAGGTACTGCTTTAACATATTTATATGGAAGACTTTGTCCTGTCCCCGAATCTTGATAAGATAATTTACTCGAGAAAGTCTCTTTAGGACTTTAAAAGGTCCCTTCCATGTAAGAAGGAGTTTATTTTTCGTCTCCGGAAGGAGAACAAGAGTTTGATCTCCGACGGCCAAGGTTCGCAATCGGCTACCTTGATCACGATATAGTTTATAAAGACTCGCATGCGCCGCAGAAGATTTTTGTGCGAGCTGACATGCGTTAAGAATTCGATGGCGCAAGTCTACAACATATTGATATGCAGACCGCGTATCGTTATCGTCGGTGTCTGATCCGGCGAATAAATCACGGAGTATGGCCATTGGCCCACGCGGCTTGCGACCATACAATAATTCGAAGGGGGAAAAACCCGTCGATGCGTTCGGTAGTTCTCGGTATGCAAAGAGAATAGCGGGGAGTTGTCGATCCCAATCACTCGGCTTGTCGGCCGAAACTCGCGCAAGCATAGTTTTCATGGTAGCATTCCACCGTTCACAGCAGCCATTAGACTGTGGGTGGTATGGAGATGTCAATCTTTGTTTAATCCCTACCAATTCCAAGACTTTCTTAAAAAGCTCAGAGGTAAACTGTGGACCTCTGTCCGATAAAATTTCAACGGGAAATCCAAGACGCGAAAAAATAGTAATAAGGGCTTCAGCCACATGATCGGCTGAAATGTCTTTTAGTGGAATGGCCTCTGGCCAACGGGTTGCGTAGTCAATGACAGAAAGTATAAAACGATGTCCTCTGTCTGACTTGTGTAGAGGCCCAACTATATCCACGGCAACGCGCTCAAATGGTCTGGAGACCATAGGCATCTCCTGCAGAGGAGCCCGCGATGCTCTCCCTTTAGGAGTACGTCTCTGACATACGTCACATGTTGATACGAACCGGTTTACATCTGCGTAAATACTGGGCCAAAAAAATTGCGATAGTATTCGAGACTTAGTTTTGGCCTTTCCTTGGTGACCCGCCAAGGAAGTGTCATGCGCGAGACGAATAATGTCGCGACGAAAAGATCTTGGTACTACAAGCTGCATAACGGCCTCTCGCTTATTCCGAAAATTACGATATAATAAGTCATCTTTAATAAGAAACTTAGAGGTATCCGGCGCTGTAGGATCAACTTTAGTAAACAAATGTTTCAATGTGGGGTCTGAATGTTGCTCATCATGGAATGCACTAGACGTTATGTTTACTTCAATAGTAGGGTTACTTAAAGCACTGTCTGCTCGTCGACTCGATTGTAGGCGTGTTGTCGCACAAGCAACACTCTCATCCTCAGTCCAAATTTCCAAGTTACCGATAGGAAACTTATTTACTTGAGGTACATTCCCTATAATTACATCAGCCACCGGATTAGGCAGTACGCATGCGGTAACAATACCTGTGAGAAAAGGTGTATCAATATAAACTTCTGCAAGACGGAATCGCTCTACAGATCCGCCAAAAGTAATACAAGTTACATCCTTATCCAAAAATTGTGTTGGACGGACTAGTGACTGCCGAACGCCGATAGTCGTGCAACCGGAGTCACGTAGAACAGAAGCGCGAATCGCGTTCACGCGGCCCTGGTAAAATGTTAATTCACCCAGTTCTTTAGGGCGGACATGACTGGAATAGCTTTTGATTGCGATGAAGATTTATAATGACCGTCAGTCTCATAAGGTGTAGATTTAACAGAGCAGGCATTTGCCGCTTCCATTTTAACGTTACAAAATTTTTGTATGTGGCCTACCCTATTACACCTAAAACACATAATACGATGAGGATCGTTTCCACGATAAGGAAGACTCTGCGGTCTATCATAATCATGATTATTATCAAAATGCACTCGTCGCGGCGGTCCCTGAGGCCGGTTATATTGTTGGCCTGGATAGTTGCCACGATAATATGGGCGAGGCTCGTAAAAATAATAGCTCTGGTATCCTCGACGCGGGGATAAATTACTTCGATTCGGAAAATCCCTCTGTCTAAAAAAAGGCGGCTCTGATTGAGAGCGCGGATTTGGGGCCTGACGACGAGTCGGCCTTGAACGATCGTGTCCGGTTGGCGCTCCTTTGCCCACGTTGGCATAACACGGTGCTGTAGTTGAAGGCTTTGCCAAAGGACGATTTGGGTGGGCGGACGCATAACGTTCCGCGCACGATGTGATTTCTTCAGAGGATGTCGGTGCCCTCTCTTTAAGGTGGGCAACCAAATCGGAATGACATGCCGTATAGATTTGGTCTTTTAAGACCAAATCATAAAGTTGGAAATAATTTCCGGTAGTCACGTTCGCGAGTTCGATCCAGCGATCTAAGTAATGTTTCAGCCGATTCACATAAGTTGAGAAATTTTCAGATGGCTCAGGTTTACATGCGCGAAATCTCTGATGAAAGCCATCCTCGGTATGCTGGAATCGCTTAAGCAGTGCTGTTTTAAGCTTGTCATAGTCGTTGGCATCCTCTACTTTGAGGCTATGAAATACTTCTAGAGCCTTACCTGTTAGTAAATTAGACAGGCATGAACTGTACATCGTCTGCTGCCATCCGACGCATTTAGCGTGTAGCTCGAACCGATGCAAATATGCGTCGATCCGGTCGAGTTTTTCATTAAACGTCGGAAGCTTCGGTTTTGTAGCATATGTATTGCTGGCAACAGTGGGGGCTATAAGCGATTCTCGCTCTAATTTCTTGATTGCGAGTTCATGCTCCCTTTTTTCTCTCTCTACAGCCTCTTTTTCTCGTTCTCTTTCTCTTTCCTTTTCTCTCTCTCTTTCTTTTTCTCTTTCTCTTTCTCTTTCTTCTTTTTCTCTCTCTCTTGCTTCTTTTTCTCTTTCTCTTTCTCTTTCTTCTTTTTCTCTCTCTCTTGCTGCTAACCGATCCTCACGGTCTCGGTCCTGCTGTACTTGTCGTTCGCACCACGAGGCGCGTTCTTCTTCTGGTATACCCAGAGCCTTGGCAGAGTCAATGTATTTCAGAAACTCGGCCATAATGTGTATTAAAATCTGTTACCCGTATAGATTCGTATAGAATCAAAACACTGGCACGGTAGTGTGTGCACAATTAGTAAGTATTTACCTACTGTTACGGTATATCGCGGTATCAATTATATTATCTATAACAGTTACTCTCTCTCAATATTAATTCAGTGTCCTACGTTGCACTGCTTCGCGAAAAGAACGTTCTATCTCTCTCTGTAAATTGCAGGCAGTGTCACTTCCACTGCAAAAATTTTATCTCTCTCTCTCTGAATATGAATTCTAGTAAGGCAGTGCCGTCTATCCGTTGCTCCCACTGCAATAAAATATATATGTATCGCCTTCAATGCGACAAATCAGTGTCTTGAGTGATCACTCTCAAAATTTATGTCTCTCTCAACGCGACGAACCAGTGTCCTCTGTTATCACTGTCAAAAATGTATCGCTCTCTCAATGCGACAAATCAAAAATATATCTCTCTCTCAACGCGACAAATTTGAAATATCTCTCTCTTCTTAAAACGCGCACACGCAGTGTCCTCTGTTACCACTGCAAAAACTCTCAAAAACGCGAACACGCAGTGTCCTCTGTTACCACTGCAAAAATATACTCTGTATATTCGACGTGAAATTAGCACGTGACCAAAAATTTATTATCTCTCTCTCTCTCACATATCAATACCAGATTACAATTCAACGTGGTTTTAGCACGTGAAACACCTCAGGCATATATTGTAAACATAGCAATGTTAGTATACTAGTTTAAAGTTTATAAGGAAGAAAAAAAAACATACACTAAACAGGACGCTAAACTCACAAGAAAGACGAACGATAACAGACCCTACAAGTCCTAACTTATGTTACAGAAAGTTTAAGAAAAAGACAGGAGAGACATCTTCCTAAAAAAATGTGAGGAAGCAAGAGAAACGCCACAATCTATACGAATAATGGATCCCTAATAGAACTATTCACAGTGAAGCAAATCCCCCCGAGTTATCAATAGCCACCAAGGCACTCCAATATCCTTCGTAATGGCAAAGAAGATATGCTATACTATGACCCCAACCAACCTCCCGCTCTTAAACTAAACATATAGTAAATGGAAAAAAGCCTGGAAACACAGAGCGGAAAGTACCTCGCCCTCCTCAAGACTGACAAACAGATGGTTCACTTAACTTTCTTTTGAGGAATTCAGATCGTAATGTCCTCAATCCATAGCTCGTTCCAAGCCCAAAAAAAATGTGTTTCTGTCTCAGGTAGATCTCTAAGGTGAATGATGTCCCTCGCCGGTGTCGTCGGGTCAATGGGATGATCAGCTCACCATATGAAATTGAACCAAAATGTTATATTAATACAAATTGCCTATAACCTAAAATAAAAAAGGACCTGAAATCACAATGTTATAAAAGTGGAATACTAAATAATGAATAAAATGCAATAGATCTAAGGGTAAGTCTGTCGATAGGTTTTAAGACTAATTTATGCAAATGGCATGGCGTTATTTAAGTTCTTTAGGGGGTCCCTCTCCAGTGTTACGGGTCTGGTACTGGGTTATTAGTTTTATGACTGCATTTTAAAATCGAGAGGTATTTATGAATTACTCTTTCGTACCATGCCACACACTAAGAACAACCTGAATAAGTTTTTATCAACAGACCTGCAGGGCCACAAATTTAATTACCTTAAAATTCCTAACAATTTTGTATAGATCTCTTACATACTAAAAAGACAACATCAGCAGCATCAAATGAAAATTCAATAATATAACACTAGAAGTCTCCTCTAGATTCCTATAAGACCAAGATCATTCTGACTCAGTAACAATTTAAGTAAGAATTATCTATCTCTCAGATATAGTCTGCCCACTATCCATCAAGCAAAATACTCATGTCTCTGGCGACAATGTCATCTCAGCCATCTGTGCCCACCGCTTACAATGGATCAAGCTCGTCAATACAAACCGACGCAGTTAAGTTAGATCTACTCTAGGATGGGCTGGCAATCCCCAGCCTCATCCAGACAAATCAATTCCAATTCACAGTTGTACATGCCAAACACTCATACTAGATCTAGTTGCAAGTTAACATACATCTTTGTCCCGCATTCCTGGGCAGCACTTCTAGCAGGTGCGGCAATCCTGTCCTACTGGAAAAATTACTTTCAGCTCCTCGCTCATTGTTGAATCATCAACAGACAAACACTTACACTTGGTCCCTGATAAGGAATCAGGGAACAGTAGACAACAGCAGTGGGTAAATCATAATCGAGCACATGGCTTCATCTCAATGCCTATAATGGACATAGACATAAAAACAACAGTCTTCTGATTCTTCTGGCAGAATCACGCCGACGCCTGCACAGATGGAATTTTCTGTATGGAGTGATGAACATAGGAATGGCTACGCTTATATACTGTGCGGCCAGCTGCAAATTACCGTCCAAATGCCTAGATTTGATTGGTGCATCCATTCGAGCCCAGCTCGTAGTATTAATAGATTCTGCATGGAAGTTGGTCACGGCCTTGTACTAGAAACAGACAAGGTCGAATTAAAATGTCAAAACCATTACTAAAATCTCTAAACCCTCGTGCTTTCTACGTTTTATGTACGAATTTCCGAACGCGACCAAGCGTCCCAAACTATCTATCCTTATTCACCCCTTCTCTTCCCCTGCAAGAGCCCACCAAAATCACGGGGTCGAGAACTGCACTGTCACTCCTAACTTATCCATTTATTCTATCTTGCCCCACTTTCTTTCCATCTCTAAGAAAAAGTGTTACAAAAACAAACTGTTCACGAGAACAGTTCAAGGACATTTACGCTGGTTATAATCAACGAGACCGTGAAAAAAACAAGTCTCTTCAAGTCGTGACCCAGCACGACAATTATAACTTTAACCTTGACATCCCCCACCCCAGTGGAAATTTTAAGAAAAATTTACACGATAGGATCCAAGAAACCACAAAATTATTGTGGTGGGGGCTCAAGTATTACTGTAGAAAAGACAGCCTTAAGCTTAAGAACAAAAAATCTAACTAAGAACGTGCATATTGGATGGACAAAAAGCATACAATTATTGATGCCACGTTCTATAGAATCTAGTCTATCGAAACATTCTTACTGCACACAATCAAACTTCTCACGAACATTTATAATAACAATGAGTATATCACTGTATACTGCTGAATTAAAGTATAAGTACTATCAAACAATCAGGCCTTACTGAAGGAATAGGCTCATAATTATCTAGTCAACACACATAATTGCTGCTTATATACACATTCACAAACAATATATTGTTAATTAAAATACTGTGGTATCCAATGGCAGCAGTAGCTCTGGTAGCTTGGTTTGCCATGTCTCCATCTCATTGACCCGCTGACAAGGGCGTCAGGTTTGTCAGAAGTTCAGGTCACAGTCTGGAATGACGCTGGTGGAAAGAGGATATTCACAAAAAAGGATTGTAAAACTGGTTCATAAAGTAATGAACAAGATAAATGTGAATCCATCCACCGTCCAGAATTGAGGGGGAAAAGCACTATCCAACCCCAATACAAGACACAACACTCTTTAATAGGAAACTAAATTAGACGTGACAAAACATCAGCTTGGGAATTGTCACCGCCAGGGATAGCCCGGATAACAAACCGGTATTCCTGGAGTGCAAGACTCCATCTCGTTAATCGAGCATTTTTAGCCCTGTTAGCCTTCAAGAATAACAACGGACGATGGTCCGTTTCAATTATAAACTCGGACATAAGTAGATATCGCGAAAATGCGCTTACAGCAAAAATAATAGCGAGGCACTCTCGCTCGATAATTGCATAGCGGCATTCCCTATCTAGCAACTTGCGGCTGGCGTATAGACATGGCCGCAAGGTATCGTCTCGTTCCTGTAACAACACAGCTCCTAATCCCTTGTCCGACGCATCAGTGCGGACAGTAAATATTTGGTTTATATCTGGAAGTATGAGAATGGGGGAAGTCGAAAACAATCGTTGAACGGTACGAAGTGTATCCGCACATTCGGTTGTCCATTTCACTTTATTAGGAAAATTCTTTCTTGTGAGGTCCGACAACGGAGCTGTAAGCGAAGAAAAATTTGGAATGAACTTCCTATAATAGTTAAGAAAGCCCAATAAACTACGAACTTCTTTCTTAGTTCGAGGGGCTTGGAGCTTTAAGATGGTAGTTATCTTCTTGTCATCAGGGGTCTGAACGCCGTGGGCAATTGTATGGCCCAGAAAATTAATTTCATTATATCCTAAAAACACCTTACTGGGTTTCGCCGTAAGGCCAGCTCGACGAAGAGCAATAAAAACTTGTCGTAGGGCTGCGAGGTGGCCCGACCAATTGGTTTCATAAATACAAATGTCGTCAAAATACGACAACACGGAATTCATACTCTGGAGCAATATTGTCATCATACGTGCGAAAGTGGCAGGGGCTGTAACTAATCCGAAAGGCATATAGCGCCACTGCATAAGACCCAACGGGGTCTGAAAAGCGGTATATTGCTTGCTATTCTCATCAAGCGGAATTTGCCAATAGCCTTTGGAAAGATCAATTTTAGAAAAAATCGTTGCCCTCGCTAACCGCGCAAAAAGATTCTCCTGGTTGGGAATCGGTTCAGCGTCATATATCGTAACCTCGTTAAGTTTACGATAGTCAATACAAAAACGCACTGTATCATCTTTTTTTTTCACTAAAACGATGGGTGAGTTATATGGGCTTGTTGATCGCTCTATCACTCCCAGGTGAAACATGTTACGTACCTCGGTTATTATAGTCTCCTGTGCGTGCAGCGGACGCGGGTATGGTTTAACAAAGACGGGTATATCCGTCTTTAATCTTATAACATGCTGTACCAAAGAAGTATTACCTGGTAGATCAGTAAAGACCGTAGTAAACTCGTTAAGCAAATCTCTTATATCTTGTCTTTGCAATTCAGACAGATCTGGATTTATATTTACATCCGAAGTGTTTTCAGAAGATTGAAGTGCGGGGATTGAATGCTCTATCTTAATAGGATCATCATCGTCAACTGAAACTAAGGCCGCATTGGCCTGAGCAACCACATTTCGGCGATTATTCTGTCGATTATCATCGTCGGACAGGTACTGCTTTAACATATTTATATGGAAGACTTTGTCCTGTCCCCGAATCTTGATAAGATAATTTACTCGAGAAAGTCTCTTTAGGACTTTAAAAGGTCCCTTCCATGTAAGAAGGAGTTTATTTTTCGTCTCCGGAAGGAGAACAAGAGTTTGATCTCCGACGGCCAAGGTTCGCAATCGGCTACCTTGATCACGATATAGTTTATAAAGACTCGCATGCGCCGCAGAAGATTTTTGTGCGAGCTGACATGCGTTAAGAATTCGATGGCGCAAGTCTACAACATATTGATATGCAGACCGCGTATCGTTATCGTCGGTGTCTGATCCGGCGAATAAATCACGGAGTATGGCCATTGGCCCACGCGGCTTGCGACCATACAATAATTCGAAGGGGGAAAAACCCGTCGATGCGTTCGGTAGTTCTCGGTATGCAAAGAGAATAGCGGGGAGTTGTCGATCCCAATCACTCGGCTTGTCGGCCGAAACTCGCGCAAGCATAGTTTTCATGGTAGCATTCCACCGTTCACAGCAGCCATTAGACTGTGGGTGGTATGGAGATGTCAATCTTTGTTTAATCCCTACCAATTCCAAGACTTTCTTAAAAAGCTCAGAGGTAAACTGTGGACCTCTGTCCGATAAAATTTCAACGGGAAATCCAAGACGCGAAAAAATAGTAATAAGGGCTTCAGCCACATGATCGGCTGAAATGTCTTTTAGTGGAATGGCCTCTGGCCAACGGGTTGCGTAGTCAATGACAGAAAGTATAAAACGATGTCCTCTGTCTGACTTGTGTAGAGGCCCAACTATATCCACGGCAACGCGCTCAAATGGTCTGGAGACCATAGGCATCTCCTGCAGAGGAGCCCGCGATGCTCTCCCTTTAGGAGTACGTCTCTGACATACGTCACATGTTGATACGAACCGGTTTACATCTGCGTAAATACTGGGCCAAAAAAATTGCGATAGTATTCGAGACTTAGTTTTGGCCTTTCCTTGGTGACCCGCCAAGGAAGTGTCATGCGCGAGACGAATAATGTCGCGACGAAAAGATCTTGGTACTACAAGCTGCATAACGGCCTCTCGCTTATTCCGAAAATTACGATATAATAAGTCATCTTTAATAAGAAACTTAGAGGTATCCGGCGCTGTAGGATCAACTTTAGTAAACAAATGTTTCAATGTGGGGTCTGAATGTTGCTCATCATGGAATGCACTAGACGTTATGTTTACTTCAATAGTAGGGTTACTTAAAGCACTGTCTGCTCGTCGACTCGATTGTAGGCGTGTTGTCGCACAAGCAACACTCTCATCCTCAGTCCAAATTTCCAAGTTACCGATAGGAAACTTATTTACTTGAGGTACATTCCCTATAATTACATCAGCCACCGGATTAGGCAGTACGCATGCGGTAACAATACCTGTGAGAAAAGGTGTATCAATATAAACTTCTGCAAGACGGAATCGCTCTACAGATCCGCCAAAAGTAATACAAGTTACATCCTTATCCAAAAATTGTGTTGGACGGACTAGTGACTGCCGAACGCCGATAGTCGTGCAACCGGAGTCACGTAGAACAGAAGCGCGAATCGCGTTCACGCGGCCCTGGTAAAATGTTAATTCACCCAGTTCTTTAGGGCGGACATGACTGGAATAGCTTTTGATTGCGATGAAGATTTATAATGACCGTCAGTCTCATAAGGTGTAGATTTAACAGAGCAGGCATTTGCCGCTTCCATTTTAACGTTACAAAATTTTTGTATGTGGCCTACCCTATTACACCTAAAACACATAATACGATGAGGATCGTTTCCACGATAAGGAAGACTCTGCGGTCTATCATAATCATGATTATTATCAAAATGCACTCGTCGCGGCGGTCCCTGAGGCCGGTTATATTGTTGGCCTGGATAGTTGCCACGATAATATGGGCGAGGCTCGTAAAAATAATAGCTCTGGTATCCTCGACGCGGGGATAAATTACTTCGATTCGGAAAATCCCTCTGTCTAAAAAAAGGCGGCTCTGATTGAGAGCGCGGATTTGGGGCCTGACGACGAGTCGGCCTTGAACGATCGTGTCCGGTTGGCGCTCCTTTGCCCACGTTGGCATAACACGGTGCTGTAGTTGAAGGCTTTGCCAAAGGACGATTTGGGTGGGCGGACGCATAACGTTCCGCGCACGATGTGATTTCTTCAGAGGATGTCGGTGCCCTCTCTTTAAGGTGGGCAACCAAATCGGAATGACATGCCGTATAGATTTGGTCTTTTAAGACCAAATCATAAAGTTGGAAATAATTTCCGGTAGTCACGTTCGCGAGTTCGATCCAGCGATCTAAGTAATGTTTCAGCCGATTCACATAAGTTGAGAAATTTTCAGATGGCTCAGGTTTACATGCGCGAAATCTCTGATGAAAGCCATCCTCGGTATGCTGGAATCGCTTAAGCAGTGCTGTTTTAAGCTTGTCATAGTCGTTGGCATCCTCTACTTTGAGGCTATGAAATACTTCTAGAGCCTTACCTGTTAGTAAATTAGACAGGCATGAACTGTACATCGTCTGCTGCCATCCGACGCATTTAGCGTGTAGCTCGAACCGATGCAAATATGCGTCGATCCGGTCGAGTTTTTCATTAAACGTCGGAAGCTTCGGTTTTGTAGCATATGTATTGCTGGCAACAGTGGGGGCTATAAGCGATTCTCGCTCTAATTTCTTGATTGCGAGTTCATGCTCCCTTTTTTCTCTCTCTACAGCCTCTTTTTCTCGTTCTCTTTCTCTTTCCTTTTCTCTCTCTCTTTCTTTTTCTCTTTCTCTTTCTCTTTCTTCTTTTTCTCTCTCTCTTGCTTCTTTTTCTCTTTCTCTTTCTCTTTCTTCTTTTTCTCTCTCTCTTGCTGCTAACCGATCCTCACGGTCTCGGTCCTGCTGTACTTGTCGTTCGCACCACGAGGCGCGTTCTTCTTCTGGTATACCCAGAGCCTTGGCAGAGTCAATGTATTTCAGAAACTCGGCCATAATGTGTATTAAAATCTGTTACCCGTATAGATTCGTATAGAATCAAAACACTGGCACGGTAGTGTGTGCACAATTAGTAAGTATTTACCTACTGTTACGGTATATCGCGGTATCAATTATATTATCTATAACAGTTACTCTCTCTCAATATTAATTCAGTGTCCTACGTTGCACTGCTTCGCGAAAAGAACGTTCTATCTCTCTCTGTAAATTGCAGGCAGTGTCACTTCCACTGCAAAAATTTTATCTCTCTCTCTCTGAATATGAATTCTAGTAAGGCAGTGCCGTCTATCCGTTGCTCCCACTGCAATAAAATATATATGTATCGCCTTCAATGCGACAAATCAGTGTCTTGAGTGATCACTCTCAAAATTTATGTCTCTCTCAACGCGACGAACCAGTGTCCTCTGTTATCACTGTCAAAAATGTATCGCTCTCTCAATGCGACAAATCAAAAATATATCTCTCTCTCAACGCGACAAATTTGAAATATCTCTCTCTTCTTAAAACGCGCACACGCAGTGTCCTCTGTTACCACTGCAAAAACTCTCAAAAACGCGAACACGCAGTGTCCTCTGTTACCACTGCAAAAATATACTCTGTATATTCGACGTGAAATTAGCACGTGACCAAAAATTTATTATCTCTCTCTCTCTCACATATCAATACCAGATTACAATTCAACGTGGTTTTAGCACGTGAAACACCTCAGGCATATATTGTAAACATAGCAATGTTAGTATACTAGTTTAAAGTTTATAAGGAAGAAAAAAAAACATACACTAAACAGGACGCTAAACTCACAAGAAAGACGAACGATAACAGACCCTACAAGTCCTAACTTATGTTACAGAAAGTTTAAGAAAAAGACAGGAGAGACATCTTCCTAAAAAAATGTGAGGAAGCAAGAGAAACGCCACAATCTATACGAATAATGGATCCCTAATAGAACTATTCACAGTGAAGCAAATCCCCCCGAGTTATCAATAGCCACCAAGGCACTCCAATATCCTTCGTAATGGCAAAGAAGATATGCTATACTATGACCCCAACCAACCTCCCGCTCTTAAACTAAACATATAGTAAATGGAAAAAAGCCTGGAAACACAGAGCGGAAAGTACCTCGCCCTCCTCAAGACTGACAAACAGATGGTTCACTTAACTTTCTTTTGAGGAATTCAGATCGTAATGTCCTCAATCCATAGCTCGTTCCAAGCCCAAAAAAAATGTGTTTCTGTCTCAGGTAGATCTCTAAGGTGAATGATGTCCCTCGCCGGTGTCGTCGGGTCAATGGGATGATCAGCTCACCATATGAAATTGAACCAAAATGTTATATTAATACAAATTGCCTATAACCTAAAATAAAAAAGGACCTGAAATCACAATGTTATAAAAGTGGAATACTAAATAATGAATAAAATGCAATAGATCTAAGGGTAAGTCTGTCGATAGGTTTTAAGACTAATTTATGCAAATGGCATGGCGTTATTTAAGTTCTTTAGGGGGTCCCTCTCCAGTGTTACGGGTCTGGTACTGGGTTATTAGTTTTATGACTGCATTTTAAAATCGAGAGGTATTTATGAATTACTCTTTCGTACCATGCCACACACTAAGAACAACCTGAATAAGTTTTTATCAACAGACCTGCAGGGCCACAAATTTAATTACCTTAAAATTCCTAACAATTTTGTATAGATCTCTTACATACTAAAAAGACAACATCAGCAGCATCAAATGAAAATTCAATAATATAACACTAGAAGTCTCCTCTAGATTCCTATAAGACCAAGATCATTCTGACTCAGTAACAATTTAAGTAAGAATTATCTATCTCTCAGATATAGTCTGCCCACTATCCATCAAGCAAAATACTCATGTCTCTGGCGACAATGTCATCTCAGCCATCTGTGCCCACCGCTTACAATGGATCAAGCTCGTCAATACAAACCGACGCAGTTAAGTTAGATCTACTCTAGGATGGGCTGGCAATCCCCAGCCTCATCCAGACAAATCAATTCCAATTCACAGTTGTACATGCCAAACACTCATACTAGATCTAGTTGCAAGTTAACATACATCTTTGTCCCGCATTCCTGGGCAGCACTTCTAGCAGGTGCGGCAATCCTGTCCTACTGGAAAAATTACTTTCAGCTCCTCGCTCATTGTTGAATCATCAACAGACAAACACTTACACTTGGTCCCTGATAAGGAATCAGGGAACAGTAGACAACAGCAGTGGGTAAATCATAATCGAGCACATGGCTTCATCTCAATGCCTATAATGGACATAGACATAAAAACAACAGTCTTCTGATTCTTCTGGCAGAATCACGCCGACGCCTGCACAGATGGAATTTTCTGTATGGAGTGATGAACATAGGAATGGCTACGCTTATATACTGTGCGGCCAGCTGCAAATTACCGTCCAAATGCCTAGATTTGATTGGTGCATCCATTCGAGCCCAGCTCGTAGTATTAATAGATTCTGCATGGAAGTTGGTCACGGCCTTGTACTAGAAACAGACAAGGTCGAATTAAAATGTCAAAACCATTACTAAAATCTCTAAACCCTCGTGCTTTCTACGTTTTATGTACGAATTTCCGAACGCGACCAAGCGTCCCAAACTATCTATCCTTATTCACCCCTTCTCTTCCCCTGCAAGAGCCCACCAAAATCACGGGGTCGAGAACTGCACTGTCACTCCTAACTTATCCATTTATTCTATCTTGCCCCACTTTCTTTCCATCTCTAAGAAAAAGTGTTACAAAAACAAACTGTTCACGAGAACAGTTCAAGGACATTTACGCTGGTTATAATCAACGAGACCGTGAAAAAAACAAGTCTCTTCAAGTCGTGACCCAGCACGACAATTATAACTTTAACCTTGACATCCCCCACCCCAGTGGAAATTTTAAGAAAAATTTACACGATAGGATCCAAGAAACCACAAAATTATTGTGGTGGGGGCTCAAGTATTACTGTAGAAAAGACAGCCTTAAGCTTAAGAACAAAAAATCTAACTAAGAACGTGCATATTGGATGGACAAAAAGCATACAATTATTGATGCCACGTTCTATAGAATCTAGTCTATCGAAACATTCTTACTGCACACAATCAAACTTCTCACGAACATTTATAATAACAATGAGTATATCACTGTATACTGCTGAATTAAAGTATAAGTACTATCAAACAATCAGGCCTTACTGAAGGAATAGGCTCATAATTATCTAGTCAACACACATAATTGCTGCTTATATACACATTCACAAACAATATATTGTTAATTAAAATACTGTGGTATCCAATGGCAGCAGTAGCTCTGGTAGCTTGGTTTGCCATGTCTCCATCTCATTGACCCGCTGACAAGGGCGTCAGGTTTGTCAGAAGTTCAGGTCACAGTCTGGAATGACGCTGGTGGAAAGAGGATATTCACAAAAAAGGATTGTAAAACTGGTTCATAAAGTAATGAACAAGATAAATGTGAATCCATCCACCGTCCAGAATTGAGGGGGAAAAGCACTATCCAACCCCAATACAAGACACAACACTCTTTAATAGGAAACTAAATTAGACGTGACAAAACATCAGCTTGGGAATTGTCACCGCCAGGGATAGCCCGGATAACAAACCGGTATTCCTGGAGTGCAAGACTCCATCTCGTTAATCGAGCATTTTTAGCCCTGTTAGCCTTCAAGAATAACAACGGACGATGGTCCGTTTCAATTATAAACTCGGACATAAGTAGATATCGCGAAAATGCGCTTACAGCAAAAATAATAGCGAGGCACTCTCGCTCGATAATTGCATAGCGGCATTCCCTATCTAGCAACTTGCGGCTGGCGTATAGACATGGCCGCAAGGTATCGTCTCGTTCCTGTAACAACACAGCTCCTAATCCCTTGTCCGACGCATCAGTGCGGACAGTAAATATTTGGTTTATATCTGGAAGTATGAGAATGGGGGAAGTCGAAAACAATCGTTGAACGGTACGAAGTGTATCCGCACATTCGGTTGTCCATTTCACTTTATTAGGAAAATTCTTTCTTGTGAGGTCCGACAACGGAGCTGTAAGCGAAGAAAAATTTGGAATGAACTTCCTATAATAGTTAAGAAAGCCCAATAAACTACGAACTTCTTTCTTAGTTCGAGGGGCTTGGAGCTTTAAGATGGTAGTTATCTTCTTGTCATCAGGGGTCTGAACGCCGTGGGCAATTGTATGGCCCAGAAAATTAATTTCATTATATCCTAAAAACACCTTACTGGGTTTCGCCGTAAGGCCAGCTCGACGAAGAGCAATAAAAACTTGTCGTAGGGCTGCGAGGTGGCCCGACCAATTGGTTTCATAAATACAAATGTCGTCAAAATACGACAACACGGAATTCATACTCTGGAGCAATATTGTCATCATACGTGCGAAAGTGGCAGGGGCTGTAACTAATCCGAAAGGCATATAGCGCCACTGCATAAGACCCAACGGGGTCTGAAAAGCGGTATATTGCTTGCTATTCTCATCAAGCGGAATTTGCCAATAGCCTTTGGAAAGATCAATTTTAGAAAAAATCGTTGCCCTCGCTAACCGCGCAAAAAGATTCTCCTGGTTGGGAATCGGTTCAGCGTCATATATCGTAACCTCGTTAAGTTTACGATAGTCAATACAAAAACGCACTGTATCATCTTTTTTTTTCACTAAAACGATGGGTGAGTTATATGGGCTTGTTGATCGCTCTATCACTCCCAGGTGAAACATGTTACGTACCTCGGTTATTATAGTCTCCTGTGCGTGCAGCGGACGCGGGTATGGTTTAACAAAGACGGGTATATCCGTCTTTAATCTTATAACATGCTGTACCAAAGAAGTATTACCTGGTAGATCAGTAAAGACCGTAGTAAACTCGTTAAGCAAATCTCTTATATCTTGTCTTTGCAATTCAGACAGATCTGGATTTATATTTACATCCGAAGTGTTTTCAGAAGATTGAAGTGCGGGGATTGAATGCTCTATCTTAATAGGATCATCATCGTCAACTGAAACTAAGGCCGCATTGGCCTGAGCAACCACATTTCGGCGATTATTCTGTCGATTATCATCGTCGGACAGGTACTGCTTTAACATATTTATATGGAAGACTTTGTCCTGTCCCCGAATCTTGATAAGATAATTTACTCGAGAAAGTCTCTTTAGGACTTTAAAAGGTCCCTTCCATGTAAGAAGGAGTTTATTTTTCGTCTCCGGAAGGAGAACAAGAGTTTGATCTCCGACGGCCAAGGTTCGCAATCGGCTACCTTGATCACGATATAGTTTATAAAGACTCGCATGCGCCGCAGAAGATTTTTGTGCGAGCTGACATGCGTTAAGAATTCGATGGCGCAAGTCTACAACATATTGATATGCAGACCGCGTATCGTTATCGTCGGTGTCTGATCCGGCGAATAAATCACGGAGTATGGCCATTGGCCCACGCGGCTTGCGACCATACAATAATTCGAAGGGGGAAAAACCCGTCGATGCGTTCGGTAGTTCTCGGTATGCAAAGAGAATAGCGGGGAGTTGTCGATCCCAATCACTCGGCTTGTCGGCCGAAACTCGCGCAAGCATAGTTTTCATGGTAGCATTCCACCGTTCACAGCAGCCATTAGACTGTGGGTGGTATGGAGATGTCAATCTTTGTTTAATCCCTACCAATTCCAAGACTTTCTTAAAAAGCTCAGAGGTAAACTGTGGACCTCTGTCCGATAAAATTTCAACGGGAAATCCAAGACGCGAAAAAATAGTAATAAGGGCTTCAGCCACATGATCGGCTGAAATGTCTTTTAGTGGAATGGCCTCTGGCCAACGGGTTGCGTAGTCAATGACAGAAAGTATAAAACGATGTCCTCTGTCTGACTTGTGTAGAGGCCCAACTATATCCACGGCAACGCGCTCAAATGGTCTGGAGACCATAGGCATCTCCTGCAGAGGAGCCCGCGATGCTCTCCCTTTAGGAGTACGTCTCTGACATACGTCACATGTTGATACGAACCGGTTTACATCTGCGTAAATACTGGGCCAAAAAAATTGCGATAGTATTCGAGACTTAGTTTTGGCCTTTCCTTGGTGACCCGCCAAGGAAGTGTCATGCGCGAGACGAATAATGTCGCGACGAAAAGATCTTGGTACTACAAGCTGCATAACGGCCTCTCGCTTATTCCGAAAATTACGATATAATAAGTCATCTTTAATAAGAAACTTAGAGGTATCCGGCGCTGTAGGATCAACTTTAGTAAACAAATGTTTCAATGTGGGGTCTGAATGTTGCTCATCATGGAATGCACTAGACGTTATGTTTACTTCAATAGTAGGGTTACTTAAAGCACTGTCTGCTCGTCGACTCGATTGTAGGCGTGTTGTCGCACAAGCAACACTCTCATCCTCAGTCCAAATTTCCAAGTTACCGATAGGAAACTTATTTACTTGAGGTACATTCCCTATAATTACATCAGCCACCGGATTAGGCAGTACGCATGCGGTAACAATACCTGTGAGAAAAGGTGTATCAATATAAACTTCTGCAAGACGGAATCGCTCTACAGATCCGCCAAAAGTAATACAAGTTACATCCTTATCCAAAAATTGTGTTGGACGGACTAGTGACTGCCGAACGCCGATAGTCGTGCAACCGGAGTCACGTAGAACAGAAGCGCGAATCGCGTTCACGCGGCCCTGGTAAAATGTTAATTCACCCAGTTCTTTAGGGCGGACATGACTGGAATAGCTTTTGATTGCGATGAAGATTTATAATGACCGTCAGTCTCATAAGGTGTAGATTTAACAGAGCAGGCATTTGCCGCTTCCATTTTAACGTTACAAAATTTTTGTATGTGGCCTACCCTATTACACCTAAAACACATAATACGATGAGGATCGTTTCCACGATAAGGAAGACTCTGCGGTCTATCATAATCATGATTATTATCAAAATGCACTCGTCGCGGCGGTCCCTGAGGCCGGTTATATTGTTGGCCTGGATAGTTGCCACGATAATATGGGCGAGGCTCGTAAAAATAATAGCTCTGGTATCCTCGACGCGGGGATAAATTACTTCGATTCGGAAAATCCCTCTGTCTAAAAAAAGGCGGCTCTGATTGAGAGCGCGGATTTGGGGCCTGACGACGAGTCGGCCTTGAACGATCGTGTCCGGTTGGCGCTCCTTTGCCCACGTTGGCATAACACGGTGCTGTAGTTGAAGGCTTTGCCAAAGGACGATTTGGGTGGGCGGACGCATAACGTTCCGCGCACGATGTGATTTCTTCAGAGGATGTCGGTGCCCTCTCTTTAAGGTGGGCAACCAAATCGGAATGACATGCCGTATAGATTTGGTCTTTTAAGACCAAATCATAAAGTTGGAAATAATTTCCGGTAGTCACGTTCGCGAGTTCGATCCAGCGATCTAAGTAATGTTTCAGCCGATTCACATAAGTTGAGAAATTTTCAGATGGCTCAGGTTTACATGCGCGAAATCTCTGATGAAAGCCATCCTCGGTATGCTGGAATCGCTTAAGCAGTGCTGTTTTAAGCTTGTCATAGTCGTTGGCATCCTCTACTTTGAGGCTATGAAATACTTCTAGAGCCTTACCTGTTAGTAAATTAGACAGGCATGAACTGTACATCGTCTGCTGCCATCCGACGCATTTAGCGTGTAGCTCGAACCGATGCAAATATGCGTCGATCCGGTCGAGTTTTTCATTAAACGTCGGAAGCTTCGGTTTTGTAGCATATGTATTGCTGGCAACAGTGGGGGCTATAAGCGATTCTCGCTCTAATTTCTTGATTGCGAGTTCATGCTCCCTTTTTTCTCTCTCTACAGCCTCTTTTTCTCGTTCTCTTTCTCTTTCCTTTTCTCTCTCTCTTTCTTTTTCTCTTTCTCTTTCTCTTTCTTCTTTTTCTCTCTCTCTTGCTTCTTTTTCTCTTTCTCTTTCTCTTTCTTCTTTTTCTCTCTCTCTTGCTGCTAACCGATCCTCACGGTCTCGGTCCTGCTGTACTTGTCGTTCGCACCACGAGGCGCGTTCTTCTTCTGGTATACCCAGAGCCTTGGCAGAGTCAATGTATTTCAGAAACTCGGCCATAATGTGTATTAAAATCTGTTACCCGTATAGATTCGTATAGAATCAAAACACTGGCACGGTAGTGTGTGCACAATTAGTAAGTATTTACCTACTGTTACGGTATATCGCGGTATCAATTATATTATCTATAACAGTTACTCTCTCTCAATATTAATTCAGTGTCCTACGTTGCACTGCTTCGCGAAAAGAACGTTCTATCTCTCTCTGTAAATTGCAGGCAGTGTCACTTCCACTGCAAAAATTTTATCTCTCTCTCTCTGAATATGAATTCTAGTAAGGCAGTGCCGTCTATCCGTTGCTCCCACTGCAATAAAATATATATGTATCGCCTTCAATGCGACAAATCAGTGTCTTGAGTGATCACTCTCAAAATTTATGTCTCTCTCAACGCGACGAACCAGTGTCCTCTGTTATCACTGTCAAAAATGTATCGCTCTCTCAATGCGACAAATCAAAAATATATCTCTCTCTCAACGCGACAAATTTGAAATATCTCTCTCTTCTTAAAACGCGCACACGCAGTGTCCTCTGTTACCACTGCAAAAACTCTCAAAAACGCGAACACGCAGTGTCCTCTGTTACCACTGCAAAAATATACTCTGTATATTCGACGTGAAATTAGCACGTGACCAAAAATTTATTATCTCTCTCTCTCTCACATATCAATACCAGATTACAATTCAACGTGGTTTTAGCACGTGAAACACCTCAGGCATATATTGTAAACATAGCAATGTTAGTATACTAGTTTAAAGTTTATAAGGAAGAAAAAAAAACATACACTAAACAGGACGCTAAACTCACAAGAAAGACGAACGATAACAGACCCTACAAGTCCTAACTTATGTTACAGAAAGTTTAAGAAAAAGACAGGAGAGACATCTTCCTAAAAAAATGTGAGGAAGCAAGAGAAACGCCACAATCTATACGAATAATGGATCCCTAATAGAACTATTCACAGTGAAGCAAATCCCCCCGAGTTATCAATAGCCACCAAGGCACTCCAATATCCTTCGTAATGGCAAAGAAGATATGCTATACTATGACCCCAACCAACCTCCCGCTCTTAAACTAAACATATAGTAAATGGAAAAAAGCCTGGAAACACAGAGCGGAAAGTACCTCGCCCTCCTCAAGACTGACAAACAGATGGTTCACTTAACTTTCTTTTGAGGAATTCAGATCGTAATGTCCTCAATCCATAGCTCGTTCCAAGCCCAAAAAAAATGTGTTTCTGTCTCAGGTAGATCTCTAAGGTGAATGATGTCCCTCGCCGGTGTCGTCGGGTCAATGGGATGATCAGCTCACCATATGAAATTGAACCAAAATGTTATATTAATACAAATTGCCTATAACCTAAAATAAAAAAGGACCTGAAATCACAATGTTATAAAAGTGGAATACTAAATAATGAATAAAATGCAATAGATCTAAGGGTAAGTCTGTCGATAGGTTTTAAGACTAATTTATGCAAATGGCATGGCGTTATTTAAGTTCTTTAGGGGGTCCCTCTCCAGTGTTACGGGTCTGGTACTGGGTTATTAGTTTTATGACTGCATTTTAAAATGGAGAGGTATTTATGAATTACTCTTTCGTACCATGCCACACACTAAGAACAACCTGAATAAGTTTTTATCAACAGACCTGCAGGGCCACAAATTTAATTACCTTAAAATTCCTAACAATTTTGTATAGATCTCTTACATACTAAAAAGACAACATCAGCAGCATCAAATGAAAATTCAATAATATAACACTAGAAGTCTCCTCTAGATTCCTATAAGACCAAGATCATTCTGACTCAGTAACAATTTAAGTAAGAATTATCTATCTCTCAGATATAGTCTGCCCACTATCCATCAAGCAAAATACTCATGTCTCTGGCGACAATGTCATCTCAGCCATCTGTGCCCACCGCTTACAATGGATCAAGCTCGTCAATACAAACCGACGCAGTTAAGTTAGATCTACTCTAGGATGGGCTGGCAATCCCCAGCCTCATCCAGACAAATCAATTCCAATTCACAGTTGTACATGCCAAACACTCATACTAGATCTAGTTGCAAGTTAACATACATCTTTGTCCCGCATTCCTGGGCAGCACTTCTAGCAGGTGCGGCAATCCTGTCCTACTGGAAAAATTACTTTCAGCTCCTCGCTCATTGTTGAATCATCAACAGACAAACACTTACACTTGGTCCCTGATAAGGAATCAGGGAACAGTAGACAACAGCAGTGGGTAAATCATAATCGAGCACATGGCTTCATCTCAATGCCTATAATGGACATAGACATAAAAACAACAGTCTTCTGATTCTTCTGGCAGAATCACGCCGACGCCTGCACAGATGGAATTTTCTGTATGGAGTGATGAACATAGGAATGGCTACGCTTATATACTGTGCGGCCAGCTGCAAATTACCGTCCAAATGCCTAGATTTGATTGGTGCATCCATTCGAGCCCAGCTCGTAGTATTAATAGATTCTGCATGGAAGTTGGTCACGGCCTTGTACTAGAAACAGACAAGGTCGAATTAAAATGTCAAAACCATTACTAAAATCTCTAAACCCTCGTGCTTTCTACGTTTTATGTACGAATTTCCGAACGCGACCAAGCGTCCCAAACTATCTATCCTTATTCACCCCTTCTCTTCCCCTGCAAGAGCCCACCAAAATCACGGGGTCGAGAACTGCACTGTCACTCCTAACTTATCCATTTATTCTATCTTGCCCCACTTTCTTTCCATCTCTAAGAAAAAGTGTTACAAAAACAAACTGTTCACGAGAACAGTTCAAGGACATTTACGCTGGTTATAATCAACGAGACCGTGAAAAAAACAAGTCTCTTCAAGTCGTGACCCAGCACGACAATTATAACTTTAACCTTGACATCCCCCACCCCAGTGGAAATTTTAAGAAAAATTTACACGATAGGATCCAAGAAACCACAAAATTATTGTGGTGGGGGCTCAAGTATTACTGTAGAAAAGACAGCCTTAAGCTTAAGAACAAAAAATCTAACTAAGAACGTGCATATTGGATGGACAAAAAGCATACAATTATTGATGCCACGTTCTATAGAATCTAGTCTATCGAAACATTCTTACTGCACACAATCAAACTTCTCACGAACATTTATAATAACAATGAGTATATCACTGTATACTGCTGAATTAAAGTATAAGTACTATCAAACAATCAGGCCTTACTGAAGGAATAGGCTCATAATTATCTAGTCAACACACATAATTGCTGCTTATATACACATTCACAAACAATATATTGTTAATTAAAATACTGTGGTATCCAATGGCAGCAGTAGCTCTGGTAGCTTGGTTTGCCATGTCTCCATCTCATTGACCCGCTGACAAGGGCGTCAGGTTTGTCAGAAGTTCAGGTCACAGTCTGGAATGACGCTGGTGGAAAGAGGATATTCACAAAAAAGGATTGTAAAACTGGTTCATAAAGTAATGAACAAGATAAATGTGAATCCATCCACCGTCCAGAATTGAGGGGGAAAAGCACTATCCAACCCCAATACAAGACACAACACTCTTTAATAGGAAACTAAATTAGACGTGACAAAACATCAGCTTGGGAATTGTCACCGCCAGGGATAGCCCGGATAACAAACCGGTATTCCTGGAGTGCAAGACTCCATCTCGTTAATCGAGCATTTTTAGCCCTGTTAGCCTTCAAGAATAACAACGGACGATGGTCCGTTTCAATTATAAACTCGGACATAAGTAGATATCGCGAAAATGCGCTTACAGCAAAAATAATAGCGAGGCACTCTCGCTCGATAATTGCATAGCGGCATTCCCTATCTAGCAACTTGCGGCTGGCGTATAGACATGGCCGCAAGGTATCGTCTCGTTCCTGTAACAACACAGCTCCTAATCCCTTGTCCGACGCATCAGTGCGGACAGTAAATATTTGGTTTATATCTGGAAGTATGAGAATGGGGGAAGTCGAAAACAATCGTTGAACGGTACGAAGTGTATCCGCACATTCGGTTGTCCATTTCACTTTATTAGGAAAATTCTTTCTTGTGAGGTCCGACAACGGAGCTGTAAGCGAAGAAAAATTTGGAATGAACTTCCTATAATAGTTAAGAAAGCCCAATAAACTACGAACTTCTTTCTTAGTTCGAGGGGCTTGGAGCTTTAAGATGGTAGTTATCTTCTTGTCATCAGGGGTCTGAACGCCGTGGGCAATTGTATGGCCCAGAAAATTAATTTCATTATATCCTAAAAACACCTTACTGGGTTTCGCCGTAAGGCCAGCTCGACGAAGAGCAATAAAAACTTGTCGTAGGGCTGCGAGGTGGCCCGACCAATTGGTTTCATAAATACAAATGTCGTCAAAATACGACAACACGGAATTCATACTCTGGAGCAATATTGTCATCATACGTGCGAAAGTGGCAGGGGCTGTAACTAATCCGAAAGGCATATAGCGCCACTGCATAAGACCCAACGGGGTCTGAAAAGCGGTATATTGCTTGCTATTCTCATCAAGCGGAATTTGCCAATAGCCTTTGGAAAGATCAATTTTAGAAAAAATCGTTGCCCTCGCTAACCGCGCAAAAAGATTCTCCTGGTTGGGAATCGGTTCAGCGTCATATATCGTAACCTCGTTAAGTTTACGATAGTCAATACAAAAACGCACTGTATCATCTTTTTTTTTCACTAAAACGATGGGTGAGTTATATGGGCTTGTTGATCGCTCTATCACTCCCAGGTGAAACATGTTACGTACCTCGGTTATTATAGTCTCCTGTGCGTGCAGCGGACGCGGGTATGGTTTAACAAAGACGGGTATATCCGTCTTTAATCTTATAACATGCTGTACCAAAGAAGTATTACCTGGTAGATCAGTAAAGACCGTAGTAAACTCGTTAAGCAAATCTCTTATATCTTGTCTTTGCAATTCAGACAGATCTGGATTTATATTTACATCCGAAGTGTTTTCAGAAGATTGAAGTGCGGGGATTGAATGCTCTATCTTAATAGGATCATCATCGTCAACTGAAACTAAGGCCGCATTGGCCTGAGCAACCACATTTCGGCGATTATTCTGTCGATTATCATCGTCGGACAGGTACTGCTTTAACATATTTATATGGAAGACTTTGTCCTGTCCCCGAATCTTGATAAGATAATTTACTCGAGAAAGTCTCTTTAGGACTTTAAAAGGTCCCTTCCATGTAAGAAGGAGTTTATTTTTCGTCTCCGGAAGGAGAACAAGAGTTTGATCTCCGACGGCCAAGGTTCGCAATCGGCTACCTTGATCACGATATAGTTTATAAAGACTCGCATGCGCCGCAGAAGATTTTTGTGCGAGCTGACATGCGTTAAGAATTCGATGGCGCAAGTCTACAACATATTGATATGCAGACCGCGTATCGTTATCGTCGGTGTCTGATCCGGCGAATAAATCACGGAGTATGGCCATTGGCCCACGCGGCTTGCGACCATACAATAATTCGAAGGGGGAAAAACCCGTCGATGCGTTCGGTAGTTCTCGGTATGCAAAGAGAATAGCGGGGAGTTGTCGATCCCAATCACTCGGCTTGTCGGCCGAAACTCGCGCAAGCATAGTTTTCATGGTAGCATTCCACCGTTCACAGCAGCCATTAGACTGTGGGTGGTATGGAGATGTCAATCTTTGTTTAATCCCTACCAATTCCAAGACTTTCTTAAAAAGCTCAGAGGTAAACTGTGGACCTCTGTCCGATAAAATTTCAACGGGAAATCCAAGACGCGAAAAAATAGTAATAAGGGCTTCAGCCACATGATCGGCTGAAATGTCTTTTAGTGGAATGGCCTCTGGCCAACGGGTTGCGTAGTCAATGACAGAAAGTATAAAACGATGTCCTCTGTCTGACTTGTGTAGAGGCCCAACTATATCCACGGCAACGCGCTCAAATGGTCTGGAGACCATAGGCATCTCCTGCAGAGGAGCCCGCGATGCTCTCCCTTTAGGAGTACGTCTCTGACATACGTCACATGTTGATACGAACCGGTTTACATCTGCGTAAATACTGGGCCAAAAAAATTGCGATAGTATTCGAGACTTAGTTTTGGCCTTTCCTTGGTGACCCGCCAAGGAAGTGTCATGCGCGAGACGAATAATGTCGCGACGAAAAGATCTTGGTACTACAAGCTGCATAACGGCCTCTCGCTTATTCCGAAAATTACGATATAATAAGTCATCTTTAATAAGAAACTTAGAGGTATCCGGCGCTGTAGGATCAACTTTAGTAAACAAATGTTTCAATGTGGGGTCTGAATGTTGCTCATCATGGAATGCACTAGACGTTATGTTTACTTCAATAGTAGGGTTACTTAAAGCACTGTCTGCTCGTCGACTCGATTGTAGGCGTGTTGTCGCACAAGCAACACTCTCATCCTCAGTCCAAATTTCCAAGTTACCGATAGGAAACTTATTTACTTGAGGTACATTCCCTATAATTACATCAGCCACCGGATTAGGCAGTACGCATGCGGTAACAATACCTGTGAGAAAAGGTGTATCAATATAAACTTCTGCAAGACGGAATCGCTCTACAGATCCGCCAAAAGTAATACAAGTTACATCCTTATCCAAAAATTGTGTTGGACGGACTAGTGACTGCCGAACGCCGATAGTCGTGCAACCGGAGTCACGTAGAACAGAAGCGCGAATCGCGTTCACGCGGCCCTGGTAAAATGTTAATTCACCCAGTTCTTTAGGGCGGACATGACTGGAATAGCTTTTGATTGCGATGAAGATTTATAATGACCGTCAGTCTCATAAGGTGTAGATTTAACAGAGCAGGCATTTGCCGCTTCCATTTTAACGTTACAAAATTTTTGTATGTGGCCTACCCTATTACACCTAAAACACATAATACGATGAGGATCGTTTCCACGATAAGGAAGACTCTGCGGTCTATCATAATCATGATTATTATCAAAATGCACTCGTCGCGGCGGTCCCTGAGGCCGGTTATATTGTTGGCCTGGATAGTTGCCACGATAATATGGGCGAGGCTCGTAAAAATAATAGCTCTGGTATCCTCGACGCGGGGATAAATTACTTCGATTCGGAAAATCCCTCTGTCTAAAAAAAGGCGGCTCTGATTGAGAGCGCGGATTTGGGGCCTGACGACGAGTCGGCCTTGAACGATCGTGTCCGGTTGGCGCTCCTTTGCCCACGTTGGCATAACACGGTGCTGTAGTTGAAGGCTTTGCCAAAGGACGATTTGGGTGGGCGGACGCATAACGTTCCGCGCACGATGTGATTTCTTCAGAGGATGTCGGTGCCCTCTCTTTAAGGTGGGCAACCAAATCGGAATGACATGCCGTATAGATTTGGTCTTTTAAGACCAAATCATAAAGTTGGAAATAATTTCCGGTAGTCACGTTCGCGAGTTCGATCCAGCGATCTAAGTAATGTTTCAGCCGATTCACATAAGTTGAGAAATTTTCAGATGGCTCAGGTTTACATGCGCGAAATCTCTGATGAAAGCCATCCTCGGTATGCTGGAATCGCTTAAGCAGTGCTGTTTTAAGCTTGTCATAGTCGTTGGCATCCTCTACTTTGAGGCTATGAAATACTTCTAGAGCCTTACCTGTTAGTAAATTAGACAGGCATGAACTGTACATCGTCTGCTGCCATCCGACGCATTTAGCGTGTAGCTCGAACCGATGCAAATATGCGTCGATCCGGTCGAGTTTTTCATTAAACGTCGGAAGCTTCGGTTTTGTAGCATATGTATTGCTGGCAACAGTGGGGGCTATAAGCGATTCTCGCTCTAATTTCTTGATTGCGAGTTCATGCTCCCTTTTTTCTCTCTCTACAGCCTCTTTTTCTCGTTCTCTTTCTCTTTCCTTTTCTCTCTCTCTTTCTTTTTCTCTTTCTCTTTCTCTTTCTTCTTTTTCTCTCTCTCTTGCTTCTTTTTCTCTTTCTCTTTCTCTTTCTTCTTTTTCTCTCTCTCTTGCTGCTAACCGATCCTCACGGTCTCGGTCCTGCTGTACTTGTCGTTCGCACCACGAGGCGCGTTCTTCTTCTGGTATACCCAGAGCCTTGGCAGAGTCAATGTATTTCAGAAACTCGGCCATAATG
This sequence comes from Onchidella celtica, assembly GCA_963931925.1. NCBI lineage: Eukaryota > Metazoa > Mollusca > Gastropoda > Systellommatophora > Onchidiidae > Onchidella > Onchidella celtica. The sequence goes on along the minus strand of OZ007579.1, from coordinate 23,556,598 downwards.
TGTATTAAAATCTGTTACCCGTATAGATTCGTATAGAATCAAAACACTGGCACGGTAGTGTGTGCACAATTAGTAAGTATTTACCTACTGTTACGGTATATCGCGGTATCAATTATATTATCTATAACAGTTACTCTCTCTCAATATTAATTCAGTGTCCTACGTTGCACTGCTTCGCGAAAAGAACGTTCTATCTCTCTCTGTAAATTGCAGGCAGTGTCACTTCCACTGCAAAAATTTTATCTCTCTCTCTCTGAATATGAATTCTAGTAAGGCAGTGCCGTCTATCCGTTGCTCCCACTGCAATAAAATATATATGTATCGCCTTCAATGCGACAAATCAGTGTCTTGAGTGATCACTCTCAAAATTTATGTCTCTCTCAACGCGACGAACCAGTGTCCTCTGTTATCACTGTCAAAAATGTATCGCTCTCTCAATGCGACAAATCAAAAATATATCTCTCTCTCAACGCGACAAATTTGAAATATCTCTCTCTTCTTAAAACGCGCACACGCAGTGTCCTCTGTTACCACTGCAAAAACTCTCAAAAACGCGAACACGCAGTGTCCTCTGTTACCACTGCAAAAATATACTCTGTATATTCGACGTGAAATTAGCACGTGACCAAAAATTTATTATCTCTCTCTCTCTCACATATCAATACCAGATTACAATTCAACGTGGTTTTAGCACGTGAAACACCTCAGGCATATATTGTAAACATAGCAATGTTAGTATACTAGTTTAAAGTTTATAAGGAAGAAAAAAAAACATACACTAAACAGGACGCTAAACTCACAAGAAAGACGAACGATAACAGACCCTACAAGTCCTAACTTATGTTACAGAAAGTTTAAGAAAAAGACAGGAGAGACATCTTCCTAAAAAAATGTGAGGAAGCAAGAGAAACGCCACAATCTATACGAATAATGGATCCCTAATAGAACTATTCACAGTGAAGCAAATCCCCCCGAGTTATCAATAGCCACCAAGGCACTCCAATATCCTTCGTAATGGCAAAGAAGATATGCTATACTATGACCCCAACCAACCTCCCGCTCTTAAACTAAACATATAGTAAATGGAAAAAAGCCTGGAAACACAGAGCGGAAAGTACCTCGCCCTCCTCAAGACTGACAAACAGATGGTTCACTTAACTTTCTTTTGAGGAATTCAGATCGTAATGTCCTCAATCCATAGCTCGTTCCAAGCCCAAAAAAAATGTGTTTCTGTCTCAGGTAGATCTCTAAGGTGAATGATGTCCCTCGCCGGTGTCGTCGGGTCAATGGGATGATCAGCTCACCATATGAAATTGAACCAAAATGTTATATTAATACAAATTGCCTATAACCTAAAATAAAAAAGGACCTGAAATCACAATGTTATAAAAGTGGAATACTAAATAATGAATAAAATGCAATAGATCTAAGGGTAAGTCTGTCGATAGGTTTTAAGACTAATTTATGCAAATGGCATGGCGTTATTTAAGTTCTTTAGGGGGTCCCTCTCCAGTGTTACGGGTCTGGTACTGGGTTATTAGTTTTATGACTGCATTTTAAAATCGAGAGGTATTTATGAATTACTCTTTCGTACCATGCCACACACTAAGAACAACCTGAATAAGTTTTTATCAACAGACCTGCAGGGCCACAAATTTAATTACCTTAAAATTCCTAACAATTTTGTATAGATCTCTTACATACTAAAAAGACAACATCAGCAGCATCAAATGAAAATTCAATAATATAACACTAGAAGTCTCCTCTAGATTCCTATAAGACCAAGATCATTCTGACTCAGTAACAATTTAAGTAAGAATTATCTATCTCTCAGATATAGTCTGCCCACTATCCATCAAGCAAAATACTCATGTCTCTGGCGACAATGTCATCTCAGCCATCTGTGCCCACCGCTTACAATGGATCAAGCTCGTCAATACAAACCGACGCAGTTAAGTTAGATCTACTCTAGGATGGGCTGGCAATCCCCAGCCTCATCCAGACAAATCAATTCCAATTCACAGTTGTACATGCCAAACACTCATACTAGATCTAGTTGCAAGTTAACATACATCTTTGTCCCGCATTCCTGGGCAGCACTTCTAGCAGGTGCGGCAATCCTGTCCTACTGGAAAAATTACTTTCAGCTCCTCGCTCATTGTTGAATCATCAACAGACAAACACTTACACTTGGTCCCTGATAAGGAATCAGGGAACAGTAGACAACAGCAGTGGGTAAATCATAATCGAGCACATGGCTTCATCTCAATGCCTATAATGGACATAGACATAAAAACAACAGTCTTCTGATTCTTCTGGCAGAATCACGCCGACGCCTGCACAGATGGAATTTTCTGTATGGAGTGATGAACATAGGAATGGCTACGCTTATATACTGTGCGGCCAGCTGCAAATTACCGTCCAAATGCCTAGATTTGATTGGTGCATCCATTCGAGCCCAGCTCGTAGTATTAATAGATTCTGCATGGAAGTTGGTCACGGCCTTGTACTAGAAACAGACAAGGTCGAATTAAAATGTCAAAACCATTACTAAAATCTCTAAACCCTCGTGCTTTCTACGTTTTATGTACGAATTTCCGAACGCGACCAAGCGTCCCAAACTATCTATCCTTATTCACCCCTTCTCTTCCCCTGCAAGAGCCCACCAAAATCACGGGGTCGAGAACTGCACTGTCACTCCTAACTTATCCATTTATTCTATCTTGCCCCACTTTCTTTCCATCTCTAAGAAAAAGTGTTACAAAAACAAACTGTTCACGAGAACAGTTCAAGGACATTTACGCTGGTTATAATCAACGAGACCGTGAAAAAAACAAGTCTCTTCAAGTCGTGACCCAGCACGACAATTATAACTTTAACCTTGACATCCCCCACCCCAGTGGAAATTTTAAGAAAAATTTACACGATAGGATCCAAGAAACCACAAAATTATTGTGGTGGGGGCTCAAGTATTACTGTAGAAAAGACAGCCTTAAGCTTAAGAACAAAAAATCTAACTAAGAACGTGCATATTGGATGGACAAAAAGCATACAATTATTGATGCCACGTTCTATAGAATCTAGTCTATCGAAACATTCTTACTGCACACAATCAAACTTCTCACGAACATTTATAATAACAATGAGTATATCACTGTATACTGCTGAATTAAAGTATAAGTACTATCAAACAATCAGGCCTTACTGAAGGAATAGGCTCATAATTATCTAGTCAACACACATAATTGCTGCTTATATACACATTCACAAACAATATATTGTTAATTAAAATACTGTGGTATCCAATGGCAGCAGTAGCTCTGGTAGCTTGGTTTGCCATGTCTCCATCTCATTGACCCGCTGACAAGGGCGTCAGGTTTGTCAGAAGTTCAGGTCACAGTCTGGAATGACGCTGGTGGAAAGAGGATATTCACAAAAAAGGATTGTAAAACTGGTTCATAAAGTAATGAACAAGATAAATGTGAATCCATCCACCGTCCAGAATTGAGGGGGAAAAGCACTATCCAACCCCAATACAAGACACAACACTCTTTAATAGGAAACTAAATTAGACGTGACAAAACATCAGCTTGGGAATTGTCACCGCCAGGGATAGCCCGGATAACAAACCGGTATTCCTGGAGTGCAAGACTCCATCTCGTTAATCGAGCATTTTTAGCCCTGTTAGCCTTCAAGAATAACAACGGACGATGGTCCGTTTCAATTATAAACTCGGACATAAGTAGATATCGCGAAAATGCGCTTACAGCAAAAATAATAGCGAGGCACTCTCGCTCGATAATTGCATAGCGGCATTCCCTATCTAGCAACTTGCGGCTGGCGTATAGACATGGCCGCAAGGTATCGTCTCGTTCCTGTAACAACACAGCTCCTAATCCCTTGTCCGACGCATCAGTGCGGACAGTAAATATTTGGTTTATATCTGGAAGTATGAGAATGGGGGAAGTCGAAAACAATCGTTGAACGGTACGAAGTGTATCCGCACATTCGGTTGTCCATTTCACTTTATTAGGAAAATTCTTTCTTGTGAGGTCCGACAACGGAGCTGTAAGCGAAGAAAAATTTGGAATGAACTTCCTATAATAGTTAAGAAAGCCCAATAAACTACGAACTTCTTTCTTAGTTCGAGGGGCTTGGAGCTTTAAGATGGTAGTTATCTTCTTGTCATCAGGGGTCTGAACGCCGTGGGCAATTGTATGGCCCAGAAAATTAATTTCATTATATCCTAAAAACACCTTACTGGGTTTCGCCGTAAGGCCAGCTCGACGAAGAGCAATAAAAACTTGTCGTAGGGCTGCGAGGTGGCCCGACCAATTGGTTTCATAAATACAAATGTCGTCAAAATACGACAACACGGAATTCATACTCTGGAGCAATATTGTCATCATACGTGCGAAAGTGGCAGGGGCTGTAACTAATCCGAAAGGCATATAGCGCCACTGCATAAGACCCAACGGGGTCTGAAAAGCGGTATATTGCTTGCTATTCTCATCAAGCGGAATTTGCCAATAGCCTTTGGAAAGATCAATTTTAGAAAAAATCGTTGCCCTCGCTAACCGCGCAAAAAGATTCTCCTGGTTGGGAATCGGTTCAGCGTCATATATCGTAACCTCGTTAAGTTTACGATAGTCAATACAAAAACGCACTGTATCATCTTTTTTTTTCACTAAAACGATGGGTGAGTTATATGGGCTTGTTGATCGCTCTATCACTCCCAGGTGAAACATGTTACGTACCTCGGTTATTATAGTCTCCTGTGCGTGCAGCGGACGCGGGTATGGTTTAACAAAGACGGGTATATCCGTCTTTAATCTTATAACATGCTGTACCAAAGAAGTATTACCTGGTAGATCAGTAAAGACCGTAGTAAACTCGTTAAGCAAATCTCTTATATCTTGTCTTTGCAATTCAGACAGATCTGGATTTATATTTACATCCGAAGTGTTTTCAGAAGATTGAAGTGCGGGGATTGAATGCTCTATCTTAATAGGATCATCATCGTCAACTGAAACTAAGGCCGCATTGGCCTGAGCAACCACATTTCGGCGATTATTCTGTCGATTATCATCGTCGGACAGGTACTGCTTTAACATATTTATATGGAAGACTTTGTCCTGTCCCCGAATCTTGATAAGATAATTTACTCGAGAAAGTCTCTTTAGGACTTTAAAAGGTCCCTTCCATGTAAGAAGGAGTTTATTTTTCGTCTCCGGAAGGAGAACAAGAGTTTGATCTCCGACGGCCAAGGTTCGCAATCGGCTACCTTGATCACGATATAGTTTATAAAGACTCGCATGCGCCGCAGAAGATTTTTGTGCGAGCTGACATGCGTTAAGAATTCGATGGCGCAAGTCTACAACATATTGATATGCAGACCGCGTATCGTTATCGTCGGTGTCTGATCCGGCGAATAAATCACGGAGTATGGCCATTGGCCCACGCGGCTTGCGACCATACAATAATTCGAAGGGGGAAAAACCCGTCGATGCGTTCGGTAGTTCTCGGTATGCAAAGAGAATAGCGGGGAGTTGTCGATCCCAATCACTCGGCTTGTCGGCCGAAACTCGCGCAAGCATAGTTTTCATGGTAGCATTCCACCGTTCACAGCAGCCATTAGACTGTGGGTGGTATGGAGATGTCAATCTTTGTTTAATCCCTACCAATTCCAAGACTTTCTTAAAAAGCTCAGAGGTAAACTGTGGACCTCTGTCCGATAAAATTTCAACGGGAAATCCAAGACGCGAAAAAATAGTAATAAGGGCTTCAGCCACATGATCGGCTGAAATGTCTTTTAGTGGAATGGCCTCTGGCCAACGGGTTGCGTAGTCAATGACAGAAAGTATAAAACGATGTCCTCTGTCTGACTTGTGTAGAGGCCCAACTATATCCACGGCAACGCGCTCAAATGGTCTGGAGACCATAGGCATCTCCTGCAGAGGAGCCCGCGATGCTCTCCCTTTAGGAGTACGTCTCTGACATACGTCACATGTTGATACGAACCGGTTTACATCTGCGTAAATACTGGGCCAAAAAAATTGCGATAGTATTCGAGACTTAGTTTTGGCCTTTCCTTGGTGACCCGCCAAGGAAGTGTCATGCGCGAGACGAATAATGTCGCGACGAAAAGATCTTGGTACTACAAGCTGCATAACGGCCTCTCGCTTATTCCGAAAATTACGATATAATAAGTCATCTTTAATAAGAAACTTAGAGGTATCCGGCGCTGTAGGATCAACTTTAGTAAACAAATGTTTCAATGTGGGGTCTGAATGTTGCTCATCATGGAATGCACTAGACGTTATGTTTACTTCAATAGTAGGGTTACTTAAAGCACTGTCTGCTCGTCGACTCGATTGTAGGCGTGTTGTCGCACAAGCAACACTCTCATCCTCAGTCCAAATTTCCAAGTTACCGATAGGAAACTTATTTACTTGAGGTACATTCCCTATAATTACATCAGCCACCGGATTAGGCAGTACGCATGCGGTAACAATACCTGTGAGAAAAGGTGTATCAATATAAACTTCTGCAAGACGGAATCGCTCTACAGATCCGCCAAAAGTAATACAAGTTACATCCTTATCCAAAAATTGTGTTGGACGGACTAGTGACTGCCGAACGCCGATAGTCGTGCAACCGGAGTCACGTAGAACAGAAGCGCGAATCGCGTTCACGCGGCCCTGGTAAAATGTTAATTCACCCAGTTCTTTAGGGCGGACATGACTGGAATAGCTTTTGATTGCGATGAAGATTTATAATGACCGTCAGTCTCATAAGGTGTAGATTTAACAGAGCAGGCATTTGCCGCTTCCATTTTAACGTTACAAAATTTTTGTATGTGGCCTACCCTATTACACCTAAAACACATAATACGATGAGGATCGTTTCCACGATAAGGAAGACTCTGCGGTCTATCATAATCATGATTATTATCAAAATGCACTCGTCGCGGCGGTCCCTGAGGCCGGTTATATTGTTGGCCTGGATAGTTGCCACGATAATATGGGCGAGGCTCGTAAAAATAATAGCTCTGGTATCCTCGACGCGGGGATAAATTACTTCGATTCGGAAAATCCCTCTGTCTAAAAAAAGGCGGCTCTGATTGAGAGCGCGGATTTGGGGCCTGACGACGAGTCGGCCTTGAACGATCGTGTCCGGTTGGCGCTCCTTTGCCCACGTTGGCATAACACGGTGCTGTAGTTGAAGGCTTTGCCAAAGGACGATTTGGGTGGGCGGACGCATAACGTTCCGCGCACGATGTGATTTCTTCAGAGGATGTCGGTGCCCTCTCTTTAAGGTGGGCAACCAAATCGGAATGACATGCCGTATAGATTTGGTCTTTTAAGACCAAATCATAAAGTTGGAAATAATTTCCGGTAGTCACGTTCGCGAGTTCGATCCAGCGATCTAAGTAATGTTTCAGCCGATTCACATAAGTTGAGAAATTTTCAGATGGCTCAGGTTTACATGCGCGAAATCTCTGATGAAAGCCATCCTCGGTATGCTGGAATCGCTTAAGCAGTGCTGTTTTAAGCTTGTCATAGTCGTTGGCATCCTCTACTTTGAGGCTATGAAATACTTCTAGAGCCTTACCTGTTAGTAAATTAGACAGGCATGAACTGTACATCGTCTGCTGCCATCCGACGCATTTAGCGTGTAGCTCGAACCGATGCAAATATGCGTCGATCCGGTCGAGTTTTTCATTAAACGTCGGAAGCTTCGGTTTTGTAGCATATGTATTGCTGGCAACAGTGGGGGCTATAAGCGATTCTCGCTCTAATTTCTTGATTGCGAGTTCATGCTCCCTTTTTTCTCTCTCTACAGCCTCTTTTTCTCGTTCTCTTTCTCTTTCCTTTTCTCTCTCTCTTTCTTTTTCTCTTTCTCTTTCTCTTTCTTCTTTTTCTCTCTCTCTTGCTTCTTTTTCTCTTTCTCTTTCTCTTTCTTCTTTTTCTCTCTCTCTTGCTGCTAACCGATCCTCACGGTCTCGGTCCTGCTGTACTTGTCGTTCGCACCACGAGGCGCGTTCTTCTTCTGGTATACCCAGAGCCTTGGCAGAGTCAATGTATTTCAGAAACTCGGCCATAATGTGTATTAAAATCTGTTACCCGTATAGATTCGTATAGAATCAAAACACTGGCACGGTAGTGTGTGCACAATTAGTAAGTATTTACCTACTGTTACGGTATATCGCGGTATCAATTATATTATCTATAACAGTTACTCTCTCTCAATATTAATTCAGTGTCCTACGTTGCACTGCTTCGCGAAAAGAACGTTCTATCTCTCTCTGTAAATTGCAGGCAGTGTCACTTCCACTGCAAAAATTTTATCTCTCTCTCTCTGAATATGAATTCTAGTAAGGCAGTGCCGTCTATCCGTTGCTCCCACTGCAATAAAATATATATGTATCGCCTTCAATGCGACAAATCAGTGTCTTGAGTGATCACTCTCAAAATTTATGTCTCTCTCAACGCGACGAACCAGTGTCCTCTGTTATCACTGTCAAAAATGTATCGCTCTCTCAATGCGACAAATCAAAAATATATCTCTCTCTCAACGCGACAAATTTGAAATATCTCTCTCTTCTTAAAACGCGCACACGCAGTGTCCTCTGTTACCACTGCAAAAACTCTCAAAAACGCGAACACGCAGTGTCCTCTGTTACCACTGCAAAAATATACTCTGTATATTCGACGTGAAATTAGCACGTGACCAAAAATTTATTATCTCTCTCTCTCTCACATATCAATACCAGATTACAATTCAACGTGGTTTTAGCACGTGAAACACCTCAGGCATATATTGTAAACATAGCAATGTTAGTATACTAGTTTAAAGTTTATAAGGAAGAAAAAAAAACATACACTAAACAGGACGCTAAACTCACAAGAAAGACGAACGATAACAGACCCTACAAGTCCTAACTTATGTTACAGAAAGTTTAAGAAAAAGACAGGAGAGACATCTTCCTAAAAAAATGTGAGGAAGCAAGAGAAACGCCACAATCTATACGAATAATGGATCCCTAATAGAACTATTCACAGTGAAGCAAATCCCCCCGAGTTATCAATAGCCACCAAGGCACTCCAATATCCTTCGTAATGGCAAAGAAGATATGCTATACTATGACCCCAACCAACCTCCCGCTCTTAAACTAAACATATAGTAAATGGAAAAAAGCCTGGAAACACAGAGCGGAAAGTACCTCGCCCTCCTCAAGACTGACAAACAGATGGTTCACTTAACTTTCTTTTGAGGAATTCAGATCGTAATGTCCTCAATCCATAGCTCGTTCCAAGCCCAAAAAAAATGTGTTTCTGTCTCAGGTAGATCTCTAAGGTGAATGATGTCCCTCGCCGGTGTCGTCGGGTCAATGGGATGATCAGCTCACCATATGAAATTGAACCAAAATGTTATATTAATACAAATTGCCTATAACCTAAAATAAAAAAGGACCTGAAATCACAATGTTATAAAAGTGGAATACTAAATAATGAATAAAATGCAATAGATCTAAGGGTAAGTCTGTCGATAGGTTTTAAGACTAATTTATGCAAATGGCATGGCGTTATTTAAGTTCTTTAGGGGGTCCCTCTCCAGTGTTACGGGTCTGGTACTGGGTTATTAGTTTTATGACTGCATTTTAAAATCGAGAGGTATTTATGAATTACTCTTTCGTACCATGCCACACACTAAGAACAACCTGAATAAGTTTTTATCAACAGACCTGCAGGGCCACAAATTTAATTACCTTAAAATTCCTAACAATTTTGTATAGATCTCTTACATACTAAAAAGACAACATCAGCAGCATCAAATGAAAATTCAATAATATAACACTAGAAGTCTCCTCTAGATTCCTATAAGACCAAGATCATTCTGACTCAGTAACAATTTAAGTAAGAATTATCTATCTCTCAGATATAGTCTGCCCACTATCCATCAAGCAAAATACTCATGTCTCTGGCGACAATGTCATCTCAGCCATCTGTGCCCACCGCTTACAATGGATCAAGCTCGTCAATACAAACCGACGCAGTTAAGTTAGATCTACTCTAGGATGGGCTGGCAATCCCCAGCCTCATCCAGACAAATCAATTCCAATTCACAGTTGTACATGCCAAACACTCATACTAGATCTAGTTGCAAGTTAACATACATCTTTGTCCCGCATTCCTGGGCAGCACTTCTAGCAGGTGCGGCAATCCTGTCCTACTGGAAAAATTACTTTCAGCTCCTCGCTCATTGTTGAATCATCAACAGACAAACACTTACACTTGGTCCCTGATAAGGAATCAGGGAACAGTAGACAACAGCAGTGGGTAAATCATAATCGAGCACATGGCTTCATCTCAATGCCTATAATGGACATAGACATAAAAACAACAGTCTTCTGATTCTTCTGGCAGAATCACGCCGACGCCTGCACAGATGGAATTTTCTGTATGGAGTGATGAACATAGGAATGGCTACGCTTATATACTGTGCGGCCAGCTGCAAATTACCGTCCAAATGCCTAGATTTGATTGGTGCATCCATTCGAGCCCAGCTCGTAGTATTAATAGATTCTGCATGGAAGTTGGTCACGGCCTTGTACTAGAAACAGACAAGGTCGAATTAAAATGTCAAAACCATTACTAAAATCTCTAAACCCTCGTGCTTTCTACGTTTTATGTACGAATTTCCGAACGCGACCAAGCGTCCCAAACTATCTATCCTTATTCACCCCTTCTCTTCCCCTGCTAGAGCCCACCAAAATCACGGGGTCGAGAACTGCACTGTCACTCCTAACTTATCCATTTATTCTATCTTGCCCCACTTTCTTTCCATCTCTAAGAAAAAGTGTTACAAAAACAAACTGTTCACGAGAACAGTTCAAGGACATTTACGCTGGTTATAATCAACGAGACCGTGAAAAAAACAAGTCTCTTCAAGTCGTGACCCAGCACGACAATTATAACTTTAACCTTGACAACGGTGATAGGCCAGCATAGGGCCGGGGGCCACACATAGGCCAAGAGTGAGGCTGTCAGTGCCGGACAGTAGAGGCACATAAAGTCGTGGCAGTCAGGCCACGGACAGGGACGTAGATATGAGCGTGAATGTGATAATGTACTATTGCCATGTTGATGGGCTAGTGAACTGATAATGGACTATTGCCATGTTGAGGGGCTAATGAATGTGATAATGTGTTATTGCCCTGCGGAGGTGCTAGTGGAATGCTAAGGTGTATGACAATAGGAAGGTGATATTGAGAGACTGCGGTGCCAGTGAATTATTAATGTGCTATTAAGACCCTGAGGGGAGAGGCTGAGGCCGAAGTGCCTTTAGGAAGTATCTACCGGGTTGTGGATCCGAGAAAGAGTGCATGTGAGAATAAGGCCGTTGTACGGCAGTTAATTTCAATAATATAATGTATGTAATTGCGCTATTATCTGTATAATTATGTTTAATAAATGTGTGAGTCTGAAGGATTGTTCTGTTAAGTGTTAAACTTGTTTGTTCGTGATTGTTGTCCTGTCATAAACTATTACATCTCCCAGTCTGGGATTTGTGACAAACAACATGTCGCCAGAGTATATTTCAGAACTTATAGAACTGCATCGCCCTGCAAGAGCATTAAGATCATCTTCTGACAACCTTAGATTAAAAGTACCCGTAGTGAACCTAAAAAGTTTTGGTGAAAGGGCTTTCAGTCATGTTGGGCCCAGGGTGTGGAATGAGATTCCTTTAGATGTCCGCAGTTCGCAAGTATTGTCACAGTTTAAAAGGATGTTAAAATGTCATTTGTATGAGAGTTTCTAGTCTATGTAAAAGCTATCTATTATTATTATTATTATGTGTGTATCAATGTGGGTTGTGTGTGTGAGTTTACCCATGTATTTTTTGACATGTTTCTGTAAAGCGCATAGAGCATTTTTGTAATGGATATGCGCTATATAAATGCCATCCATTATTATTATTATTATTATTATATTGATATTGACAACAGTGGACTCATCGAAGGCAGTGTTGGACATTGATGCCATGGGGAGAGATAGTGCCGAGCTGGAAAATTAAAAGTTGTTCGGTCTCAAAGCGGACATCAGCGCCTGCGTGACAAGACTTGAGCCCCAGAATCTGAATGTCGTTGGATGGCTTGTGGTCTGGTCGATTAAAATGGACAGAAACAGGCTTTCCATTTTGATTTTCAATGTCACGAAGGTGCTCCCGAAACCGAGTGTGAAGCTGACGTCCCGTTTCACCAATGTACAACATATGACACCTGGCACAGCGGATAGCATACACCAGATTACGACTATGGCAAGTGAAGCTTTCCTTAATGCTGAACGTCGCCAAAGGGCACTCGATGGAAGACGATTGAAGGACATGTGTGCATGTCTTACACCGAGAATTGCCACACGGTTTGGTACCGCAACGATCAGTGTGAACAAGCCTGCTCCGGACCAAAATGTCTTTTAAGTTTTTGGATCGTCTATATACCAGCAGAGGGAGGTGTTGCGTTAAGCATGTCATTGAGGCTCCGATCACCTCGTCTTTTCCTATTAAGCAAGTCCTCCTTAGAAATCTTTCTATCTTGAGGGCTTTCTATCAGGAAAACAAATGAAGAAGTCATGAGAGAAGCACAACACACTAGACAATTTATGACAAAGATACGCAAAAGGCAAGCAAAATTCATTGGACACATCATGAGAAAAAAATCAACTCGAGAATTTGGTGACAACAGGAAGGCTTGATGGAAGAAGAGGCAGGGGAAGACCGAGGGAAAAAATGCTGGACAGCCTGACAGAATGGATGAACATCAGAAAACCATAGGAAATTCTGAGAGAGACAAGCTGTAGAGAGGGTTGGAGGTCCATGATCACCCACGCCAGCCGACAAGGCACCTGAGAGAGAGAGAGAGAGAGAGAGAGAGAGAGAGAGAGAGAGAGAGAGAGAGAGAGAGAGAGAGAGAGAGAGAGAGAGATGACATGCCGGGCATTGTGAAATAAGGTTGAAGATTGTGCAAATTCGAACAATTATAATTTATGTCGAGTCCTTACAATTGAATATTGTGGAAGTATTCGGTTCTGCTAATCTGCCAGTCTATTTTATTATATTTATATTGACATCAAAACAGAGAAAAGGACTAAAGTAGAATAGCGGCAGGAGACGAATCAGGTAGAATAGGTTCAGGTGAATTAATACATGTATCTAGGGATTTCCTGTTTCTTTTCTATAAGTAGTTCTAAATCTTATCAATTACAGTTTTTATTTCAGGAGCCACTGACCGGTTCCCGACAACCACGTTATTTCGTGAAATTTACCAGTCATTCATTTGGACAAATCTTCAGTTTTGAAAAGCAAAACAAGACAAAACAAAAGTGTATCAAAATCAATAAAGTCGGGAATTTTAATCTGACACGATGTTTCCTTTGTTTTAAGTATTCACTGCCCAATTGCACATGCAATTATGTTTATAGATGAATGCTGTTGTGTTTTGTTGTTATTGTTGTGGTGTTTTCGTGCTTTCGTGGTGTTTGTGTTTGTTTTCATTTTTTCAGATCAACATTTTTATACCCCATGACACTTCTCAATGGCCAAAACGTACGATCTATACACCATTAACATCTCTACTACCAAAACTTACAATTTATTCAGCAAGACACATCTCTACTACCAATACCTACAATTTATACACCATGACACACCTCTATTGCCATTACTTACAATTTATACACATTGACACATCTCTACTACCAATATCTACAATTTATGCACCATGACTCATCTCTACTACTAATATCTACAATAATTTATACAGCATGTCACGTCTCTATTGCCATTACTTATAATTTGTACACCATGATACATCTCTACTACCAATGCCTACAATTTATGCACCATGACTCATCTCTACTAATAATATCTACAATAATTTATACAGCATGTCACGTCTCTATTGCCATTAATTACAATTTGTACACCATGATACACCTCTACTACCAATGCCTATAATTCATGCACCACGACTCATCTCTACTTCTAATATCTACAATAATTTATACACCATATCACGTCTCTATTGTCAGTACTTACAATTTGTACACCGTGATACATCTCTACTACCAATGCCCAAAATTTATGCATCATGACTCATCTCTACTATCAAAACTTACAAGTTATACACCTTGACACATCTCTACCACCAATATCTACAATTTATGCACCATGACTCATCTCTACTACTAATATTTACAATAATTTATACAGCATGTCACGTCTCTATTGTCATTACTTACAATTTGTACACCATGATACATCTCTACTACCAATGCCTACAATTTATGCACCATGACTCATCTCTACTACTAATATTTACAATAATTTATACAGCATGTCACGTCTCTATTGTCATTACTTACAATTTGTACACCATGATACATCTCTACTACCAATGCCTACAATTTATGCACCATGACTCATCTCTACTACTAATGTCTACAATAATTATTTCAGCATGTCACGTCTCTATTGTCAGTACTTACAGTTTGTACACCATTGATACATCTATTCTACCAATGCCTAAAATGTATGCACCATGACTCATCTCTACTACCAAAACTTACAATTTATACACCTTGACACATCTGTATTACAAATACTTACAATTTATATTCCACGACACATCTGTACTACCAATACTTACAATTTATATTCCACGACACATCTTTACTACCAATAATTACAATTTACTTACTATCAATTCACAATGTCACATCTCCAACACTAATACTCTCTGTCGATACACCATATCCAGACCTGTCTTAACGCAGTAGCAAACTGGGCAGTTTAGTAGAGATTGGTAGTAAGATGTGTCTTGCTGAATAAATTGTAAGTTTTTATAGTAGATATGTGTAATGGTGTATAGATCGTACTTTTTGACCATTGAGAAGTGTCATGGGGTTATTGCTTTGCTTCGGGACCCAGGCCGTAGCTTATTGCTTTGCTCAGGGACCCAGGCCGCAGCCTATTGCTTTTCTCAGGGACCCAGGCTGCAGCCTATTGCTTTGCTCAGGGACCCAGGCCGCAGCCTATTGCTTTGCTCAGGGACCCAGGCTGCAGCCTATTGCTTTGCTCAGGGACCCAGGCCGCAGCTTATTGCTTTGTTCGGGGACCCAGGCCGCAGCCTATTGCTTTGCTCAGGGACCCAGGCTGCAGCTTATTGCTTTGCTCAGGGACCCAGGCTGCAGCCTATTGCTTTGCCCAGGGACCCAGGCTGCAGCCTATTGCTTTGCTCAGGGACCCAGACCGCAGCCTATTGCTTTGCTTGGAGGCCCATAATCAAATTAAGACGGCCCTGATGTCATGGGTTAAGTACTATAATTGCCGTGCTGGGTCACGACTCGCAAGGAGTTGATTTTTCACGGTCTCGTTGATTATAACCAGCGTAATTTTGTCCTTGAACTGTTCTCGTGAACAGTTTGTTTTTGAAACACTTTTTCTTAGAGATGGAAAGAAAGTGGGGCGAGATAGAATAAATGGATAAGTTAGGAGTGACAGTGCAATTCTCGACCCCGTGATTTTGATGAACACTTAGAAGGGAAGAGAAGGGGTGAATAAGGATAGATAGTTTAAGACGCTTAGTCGCGTTCAGAAATTCGTACATAAAATGTAGAAAGCACGAGGGTTTAAAGATTTCAGTAATTGTTTTGACATTTTAAATTGACCTTGTCTGTTTTTAGTACAAGGCCGTGACCAACTCCCACGTAGAATATATTAATACTGCGAGATGAGCTCGCATGGATGCACCAATCAAATCTAGGGATTTGGACGGTAATTTGCAGGTGGCTGCACAGTATAAAAGCGTAGCCATACCTATGCCCATTACTCCATACAGAAAACTCCAATCTGTGCAGGCGTCGGCACGATTCTGCCTGAAGAATCATAATTCCGTTCGATTTCATGTCTAGTCCAATATAGACATTTGAGAGGAAGCCATATGCTTGAATGAGATATGCCCACTGCTATTGTCCACTGTTCCCTGGTTTTCTAACACCAGGGACCAAGCGTAAGTGTTTGTCCTTTGATGATTCAACAATGAACGAGGAGCTGAACATAATTTATCCAGTAGGACAGGATTGCCGCATATACTAGGAGTGCTACCCAAGAATGCAAGACAAAGATTTATATTGACTTGCAACTAGTATGAATGTTGGCATACACATCTGTGAATTGGGATTGATTTGTCTGGATGAGGCTGGGGATTGCCAGCCCATCCTAGAGTAGATCCAATAGACTTAACTACGTCAGTTTATATTGACGAGCTTGATCCATTATAAGCGGTAGGCACAAATAGCTGAGATGACATCGTCGCCAGGGACGATATTAGTATATTGCTTGATAGATAGTAGGCAGACTATATCTGAGAGATATATAATTAGTACTTAAATTGTTAGTGAGTCAGAATTATCATAATATTATAGGAATCTAGAGAAGACTTCTAGTGACATATTATTGAATTTAGATTTAAATGCAGTCATAATACCATCATTGAGAAGACCCTCTTCATAACAGCTAGAGGGGACTTTAGTACCAGAACCCTAACACTGGAGGGCACTATCACCCAGTCCAGATTCGTAACACCTGACCACGGCACATCTCTTTTTACTAATATGATCTACAACAGTGACAGATCTCCATTGCCATTACGTATGTCTACAAATCATTAATACTAATTAATTACAAACACTTATAATGTAACAGTATATCTACTTAACATGACTAATCTCTCAACTATCAACGGTACAACATGATATATAGGGTGTCCACAAAATCTGGGTACATCGGGGATTTCATTATCTATTTTATTTATTTATTTATTTATGTTATTTTTCCTCCTCAGAATGAATGATGGCCCTGTCTAAAGAAGAACGTATCGATTTGATACTCTTAAGTGGACGAGAAGGATGGTCTTATCGCAAAACTGCGGACGAATTTAACCTTCAGCACCCTTTTCGGCAAGCTATTAGCTTTACTGCCGTCGGGAAATTGGTCAAGAAGTTTAAAGAAACAGGCAGTGTCTTGGACAAACCCCGTTCCAGACGCCCAAAGACTTCAGACGAAACGAAAGAAGCTGCCTTGGCCAAGGTTTATGCTAGCCCAAAGAAATCACTTTGTCGGACATCCAAGGAGTTGGGTGTTGCAAGGTCAACCATCCACAAAATCCTGGGAGAGGAGAAGTTTCATCCGTACAAGTTACAGATTATAGTATCACTTAAATGAATAAGACCCTGATAGACGAATGCAGGTGTGCGAATGATTTTTAGATAAATTGGATGAAAGTATCAATTTTAATGAAGATTTTGTGTTGCTCAGTGATGAAGCTATGTTTTATGTAAATGGTGAAGTCAACAGATAGAATCTTCGACAATGGTCTCAAGGCAATCCACACTGGATGGATCCATCCAAACAGCAAGGCAGCCAAAAGGTGATGTTGTGGTGTGGATTGTGGAAAGCTCATGTACTAGGACCCTTCTTCGTTGATGAACATGTAACGGGTGAGACTTATCTGTACATGCTGAGAGACAAATTAATGCCTCAAATTGAGTGCCTAGGTGAGGGACTTCCGGACTGGTTTCAGCAGGATGGGGCCCCTGCCCATTTTGCTACAGATGTTAAATCATGTGCAACGAAGCGAAAAGACTTCGAATAATGTAAAGAGGCTGGCCCATGATAGAGAGGGATGGAAAGTGTTTGTTGGTGGCCTATACCCTGATCCAGGGTGAGAAAGGCAATGATGATGATGATGATGTTAGAGATTGGCTAAATGACACTTTTCCTCACTGGATTGGAAGAAGAGGTCATGTGGAGTGGTCCCCTCGTTCAACAGACATTTCTCTCATTGACTAAAAGAGAAAGTGTACTCGATGAAGATTACAGATTTAATCACTTGAGAGAACGCATATCAGTCAGTGTGCTGAAATCGACGGCAATGCAGACCTGTACCATCGAGTTCACCTGAATTTTGCAAAGAGCATCAAGTTATGCGTTGAAAATGATGAAAATGATGTTGAAAATATTATTGATCAATATCCCAATTGAATAAAATTGTTAGAAGTATGTGTTTTTTTACCATGTACTCAGACTTTATGGACACTCTGTATTACACGTCATTACTTCTATCTCAACTCTCAACAGTGACGATATAACATAATACATTATAAGCATAAGATAACCAACATCCCAACACTTGCAATTTTACACTATGTAATTACATGCCAAAAACTATAATTTCATTCACCAACACTTTACAATATGATATGATATGATATGTGTAGACGCCATGACTAATATCTCAACTTCGAGCTTCCATACATTGGCAGACGTGCGTTTGTGCCGCTAACCAAGCAAGAACTCGCAGTTAAGTACACATAATTATTCTGTTTCGATTCTATACATTTCCTATTGAAATCTTTTATAGTTCGATTGTTTTCTCTGTTCCATTTTTCTTTTCTTTTTTTTCTTCTGTGGGTTTTTTTTTTCCTTGATAAAGGCGATAGCCGAAGTATTCATCATTTTCTGTCTTCTCTTTTAGTTTGCATTGTATCATTTGGGGATTATTTCTTACGCGTGGGCTTTCCTACATACAACGTCTTCTTTTTGCCCAATTTTGACTTTTTAATATCTCAACTACCAACATAAATGGCACAACATTTGGACAAGGTCGTTACCCATGACGTCCTCCAAAATTGATCTAACGTAACCACTTTGCCCAGAAAGTATTTGAGTGCAACGTTTTTCAGGAAGTTCATGAAGACATCCACAGTGCTGTCCAATATCTGTAGAAGATTGTTTATAACGTTCACAACACCGGTGACGCCATCAAGTGCACCACCCACGACATCATCAAGATTCAGCTGCCTTTTTTTCTTGCTGAACATGAGCAGCCTCTGCCGAGACCAAGGCCACGGAGTTGACGAGCGAAGCCATCTACATACCATAATCAAGATCTCAATTGTCAACATTCACAGCATAAAACAAATATCCATGTGCTATGACAAATACCTCAACTACCAATGTTTACAGTATAATACGTATATCTGTATGCTATGACCAATACCTCAACCAGCAACAGTTACAGTATAATATATATATGTCTATGATTATGCTGTGACTAATACTTCAACTACCAACAAATACAGTATAATACATTTATCTACAGCTATGCTATGATTAATAACTCAGCTACCAACATTTACAGTATAATACAATTATCTATAATTCTGCCATGCCTAGTACCTCAATTACCAACATTTAAAGTATAATACATAATTATATCTATGTTTATGATATGACCAATACCTCAACTACCAGTTTTACAGTATAATACTTACATCCATATGCTCAACTACCAACACTTAGAGTATATTCATATATCTATATGGGTTTCCTGAACAGACAGGGCTTTATTATTATTATTATTATTATTATTATTATTATTATTATATTATGATTATTATTATTATTATTATTATTATTATTATTATTATATTATTATGATTATTATTATTATTATTATTACTATTGGAGAGTATTTGATAGAAAACGCTTTCCATTTTATTAAGGATAACCAATATGCCTATCGGCATTACTATGGCTATGAAAAACAACATCATAATTAATTGTGTATAATTTGTGTTCTTGTGAAAATGTATTTTCTGGATTTGAATAGAAATTTGCATCGATGGGGTACGGGTGGGGGTGGGAAGAAGAAGGTAGACGAACGAAAATTTGGAGCCTAAAGGAGAGATTGCCTGAAATAGGTTGAGAACCACTGGTTTGGATAACATGTTACGAACGGGCGTTCACTGGCGGATTGTACTACTTTTGGTGAGTCAATATAATACATTCACATTCTGCTTCGTTTCAGAAAAAAATCTTTATTATTGTTTTGTTTTATTTGTACTGGCAGCTTTTCCATCCTAAGAACACTGAATGACAGACGGCTTCACCTTTAGACAAAGAGGAATCAGCACAGAGAGTTAAATTCGAAATGCACCTTCCTTACTATATATTTCGCCCACCACTACAGAAAAAGACAAGAAGGGAACACGTTGGTCTAGAACCAAGATGCTAACCTGGTGCCGGCGTGTTGGAATTTTTTGGGGCACCTGGGGATTCCTGTCCCTCATCTCATTGTAGATAGGATGGAGCACAGTCTTTTTGGCCAAATGACGAAAAACTCGGAAACAGACTAAGGCTGGTGGTGTCCCCACACCGGTTGCTCGCCGCACATAAATTTTGCTTCAAATTAGCACAATAGTGTCGCCGTGTGGGCTGTGCCTAATCTGCTAGTTTGAAGCAAACTTTATGGGCGGCTAGTCACAGGTCTAATGCCTACACCAGGGTTGGTCTGTTTCACCCCTATGCGAGGCAGGCTTCCGAAAAGTTTGCGTCCACAAAAATCTCAAGGGGTCCTTTCACCACCCCAATTTCCCTGTCCCGAGAACCCAAAACTAGGAAATCCAATATCTCAACTATTGTTTTCTCAATAAGAAGCCAGGCAGCTGAAAAATCAACTGATATAAATCTAGGTTTCAAAATTCTTCACTCTGTTGTCATTTATAAATGTATGTTGTTCCACATTCTATATGATCTGCTTCTAAGGTAAAGCCCAAGACATGTAACGACAGCTGGTTGCAGCATACATCATTATTATCATCACCATCATCACTATCATCAGTATCATCATCCTTTTCCTCCTCCTCTTCCTCCGATGGCTGACAACAACGTACAAGAATACAATTATCATCATCATCACCATCATCATCATCATCATTATCAGTTTCATCATCTCATCGGCATCACCGTTCTCCTCCTCCATATTCCCCTCAAGTTCTTTTTTCTATTTTGCCAATCATAACTGAAGCCTTATCTCATTTACCTTTTTTGGATCTTTTCCAATAATCATCTATGTAAAACGTTTCCCCTCCTCTCGCCTTTAATCAATAAAAGAGAAGACAAGAGAAGACATCTTGCTGACCCTTCTAGCAAAGAGGACAGGATAATGAACCATCAGTTTGAGAGTGAGTGTGAGTTTGAAGAAAGCACGTGGACACGATAACGGTCACATTGTGCTCGGAATGAGCAAGACGATAGACAGAATAGAACAAAGTGATCAGACAGAAGGAGACCCAACCAAAAACGCCCATCAACCATCCGCTCGACCTCCTCAGAGCCATAGATCTATGTCTCTCTGTAAGACACCATCAATTTCAAGGTGACAGCACTTTGGGGTCACGCAGATTGGGTAACTTGCCGCTCTCCCCTTCCCGCCTCCCCCCCCCCCCCCGCACCTCCCCACCCCCCCAAAAAACGACGCGAATTTGGCATTTGACTTCAAAAAACATTTTTAGCAGGATTCCATTATATACCTGGTAAGATTCGAAGCCAGTTTGAGCCACATTGTTTTTATCCTTGATCTCAAATTGATTATCAACAGTTGCCTTTTACAGCTTTTAAAACAATTTGGCCAGTATATGACTGCTTTTAAGTTGGATTATTATATTATAATATATGTTTTTAAATAATATTAAGTTTTTTTCTTTTTCCTTTGCCGAATAAATTACATTTAACTGAAAAAAAAATATTTTACAGGATGCAGAAAGTTACAGAAAACAAAACTTCAGGACATTTTGAATTCAAGAAATGAAAACAAATTTAACTTGAAAAAAAAATACAAAACAAAACCGAATCAAAACAAAAACAACAATAAAGACGGCACACACATTCATAGAGAAAGTGGTTAAAACAAAGGAAACATCAGGTCAGGTCAAAAGTCTCGTCTTTATTGATTTTGATACACTTTTGTTCTGTCTTGTTTCGCTTTTCAAAACTGAAGATTTGTCCAAATAAATGTCTGGCAAATTTCACGAAATAACCCGGCTGTCGGGACACGGTCAGTGGCTCCTGAAACAAAAAATGTAATTACAAGATTCAGAACTACTTATAGAAAAGAAACATATATGTATTAATTCACCTGGATCTACACTACCTGATTCGTCTCCTTCCGCTGTTCTACCTTAGGTCCCCCTTTCGGTTTAGATGTCAATATAAATATAATAAAATATACTGACAGATTAGTCGACTCGCATAATTCCAGAATATTCGAATGTAAGGACGGAACATAAATTATGATTTTTTTTTAACTTGCACAATCTTCCAGCTCATTTTACCCTCTCCGTTATGATGACAATATGAAGTAAAATAGACTTTTAGAATAACATTACAGAATACCATCAGGCTATTCAAATGTAAAGATATTACATTCATGTATGTGAACTTACTCATTGGTTGTCAGGAAATTAAGCACAGTTGATGCCAATGGCAGCTGCAAGTCCACTCACGATTGGCTGTTGTTAGGGGTGCATAGTATTCTACATTAAAAGACAGTGTTTTCTATATTTGGTTTTGTCATTAGACTAAGCGTCCTTAACAACGTTTTTCACGACTTGGTTGACGATACAGATGGCATCGACGTGGAGGTCGATAACAGCTCAGACCACGACCCTGAAAAGTTGAAAGGTCAAATAACCTGAAATAATATAAAGGAAATGTTTCCTGATACAATTACGACATTTGCTCAGAACTGACTGGAACAAGGAACTTTGTGAATTTTTTTTTTTTTTGTTTCAAGATTGGTTTGTTTTTGAGTAAGTCTGTTCAGTCTTTTGATTGTTGATGATTCATACAATTAACATCACTGACAGGTCATATGGTGTCCAACAAGAGTGTGTGCGTGCTTGTATACTGTTTAAACATTTTAGAACAAACTTAAGTTACATCTTGCAAGTACGTTTGCTCAGAGGGTTACAACACAAAAAGCAACGTAGTAGCCACCGTTTTATCAACCATGTTCAGGGTGTGATTAACCAGTGGTACTTGACACAGCATTTGGACAAGGTCGTTACCCATGACGTGCTCCATAATTGACGTAACGAAACCATTTTGCCCAGAAAGTGTTTGAGTGCACCGTTTTTCAGGAAGTCACGAGGACTCCACAGTGCTGTCCAATGTCTGTAGAAGATTGTTTACAATGCTCACCGCACCGGTGACGCCATCAACTACACCACCCACGATATCATCAAGATCCAGCGGCCTTTTTTTCTTGCTGAACATGAGCAGCTTCTGCCGAGACCAAGGCCACGGAGATGACGAGCAAAGCCAAACAAATAGTACGCATCTGTTGTGTGGAGCAGGCAGGGAACATTACCATTAAATACCATCAGAGATTCTGGAAACTCACAGGGGAAGCAAGTCAAAGTGGAGAAGGAGGGGAGTTAATTGTCACATATATAATGACATTTCTGGAAATTTTCTGAACAGGAAAAATGAATGATGGGGAAAGAGGATGGCGGGGTAGGTGATGAAGGGGACAGGAAGTAAGAAGACACTATAAGAATAACATTTTTTGGAGAAAGTAAAATCAGCATGATTATTTGAATTTCTTACGTTTGTTTGAGTTTCTGCTTGACCAAGAAAAACAAAACAAAACAACAATAACTAAAATACAAAAAACAAAAACAAAACAAGAAAAAAAAATTCGATTTTTTCGGTGTCAGCCTGGTTTACATTTACCATAGTTTAATGAAGAACCAAAAAAAGGGAGTGACAATCCCAAAGTCACCATTCTCTAGCCCAAGGAGGGAGAGGGAAGCAATACAACACAATTACGTTTTTGAGATGCTACTCTGAACTGTGCACCCTAACCCTAAAATGACCTTGAACGTCACTGAAAACTGCCGGGCATGTGGGCGTGTTTCTGCCCCGCTCCTGAATTTGCTGGTCTGCATTGCAATCGGCAAACGCGTCCAGTTCTACAAATGGTTAAGGACAAGGACATTGTTAGGGGGAGAGTAGCCTAATTACTAAGCCAAAATAGAGAAAAACAGAGTTGTGTATACTGTTCAGCTATAGCTTTGTCTGTAAGATATTGCGCTTTCATAACAACAGCCAAAGGACAAAGCCACCACTTGAAAGTTACTGTGCTCTAATTTTAGTCGCTACGTCACTGTCTACTAAATTCTGATTGGCTAGGCTAGTTTTGTTGTTTTTTTCTTTTTGGCCCGAATTCATAAAACAAGAAGACAAAAAAAAAGGGTGGGGGGGGGAGGGGGGGGAAGTGCTGCGATAGGATCGTTTCTTGGTGTAGCGGAATAGAGAAAAACGGTGAGTTGTGCTCAATGTTCAACTATATTTTCTTAATTCAGCTTCACTTAAAAACTGATCCCATCGAAGCATTTCAAAAAAAAAAAAAAAAACTGCCCCGAATTCAAATCAACCAGCAGTAAATGATAACGTCAAACGCCCATGTGTTTTGAAGAGAGAGGATCGGACTTGCGACTAAGGCCCTGGACAGACGAGCTGTAATTACTACGCAGTGAGTGCCGCTTACTTTGTGTGCCGTCCACACGGGCGATATTTAACGCTACGCAGCTCATTTCAACATGGACGATCGGAGTGTCAGTGTGGCTTTTGTTATAGTCATGAGAAGAATCTTTAAAAAAAAAAAAGAAAGGGACAAAGAAGATTTTTGGTTCATCCCAAAGTTTCTCACAGATTACTGCAGACATCCATCCAAGCATCATTTTTAAATATTTTATTTTTATATTCTTCACTTGTGCTGTCCCAACAGATGTTTCTTTTCTTTATTTCCAAAGTCAAATTCTCTGTTTTGTGATAAGACGACATGGTCACACTGGAAATATTGTCGTGGGGACTGAGACGAGAGAGAAAAAACACAGTTGTTGTAGAAATGCGCCGGAAGTAAATGCAGCTCGTGTGTCCGCGTCCATTGAATTCTGTGCTTCACCAATGCGCTGATGTGTCGCGGCGTAGCAGAATGTGAGCGACACACATCTGCTACGCCAGGACTGAAATTACTGCGTGTCGCTCGTGTGACCGCACTCATTTGGCACAGTGTATCTCCAGATTGCGCAATAATTATTGCTGCGTTTTTTACAGCTCGTCTGTCCAGTGCCTAAATCGTGATGAGCAGCCGGGCGTTGATTGGCTCTTACAATTGCCACCGCGGATTACGGTGCCCATTATCGATGTCACGAGTGGAGTGAGTGCAATTAAGGGGATTGCTACAGAGCGGGTGTAGAGTAAGAAAGGCTCACAGTAGACAGAGAAGAAAAGTCGTGCATGTCATGAGTGGGGGGTCTGAAGGAGGCGAAAGCGCTGTATAACTATCACTGCAAGTTAGAAGGTCCTAGGGAGCGGATCTGTGAATAATAGCCCATCGGGCAGAGATAAAAGGAAGCAGTCGAGAAGACTAGGAGAAAGTCTTTCCAGTTATGACTGGTGTCGGGGACGGGCCGCAGAGCCACCTCGAGGAGCACAAGTGATAGGCCATCATAGGGCCGGAGGCCACACATAGGCCAGAAGTGAGACTGTCGGGGCAGGACAGTAGAGGCACATAAAGTCGTGGCAGTCAGGCCACGGACAGGGACGTAGATATGAGAGTGAATGAGATACTATATTGTTGCCATGTTGATAGGCTAGTGAACTGATATTATGTTGTTGCCATGTTGATGGCTATGGAAATAATAATGTGTTATTGCCCTGCGGAGGTGCTAGGGGAGTGTTAAGGTGTATGACAATAGGAAGGGGATATTGAGAGACTGCGGTGCCAGTGAATCATTAATGTACTATTAAGACCCTGAGGGGAGAGGCTGAGGCCGAAGTGCCTTTAGGAGTAACTACCGGATTGTGGATCCGAGGGAGCGTGTGTGTGAGAATAAGGCCGTTGTACGGCAGTCATTTCAATAATATAATGTATGTAATTGCGCTATTATATGTATAATTATGTTTAATAAATGTGTGAGTCTGATGGATTGTTCTGTTAAGTGTTAACTTGTTTGTTCGTGATTGTTGTCCTGTCATAACTTATTACATCTCCCAGTCTGGGATTTGTGACAATCGATTCAAGTGTACATTGGAATTGTCAGATGGACCTGGGGGCGTGAGGGTCTAGTCAGTTTGTATCAATGGACGGTAGACACATTAACTAATCAGATGAGAAGGTGCTGGGGTAGCCAATGGCGATCGACGTACCCATAATGGCCACCCCAAAATGCGGTACCAAAAATAACAGCCAATCAACGCCCGGCTGCTCCTCGCGATTTAGTCGCATGTGAGGATCGGAGGCTTTCAGACAGCGACATAAAGAGAACTCAAAAAATTGTAATAATATTATAATGTATAATTATGAGTATTACAAATTAAAAGAAATTATACCTGAGATTTCTGTAGGTCTTGATGGAAGACAATGTGAATTGGTTCGCAGATCAGTGGACGTCACCGCTCGCAGTGGAAATGTCTCAGACTAGAAATGGCATAAGTTTAGTAGTGAAAATGTGTGAATTTCTCTCTCGAAATTGATATTTTAATCACGAGAAGATCTTTGACACAAGCGAGAAATTCACGCTTTTGTCTCAGAAATTCCCCTGATATCTGGTAGTGTCATCAAGGAAAAGGTTTAACATGTAAGCTAATGCATTCATTATTAAATTCTTATCCACATTAATTTCCTTTATTAAGAT
The DNA here is from genome assembly GCA_963931925.1 of Onchidella celtica. Lineage (NCBI taxonomy): Eukaryota > Metazoa > Mollusca > Gastropoda > Systellommatophora > Onchidiidae > Onchidella > Onchidella celtica. The sequence goes on along the minus strand of OZ007579.1, from coordinate 23,529,989 downwards.
TTCCACGCACATGTCTCCATGCAACAAAACAACTGCTCGAGAGGATCAGGGGTTTTTCAATATAGATGTTATCTCCTTTCTGTTGGGTGGATCTGTGGGCTGGGGGTAGAGTGGAGGTGGAGGTAGCTGTCTTTTCATGTCGTAACGGTGAAGAGATGGGATGGGGTGGAGTAGATAACATGCCCATACTAGGGCCCTCGGATCCGCGAGTAGGCTGCATTCAGTACCCTGAAAGGACCAAACGGTTGTACAGTGGTAAAATGTTCAAAAATTGTTTTGTACAGACCTGAAAAGAATTTTTATAAATGTATGTAAATGTTTGTAAATCAAGTGTAGAGCTTAGCCTCTTTCAGAAAGAACAGGGCGTTATGTGGGTCCAGGTCAGATAATAATTCTTATTTCATGGATCTGCTGGCCGTAAAGGAGGTATCATACTGAGCCGGGGGAGACGAAAAAATGCACATCTATTTTTCCTATATTTTCTTAGTAAATTTGGGAAGACCCTTTCCTGCTAAGCCCGGTCAGACACAGACAGCTTTTACATTTCTTTGGTGCACATTTTCCTGGCAGCATCTGATTGTGTGTGACCAGGCTTAGTATGATACCTCCAGTTGGGCAAGCATCAGCCATCAAGAGCCAGTCCTGGTTGGCTGTTATGTCTATGAGACGCAAATACAGATGTTGCGGTATTCAGACTTGACAGGTTCGCGTGATCCAATTTTGACGTAATTATGAGCACATTTTACCACCTCAGAATTGCGCATCAGATTAGTTTCAGTAAAAGCATGTCCATGTACGATGATAATAAAACACATCTTATGACAGTGAGAATTTTTTGTTGTTGTTGTTGTTGAATGTGTTAGAAAAGGTACCGTCCCTATAGAATGTACGCTACAGGTTCATAATATATTAGGATCTGTGGCACATAGAGGCGTTGTGATGACCCATCATGAATGGGGCCAATTCCTTGATTGTAGGTCTCAAGACTTTAGTATAGGGCCTAAACAGGCCATGATTGGATGCCCTGTAAATGGATACCCGGGGCTGTCACCCCTACAGCCACCTTTCTGCACGCCACCGGGGGCTTGGCTTCAAACCCACTTCTTTATAGCAGCCCACCGCCAAACAGAAGGGTGGAAGTTCAGAACAAGGCATTGATATTCTGAACTTTAAAAAAAATGACATTTTGCATATGGACAAATCAAATGTCACTGTTTGATTAGAGACAAAGCCTCTCTTCGATTTTTATGTAGCTCGAATTTTTCGAGTAATTTTGTTTAATAAACAGAACATAAGACCAACCTCTGTAGTTTATTACCTTTAGTAAAAGCGTTCGTCAGCTTCCATTTACCTTCCTTCTCCACCTGCCGCTCCTCCTGTTTTCATACGGTGATAGCAAAGTCCCCCCCCCCCCTTTTACTATTTTCGGCTATGGGACAAAGCCCCGTACTGTTTTCATACGGTGATAGCAAAGCCCCCCCCCCCTTTACTATTTTCGGCTATGGGACAAAGCCCCGTACTGTTTTCATACGGTGATAGCAAAGCCCCCCCCCCCCGTTTACTTTTTTCGGCTATGGGACAAAGCCCCGTACTGTTTTCATACTGTGGGGCAAAGCCCATTCACAGTTTTTCCATACCACGTAGTCATATAGTTCCTCCTCGTATTGTTTTCTTACTCTGGGAAGGGGGAGAGTTCCTCGTGTATTGTTTTCATGCAACGAGGTAAAGCCCCCTCGTACTGTTTTCACACTATGGGGTAAATCCCCAACCTCGCCGTACTATGCCATATCATCTGGGCAAAGTTCCCTCATACTGTTTCCATACAACTGGGGCAAATCTCCTCCTTGCATAGTTTTCTTACTTTGGGGGCCAAGGTCTCCTTCGTACTGTGTCCATACTATGAGGAGGGAGAGCAAAGTTTCCTCTGTACTGTTTTCATACTATGGGGTAAATCTCCCCCCCCCTCCCCCCATACTATGTCATACTATGGGAGCAAAGTCCCCTTCGTACTGTTTTCATACCACGGGGGCAAAGCTCCCCATTGTATTTTTTTTTTATGGGTAGTAGTAGTAGTAGTAGTTGCAGTAGTAGTAGTACAAGTAGCAGCAGCAGCAACAGTAGTCGTAGTAGTACAGTAGTTGTAGTAGGAGTAGCGATAATAGTAGTTTTGTATCAGTAACATTAGTAGTAATTGTTTTTGTTGTAGTTGTAGTAGTAGAGGTAGAGGGAGCAGTAGTAGTATATTTTTAATTGTATTGTTGATAAGTAAATTGTATTGTTGATAACTAAACTGTATTGTTGATAAGAACATTGTATTGTTGGTAGGTAACTTGTATTGATGATCAGTAAATTGTATTGTTGATAACTAAATTGTATTGTTAATAAGTAAATAAATGTCAGAAACCAGGCCAGCAATTATCCAATGAGAAAAATGTTCTAATGCTACTGCTGCAGCTGATCATGGTGATGGTGATGATGACGACGATGATGATATTGCTGAAGAAGTGAAGAAGTGTTGATAATGATGGAGATGATAAAAACTGTCATAGCTCAAACCCACCGCAACATAACGACGTCAATATAAAACCTGAATCACGAAGATAATTATATTTGCATTCGGCGGCATATCCAATAACTTGCAGATTGCATGTACAGATAGCAGGGGAGTTCCGACACAAAGGTGTTAATTTCTCACCGGTGTCAAAGATTTAACACGATTAAAATGGCAATTTTGAAACAGAAATTCACACATTTTCACTATAAAACGTATGCCGTTTCTAGTCTAGGACATCTTCACTGCCAGTGGTAATTTCCAGCGATCTACGAACCAGTTCACTCCGTCTTCCATCAAGACTTACAGAAATCTCAAGGTATTATTTCTTTGAATTTTCCATAAATATTATTGATTTTTTTTTAGTTTGCTTTGTGTCGCTGACTGATTAGCATCTCAACCTTTCCGTTAATGAACACAATATGATTCGATGGTGTCATCACTGAACTGCCGGTTGATTTGAATTCGGAAGAAGGTCAGGCGCTACGGTGGGGTCGGTTTTCATGTGAACTGAATTGAGAAAACAATAGCTGAACACTGAACACAGCTCAGCGTCTCTCCATTCGGCTTCACTGTGAAATATTCTTTCTCCAGCATATCCTAGTTTGTTTTTGTTTTTGTACATGAGCTCAGGACAAAATGTTTTAAAAAATATGTTCTAAATTTAGTCCTTAGCTCATGATTTACTGGAGTCTGATTAGCCATGCCAATTACTCACTCGTGAGTTTTTGCTCATGTACAAAAACAAATCTGGTTTTATGGAATCTATATGGGAGGGCCTGGTAGGAGTGTCACGGAGAGAAAGAGAGAGGTGGTAGAAGCAGGTTTATCCCTGGTTATCCCTGGCGGTAATTATACTTGCATTTTAGAATTGTTAACGACTGTCGTGCCCAGAGCGCCATCTCATACTATTCTTCCAAACATTACAGTTAATGAAAGGTTTTATTTCGAAGTTATTTTCATCTTCCATCTGCTACTGGCATGGAGTACAAAAACGTCAGAATTTTCAACTGATCTGTATGTGTTCAGTAAACAAAATACCAGTTATGAACGCACTGCAGCAACTCTCGCCATTTTCTATCTGTTTTACATTGCCGAGATGGTAAAAACCAACTAATGAGTGAAACAGATCAAGCCCATACGTTTTGCTTCACACTAACACAATACGCACTGCCAACAGCGTGACCCAGCGGGATGCAGCGGGCAGTGTCTATTGTGCTCGTTTGAAGCCAAATGTATGGGCGGTAAGCCACCAGAATGGCGCTTACACCAATTTTTGTCTGCTTCACCCCTGAGTTGGGTTAGATACAAGCCATAATTAGATAGGATTAGCACGCTGGCCAGTTAGCTGGTGTAAAGAACTATTAACTGACATTTTTCCATGTTGAAACATAAACCACCTTGTTTGGGTCTTTTACTCATCTTAGAAGCAACAGCAATTTCATGTTTTAAAAAGCATCAAAGCTGATAACACTAACAGTGAACAACCCAACAGACGAGGTTAAGAGAAAGCAAGATAATTGCACTGGTGATGCTAAGCTTAATAAATCATATCATGCAAAGGAAACTGCTAAAAACAAGTCTGTAGGCCTGCTTTATGCTTACATTGTTGCTGATAATATTGAAGAACTCGAGAGCAAAACTCAGTAGAAAATAAGATATGTTCTGTAACAGCAATGCACTGGACTGTAGGTCTACATAATAAAAGGCTATTTGTCCCAACATAATGTTACATACGGTACTAGCAACATGAGTATAACATAACATGGCGTCCGGATCTACCGTATTTCCAAGATGGCGCATTCTCGGCAATTTCCGGAGAAACCGACACAGCCCGAAGCGTCCATGTCCTATCTATTTATATTATTTATCTATAGTACACCCTAACCCTAACCCTAAAATGACTCTGAACGTTATCGAAAACTCATGGAATGTGGGTGTGTTGCTGTCCCGCTCCTGAATTCGCTGGTCAGCACTGGAATCGGCAAACATGTTGCGCGGAAGGGTCGGGAAAAATTTGTGATGCATTTTTTCATAATAAAAGTAGAAATCTTCTGATGCAGAAAAGAAAGAAAAGATACGAAAATGTGCAACTTTGGAGATGTGAAATGACAACAAACCAATACTTACCTCATCATGACACTGACAAGTGATAGTGATTCAAAATCTATAATGTGGACAACATTCAGAGATGAAAAGATGAGACGAGAATGTCAAATTCCATTTTCTTGCTGGGTCAGATGAGGGGAAAATGGTTGGGGTGTGTATGTGTGGAGGAGGGGGTGGGGGTGGGAGGGAGGTCAGAACCATAGAGTAGTTCACTTATAACTGAATATTCCACGGTTTTTGTTTTGCTTTTCATTAAACTAATGTTATATATTTATCAGCTCGAATTTTTGTTTTGTTTTGTTTTGTTTTTGTTGGTCAAACTGAACTCACACAAACGTCACGAATATAAATGATCTCTAAATAAATGCTATTTCTATCCATCCCTATGGCATCCTCTTACTTCCTGTTCCCTTCATCACCTATCCCCCCACCCCATTCCCCATCATTCATTTTTCCCTGTTAAGAAAATTCCTACAAATGTCATTATATACATGTTTACAGCTGTGACAATTAACTCCTCTCCTTCTCCACTTTGACTTGCTTCCCCTGTGAGTTTCCAGAATCTCTGATGGTATTTAATGGTCGTGTTCCCTGTCTCCTCCACACAACAGATGCGTACTATTTGTTTGGCTTTGCTCGTCATCTCCGTGGCCTTCGTCTCGGCAAAGGCTGCTCATGTTCAGCAAGAAAAAAGGCTTCTGGATCTTGGTGGGACTCTGGGTGGTGTAGTTGGTGCCGTGGGTGGTGTACTTGATAGCGTCACCGAAATAGTGGAAGGCGTGGTGAAAATTGCGGCGGATCTTCTGGATAGAGTGGACGGCATTCTGGATGCGCTCCTGCAATTTGTCAAAAACGATGTACTCAAACCTCTTCTAGGAAAAAATGGTATCGTTATGGACGCTTTGGGTAGCCTCCTTGGTTCCGAACTTGTCGGAATTCTGCGTCAAGTACCACTGATCAATACGATCCTGAACGTGGCTGAAAAAACGGTGGCCCAAGTGTTGACCGTTGCGTTGAACATCCTTAAGCAAGTGCTGAACGCTCTCAGGGATGTGGACTTGGGGGATTTGACGTAAGTTTGTTCTAAAATGTTTAAGCAGTACACAAACACGCACACACATGTTGGACACCCCGTGACCTGTCAGTGATGTTAATTGTATGAATTATCAACAATCAAAACGTATTGAACAGACTTACACAGACACATACAAATCATTCAAGAAATAACATAATTTCACCAAGTTCGTTGTTCAAGTCAGATCTGAGCAAGTGTCGTACTTGAGTCAGGAACCATTTCCTTTACATTATCTCAGGTTATTTGACCTTTCAACTTTTCAGGGCCGTGCTCAATGCTATTATGAACCTCCCAGTGGATGCCGTCTGTCTCGCCGACAAACTCACGAACATAGGAGTTGCAGCAACGCTTGGCATAAACTGTGCTTAATTTCCTGACAACCGATGAGTAAGTTTACATACATGATTGTAATATCTTTACATCTGAATAGTCCCATTGTAATCTGTAGTGTTATTCTAAAAGTCCATTGTACTTCATGGTGTCATCATAATGGAGAGGGGGAAATAAGGTTGAAGATTGTGCAAATTCGAACAATTATAATTTATGTCCCTTCCTAATATTCGAACATTCTGAAAGTATCCGGTTCTGCTAATCTAACGGTCTACTTTATTATCATTGACATCTAAACCGAAAGGGGACCTAAGGTAGAACAGCAGAAGGAGTCGAATCAGGTAGTAATAGGTCCAGGTGAATTGATATAAATATCTGGGGATTTCCTGTTTCTTGTCTGTATGTAGTTCTAAATCTTGTCAATCACATTTTTTTTTGTTTCAGGAGCCACTGACCGTGTCCCGACGACCAGATTATTTCATGAAATTTGCCAGTCATTCATTTGGACAAATCTTCAGTGTTGAAAAACAAAATAAAACAAAACAAAACAAAAAATGTATCAAAAATCAATAAAGTCGGGAAGTTTAATCTGACGTAATGTTTCCTTTGTTTTCACCATTCTTTGTATGAATGTGTATACATGATATGTTTGTGGGTGTATGTTATTGTTGTTGTTTTATTTGTTGTTTGTGTGTGTGTGTGTGTGTGTGTGTGTGTGTTTATGTGTGGGTGTGGGTGTGAGTGAGTGTGTTTATTTTGTTTTGTTGTTTTATCAGTTTCCTAGTTTGTTTTCATTTCTTCAATTCAAAATTTCTGAAAATAGTAATTACTGTAATTTTGTGTACTCCATAACTAATGCCTTAACTACAACACTTACACTGTGATGTATGATTAGTCCAATAACTAACATACTAACTACCAACACTTATACTATTACATAAACCATACTCTGTAACTAATTCTTGGGCTATCAATACCTACACTGTAACACATAACTGTAGTCCAATAACTAATATCCAAGGAGCTTACACTATAATACTGGAGTGCCGACTGATACCGTCCCCTTAACAAAATACCTTGCGTCTCGCGTGTCAACGCTGGGCGGCTGCGCGCCATGGCCATGAGGGCAAGATCAGGCGTTGCTACATTCGGCGCCCTCACTGAGTATAGTCAGATCATATTAAATCTTTTCTTGTAAACGAACAGGTTCATGACTTCATATATATTTTAAAATTATTGTCAATGGATAATTTTGAAATGAACAAAGACACAATTACATAACTAAATTTCAGTTCGATGACAGAGAGGGAGGGAGAGAGAGAGAGAAAGAGAGAGAGAGAGGTTTGTTTCTTTTAAACTTTACTTACAGGTCTACTGATGGAGAAAGATTAATGTCTTTGTGAGTTAGTGGCGTTGTGTATCCTCATCTTCGTGAATATATCTATCATAGATCAGTCTCTCGTGGTGATGATACATCATGGTGCAGAAAAGCTTGCACGCTTCTTTGATTATTTGGTGGAAGTGGCTGTCTTCTGTCTCAATGTGCTGTGCATTCTTGTCATGCTCCCATATTTCTGATAGGACATGAGAACCAACACTGCATAAGGCATGCCTGGTGACATTCTGAGTAAGATATGGTGTCACTGCTTGGACTGGACCTTTAGGACCTGTGAGGTTTGGGCGGAGCACTTTGTCACACTCATTGATGATTTTAAACATATCATCAGAAAAATGCAAGCCGCCGCAGTTTTTGCGGTGTGTGAATAACGCCTGGGGGCTGCGATTTTCAATGTCCCATGAAGAAGACAAAGCAACTTTGCATTTCACACACTTGATCCGCTCTGAAAGAGTTTTTGTCAAAAAACCGCTAATGTAATACAGTGCATGCTGATGATATTCACTAGTTGAAATGAGGACCTGGTAAAGCATGGAATAACAATGACTAGACAGGACCAAGATGTACACCAAGAACAGAATACAATAGACCTATTATCATGAGATAATGACAGTGTGTATTTCGTTTGGTCTTGAAATAATGAATACGTGGTAACATAAATAACAACGGCCTATTGTGTAGGGCAAGCGCGCGATGGGGGCTATCGAGCTAACTAGGCTTCTTGCCCTCATGGGCATGGTACCTGCATGCTCCACATTCGGCACGCGTGATGTCATCCGTCCGCTCTCCAGTATTATAGTGTAAGCTCCTTGCTAATATCTTAACTATTAACACTTAGACTATCATAAAGTACTGTTCTCCATAACTAATATCTTAACTACCAACACTTACACTATAACATAAAAACCTATATGTTACGGTTAATGTCGCAACTACCAATAATTACGGTAAAGCGTGTAACAGGACAAACCTGTCTGAGGAAACCTCTGAGGATAAGATGGCCGGATAGGATTCGAAATGATTCGAATTCTGGGAAAGGACAAAGCATAGAAACATCTCCAGCGAAATAGGACTGCGCAGATGGTGATGGCTGGGTCCACCCACACACTAAGGAAGACCCAGGACAGCACTGCAAGGAAATCATTGCTTCAGAGCCCACAGGGACACAGGAAGAGAGGTAGCCAGGAACAATATGGGGAAGAGGCATGAAGGAGGATAATTTTTAAGACAGGTGGCTACACATGGAAGGCTTTGGTAGGGCTCGCCCAGGATAGAGACAAGTGGAAGGCTGTCGTTCGTGGCCTATACTTTACTGATTACGGTGAAGGACAATGATGATTATGATGATGATGAAAAACGCAAAAATATTAACACACCACGACAAGTAACAGTACATCAGCTACATGCACTGGCAGTATAACATTTTTTCACCCATCGTTACTAATATATCTCAACTTCCAACACACACTGCAGAACATTTTGATATAATTATCTGCACTAGATGACGCGCCGGGCATTGCTCGGAATAAACCTGTACTCTCTCTCTCTCTTTCTCTCGCCCCCCCCCCCTCTCTCTCTCTCTCTCTCTCTCTCTCTCCCTCTCTCTCTCTCTCTCTATATATATATATATATCTCTCTCTCCATCTCTCTCTCTCTCCTAATCTACAGTCTTGCTTCAGAACTCATGCTTGCCAAGACACTACGCACCAAACCGAACCCTTGATATGTACGATGTACGATGGCATGTGCGATACTGTTACAGAATGGCGCCAAGATGGAGAATGAAAATTAGAACTGTTGACAGCACGATGAAACAATGCGTTTTCTATAAATTGAAAAACAAAACCAATTTTTAAAAAATCCAAACTTCGGTGCACTCTCCACGGTATTTTGGTTACTGTAGGCGGCATAACAAAATAAACCTGTTCCGTTCAAAGGTGGAAAATTTGTTAATTCTGTAATTATATGGATATCACGACTGACATCCCAACTACTGAAAACTTATTGTTTAGCATATTGATATATCTACATACCATGACTACTCTACCAAGTACCAACACTTAATCTAGAATTTATTAATATATCTACTATTAATATATCTACCATTAATATTTCTACCTTTAATATATCTACCATTAATATTTCTACCTTTAATATTTCTACCATTAATATATCTACCATTAATATATCTACCATTAATATTTCTACCTTTAATATATCTACCATTAATATATCTACCATTAATATCATTTCTACCTTTAATATTTCTACCATTAATATATCTACCATAAATATTTCTACCTTTAATATATCTACCATTAATATATCTACCATTAATATATCTGCCATTAATATATCTACCATTAATATATCTGCCATTAATGGACTTCCGGTGAATGGCGAACCGAGGTCGGTCGCGCCGAATTCTGTCTCCGCTTCTATGGTGGTTAATTTAGTAATTGTATGTGCGTGGAGGTGCTACATTCCTATTGTGTGGAACGTATTAATAAGTGGTAAGGTAGCGTGGATCTAAAGATAAGTCATAACCATTCTCATTCATTCTTGTTTAATTATTGAACCCGTTCGCGTGTAACCTTCAGCTAGGAAAAATGGCGTCTACAACTAATGCAAGGGCTGTGCCGGCTTGCTTTGTCCTTGGCAAGGCAATCGTCCCGGACGTCATTAAACCGATCGGAGGCCTCGAAATTTGTAAAGCCTGTGAGCACATTACGGGAGAGGGGATGATTCACGGTGCCCAGAAGATCTCTGGGCTCTGGAGAATCTATCCTCTTTCCTTGGAGGCAAGAAGGGCTCTGGTGATAGAAGGGATAGAGTTAAGGGGGCAGAGTGTCACGGTTCTTGACAAAAATCCATTCGTCGTGCCAGGTGGAGGAGAGCGGCCCACAACGAAATTAATCATTGGAAATGTGCCCATATCGGTTTCCAATAGCGAAATCGAATGCATGTTGAAAACGTTGGGGGTGTCGGCCAGATCAGAAATGAAGGACGAAAATTATAGGGACGAGCAGGGGGGACTGACAAGATTTAGGACCGGTAGGAGATTTGTGTACATAGACCTGCCAGCATCCTCTCTTCCTAAAACAGCCAAAGTGGGAAGTCAGTTCCTAGCTTTTTTATATTATAGAGAGCAGGAGCGAGAGGTGGTGAAGGCAAAAGTAAAAGGTACGACACAGGTGGAGGGGGAGATGGAGAGAACGCAGAAAGACAACCCAGGGGAAGAAAACATATCAAAACAAAACAACACAGAGGTCGAGCCTGACAGTGAGAAGACAAGCGTGTCATCTCATGACAAGGCAATTGAAAGAGCGAGAAGCATGCTCACGAAAAAACAGAGCACACTCGACCTCTTTAGGGGAGGAGTGAGAAGACCGCGTTCGGCGGAAGGTTACGCTAAGCGACAACGTACCTCGAGCTCGGAGAGAGCAAGTGAGAAGAGGAAAAAGGCCGAAAAAATGCGCAAGGATGGAGAGAGTAGTGGAGAGTGTGATCGGGAGACTGGGAGGGGAAGGGTTGGGACCGAGGAAGATCAGACTAGTGAAATCCTGCGAAACAAAAAAATCGACTGGTTTGACCAGGCAAGTGAGACGTAATCAACTCGACTTTGCGGTGTCTATCGGCTCACGGTCTTGGCTTGTATTTACGGACTATGCCTTTCGGATTTATCCCTCTCCCCGATCTTACATCAAGTGTGTAGGCGCTTTTCTCTCTCTCTCTCTCTCTCTCTCTCTCTCTCTCGCTCTCTCTATCTCGCTCTCTCTCTATCTCTAACATTGTCGATGAAGATTGTCTCCCTTAATTGTCGGGGCCTTCATAGACAATTAAAACGCAGATTACTATTCAAGACATTTCTTCAGTATGATATTGTTTGCTTACAAGAAACATATATAACGGAAGCGAAAGCGAATGAATGGATGACAGAATGGACTGGTGAATTCTTTTTCTGCCCAAACACCAATAAGAGTAAAGGACAGATCATCTTAGTAAACAGAACGTTTCATATTGATAAATTAAATTTTCTGCCTTTTGATACACGTTGCATGGGAATTGAGTTTGAAAGGAAAAATAAACTTTATACTGTATTGAACTGTTACGGCCCGGCAAAGTCGCAGGAACGCGAAGGTTTCTTAGAGCAACTAAATGATATTATCAGTGAGATAAACCAGAGCAGTTTAATAGTATGTGGGGACTTTAATATGATTTTAAACAACGATCTTGATATAATTTCGGGCGCACCACACGGAAAGAAAGAAATAGAATTATTCTCTAATTTTGTGAAAACGTGGGATTTATGTGACTGTTGGAGAGAATTTAATAAAGAAACAAAAGAATTCACATGGTCTAGGAAAGAACCGTTAGTGGCAAGGAGACTAGATTATATTTTTTGCTTTAAAGAACTATTGTCATGCACCACAAATGTTGAAATTAAACATGTCGCGTCCACTGATCACCGTGCAGTTACCATAGAAATTTTAGAACATAGTTTCCCGAGAGGCCCCTCCAGGTGGCAGTTCAACGCGTCATACATCAATAATGTTCATTTTGTAAACCATATGAATTTATTTGTATCAAATTTTATTGCAGACGAGGAAAAGAATGATCTAGATCATCGAACAAAATGGGAACTGTTGAAAGCAGCCATACGTTCAGAATGTATGCAATACAGTAAGAGCAATCACATGAAAAAGCACAGTAGACATAAACTGGAAGCAGAGGTAAATGATATCTCAAAGCTTAGGTCGCAGTTCCCGGGTGATAAAATACTGCAGGAGAAGTATGAAAACACTAAAAAGCAATTGGAAATTGAATTATTAGCACAAACAAAGGGAGCAATAATTAGATCTAGAAGCAAATGGATCGAGGAGGGAGAGAAAAACACCAAGTTCTTTTTAAATTTGGAAAAGGCCAGGGGAACATGCAATGTAATAAAACAAGTTAAAAATGGGGACGGTGAAATAATAAGGGACCCACTAAAGATTCTTGGGGAAGCACAAACATTTTATGAACAACTTTACACTAAAGAAGCATCAGTAATAACGGTGGGAGAAAAACTTGATCATTTTTTAGACGGTATAGCTCATGACAAATTAGCTGAGGAAGACAAGAAATGGTGCGATTAAGACATTAGCTTAGAGGAAATGGGAAAGGCATTAAAGTTGCTTAACAACGATTCGGCTCCAGGGACGGATGGAATTACTTCTAACTTTTATAAAGTCTTTTGGCGCCTTTTAAAGAAACCCCTACATGATAGCTATAAAGAATCGATAGAGCAGGGGGAATTATCTGTTAGTCAGAGACGAGGTATAATCACTATGATACACAAAGGCAATAACAGCAGACGAGAAGATCTTACCAATTGGCGCCCCATAACATTAACAAACGTTGACTACAAAATCTTCACAAAAATTTTTGCTTTGAGGTTACAAAAAGTAATAAAAAACATAGTCCATGAGAACCAAACTGGATTTATTAAAGGGAGGACAATTACATCACATATCAGACTCATAGATGACGTCATAAATTATGCAAATAAAGAGGATCTAGGAGGTTTGGTTGTATCAGTGGACTACAAAAAAGCCTTCGACTCAGTGAATAAGGAAACAATATTATTAGCTCTGGACAGATTCAATTTTGGGCCAAAATTCATACATTATATAAAAGCGATACTAACAAACACGCAGAGCTCAGTTAAGAACGGAGGTTGGATCTCCAAATGGTTTAATTTAGAGCGAGGCGTCCGGCAGGGATGCTGTGTTAGTCCTCTGCTATTTGTATTAGTGGTAGAAATGCTTTCAATAAAACTCAGGAATAATGAAGAGGTAAGAGGAATTTTAAGTGAAGGAAATGTAATAGACAAGCTAAAAGTCTTGCAGTATGCAGATGACATGACGCTACTCTTAAAAGATAAAACTGATCTATGTAAGGCACTGAAAGTAATTGAACAGTTTACAGGTATATCAGGGCTAACGCTTAACAGAAAGAAGTCAGTGGGAATGTGGGTGGGTAGAAGTAAACAAAGGGAGGAAAGAGGGGAAGGAATAGCTTGGGTGCAAAAGGGAGATAACATAAAAATACTAGGTATATATTTTAGCGGTGCAATTGAAGCCTCTAAAATCCCACTAAATTGGATAGAAAAAATAAACAGTATTAAGACGTTGATTAGTAGATTGTCTAAGAGAAATCTGTCACTGTATGGAAAGATTGTAGTGGCAAAAACTTTTTTACTATCAAAATTCAACTATATTATCCAAGCCCTGTCTTTGCCACAGGAAACACTGGCTGAAGTAGATCGAATTCTGTTTAAGTTTCTATGGCAAAAAAAGTATTCAAATAAAAGAGCTTTTGAAAAAATCAAACGAAATACATTATGCAGAGAACCAAACGAGGGAGGTTTAGGAGTAATCAGTATAAAGGATCAGCAAAACGTCTTTCTCATAAAAATAATGGTTTAAAGAAATATGTTTACAAAAATCATATCTAAAAATAGGAGTAAAATTAGCCAGTCATTTCTGCAAAAAGCTAGTCAGTTTACCTTATTTAACCAAGTCAGATACTAACGCGAGAGAAGTAAAACAGGTAGGTACAATAAACTCTATTTTTTGGCAGAATGTAATTAAAACATGGTTAGACTTAGAAAAAAGGGATAAGGAGAAAGAAAACGATATTACTCCAAATAGTTTAGGCCGGCAACCTCTGTTTAACAACAGTAATATTAGATTTAGAAATAAGCCACTGTGGATAGAAAAATGGGTCAGAGAGGGAATTAAATATTTGTATCAGATGTTTAAAGAAAACAACTGGAAAACCCTGCAAGATATTGCTGAGATAGTTGGACATTATCCTGGTATCCATTTCGACTACTGGGCAGTTACAAATGCTGTTAAAAAAGAATGGAAGGAAATTTTTGAAAAAACCAGAACGGAAGACAGACCTCCTTTGCATACAGAAGATGACGTAGATGAAAATGCAAAAAATATTTTTAAACTAACGAATAAAGAAATTAGAAAGAAATTAATAAATAACAAAAACGCCACGATCTGTAGCTCGGGTTTCTGGAAACGAAAATACAATGTTGACATATATCCTTATTTTGATAGCGGGTTTAGAGCTTGTAAAGAAACCAGATTGAGGCTCTTACATTTTAAAATTCTACACAATATTTACCCAACGAATATTCTCTTACATAAAATGAAAATAAAGGAAAGTAATAAATGCGAGCATTGTGAGACGCCTGAATTTATAGAGCATTTCTTTTTCCATTGCAGCAAACTAAAAGACTATTGGCCTTATGTGGCCCAGTATATTCTGAATAAAACCGGTAAAAGAATTGAAATAAATGAGAAAATTGCACTTTTTGGAATATTACGTGGGGACTTAAATTACAATGTAAATCAAAATACTATTGATGATATTAACACTATATTAGTAATTGCTAAAATGTGTATCGGTAAAGTAAAGTATGGCAAATCAATGAATCTTAGATTTGCATTTGAGACAGAAATGCAGGTAAGAGAAAAATATCTGAAGGTATATCCGAATAAATAATCAGAGAATGAATGGATGATTGAAACGTGTGGAGAATGTGTACGTGAAGTAAGAGTAGAATGAAAGCAAATAAACTTAAAAAAAAAAAAAAAAGGGCAATGACGAAAAGATGAAAATGCAAAAACTAGTACATGTATTCCAAAGTGCATGAAGTAAAGTAAAATTAGTATACGGCCGTATACTATTCGGTTATTGGCAATATATTATTACAATCTGATTATGATTTGCAGCATATGGCTGATAATAACCTATTTATTTCTTTATTCTTATTTTTATCTCTGTTCCTTTGTTCTTTCTTTTACTTGCCGTTGAGATTTTTATCCATTATATATCTATGATTTAACTCTGGCTGTTTCTCACGCACACCAGAATAATTTGAATATGATGCATCCACTCAGTTTTTTTTTTTTCTTTTTTTTTATATACCAGTTGTTGAAAATGAATTGTAAAAACCGTCAGCTGATAATGAATAGACCAAAAATGGTTCGAGAACAGCCGACAACACATAATTCAGCGACTGACAATTCTGGGACATAAAAGACCTCAATTGGGTCCGAGCCTCAGAACAGTCCTTATAGACAGCCGTATATTTATTTACTTGACTATTTCAGATCATATGCGTACTTTCATACTTATCTATTTATTCATTTAATTAGCCACTTCGAATAGACTTCACTACGTATTTATTTGCGAACTCACTTATATAGATACCTTTTTAAAGTAGTTTTTAAAGGTTTTTTTAAAATCTCAATTATTATATAAATACTAGATCTAGTCCTATTTAGTGATATCCAATCATGGAGTCATGCACGAAATGAATGCACTGCATTTGAATCTGAGCCCAAAAAAAAAAAAAAAAAATATCTGCCATTAATATCACGACAAATATCTCAACTACACCAACACTAATTGTTTAGCACATTCACTTACTAAGCCCTGAGGGATGTGTTTTTGAAATAAACTTGCATTAATTTTGAGACCCAAATATATCTTTGTCATGTTTACTGTGTACCTTGTTTACATATATATCTTAAACTAGCTGAGTTCCCGGCCCTGCCCGGGATAAATAGATTTATTAGTTTCAGTTCTGGGCCATTATTATGGACCTGCTTCATTTTGCCTGTTCCTTTGGCTTTATTTTATTTTTGTTTGTTTGTTTGTTTTTAGATACGTTTTACTGCTCTCCCTTTGCGCGTTGTCGTCCTGCGCGTCCCGCCAGCATCCGTCAAATGGCTATGATTTGCGCGCGGGTTAGTTTGTTTGTTAGTGAACACATCGCAGGAAGTAATAACGTCATGTGTTTATGGAAAAGAAATATTATAATATTTTCCCAGGCATATTGAAAACACAAACCTGTACTTTTGGCCCTGCAGCGTCAATCTCCCAATTCCAGACCCTTTCTTTTTCCTAGTCTAGGCACACTGAGAACACACAAAGTTTCATACTTGATAGTCTAACTCAATCTCATCATTCAAACCAGTCCTAACCGGAAGTTGTTTTGTGAGTGTGACACAGATACCGGAACCAATCTCAATTACATTTGCCGTAAAAATAGATCGAACGTCAATGTGTCGCAACCTAGAAACTAATACAAACATTCTGCGAGTTATTAATTATTTTTTTATTTTCTGTGCCGGCGACACGACAACAGTCTATGCTAAGCGCTGCATAAAGTCTGAGGGCCACCGGATCAGCATTAAGAGAGGAGTAGCGAAAGGCGCGCTGCAATTGTCGTAAAGTTTCACTTTTATTAATATAGATAGTGGCGGGAGTAATTCATTGTGGTGCAATTTTGGCCTTTTTTCTTTTTTTTTTGGCTCGACGCTACAGCCTAAATGACAGTTTCAACGATTAAAAAATTAATTTTCTTAAGTGCCAACTAGTCCAGCCCAATCACTTTTGTATCGAACGATTGTGTTGATTCAAATTTCATGTATATTTAAATAAAAAGTTGTGAAAATGTAAAATACAATGATCTTTGTTTTCGCTCCCTGTACTGTAGTAAGCCCATCGCATCGGATACGATATTGATACGCGTTCAGTTCTGTGCGCTCAATTTCCCTAGAAATGAGTGCGTATTGCTCTGGTGCGCACGTAATCTGTAGTAAGACCGTAGAATATGGGAAGCTTTGTAGGCCAAAAAGAGAGAGATAGAACGGTAGGTTCACAGGTTTGTCCCGGATAGTGCCAGGTATCTCATCTAGTATTTATATATTTATCTATATAGGCCCATTGCGGATGACGTCACTGAGTGTTTTTGTTTTGTTCTTCCGACACCAAAAATGGCGGGTGGATCAACTGATGAGTGTAACTTCGAGAAAAATGCCTCCTGGCTGCATTGCACTCGACTGTTATGACAGAGGTGAAAATGATGGATCCAAGCTGGTCAGATTCCCTACCATCCGTGCAAACAAGGGAAAGGAAGTGAAAGAATTGACCGAAGGTCTCCCATGTGCGTGTACACACGTGTCATTATTTACTGTAGTGAACTATTTTTAGCTCGCCGCCAATTGGTTCGCGACGCCTGAAGTGCTCGCAGTGCAAATCAGCTAACGAATCAAAATCAATGCCACCGTCGCCATGGTTATGAGTCGGTCCTTACAACAAAGATGGCCAATATGCGCAAATGGTGTATACCACGATTTATATCCAAGCTACGAACGCTTAATGCATATAATTATAACGTTGTTCGCCCCTCGCAGGTGTGGATGACCAAGACTTCATATCCTTAACGTCTTATCTGTGTAGTGTGCGAAGATGGCTGATAAGGCCGATCCTTGCCATGAGTTGTCTGTTGCAGTGACGAAACACTGTTGACTGATGTGGTTCTGCTGCCTCTTCTGTACAACCAAAGATACAAAATACCAGTGGCGGACCTACATTTTTGGGAACCTGAAGCTTGAACTGTTACGGGCCTCCTTCGCAACTAGCAACAAAAGTACAATATCCAAAATTCACTCATTAAAAACGTTTTTTCAGGGCCCCTTCGGGATTAGAGGCCCTGGAGCTTAAGCTTCATTCGTTTCATAATAGATCCGCCACTGAAATAAGATGAGATAGCCAGCGCTTTTTGCTTGCACATATTTCGCAGCGCCATCTAGCGGCCAATGCGGGAAAATCATGAACAACCCCTTATTTTACAAAGCCAGTATAGAAAGAATTTTGTTCAGTCTTTTTCAGCTGTCGCTGTAGGCCTTGACTGAAGTCACGTATTTTGTAATGAATGTTGTTCGGGCCGCGCAGTCCAATTCCAAAGCCAAGTCGAGAAAATACTGAGTTGTGCTCAGTGTTCAGCAATGTCTTGTAATGTAAAATATCACGCGCCTCAAACAAGAATCTATTATAATTATAACTTAAATCTCTGAAGTAAAACTTTGGCCTTTTTTTTTTTTTAGTGACAGTGGCACTGTAACAAATCCGCGTCATCAATTTATCATTATATCAAGCATTCTTTCTATGCAATGCGCCATGGGCCCCGCCCCAGATTAAACTGCAAACTGTCTGTACGATTATTTTTTTTATAGAAGCGCGAAGGAGGGAGTGTCTCATCTTATTGTGTCTCTCGTCATTGGTACTGTCACAAATCCCAGACTGGGAGATGCAATAAGTATAACAGGACAACAATCACGAACGAACATGTATAACACTTAACAGAACACCCCATCAGACTCACACATTTATTAAACATAAATATAAAGATAACAATGCAATGACATACGTTAGATCACTTAATTAAACTGCCGTCCACGGCCTTCTCCCGTAAGCACACTTCCTCGGGTCCACAACCCGGTAATTACTCTAAAGACACCTCGGCCTCAGCCTCTCCACTCAGGGTCTTAATGACACACTAATATTCTTTCACTCCACAGTCTCTCAATAGCGCCTCCCTACGGCAATACACCTTAGCCTCCTATACACTTCACGTGGCCATAACACGTTGATACTTCAATTCACACAGTAATACATCCATGTCACTAATACATCCAGCTCTTTCTCACTAAAAATAAATTCTTTGCGCCAGTCTTAACACTCACCTCGTCTTCTTTCATCTTTGTCTCGTCTTCTTTCCTCTCAAAATTCCAACGGCGATGGGCGAGTGCGTTGGCAGCAGGTTTGGATAGACTGGAAGCTGTTAGCACAGACCTACACGTTGGTGACTGTGGGCTATGGTCGCTTCATCGTCGATTGAAGTGGAGGCGTGGGGAGGCAGCACCCACAGTAGCTGAGCAGCCTTATTTAAGGATAGCACTGCTCACCTCAACTGAGGAAGGGGCTAGAAAAGGTGCCCTAAAGAAAGCCCACTTCACATCACCCTGACTGGTATACCGCGACCAGTGGGGATCCCTTTTTGCGGTCGAAACAAAAAGAAATTCAGCTTACTCAGGCTAGGAGCCTGGAATATACGCACACTACAGGACAACTCAAACAACCCGGAAAGACGCACTGCACTTATTGCCATTGAGCTCAGCAGGTACAACCTGGACATAGTGGCACTCAGTGAGACCAGAATCCCTGATAGTGGCCAACTCAAAGAGCTCAGTGGTGGATACACCAGGCAAGGGTGCAGTCGAACCGAGACAGCATGGTGTTGGGTTTGCAATTAAAAATGACCTTGTCAGAAATTTGCAGTCCATGCCAATTGAAATAAATGACAGGCTAATGACACTCAGGATCCCAGTTGGGAAAAGCCAGTCAGCCACCCTCATTAGCGCATATGCGCCCACCATGACAAACCCAGATGAAGTCAAAGACAAGTTCTATTCTGATCTAGAATCTGTCATATGCTCTGTCCCGGCAGCTGATAAGCTGATTCTCTTGGGGGACTTCAATGCTAGGGTTGGCTCCGAAATCTCAGCGTGGCCAAATGTTTTGGGCACTCATGGAGTTGGTTCATGCAATAACAATGGGTTGCGTTTACTTTGTGCGCTGAATTTGGCCTGTTCATTACCAACACAAATTTTAGTCTCCCCGTGAGAAACAGAACGTCATGGATGCATCCCCGCTCAAAGCATTGGCATCTCATAGACTATGTCATTGTGAGGAAGACTGACAGAAAGGATGTCCTTGTAACAAAGGCGATGTGTGGTGCCGAGTGTGGAACTGACCACAGACTCATTGTTTGCAAGCTCAGACTAACATTGAGGCGCAATAGACGCCCTCAAGGGAAAGCGCCACCTAAACGCCTAAATGTTTCAAAACTCTGCTCAGCTGAGAAACAGAGCGAGCTCTCATCAGAACTCTCCTCAAAATTGGATTGCGTGACTTTTGACCCTGAGAACATTGAACAGAGCTGGACTGACCTAAATACGACTGTGCACTCTTGCGCCAGCAGCACAGTTGGTTTTCCTGTCCGCAAGCACCAGGACTGGTTCAATGATAATGATAATGAAATCAAAGTGCTCATCAAAGAAAAAAATAGTCTCATCCAAGCTCACTGCAGTGACCCCTCTTCCACAGCAAAAGCTGATGCACTGCGTGCATGTAAGGGTGTACTCCAGAAGAAGCTGAGGAAAATGAAAAATGACTGGCTTGAAGAGCGAGTAAGAGAAACTCAGAAATATGCCGACACAAACAACACTAGAAAGTTCTTTGAGAGCCTCCGAGCTGTGTTTGGACCATCCCGCTCTGGCACTACGCCACTTCTTGCGTCAGATGGTTCAACACGCATTGTTGAATTGAATGCCATAATTCAGCGTTGGGCAGAACATTTCGGAGGTGTGCTAAATCGGCCATCAAATATAAATACTGAGTCCATTGACCGCCTCCCTCAGACTCCTATTAATGCAGCTCTTGCCAAGCCATTCACAGCAAATGAGACCCGAACTGCCACAAATCAGATGTCCTTTAACAAATCACCAGGCGTGGATTCAATTCCTGCTGAGGTGTATGCCTTCGGTGGAGAAAAGCTTATTGAAAGGTTGACCGAGTTGTTCAATCATATGTTGAAAGCAGGGAAGCTGCCACAGGACTTCAAAGATGATTCAATCATCCATCTGTACAAAAACAAAGGGGACAGCCAAGTCTGTGACAACCATCGGGGAATCTCTCTACTTTCAATTGCTGGAAAAATATTGGCAAGAATGCTTCTGAATCGCCTTCTTGATCACCTCTCGTCAAATGACTTGCTTCCCGAGAGCCAATGTGGCTTTCGTAAAGAGAGGGGAACGGCGGATATGATTTTTGCTGCCAGACAGATTCGGGAAAAATGCATGGAACAAAAAAAAGCGCTGTATATCACATTTGTTGACCTCACAAAAGCATTTGACACAGTGTGTCGTGAAGGCCTCTGGAAAATCTTGGCGAAGTTTGGGTGTCCACCCGAATTCATCACAATAGTGCGCCAGTTTCATGATGGCATGCAAGCTGCAGTCAAAAGCAACGACAGTGTTTCAGAGCCCTTTGCTGTCACAAATGGGGTAAAACAGGGTTGTGTCTTAGCCCCAACTCTGTTCAGCATCATGTTCTCTGCAATGCTACAAGAAGCCTTTAGCTCTCCTCCTCAAGGGGTAAGCATCAAGTACCGAACTGATGGCAGTCTATTCAACCTCAGGAGACTTCAGGCAAAAACCAAAACCAAAAGTACTCAAGTCTGTGACCTACTATTTGCTGATGATTGTGCACTTCTGGCACACGATGAGGATAGCATGCAAAACTGTGTTGATAAGTTCTCTAGTGCCTGTGACAACTTTGGCCTCACAATAAGCACAAAGAAGACGGAAGTGCTCCATCAGCCTACTCCAGACGACAAGTATCCTGTGACCCCAAATATCAAAGTCCATGACAGTCTTCTGAAGGTGTCGGAGAACTTCACCTATCTTGGCAGTACACTGTCTTCCGCGGCTCGTGTTGATACTGAAATTCTCTCAAGAATCAGCAAAGCCAGCTCTGCATTTGGCAGGCTTCGAAAGAGAATGTGGGATGTTGCCTGCATTCGCACAGACACTAAGCTGAAAGTGTACAATGCTGTGGTCCTTCCCACCCTACTCTATGGGGCTGAAACCTGGACAGTGTACCTATCGCATGCCAGAAAGCTAAATCACTTTCATCTGGCCTGCCTTAGAAAGATCCTAAGGATCAAATGGCAGGATAAAATTCCAGACACTGAGGTCCTCAATCGTGCCAAGGAATTGAGCATCATCTGCCACCTGAAAAAAATTCAGCTACGTTGGGCAGGACATGTTGTCAGAATGCCCGACTCCAGACTCCCTAAGCAAATCTTCTTCTCTGAGCTCTCCAATGGAACGAGGAATGTTGGGGCCCCAAAGAGACGTTACAAAGACACTCTCAAGCAATCACTGAAGGCCTTTGCCATTGATGTGAGTGAGTGGGAAAAGCTCTCGCTTGATCGTGCAAATTGGAGGGCGGCCCTTACCAGAGGCAGCAAAGCATGGGAAGCTGACAGAGTCCAGCAGGCTATCAAAAAAAGAGAACGGCGCAAGAAAAGGCCCAGTGGTACTGAACCAACGGAGCACTCTTGTCATTTATGCGGAAGGGTCTGCAGGGCAAAAATAGGACTTATCAGTCACATGAGAAGCCATAAGTCATGAAAGAACAGTTTTTCGATTCTGTCCTCTGTGTCCTTTAGTTCTTTTTATTGTCCATGTGTTGAAATTCTCAACAATTTCTGTTCTTTATTCCTCTGGTGTTGTTAAGGTCATCATCATACCTGATGGACGAACTATTATTATTATTATTACATCCATGTCACCGTAGTACATCTTAATAGCACATTACAAGCATATATACATCCCTGTCGGTGGCCAGACTGCCACGACTCATGTGCTGCGACTGTCCTACACGACAGCGTCACTCCTGGCCTATGTGTGGCCTTCGGCCCTATGCTGGCCTATTCCCTGTGCTCACCGACGCGGCTCTTCGGCCCGTCCCCGACACCTACAAGAATAACATTACATTGGTATAATACCATACCATTTCTAATCACTTCACCCCTCATTACAACTCATGAAACGTACACACAATAGTTCACATTTCACTCACCAAACCTCTTACGGTAACACACCTCCACCGTAGTACACAATACTCACTCTCGCTACAAATCCATGAACTCAACTTTCATCTATCGCTCATGGCGCACATTGCTATATACAGTATCAAGGACTTCCACATTCCTCACATATACTTATTTACATCATGGTCATAGACGAATATAATACATCAATCATAACTATTATCAATCATCGTTTCACCTACCAGTCATCACTGGAAAAAACTCTCTCACTAGTCTTCCGACTGCTCCCCTTATGTTCGCCCTCTAGGGCTTTCTCTTGCGTCCGCTTGCTAAGGACGTCTTAGTGTGCAGTGATAGTAATACAGCGCTCTCGCCTCATTCAGACCCCCCCCCCCACTCACACATGCACGCTTTCCCTTACCCCGTGGGTTAACTTTATTCTAACTCTCTTCTCGTAACTACTGATCCTCGCTCACTCGCTCGTGACAGGTACAGCGACGTCTATGAGCTGCTGCACACACGCTGACACTCAAGACTTGATCAGGGCTCACCAGGCTGAACAGTCGTGTCTTTTGTATTTTTGTATTTTGTATACTTCTTTAATCCCATTTGAGAAATTTGCCTTTAGAAGTGTCATTGCAGCCAAGTTACAACTGCAGCAGACTTGTCGTCGCCACAGTGCAGCGCCGGTCAGCGGTTCCTTTTTTTATGGGCGGAGGGGGGGGGGTGATGGTAGGGATTAATTTGTTTGTTGGTTTTTTTTTATCGGCCTCGTTAGACCTGCCCTTTTCTTCTTCCAACTGCCAAGGTATTTTTAACATGCCCAACATGCACACGGACCATCCGGGTTTTCCAACCTTGCCTGAGAAAACTAGGTGCTCGATCCTGCCCACCATAGGATTGAGACAAGAAAATATGAGAAAAATCCCAAAATCTAACCCTGTAACTCCGACATGACAGGCGAACACCTTGCCTCAACGTGCAGCTACATCCAAGGTTTCGTGGTTGATGCTACGGCTTTTCAAGGAAACCTTTAGAATGTTCCCGAATCGGTTTCTCTGGCCTCTGTGAGAGCCATGGTTGCTGTGGTCCCTCAACGTGAGCGAAATCGCCCCCCCCCCCCACACACACACACATTTTGAGTTCCAGGAAGGAAGCTAAAACGACGAAAGGGATGATGGGGGCTGGGGGGGGGGCGGGGGCGAAGACGGGACTGGGTGACAGTTAAGAGGCAAACACCTCATACCTTAATGGAGACAGAGGTTCCTCTGTATGATTCACAGATAGCATCTCGTAACCTACCAGTAACCATCTCAGTGACTCTTTCCACAGGATCTGCGTCTTGTGAAAGTTTTGTTGTTTTTGTTGTTGTTGTTGGTTGCATCTGACGAAAAGCGCTTTCCGTTTTTGTTCATAGTATCAGAGTGATCAATACATTGAGGCAATACTAAAGATTTGAAAAATCAAAATCATAATCTTTATAAAGCGGGGTGTTGATGATAATAAAATAATTATGTATTGTGATTTCATATGGAAGGTGGGGGGGGGGGGTGGTCGGAGGGGTGGAAGAAACTTGAGACGAAAAGTGCACACCTATTTTTCTTATATTTCCTTTGTAAATTTGGGAAGACCCTATCCTGCTAAGCCCGGACAGACACAGTGAATTTCCATCACTGTTTCTTTACTGTGCATTTTACTGGCAGCATTTGACTGTGTATGGCCGGGCTTAATATGATACCTCCCCTTCGGCAAGAATCAGCCATCAAGAGCCGTCCTGGATTGCCGTTATATCTTCAGGCCTGAGACGGGACAGATGTTGTTGTATTCAGACTTAACAGGTTCACGTAATCCAATTTCGACGTAATTATGAGCACATTTTACCACCTCAGAATGGCGTACCAGATTAGTGTCAGAATGAGTATGTCCATGTCCATGTACGATGTTAATGAAACACATTTTATGACGATGACTGTGTATGGCCTTGTTTCTTTTTGTTATTTTGAATGTATTAGAAAAGGGACCGTCCCTATAGAATGTACGCTCGATTTGGGGCAATTTAACCTCAGTGGCGCACAGAGGCGTTGTGATGGCCGATCAAGCCAGGGGCAATTACTTGACTATATGCCTCAAGACTTAAGTACAGGGCCTGGACACCCCATGATTGGATGCCCCCTTAAATGGATACCCAGGGCTGCCGCCCCCACAGCCACCTTTCTGCACGCCGCCGGGGGCTTGGCTTCAAACCCACTTCTTTATAGCGGCCCACCGCCAAACAGAAGGGTGGAAGTTCAGAAACACGACATGTATATTCTGAACTTTTAAAAAAATTTAATGACATTTTGCATATGGACGAATCAAATGTCACTGTTTGATTAGAGACAAAGCGTTTCTTCGATTTTTATTTAGATCTAATTCTTCGAGTAATTTTGTTTAATAAACAGAACATAAGACCAACCTCTGTAATTTATTACCTTTAGTAAAAGCGTTCGTCAGCTCCCATTTACCTTCCTTCTCCACCTGCCGCTCCTCCTGTTTTCATACGGTGATAGCAAAGGACCACTAGTATTTTCTTACTATGGAACAAAAACCCCGTACTGTTTTCATACTGTGGGGGCAAACCCCTCAAAGAGTTTTCATACCACGGAGGTAAAGCTTCTCCTCGAATATTGTTTTCATACTATGAGAAGGGGGGTAAACCCCAACCCCACCCTCCGTGCTATGTCATACTATGGGGGCAAAATCCCCCGGTACTGTTTCCATACAACGGGGGCAAAGCTCCTCCTTGTATTGTTTGCAAACTTTGGGGGTAAAAAGGTCTCCCTCATATTGTGCCCATACTATGGAGAGGGGGCGCAAAGTTTCTCCTATACTATGTGATACTATAGGAGCAAAGCCCCCTCGTACTGTTTTCATACCACCGAGGCAAAGCTCCCCTTGTATTTTTTTTTATGGGTAGTAGTAGTAGTAGCAGTGATAGTCGTTCTAATGCTACTGCTGCAGCTGATCATGGTGATGGTGGTGATGACGCCGATGATGATATTGCTGAAGAAGTGAAGAAGTCTTGATAACGATGGAGATGATAAAAACTGTCATACCTCAAACTCACCGCAATATTAAGAAGTCAATATAAAACTCGAATCACGAAGATAATTATAATTATTTGCATTCGGCGGCATATTGCAGATTGCTTGTTCAGATAGCAGGGGAGTTCCGATACAAAAGTGTTAATTTCTCACCGGCGTCGAAGATTTAACACTCTTAAAATGGCAATTTTGAAAGAGAAATTCCCACATTTGCACTATAAAACTTACGTCATTTCTAGTCTGGGGCATCTTCACTCCCAGTAGTGACTTCCAGCGATCAGCGAACCAGTTCACTCATCTCAAGGTATTATTTCTTTTAATTTTCCATAAATATTATTGCAATTTTTTTTTTAGTTTCCTTTGTGTCGCTGGCTGATTAGCCCCTCAACATTTCTGTTGACGAGCACAGTATGATCCGATGGCGTGTTCACTTAACTGCCGGTTGATCTGAATCCGAAAGAGGGCTAGGCGCTTCAATGAACCTAGAAAATAATAGCTAAACACTGAACACAGCTCAGCATTTCTGTATCCGGCTTCACTGGGAAACATTCTTACGCTAGCATTTCCTGGTTTGATTTAGTTTTTGTTTTTGTTTTGTGTACATGAGCTCAGGACTAAATTTAAAAAAAAAACCAAAAAAAATCACGGGTGAGTAATTAGTATGCCAATCAGATTCCAGTAAATAATGAGCTAAGGACTAAATTTAGAAGACAGTTATATAATTATATCCAAGTGGTGACTTTGCACTTTACCGTTTGTAGAACGGGACAAGTGCGACTTCGGTTGCAAATGGCCCGAATGTCTGTCTCTTTCTTTGTTCAACCGTTTGTTTTTAAGTTGTTGGTGGTTGTTTTGTTTTTTGGGCACATTATATTTTTTCCTAGAGCTATTAATACTTAATGCGTTCAGCTATGTGAACTTTTCCCCATACAATGGGGACAGTGCATTAAAATACTCTGAATCGTGTGGGAGACAGTGAAACACGGGAAGACCTGGTTTTATAGAATCTATGGGAGAGACCCGGCCCTAGAATCACGGAGAGAGAGAGTTGGTAGAAACATTCCACAGTGAATGTTGTTACGCCTCCCTCCCACCAAGTTTTTTGCAAGGGGATACGTATTTTAAAGCCTTTTGTGACCCCAGAGCTAGAGAGCTCTTCCCGATATACTCCTAACAACAGCCTTGATTAATGATTCTTTCAGATTTTCTTTTTTGTTTTTATCCTGTTTTTTGGTTGAAAGAGGGGGGGGGGGGTTGTCAGGTTAGGGATTCGATAAGCCTTTACATAAGATTTAGGGTTAAGGATAAGGACGGGGTTAGAGATAGGGTGTATACGTATGCGCTCCTAGAACAAAACGCTTGTGGTGTATACGTACATATATATAACAACGGTCATCACTAATAAAAATCACTTGTCGAATCCGTAGATGCCAAAATAAGATGTACCATCCCTTTTTGTTTTGTTCTATTTTGGAAGAGAGAAAGAAAAACCATCCTTAACATAAATGACTTCTTCCTCTTCCTTCTTTCTTCACTAAATCTGATCAAAGCGACTGATTTAGGGTTGAGGACAGGGAGGGGGTTAGGGATAGGTATGTGTATGTATGCGCCCCTAGGGCAAAACGCTTCTGACGCGTGCATTTTTATAGCAACAGCCGTTTACATTATAAGCCATTGCTAAACAGTGAACATAACTCAATATTTTCTCTATTTTGCTTTGTAAAAACTACGCATCTCTGACAACTTTCTTTAAGAATATCTGGTGCCCGGGAGGGTCGGGCAAACTTTGTGATAAATTTGTCATAATAGAAATCTTTTGATGTAGTAAAGAGAGAAAAGATACGAAATGTGCAACTTTAGAGATGTGAAATGACACAAACCAATACTCAACTTTTCATGACACTGACATGTGACAGTCTATAACCGAGAGATGAAAAGATGAGACGAGGATTTCAAATTCCATTTTCTTGCTGGGTCAGATGAGGGGAAAATGGTTAGGGGCGGCGGGGGAGGGGGGGGGGGAGGTCAGAACCATAGAGTTGTTCACTTATAACTGAATATTCCACGGTTTTTTTTGCTTTTCATTAAACTAATGTTAAATGTCCATCAGTATCAGCTCGAATTTTTGTTTTGTTTTGTTTTTGTTGGTCAAACTGAACTCACACAAACGTCACGAATATAAATGATCTCTAAATAAATGCTATTTCTATCCATCTGTCAAGACCAGATTTAATTCATAAGAGTAAATTTTTGCGAGAGCAGTAAGTAATTTTTAGAAACGTAATTATTGTACGAGCCAGCATAACTTGGCCTTGAGCTGGTCTCGTAAACAATGTGTTTTGAACAGTTTTTTCCCTGATAGATAGACAGAAGGTGGGGAAGGATAGAGGGACAGCGTAGGTGTGCATGACTGAGCACTTGTTGTATCTCGTGTTTTGAACTAGGGGTAGTAAAGAGGGAAGGGGTGAGTAGGAATTGAATGTTATTGAGACGTCTGTTGGCGTGCGGAGAAGCCGTGGTCCAGAGTGGAGGCTCGGGGTTTTGAACATGTTAAGAATTTATTGCTATAAAATTTATATTATATTGTATTGAAGTAATTCGACCTTTGATGTCGACCCGGGGTCGTTGCGTAGGGCTGTTGCTTGGAATAACTCGGTTCGGCAGCTGAGCTGGAGGTGGTTGCACCAATCACAATCCAGGAATTAGACGGTAAGCTGCAGATGCAGTCCAGTATTTAAGGCCATGCAGAACTTAGTTCTGGGCCACATGTAGAAAATCCATTTACGAGGTGGACGGCGATAGTCCTCAGCCAGATGAGGGACATGGAGACGCAGTTGAGCAGTCCATTGTGAGGGGCCTGATTTAAAGCTCCAGAGCCTAAGCTACTTGGTTTGATATAAACCCACAGCGTTTACATCCAGCGCTCTCACTCTCAGTGAGGGCCGCATGGTGAGAGTCTATACTAATTTGTAATGATGAAAGTGAACCGTTCTACTTACTTTTGAAGACAGTTTCAGAGCTACCGCCAGACAACGCATGGTTGTACAAGCATTCTCCATGGCGTGTCTAGAGGAAATGTCCACATCATAACATGTCTCATTGAATTAATAGAATTTAAACTGTTATATCCGTCGCCACGTGCGCGGATTCTATTTGCCATATAACTCATATGACCTGCAAGTAGTTAGATTGAATTCGTTAGTCTTTATAAAAGCTGTAGTGCCATTAGTTAGATTCAGTTGCCTTTGAATTGATATATATATTTATAATTATATTTGTTACATTAATTCCTGTAATTAAACTGCTCTACAGTTCTGCTAAAATTGAAAGCAATTGATTTATTTAGTTTCTAGAGTGCAAGTATTTATTTTTGTGTGTTCGTCGATTGTGGGAGCGGACCTCGAAAGAGTGTCAGTCGAAATATCCCCATGTAACCCACATCGCGACACTGGAGGGGACACTACACACCATTGTTTAGTTTATAGTTTATTTAGATTAGAGTATATCGTTTTTCTCTTTGATTAACTTTTGTTTTTTTTTCAGTTTCAGTGCTCACGTGGTCTTCACGTTGAGCTACTTTAATTACTTCATTGTATTTAGTTTTGTATACTGCTTTCTTTCATTATTTGTTCCACATATTTCCGGCTCTCCCATTGACCCGAGGATCGAGGCCAAGGAGACTTCAACATAACTAAACGAAGAAAGACAAACGTACTGACTGTGGTGTACGCAAGGGCTAAAGGAATCTCCACCAGTTCCTTGAGTTAAGTGATTCCATCCTTAATATCGTCTGCGTTAAGGAGTTGAGTGTTCCTCCTTCTGTTTTACAGGCTCATTTTACTTTTTCTCTGTGTTTAGGAACCCACGGGCGGTGGCGAGGGCGTTCTTACGTGTGCGTGTCCTCTGTGCCAAAGTGGTGGCTTGGTCGCCGATTTTGCCGTTTCGACGACAACGTCTGCGGTCTCGCAACAACCAGTGGTGATTAAAACAGTGAGGATTCGCATTCGTGAGAATAGACTTTGATAGGGATCTGTACATTTTGTTTAGATTGTAGCGTTTCTATCTTCCTCGTTGTTTTAGGAAGACGTCTCTCTTGTCCTCTTCTTAATCCTATCTGTAAATATGTTCAGACTGTAGAGTTTGTTATTGTCCGTCTTTTCTTGTTAGTCTAGCGTCGAGTTTCGTGTTGTTGTTTTTTTATTACACCTTACGTACATTGTAATTATACATTCCTTTTCTTAAATATATTGCCTGTGTGAATCATGCGTCAATGTTGACGCATTGATTATATTCTCTGGTTGTTGTGACGAGTAAGGCTCATAGGCCGGAAGTTAAATATATTGTTGGGAATAGAGATTCCCCATTCAAGCGCAGTTGTGCACCTGCCTTGAATCTTCAGTAACTAAGTACTGAAATAGTAGTTCTTAAAAAGAACTTCAGGTAATAGAATTTACCTCGGAATTTAAAATATACGATAGCTATATAAAGATAGCTGTAATTTTAATCAACGAAATAAAATTGTCGTTGATTTATACGTCATAAACATTAGTACGCAGTGATAACAGTAAGGACACTGCAAGTTGTATAACGAAGGAACAGTGTTGGTAATTCGTCGTTCTTAGTAGCGGCCACCCGACGAGGTCAATTGGCCTCAGGGATAATTGATAACTTCAGGTTAATAATTAAGATTGTTATTTTAATCGGATAATCGTAAAGAATACAGTGCTAACATAGTTCACTGTACGCAGGTTATCGCGTGAAGGATCCGGATACCTGACCTTTATCAATACTAGATCTCATATAGAGACTTATTCGGAGTCTTAACCATAATGACTGATTACTCTGCCTATATTAACGCGGCGAAGCTGTTGGGCGTCCCCGATGATCAGCTACCCGCTTGGTGCGAAAGGAAACAAAAGGAAGACCAAGAGCTGGCTCGAGAGGAGCGCGCCGCAGAACGAGCCGAGAAGGCCGAGGAACGCGAACGAGAAAGAGAAAAAGAACGACACGAAAGAGAAAAAGAAGAACGAGAAAGAGAAAAAGAAGAACGAGAAAGAGAAAAAGAAGAACGAGAAAGAGCTGAGAACGCGGCTCAAAGAGAGCATGAAATTTTTCTAAAGAAACTAGAATTGCAGGCCATCCAGCCCACCGCGGCTCCTCTAGCATCCGCGAATAATGTTAAAACTAAGCCGAAGCTACCGACCTACAATGATAAGATCGACCACATCGATTCTTACATCCATCGCTTTGAGCTCCACGCT
Organism: Onchidella celtica; assembly: GCA_963931925.1. Taxonomy (NCBI): domain Eukaryota; kingdom Metazoa; phylum Mollusca; class Gastropoda; order Systellommatophora; family Onchidiidae; genus Onchidella; species Onchidella celtica. The sequence goes on along the minus strand of OZ007579.1, from coordinate 23,498,652 downwards.
GTAGCCGCCGGTTGGGACCGCACGGAATGGACTTCGTGCCTTGCAAATTTATTGACTGGTCGTGCGCTTGAGGTATTTCATGGCCTCAATATTGAAGATTCTAAAAACTATGATGTCCTTAAAAAGGCTCTTCTCAAAAGATTTCAACATACAGAGGACGGGTTTCACCAACGATTCCGGACGTGTAAACCGGACCCATCCGAAAACTTCTCTACGTACGTTGATCGATTAAAGCACTACCTCGACCGCTGGATTCAGTTAGCCGGCATCGCTGACGGTAGCTTTCAAGGGCTGTACGAGCTAATATTAAAGGACCAAATTTATAACGCGTGTCACCCTGATCTGGTGTCCCACCTTAAAGAGTGGGCACCGAAAACATTAATAGAAACCACGTCGTTGGCGGAGCAGTACGCTTCTGCCCATCCCAATCGTTCGCTGGCGAAACCAAAAACAAGCGAACCCTTTTATGCCGGAGTCAGTGGTGCTCCACCTGCGGGAAGTAGAAATTCCCGTCCTACTAATCGCCAGACACCGTCTCCGAGGGCATACTCCCAACCGCCACCGAATCGATCGCGCGGTTTTCCGCGACGTGCTGGACCACCCACTGGACCACAAGCGCAAAATTTTTCTGGTCCACCGCGTCGGGATAATTGCAAGGGCTTCCAGTATCAAGGCCCACCATGCCCACCTCCTTGGGCATATTTTACTACTCCATATAACGCGCCTCCAATGCCACCCCAACGTAACGTGAATATTATCAGGTGCTATCGGTGCAATAGACCTGGGCATATATCAAAGGATTGTAAAGTAAAATTCGAGGCTGCGAATGCTTGCACTGTCGTAGTTCCGGCTGCACAGAATGTCAGCCCCGTCGAACTCACGTCGCCCATGACGGGCGCCGTCCCGGTGATGTCGGCCCTTCATCAGCACGGGTCATTGACATTATATAAAGGTCATGTAAATGCCATACCCGCGTCCGTGTTACGGGATACAGGATGCACCACCATAGGTGTCCGGGAGTCTTTGGTTCGACCGACCCAACTTATTGAACAAGAGACAACATGTATTACTTTTGGGGGCTCCGTCGAGCGTTTCCGACTCGCGGAGGTCTACGTCGCCACGCCATTTATTACCGGTGTCGTAACGGCGTGTGTTTTACCGAATCCGGTTGCCGATTTAATAATTGGTAACTTACCACAGGTGAACGATACACCTGACGGCGACTTGAACATCTGGACAGAAGAAGTTGCGTGTGTAATCACCCGACAACAGTCAAAGCGTCCACCGGATAGTAATTTAGCGACCCCCGTTTTTGATTTCAATGTCACGCCTTCCATTTTTTACAGAGAACAACAAAACGACTCTTCACTTCAACCGCTGTTTGCGAGGGTTCAACCTCAGAATGGAAATGCCTCTCCATTCCTTATTAAGAATAAATTACTTTATAGAAATTTCAGAAATAAACGCGACGCCGTCGAACAGCTGGTAGTTCCTAAGTCGTTCCGTCGTGATATTTTGCGTCTCGCGCACGACACTTCCTTTTCAGGCCACCAAGGTTCAGCCAGAACCAAGTCACGAATATTGGCACATTTTTTTTGGCCTGGAGTATACGCGGACGTCAACCGTTTTGTGGCGCGCTGCGATGTGTGTCAAAAACGTACACCCAAAGGTAAGGCATCGCGCGCGCCCCTACAGGAAATGCCTCCAGTCTCAATCCCATTTCAGCGGGTCGCGATTGACTTGGTGGGCCCTCTTACTAAATCAGATAGGGGCCACCGTTTTATTCTTTCGGTCATCGACTACGCGACGCGCTGGCCTGAGGCTATTCCCTTGAAAGACATTACGGCTGACCATATCGCTGAAGCGCTTATGACTATTTTCTCGCGAGTCGGATTTCCCGGCGAGATTCTTTCCGACAGAGGTCCACAATTCACCTCTGAACTATATAAAAAGGTGCTGGAGTTAGCGGGCATTAGGCAGAAATTAACGTCCCCCTATCATCCGCAATCAAACGGTTGTTGCGAGCGGTGGAACGCGAGCATGAAGGCAATGTTAGCCCGCGTATCTGCCGATAGACCAGGAGACTGGGACCGTCAGCTCCCCGCTATTCTTTTCGCCTATAGGGAACTCCCGCACGCGTCCACGGGTTTCTCCCCATTTGAACTATTATACGGACGTAAACCACGTGGCCCGATGGCCATTCTTAGTCAATTGTTCACCGGTTCGGAAACCGATGATTATGATACGCGCTCCGCGTATCAATATGTTGTCGATCTCCGACAACGAATTATTAATGCATGCAAAACCGCTCTGCAATTTGCATGCGCTAGAGCGAGTTCTTCAAAATTTTATCGCGATCAGGGCGCCCAAATGCGCGCCTTAACCGTCGGAGATCTGACACTTGTACTTTTGCCTCAAACGCAAAATAAACTCCTTCTAACGTGGAAGGGACCATATAGAGTCCAAAAGAGACTCTCCAGAGTCAATTACTTGATAGACATCCGCGGGCAGCAAAAAGTATTCCATATTAATATGCTCAAAAAGTACCTGCCTAGCGATGATCGTCGTCGAGGCGACTCCGTTCATGTCATCGCAAGGGCCAACGCGGCTTTAGTTACTGTCGACGACGAGGACCCGTTAAGTATCGACAGATCCTTGCCCATATTACAAGCCTCCGAGAGCATCAGTGATATTAATATCAGTGATGAGCTTACGCCGTCTCAAAAACAGGACCTTACGGACCTGCTCCAAGAATTTGCGACAGTGTTCACTGACCTGCCCGGTTGTACGTTTTTAGTCCAACATGTAATACGACTTCAGACAGACGTACCAGTGTTTGTAAAACCGTACCCGTACCCGCTGCACGCTCACGAAACAATAATCACCGAGGTACGTGCAATGTTACAATTAGGCGTAATAGAGCGGTCTACAAGCCCTTATTGCTCGCCCATTGTGTTAGTCAAGAAGAAAGACGATACCGTGCGCTTCTGCATTGACTATAGAAAGCTCAATGCTATTACCATCTATGATGCGGAACCCATTCCCAATCAGGAGGACCTTTTCGCGCGGTTATCTAACGCCACTATCTTCTCTAAAATAGACTTATCCAAAGGATATTGGCAGATTCCTCTCGAAGAGGATAGTAAACAGTATACAGCCTTTCAAACCCCTTTGGGTTTAATGCAATGGAAATATATGCCTTTTGGACTGGTTACTGCACCAGCAACTTTCGCGCGCATGATGAACATCTTATTAAATGAACTGCGCTGCGTGTTATCCTACTTCGATGATATATGTATTTTTCAGACCGATTGGGCTGGCCACTTGATGGCCCTTCGTGAAGTCTTTGCCACTCTTCGCCGAGCTGGCCTTACCGCGAGGCCCAGTAAGGTCTTCTTGGGCTATTCCCACATAAACTTCTTGGGTCATACCATAACCCGCGGGGTTCAGACTCCAGACAATCGCAAAATATCCACTATTTTGAAACTTCAACCCCCTAAAACTAAAAAACAAGTCCGTAGCTTGTTGGGACTTTTGAATTACTACAGGAAGTTCATACCAAACTTTTCTTCCCTTTCAGCCCCGTTATCTGATCTAACGAGGAAGAATTTTCCAAATAAAGTCGTCTGGACGCCTCAGTGCGCTGATGCCCTTCAGACTATTCAGAATTTATTTTCTACTTTCCCCCTGCTTGTTTTACCAGATATTCGCCAGACCTTCGTCGTCCGTACAGATGCGTCGGATAAAGGTATCGGCGCCGTGTTGCTCCAAGAGCATGAAGGTTCCTTACGTCCGTGCTTTTACGCAAGCCGGAAGCTACTTGATAGAGAGACTCGATATGCGATTATCGAACGTGAGTGTCTCGCGATTGTTTACGCGGTCGATGCATTTTCTCGATACTTATTAATGTCCGAATTTATAATTGAAACGGATCATCGTCCATTACTATTCCTCAAGTCGAACAGAGCGAGAAATGCGCGACTTACCCGATGGAGCCTTGCGCTCCAGGAATACAAATTTACCATTAGAGCTATACCTGGGAATGATAATCTACAAGCCGATGTGTTGTCCCGGTTAATTTAGTATCATTATATAGTCTGTAAACATTGAGGTTGAGCATTTTTCACCTTATTCGGAGACCGTGGATGGTTTCACATTATTTGTCCTACAAGTTATGGGCATACTTTCTCAAAATTTATGTGATTCCTTTATCCACTAGCGTCCATTCTGACCAAGACCTGAGTTCCAGACAACCTTGATGCCTTTGTCTGCGGGTCAATGAGATGAGGAAATGGCAAACCAAGGGACCAGACCTACTGCTGCCAGGATACCATTACGTTAGATTAACCATTGTTTGTACATGTTATATATGTCATAATTACGCTCAGTGAAGCTATGAGCTAGATGCTCAATATTTTAAGTCTTTACAGTATGTCTTTGTGAAATAGGTTATCACTTTAATTGTAACGATATTGTTACATTACATATATTACACTATACACAATTACCACATATATTATAGAACGTCGCATATGTCCTTCAGAATGCACGTTCTCAACAATTTTTTTCATGACTTTCAGTTAACGCTATAGTTTTTCCATATGGCTTCCAAATGTATTCTGACTTAATGACTTTAGTACACATTGTGTCGTTCAAACCCTAAGTTTTCACTGGGGTGGGGGATGTGTCAAGACCAGATTTAATTCATAAGAGTAAATTTTTGCGAGAGCAGTAAGTAATTTTTAGAAACGTAATTATTGTACGAGCCAGCATAACTTGGCCTTGAGCTGGTCTCGTAAACAATGTGTTTTGAACAGTTTTTTCCCTGATAGATAGACAGAAGGTGGGGAAGGATAGAGGGACAGCGTAGGTGTGCATGACTGAGCACTTGTTGTATCTCGTGTTTTGAACTAGGGGTAGTAAAGAGGGAAGGGGTGAGTAGGAATTGAATGTTATTGAGACGTCTGTTGGCGTGCGGAGAAGCCGTGGTCCAGAGTGGAGGCTCGGGGTTTTGAACATGTTAAGAATTTATTGCTATAAAATTTATATTATATTGTATTGAAGTAATTCGACCTTTGATGTCGACCCGGGGTCGTTGCGTAGGGCTGTTGCTTGGAATAACTCGGTTCGGCAGCTGAGCTGGAGGTGGTTGCACCAATCACAATCCAGGAATTAGACGGTAAGCTGCAGATGCAGTCCAGTATTTAAGGCCATGCAGAACTTAGTTCTGGGCCACATGTAGAAAATCCATTTACGAGGTGGACGGCGATAGTCCTCAGCCAGATGAGGGACATGGAGACGCAGTTGAGCAGTCCATTGTGAGGGGCCTGATTTAAAGCTCCAGAGCCTAAGCTACTTGGTTTGATATAAACCCACAGCGTTTACATCCAGCGCTCTCACTCTCAGTGAGGGCCGCATGGTGAGAGTCTATACTAATTTGTAATGATGAAAGTGAACCGTTCTACTTACTTTTGAAGACAGTTTCAGAGCTACCGCCAGACAACGCATGGTTGTACAAGCATTCTCCATGGCGTGTCTAGAGGAAATGTCCACATCATAACATGTCTCATTGAATTAATAGAATTTAAACTGTTATATCCGTCGCCACGTGCGCGGATTCTATTTGCCATATAACTCATATGACCTGCAAGTAGTTAGATTGAATTCGTTAGTCTTTATAAAAGCTGTAGTGCCATTAGTTAGATTCAGTTGCCTTTGAATTGATATATATATTTATAATTATATTTGTTACATTAATTCCTGTAATTAAACTGCTCTACAGTTCTGCTAAAATTGAAAGCAATTGATTTATTTAGTTTCTAGAGTGCAAGTATTTATTTTTGTGTGTTCGTCGATTGTGGGAGCGGACCTCGAAAGAGTGTCAGTCGAAATATCCCCATGTAACCCACATCGCGACACCATCCCTATGGCATCCTCTTACTTCCTGTTCCCTTCATCACCTATCCCCCCACCCCATTCCCCATCATTCATTTTTCCCTGTTAAGAAAATTGCTACAAATGTCATTATATACATGTTTACAGCTGTGACAATTAACTCCTCTCCTTCTCCACTTTGACTTGCTTCCCCTGTGAGTTTCCAGAATCTCTGATGGTATTTAATGGGCATGTTCCCTGTCTCCTCCACACAACAGATGCGTACTATTTGCTTGGCTTTGCTCGTCATCTCCGTAGCCTTGGTCTCGGCAAAGGCTGCCCATGTTCAGCAAGAAAAAAGGCTTCTGGATCTTGGTGGGACTCTGGGTGGTGTAGTTGGTGCCGTGGGTGGTGTACTTGATAGCGTCACCGAAATAGTGGGTGGCGTGCTGAAACTTGTGGCGGATCTTGAGGAGAGAGTGAACAACATAGAGAATGCGCTCCTGCAATTCATCAAAAACGGTGTACTCAAACCTCTTCTAGGAAAAAATGGTATCGTTATGGACGCTTTGGGTAGCCTCCTTAGTTCCGAACTTGTCGGAATTCTGCGTCAAGTACCACTGATCGATTCGATCCTGAACGTGGCTGAAAAAACGGTGGCCCAAGTGTTGACCGTTACGTTGAACATCCTTAAGCAAGTGCTGAACGCTCTCAGGGATGTGGACCTGGGAGATTTGATGTAAGTTTGTTCTAAAATGTTTAAGCAGTACACAAACACGCACACACATGTTGGACACCCCATGACCTGTCAGTGATGTTAATTGTATGAATCATCAACAATCAAAACGTACTGAGCAGACTTACACAGACACATACAAATCATTAAAGAAATAAAAATAATTTCACCAAGTTCGTTGTTCAAGTCAGTTCTGAGCAAGTGTCGTACTTGAGTCAGGAACCATTTCCTTTACATTATCTCAGGTTATTTGACCTTTCAACTTTTCAGGGCCGTGATCCGAGCTGTTGAGACGCTCCCAGTTGATGCCATCTGTCTCGCCGACAAACTCACGAACATAGGAGTTGCAGCAACGCTTAGCATGAACTGTGGACGTTAATTTCCTGACAACCAATGAGTAAGTTTACATGTACATGATTGTAATGTCTTTACATTTGAAGAGTCTCATTGTAATCTGTAGTGTTATTCTAAAAGTCCATTGTACTTCATGGTGCCATCATAATGGAGAGGGGGAAATAAGGTTGAAGATTATGCAAATTCGAACAATTATAATCTATGTCCCTTCCTGATATTCGAATATTCTGGAAGTATTCGGTTCTGCTAACCTGACAGTCTATCTTATTATATTTACATTGACATCTAAACTGAAAAGTAGAACAGCAGAAGGAGACGAATCAGCTAGTAACAAATCCAGATGAATTAATACATATATCCAGGGATTTACTGTTTCTTTTCTATAAGTAGTTATAAATCTTGTCGATTACATTTTTTTGTTTCAGGAGCCTCTGACCGTTTCCGACACCAAGATTATTTCGTGAAATTCGCCAGTCATTCATTTGGACAAATCTTCAGTGTTGAAAAACAAAATAAAACAAAACAAAACAAAAATGTATCAAAAATCAATAAAGTCGGGAAGTTTAATCTGACATAATGTTTCCTTTGTTTTCACCATTCTTTGTATGAATGTGTATACATGATATGTTTGTGGGTGTATGTTGTTGTTGTTGTTTTATTTGTTGTTTTTGGTGTGTGTATGTGTGTGTGTGTGTGTGTGTTTATTTATTTTGTTATTTTATCAGTTTCCTAGTTTGTTTTCATTTCTTCAATTCAAAATTTCCGAAAATAATAATTACTGTAATGTTGTCTATCCTGTAAAATAGTTTTTTAAATACAATTTTATGTGAAGAAAACTAACTTGATTTATATTGTTGTTGTTGTTGTTGTTGTTGTTTTTTAATCCTAAGTAATCCATTTTGCGTGAGGCCAAACTGCTGTCAGCTTGAAGTTGAATATCTCCTATCGTGGATTATCGTAATCTGCAGGCTCATGGATCTATGGGTGTGCGAGTTTGAATCCTGGCACCTTACAGATGTCATCTTGCTACTGTTTACTGGAAGAGACAACGAGGTATAGATAGAGGAACCTCTGGCTTCTGTTTCATTGAACAGAGAAAGAAGGAATGTTTAAGAGAGATGGTCACTGGAAAACGGTCCAGGGGCCGCGTGGGTCTAGATTTAAGGTGTTCGCCTCTTATGCTGAATGTACAATGATGATGATGATGAAAAAAGATAAAATATTAACACACCATGACAAGTAACAGTATATCAGCCACATGCACTGACAGTTTAACATTTTTTTTACACATCATCTATACTATATATATTTGTGGACTTGAGATTTTTCGTTGCAAAAGCCTTCTGAACCACTCAACACTCAGACTTCAAATTGTATATGGTGCATCCAAATGGATGTAAGGCTGCACAGTTTTCTTTTAATAGAAGTCTCAAATCGGAGTATTTTTTTTATTTTATTGGAAATTTATTGTTTCCCCAATTTTAGATCTATTTCGAGTCACGGTTCGCCATTTTAAGCTTTCATTGAAGCTGCGTATGCGCATTATGTTTGATTCGAAGTTGAAACTGAAAGACAGCGAAAGTGTAAATACTTACCAGAAATGAGTGCGTTGTGTGCTGGTGCGCATGAAATCTGTAGTAAGGCTTTTGGATATGGGAAGTTTTCTAGACCGAAGAGAGAGAGAGAGAGAGAGATAGAACGGTGGGTTCACAGGTCTATCCTGATAATTTATTGTTCTTTTTTTTTTTTTTTCACTTGACAAAGGCGAAAGCCGAAAATTTATGCATTTTCTGTCTTCTCTTTAGTTTGCTTTGTACTGTTTGGGTTTTATTTCTCACGCGGGGCTTCGCAACATACAACCTTTTCTTTTTGCTCAATTTTGACTTTGCTTATAGCCCTGCTGCGACCCTACAGTTTTTCTGTGGTTTTTATGACTATCCTGATAATGCCGGGTGGCTCGGAATCAAAAATCATGATCGAAACTTTCACTCGGTGACTATTTCGCCCCGTCTTCGTTCTTCGCCTTTCTTAAAACTTTCTTCACACATTGTTGGTCGAAAATAAACTTTAAACATCACACCCATGTATTTTGTAAGGATCGGTAGAGCGAAAATAAGTTTATTGGTATTTGTATTGAATCTAAGTTCCGTTTTTAACGTGAACTAGGCTAGATCTAGATCTAGAGTTGGGCTCAAGCAGCCTATGTCAGTGTGTGCTGTGTAACGCTCGAAAAATGATTGTTGAACCAAGTATAAAATGTGTTCAGGTTGTTTCAAGAAGTTACTGTTGCAGTGCCTTTTGAAAATTGTAACAGCTTTGTCAAGTCGCCTAAGCCTGCGGAAACTATGAGCACATCTGGCATTAAAGCATCAGCAGAGAGAGCGTGGGAGGGAAGGAGATATGGACGAGAGGGTTGCTGTGGAGGACAAAGGGGGGATGGAGATTGGAGGGAGACAAGGGAGATACATATATTGGGGGACAGGGTAACGGGAGTGGGAGAGAGAAAGAGATGGGATGGATAGGAGAAATTAGTTTGGGGAGGAGGGGGGAGGGAGAGGGAAGGAGGGCGGATGCAGGTTTATCCCTTGGCAAGGCCTCATCTAGACCTGCCCAGTTTATGTCAAAATACGCCTATAGTACCGTTCGTAGAGCGGGTCCTTCAGCTTGTTACTAATATATCTCAACTTCCAACACACACTGCAGAATATTTTAATATTATTATTATCTACACTTGATGTCGCGCCGGGCATTGCCCAGAATAAACCTGTACTCTCTCTCTCTCTCTCTCTCTCTCTCTCTCTCTCTCTCTCTCTCTCTCTCTCTCTCTCGCTCGCTCACTCGCTCTCTCTCTCTCTCGCTCGCTCACTCGCTCTCTCTCTCTCTCTCTCTCTTTCTCTCTCTATCTCTATCTCTCTTTCTCTCGCGCTCTCTCTCTCTCATAATCTACAGGGGGGGGGGGGGAGTAGTAAGGATTAGTTTTGTTTGTTTTTTTTCTAATTTTGCCCTGGCAGTGGTCTCATTAGACATGCTCTTCTTCTAACTGCCAAGATATCTTTAAGGTGCGCCATGTGCACACGGGGCATCCGAGTTTTTCCGTCCTTATCTGAAAAAACTAGGTGCTCGATCCTACTCACAATAGAAATAGTTCTAGAATCAAGACAGGAGAATACGGGGAAAATTCAAAAATTCCAATTTGTCTGCGCCGACCGTGAATCGAATCCTGTACCTCCAGCATGAGAGGCGAACACCTTGCCTCTGAACTAACGTGCTCCCAATGTGCAGCCACTTCCAAGGTTTCGGGGTTGACGCTACGACTTTTCAGGGAGACCTTTAGAATGTTCCCGAATCGCTTTCTCTGGTCTTTGTGAGAATCTGCATTGCTGTAGTTCCTCAATGTGGGCGACATGCCCCCCCCCACACACACACATAAAATCGGGGCTCAGGGGTGGAGGGGGGGGCGAAGACATGACTGGGTGACAGTTAGGAGGCAAACACCTCATAGCCTTAATGGGAGACAGAGGTTCTCCTGTATGAGTCACCAGCAGCATCTCGTGGCCTACCAATAACCATCTCAATGACTCTCTCTCCCACAGGATCTGCGACTCGTGAAAGTTTTCGTTGTTGTTGTTGGTTGCATTTGATGAAAAACGCTTTCCGTTTTTGTTCATAGTATCAGAAGGATGTACCGATACACATTGAGGCAATAATAAAGGTTTGAACAATCAAAATTATAATTTTTATGTAGACTGTCTATTGTGAGTTCATGTTGGGGGCGGGGGGGGGGGTGGAAGAAAATTTGGGACCTAAGGGGCGATTGCCTGGAAAAAAAGTTGAGAACCACTGCTCGATTGTGAAGCGGAGCTTACTGTGTGATACTATGCTGTATCAACATAAGATGGTCACAACGCCCATCACATATGAAACCATAACAACCACCAGCACTACCATTACTGCTACTACAACAACTGTTCACCCACCAGCACTACGCCATGCTCCACACCGTTGCCAACATCATCATGTGCCAACCCATTCCTTCGTACAACACGAAATTCTGAGAAAATCAAAACCAAGAATAAATGCCAGCCATCAAGACTGGGGTCTGTTTTGATATCATTTTCGCTGTCGTTGGTGATGATGATGATGATGATGATGATGATAATGATGATATTCCAACATGTCTGCACCGACAGGCAATGTATGCTGCTGTTAGCTGACGGAGGAAAAGGAGGAGGAGGAGAAGGACGATGGTGATGATAATGATGATAATGGTGTTTTGGTTTTGGTTTTTTGTATGTTGCTTTTAGCTGCCGGATGAAGAGGGGGAGGAGGGAGGGGAGGAAAAGGGCGATGATGTTGTTGATACTGATTGTGATTATGACGATGACAATGATGATGATGATATTCTTGTATGTTGCTGCCAGCTATAGGAGGAAGAAGAGGAGAAGGAAAATAATGATGATGACGATGATGATGTTGATGACAATTATATGATGACGGTGATGATAATGATGATATTCTTGTATGTTCCTGTCTGCTGTTGCTACATGTCTTGGGCTTCACCTCGGGAGCAGAGCATATAAAATGGAAAACACATATATTTATGAACAACAAGGAAATGAAGAATTTTTAAACCTAGATTTATTTCACTGGATTTTTTTCAGCTGCCTGGCTTCTTCCTGAGAAATCGGGAGTTGAGATAGTGGATTTCGTAGTTTTTGGCTCGTGTGACAGGGAAGTTAGGATGGTGAAAGGACCCTTTGGGATTTTTGTGGACATAAAATTTTCGGAACCCTGCCTCACTTAGACTGCGAAGAACGCGCGTTGCCCGCCTGAGACGTTCCACACTGGACGGCAGTCCAACGTGACACTCCACCAACAGTTGTCGAACATCGTCTAGGGCGTCAGCTGATAACATGCCATACAGAGCTGGCCATTCACCACCTTCAATATCCATTTTAATGAGGTCAAGTTTCCTTTTACTGTGACCTAGAATGGTCCGGATGTCGTTGATAGTGTAGAGTTCTTTCCCGCCGGGGCTGATTTCAGAGAAACGACCGACGCCATAGGGATGTATGAATATGGATTCGGTTCTGTTGTAATCGTTGCCTGGGTAAAAAACGTTGAAGGAATGCACTTCGCACCTATACACACGGGAAATATCGTCCTCGAAAGCAGATTCGTCTCTCACACCGAAAGAATACACCAAACATGGAGATTTGGGTCGGACTTCCTCGTCATCACACACCTCCCATCCGCCATCTCCCAGTAGACCCATTCGGATGCGTCGCCGACAGATGACGTCAGTGTTGTCAAGGAAGCTGTGCACGGCAACCATCAGCTGGGTCTCATTCATGTTGTTGATGTCTTGGTCGTTCAAGGTCTGGATTTTCTGGTCCACGAAACCAGCAGTCCGAATGTAGTCTAGACCCACTTCTCTCATGTTGTATTTCTTCACTGGCGGAGAGACAGAAAGTTGGTCAAGAAATACTGCTCTTGTCCACAGCATCCGCACCGCTTTTTTTTTTTTTTTACACTATTTGACGTATGAATAATTAAAACACTCTTTGCCTCTGTATACTTGTCCACAGAATCCCCTCCGCTCTGCTCCTCACCGCTATAGAAGCAAAGAGGGTTTTTCACACGTCATTTTCCAGGAGCGCATGCTGTGGACAAGATCACTCAGATAGTGTCGGTCAGCTATTGGAACCTCGTTTAAACTAAGGAAGTTGATATACGTGCGTACGCCCCCCCCCCCCCAAGTTTTTGTGCTAGGGGTACGTATTTTATAGCCTTTTGTGACTCCAGAGCTGGAGAGCTCTTCCCGCAATGCAACATGTCAACAACCTTAATTAATTGGCTTCACCAATTTTACCAAAAATTCCCAAATTCTGTGACCTTAACCTTGTTCTTGAGTGAGACAAACACTTTTGCATTTCGTACTAGTCAGTTGATATGAGTAGTCTGAGCTTTACTCGTGGCCAGTTGTTTGCCTCACCTTCTCCACTCACCACTCTATTTGATGGCTGACCTACATTCAACCAGCTGGGTTTTCATCAAAATCTTGTTATTACGATAAATTATTCTCTCAGATTTTCTTTTTGTTTTCCTCTGGTTTTTGTTGTTGTTGTTGAAAGGGTAGGGGGACAGGATTAGGGATTCGGTAAGATTTAGGATTGAGGATAAGGATGGGGTTAGGGATAGGTAAATATACGTACGCTCCCCTAGCGCAAAACCCTTGGGGCGCGTACATACCTATAACAAAAGCCTTAAACTAAACTCTTCGGGGCTGTTCTCGGGGGCCCGTGGTCTAATTACGAAGCCAAACAGCGATAATACTTCATTTGTGTTCACTGCTCAGCCGTGGCTTTCTATGTAAAATACTCTCTCTATACCGGTATCTCTATCTATCCCGTAATCTTGTGGACCATTTGGAGCGCCACAGATGATCTGGCAAACCAGCATCCTCCAATCCTCTCGGTTTTCTGACCTCCTGATTGTATCGCTCAACCTCAAGCCCGTCCATTCTGGGATATTGTCCTCCCATCTCTTCCTCTGTCTGCCTCTCCTTCTTCCTCCTTGCACTGTGCTCTGTAGGAATTTCTTGGCAAGCCCAGATGATCCTATGACATGGCTATAATGTAAAATACAGCGGTCCCTTTAAAAAACAACTCTTTGAGCTTAGTTTTAACAAGGTTAAGACAGCCGACGGACGATAAATGAACAGAAAGGTGAACTTGAAAACAAGATCTCTCTATAAATCTATACCCTCTGGCTTAACCTTTTATGTCCCATGTATCACCTGTGAAACACAGATTTATCACTTGGCTACAGTCCATACAAGAACTGAAGGTGAGAAAAGTTATTTTTTAGTAATTTATACAATATGAACAATCAAATGATCACCAAAAAGCCTTAAATATGCCCCTAAGAACAAACCCTCATAAAATCAGAACTCTTCCACAAGCAGAAATGGGGGTGAGGTCAGAATGGTTAAATGCAACGCTAACTAATGATACTGTAATTGCTATGGCCACACGTTTACTCTTCTGCGTAAACGCTGCTGATGTGCAGAACTGTCAAACTACGCTCCTTGTAAGTTTAGAAACTTGAACGTCTGAAGCAAATATTAATTATGTTAACAGATCAAAGACAGTGAGAAATCCTGAGTCAAAAGTTTTTAGGTGTCAAAGTCTAAAGTCATCACCAGGTGGATTTCAAAATATTGAACTGAACATGTAAACAGAAAACAAATTCCTTCCACAGATCACAAATACCTTCTTCAGTGTTTTGTCTGATTTGCAACGTTAAAATATTCTTAAGCCTTTACGTTACTTTTCTCTCTACTTGTTTGAATAGGAGTGGGATGTGTGTATGTATTGGGGGCGGGGGTTGTCCAGGTGAACAATTGTCCGGACAGTACGTTAAATTTTGGGAGGGATTGGGGGGGGGGGGTGGGGGGGGGAAGGAGGGATGTCCCAAACGTATGAAAATCGGGGTAATTGAGCACAGATTACGCCCTTTTGGGGTGGCTCTTGAAGCAAATATTATGTTTTCCCTAGCAATGCTATATAAGGTGACACGTGAACACACAGACAGACAGACAGGAATAATGAGAGCCTGAACAGAATAAATCCCAATACATACGTTCTTCCTGTCTAAGTGCAGCCCACTGCTGAGCTTCCTGGGCTTCGCTGTTATACTGTGAGTGGAGCAAAATGACACCCACCACAACCGCCATTACCAGCAGCAACTGTAACGGCAGGAATCGGAAACGACGCATTATCGTTGTCATAGTTATCGCCATGGCGAAGGGATGAAGAAAAGATGCTCGAGATTCTGATGATTAATCTGTGGATGTAATGACGTTGAAGATCAAGCAAAGGATGAGGCTGCGGGAAAAGGGTTAATAAAAACGACGAAGCCATGATATAATAATATTGCGTAGAATTTAAAGCTGGTGCTTGCAGAGTATTTTGTCCTTAGTGGTCCTTAGCGGTGAGGAGGGGAGTGGAACGGATGCTGTGGACAAGTATGCAAAGGCAAAGCGTGTTTTACTTTTTCATACGTCATTTTCCGTAAAGATAGCGGATGCTGTGGACAACACCACTTACCTTGTTCGTAAAGGAATACTTGATCAATGGCCAGAATTATAATACTGTCCAAGATGACAGGAATCGGCATTTCTAACTTTTTTAGTGGCATATCAAATCTCAAGCAATTTTTGTACACTTTTCATCACCTTCTGTCTTAACTGAAACATCTTCTTTTATTCATTGAATTTCCCCCAGAGACAAATTATTTTTGTTCTTGAACGGAGGCTACATTTTAAAAATACTGCTTGGCCCGCTGACTAGGGGAATACATCGATGTGATTTTTAAAGTTGAGCTTCGATGACCAGCGTATAAATTCAGGTGCACAACGAAATTTCCTGTCGTACTTTTTAATTTTACTCGAAGAAAATGCGTCTTTTTTTCCAGCTCAAAATGTCGGAACACTTTCTTCTGTTCAACTCAGCTGTGGCTCAAAATCAGCGAAAGTATTAAAAATATATACAGCGAACTTCCAAGATCCTTTAAACTGTGCACATGTACGTCTTTCTGTGGGTAATTTGATATTTTTTTAGAATTTATGGATCAGCGGTTAAAAAGCCTTCCATGATTACATTGGGGCTCATTGCTCTCTTTACAAGACCGCTGACCCGAGCAAGGTAAATCTGGCAAATGTTCCATGTACCAAGCCCAACCGTATATCTAGATCCAGGCTATATTAAAACGGCATTTGGATTCGATGCAATTACTAACAGAACTTACTGTCAGAAAGCGATTTCACATAGAAATACACAGGTGAGATAACGTGAATTTTCGACTTTTTTATTATGCTTTTTGATTCCACTCGACGAAAATTTTGCGTCTTTAGTTTTGCCACTCAATAAAATCGCAAACAAATAAATTAAAGAGTGAAATTTGTCCAAAATCAATGTGACCACGTAACTCATCGTCAAAAAATGAGACAGTACACCAAGTTTCATAATTTTTGATGGCGTAGTCGCGAGTTTTAGTTGCTTACAAGTTCACCCCTAGCTCCTTTATAGTAAGCTGATGTTCAAGCGCACAAAAAACAAATGACTAGCTGCTGTCTCCATTTCTGTCTCATGCCCCTGCCATAAATTTACATACGTTTAAGAACAGAAAATGATTTTGCCGGTGGTCCAGATGTAATGAAAAAAGACGTTTCAGTTATGACTTGATGCGACAAACCTGTGTGCAAAAAATGGTTGCTATCCGTTGATGCGCTACGAAAACATTTTTAGAAAAAAACTGAGTCCGTTTAATTTGGACACGACTGTAAGAGTAAGTAATAATAATTAACATATATAGATCTAGCGCTCAAATCCACAAAAGAATGTCGCGCTCTAAGCCGCTGGACTAAACTTAGAAACAGGTTTAATATACGGTCAATACATCATGCTCCCACTCACACACTTTAACAAACATTTAATCTAGTCTCATTCTCAAACCTCGGAGACCAAAAAGGGACAGCATTTTGGCACTCTACGGGCTGTACTGTCCACACCACAGATCCTGTACATCGACCTCCTATCCGTGTTCAAAAATGGTTTGCTTATACCCAAGAATGTATTACATGTATATATACTTAGAAATGACATGTACACGCTTAAGAAAGCCTTTCACACAGTAAAGGACTGTCTTACACGAGCCTACGAATATCTTGTACCCACCTAGGTATCTCTTGAACACACTTAGGAATAACTTATGCACATTTAAGAATGTCTCATACAGCTCTAGGAAACTCTTATGCACATTTAAGAATGTCTTATACAGCTCTGGGAATCTCTTATGCACATTTAAGAATGTCTTGTCCTCATTTAGGAATGTCCAATAACAGGAATGTCTAAAACACGGTCAGAAAAGCCTTATACCCATTAAGGAATGTCTTATACACACTTAGGAATGCCTTGTACACGCTTAAGAATGGTTCATAAGTAGGAATTTCTCATATGATATACTCGGTTACATGTCATATATAACTGAAATTTCCCTTTAGTGCTAGACAAAGTCTTGTCCACACTAAGACACGGCCAAACTCGGGCGAGATTGATATGTCCAGTTAGCGATTGTATTGTTCACACCAGGGAATATCCTGTCCAAACTTAGAAAAAGTTTTGTCCATATTTGACAATATATCCCTTTCCCGTACATAGGGATGTTTCATTTTCTAGTTTTACCTTCCTTTTCGCAACGTTAATATTTTACTGAATAACACTGAACAATATTTCGAAGAATGTCCTGAAAAAAAAAATAGCAGGCGATGTCAAAATATTTCATAACTTTATCAATATTTTCTTAGAGGTAAATTTTTTTCTTACTAAAGACTTAAATCGAAGAGTTTTCAGAGCTTTGACAGCGTGTGGATTAAGTACGTAAAAAAGAGGGGGAGAGAGACTTTCTAGAGTTTTGACTCTCCCTCGAGTAACCTCGATGCCAATGTGAAAATAGAAGTGATTGAGAAACTTACACAGATGATTTCACGTCAACACAGAGAGAAGACATCCGTGTCGTGAGCCGGTGTGTTATCACACTATAGAATGTTACAACATCTAAGTCTTCAACACCTTGGGCCGTCCTTAAGGCGCAGGGGATCAATATTCGTCTCACACCTTTACCATTAGGGGATAAACAGTCCAAGGCTGGTGTAGGTGCCAGACTGGTGACTTGCCGCCCATAAATTTTGCTTCACGTTAGCACAAAAGGCACTCTCCACACCGCCACCCAGCGGGATACAGCGGGCAGTGTCTATTGTGCTGGTGTCAAGCAAATTTATAGGTGGCGAGCCACCAGTCTGGCGCCTACACCAGCCTTTAACTGTTTTACCCCTTACTGTTGTCTCCCCGGGCTCAGCTCTCTCAAACAGCCCTACGGTCAAGCCTGTGAACTCCACCTATTCCCCTCCCCTCCTTCTCCTCTCAATTGGGCCCCCCCCCCCTTTCCAAAATCCCACAAATAATCCGCTACTAAAATCATGAATTCGAGTTTGGATTTTGCGACAGATTATCTATACAACAACCACATAATCAACAACCAACCTCTAAATCACCACTCTGCCTCTACATCAGCACCTACCTCTACATCACCGCCTACCTACCTTTACATCAACCTCTACAATCATCACCTACCTTTTTACATCACCACCTACCTTTACATCAGCCTCTACATCACCACCTTACCTTTACATCACCATCTTAACTCTACATCACCACCCACCGCTACATCAACCCCTACATCACCACCTACCTTTGCACCACATTGACTGTACCTCTACATTATCACCTTACGTCTACATCAAGCTCTCTACATCTCTTGTCCACCTCTGCATCTTCCTTCTATTAATTTGCCCTACGCCAGTTTGAACTTGGTAACTCTCAACTCATCACCACCCCACCCCCTTCTCCCCCCCCCACCCCCCCCCCTTACACACACAGAAACAAGGACACACCTACACCTCAGTGACACACACAACGACTTTTCCTTATACAGATATTATATACACACACTCCCTTCTCTTTTTTGCTTCAAAGTAATTTCTTAACGATTGCAACTTGCAGTTTTGTGAGAAGTGTTAAAATATGGATCGATCTAGTGCAGATTTTTGACAGGTTTATGAACCCACAAATCAATTTTGTTTCTCATATCCCACCTCCCAACCCCCGCCCCCCTCAAACACACCACACATACAACTCCAATCCACTCCACTCAAGGAGGTTAAAAGTGCTATTTATAACCTCCTTGACTCCACCCAAGACCCACTATGTTTTTCTTCCATGCTTTCTTTCGGTTCTTTTGTTTTTGTTTCTAACTTCATCTCAACCGCTGTTAATCTTTATTTTGCTCATTTTAAATCCTTAAATCACCCCCCCCCCACCCCCCGTTCTTTCTTGTCTTCTTCCTCCTCGCTTCTCCTTCAGTTCATCCATTTTGGTGATTTTTATGTTTTTGTCTTTTTTTCAGTTTCGTTTTTCCACTTTGGTGTGTCTATGTGGATAGGTGTGTGTGCGTGTGTGTCTGTGTGACCCTATGTACGGATCTGTGTGTCTTTCGCATTGTAAGTGTGGAAGAAAAGACAGAAAGACAGAATGGAAGGAGTGATGGAGAAGAAGCAAACAAACAAAAAAAGAAGAATGGAGTAAGAAAGAGGTGCTTGGAGAAAAAGAGAAGATGAAAGAAAGAGGAAGAAATAGAGAGCGGGCAGAGAAAGAAAAGAAAAACGGATAAAAAACGTATAGAAGAAAAGAAGACAATGAGAGAAAAAAAACATGAGTCATAAATGTAGAAGAGAAACGGGTTATGAAAGATTAAAAACCAAAGCTGCAAGGAATTAACTGAAAACACAATATGGGCCAAGGTCTTCCTGTACAATACCATGTAGATCTATACGCTGGAATGTTTCAAATGATGATCTTTTAATTTATTTTTAGAGCTTTAAACGTGCTTGGCATACTTTCGGATCTGTAAATACATTGTACAAGTGTTCTATGTCGGGGTTTTTTTGTGTTTTTTTTTTTAATTTGAGTTCATGTCCTCAGTGGATTTCACTTGATATCTAGTGTATCTCCTATTAATGTGAAGTCTAAACGTTTGAGTTTGAGTTTTACGGCGCGTGGGCGCGATAACGGCCACTTTGCGCCTTTCACGGTCTATTACTTATGTTTGGTATTCAGAGCTTCATCAGTGTAAATTGCACGAGGATTAAATACTTCCGTTGAGAGTAAAATAGACAATATTGATCACTGATTAATGTCAGATTTATTTAACGTTGTCCTAAAATAAATGCCACTACTCAACATTTGCTACATTTTCATTGTATCTTGTTTAAGAGACTCCAATTTTGAAAGCAAATGTCTCAACAGTAGTGTCAAGGGATAGTGAATACCTTTTATACTCGGGTGACGACATGGATGATTGGGAGTAAAGGAAATGTAGACAGTCAGACAGAGGTCCTTTGTTTCTCGGGGGCCTCAGCCTAGTGCTGTTGTCCCCGAATAGACAGTCAGTTCCTATGTTTATTTTTAAATTCAATTTGCCTCTGTCGACAGTTTTGTGGTTGACATATCTGCATAACGCGCTCTTGTCTCTTGTTTGTTTTATCTCCATTTTCTGAAACACTGGGGATCCTTAAGTATGTAGAAGAGGAATAACAAATGCACATTAAATATTTTGACACTTGTTTAAAATACTGTTGTGGCACTTATCAAGCTGTTTCATATTTCCGATTGATACTAGCTCCTTATCATAATACATGTCGATGGTGTCGGGCGCAAACCGGCTAAGTCCGACAAGTTCATATTCCTTTTTATAAGTTTAGTACCAATTTATGAAGACTGGAACTCCGCATCGTCTGTAAAAATAGCTCTTACCATAGTTCAATAGAAACGTTCAAAATAGACATGTGATCAAACCAGCTAAGTACATTTCCCTTTTGTGTTATCCGCAACTTTTTGTTCCTCCTGTAAAATTTGCTTCTCTTGACTTGGCAAGTTTGCGCCCGACACCATCGATGTACTAAAGCCGCAAACGTCTAACTTCGAATTTCTCAGTTGTTCAAAACGTGGAATTGAACAACCAAGAACTAAGGTCGCGATGATGAAAGAGGAACTCTCTGATGTACTGTTTGGATTGCTTGGGGTTTCCCAGTGAGAAAACTTGAGTTGAAATCGATTGTGTCATCTGTCGTCACAGATAAGAGCATTTACTGAAAGCAAACTCAAATGTTGAACGTCCACCTACACATGGATATGCACGAAATAGTTATTCCCAGTGGAAACCTGTGGAGAAGCAGCAGGGATTGGCATATCGTTAAAATGTGTGTATGTGTGTGTGGGGGTGGGGGAGGAATGGGAGTTGCATTCGCAAAGCATTATGACAGAGCAAACAAGAAAATTATGCGATGAATTCTGAAAGAAATCCACCTCTCTCTCTCTCTCTCTCTCTCTCTCTCTCTCTCTCTCTCTCTCTCTCTCTTATATATATATCTTTCTCTCTCTTCCTTTCCTTCTCTCTTTCTCCCCCCCTCTCTCTTTCTCTTTCTCTCCCTCTTTTTCTCTCTCTCCCCTGTCTCTGTCTCTCTTTCTTTTTCTCAAGATGGTGCCTGTCAGGGGAAATACAGAAATATAGAAAGGAAGAGGTGAGGGGGGGGGGGCGAAAGGAAGAAAGAACAAAGCAATGAAACAAATAAATAAACAAACAAATGACGGAAACATTCCAAAAGCAAACACATTGTCATTTGGTATTCGATCCAGATTACAAGATACACATGTTTGATAACAGAGTTCAAGTATACTTTCAACAGGGCTATGGTTTGAGAATCAGCTTTTGCCATGGTTGAGAATCGGCAAAACCTTCAATGGAGCCATGATTATTTTGAGAATTAGTAGTACCCTTAACAAGGCCGTGGTTTTAAAATCTGCAATACCCTCAATAGGTATCCGCAATGACATTAGCAGAGCCGTGTTTTGAGCATCCACAATACCCTGAGTGAGGCCATAGACTTAGAATCTGTAGTGCATTCAATACTGTCATGTTTTGAGAATCCACAACACTCTCAACAGGGCCATTGCTTGAGAATCCGAAATACCCTCAGTAATACCATGGTTTGAGAATTTGCAATGTCCTCAATAAGGCCATGATTACTTTCAAAATCGGAAATGTCCTAAGCAGGGCCATAGTTTGAGAATCAACAATACCTTCAGCAGGGCCATGGTTTGAGAATCAGTAATACCCTCAGCATTGTCATGGTTTCAGAATCCGCAATACCCTCAGTAAAACCATGGTTTGAGAATCTGCAAATGTCCACAATAAAGCCATAGTTTGAGAATCAGCAATGCCTTTAGCAGGACCTTGGTTTGAGAATCAGTAATACTCTTGGTGGGACCCTGGTTCGAGATTGGCAATATCCTCAGCAGAGCCACGGTTTGAGAATCAACAGTACCCACAGCAGGGCAATGATTTGAGAATCAGCAAAACCTTCACAAGGGCAGTGGTTTGAGAACGTGCAATACCCATGGCATGGCCATGGTTTCAAAATCAACAATACCCACCCCAGGGCCATGGTTTGAGAATCCACAACACCTTCAACGGGGCAATGGTTTGAGAATCAGCAACACCTTCAGCAGGGCCACGGTTTGAGAGGCGGCAATACCCTTAGCAGGGCTATGGTTTGAGAATCAACAATATCTTTAATAGGGCCATGGTTTGAGAACCTGCAATACCCTCGGCTGACCATGGCTTAAGAAACAGCGATACTTTCAGCATGACCACGGTTTGAGAATCAACAATACCCTTAACAGGGCTATGTTTTAAGAATCAGCATTATCTTTAACAGGGCAATGATTTGAGAATCAGCATTATCTTTAACAACGCAATGATTTGAGAATCAGCATTATCTTTAATTTAACAAGGCAATGATTTGAGAATCTGCAATATCTTTAACAAGGCAATGATTTGAGAATCAGCATTATCTTTAATTTAACAACGCAATGATTTGAGAATCTGCAATATCTTTAACATTGCAATGATTTGAGAATCAGCATTATCTTTAATTTAAAAAGGCAATGATTTGAGAATCAGCATTATCTTTAATTTAACAAGGCAATGATTTGAGAATCAGCATTATCTTTAACAACGCAATGATTTGAGAATCAGCATTATCTTTAATTTAACAGCGCAATGATTTGAGAATCTGCAATATCTTTAACAAGGCAATGATTAAAAATTTGAGAATCAGCATTATCTTTAATTTAACAACGCAATGATTTGAGAATCTGCAATATCTTTAATAAGGCAATGGTTTGAGAATCAGCATTATCTTTAATTTAACAAGGCAATGATTTGAGAATCAGCATTATCTTTAACAGGGCAGTGATTTGAAACTCTGCATTGCTCTTAGCAGGGCCATGGTTTTAGACTCATTGAATTGTGAACTCAGTCATCATGACACAGCATGGGGTATTAAATTCGTTTACATGGTGCACCCACATTGCGGGAGGTATTTCATTAGGTACAGTCGTGCGCGCAAAACTGCAAACTCATGGCTCTACTTTTAGCGTCCGACGCTAACTTTGACCCCGTGCATAAAATTGGACCGAGTTCGCATTTGTTTACCTTATGCCGGGGAAATAGGAAGGGTTGCAACGGGCGAGCACAGATATCTTTGGTCAACCAGAGCATGAGGTATATGTGCTAATTGCTTCCAATTAGAGTCCAGGAATATAATTATAGTAGAGAGATATCGTTTTCATCTTATCTGTGAACGTGTGCATTTTATATTACTGAGCAAGAGAAAGAGGATCTGTTTGCAGGCAAATAGCTCGCCATACAAACGTAAGTTTTAAACTGCTGTGCACCTCTATATGACTAATCATCACGGTCATTCCACAATAGTGTTGTCTAAGTAGTTTTTGTACTTTTTGAAAATCAAACAAAACTGCTTACTTCGAAAACAGTGGTAGCTTAGTAGTTTTCTTAGAAAGCTGGAGCTGAATAGTCAATACAACTCAGTATTTTCTCAATTTGGCTTTGTTATTTGACTGGGCTGCCATGATAAGAGTCTAAAATGGTGAATTAGGTGAATGTGGATTTTCTTTTACAAACTCAGGAGCCAATGAAACAAAACAGTGTAAATATTGAACTGTGCAACATGATTGTCTGAATAAAGGGACCCACACAGTGCAACCATTTTAGACGCAGTTTCGTCTCGATACCAGCTCTTGACCCCGGTGAACTTGTCGTACGGCAACCGGTAACACGGGAATATATCTTTCTCTCAATATTGCCGCCACAGTGCATCCGCCTCACTAACATTGTCGTCTCGCTGATGTCCCGATAGATGTTTTGTATCGAGAGCATTATAGTGCAGCAGTAAAATTTGTTCCGATTGTCCCCCAGCTTTTGGTGTGGTGTGTACACAGACGAGTAGATCTAGGTTCTACACTCTATACACATGATACAAGATGGAATCAACAAACATAAATGAACTTCTGATTGCGGCTGTGCCAAAAAGGCAGCCCTTATACGATAAAACTGAAGACAATTATTCTAACAGAGTACATATAAATAGACAATGGAAGGCAGTTGGAGAGGAACTGTGCATTGATGGTAAATTTATTTCACTTCGTACAGTATTGGATATATACATCCCTATGTCACAAACACACACCCGTATACGCATATCCATTTCTCTCTCTCTCTCTCTCTCTCTCTTCCCCCCCCCTCTCTCTCTCACTCTCTCTCTCTCTCTCTCTCTCTCCCTGTCTCTCTCTCTCCCCCTCTCTCTCTCTCTCTCTCCCTGTCTCTCTCTCTCTCTCCCTCTCCCCTCCTCTCTCTCTCTCCCCCTGTCTCTCTCTCTCTCTCTCTCTCTTCTCTCTCTCTCTCTCTTTCTCTCTCTCTTGCATCCAAAATGTTCTCAAGCACCACCTTATATTAGTGAACTACTGATTGATTATTTGCCACCCAGAACATTAAAATCAACACAGAAAAAAACCTGCTGACCATCCCTCACACTAACACAAAGAAATGTGGAGATAGAGCTTCCACCTTATTTGGTCTTCTAGTCTGGAATAACATTCTTTCAGTCATAAAACATTCTACATCATTGGAGCTATTGCTATCCAAGAGCAGACTCAAAGCATATCTTTACAGAAAGTACTTTGAATTATTAAAAAATTAATGTAAATTATGTGCCTAGGGAATGCGTGTAAGCATGAATATTGTATCCTCTTAATATTATGTGATTTGTATGCATGCTATATAAATTGTTAAGCGCTTACTAGTAGAGCTGACTCAGCTGGGATTGGGCGCTATATAAAGTCATTTTTTAAATTATTATTATATATTGTTATTTATCCATGAATCCATTATTTCTCTATCCATCTTCAAGTGTATTGTATCTTTTCTCGGGCAGTGACGAGACGTAAGCGAATCGAAAGTAGAATGTGCGACAACTATTTTGCTCACGTCTCGCTTACTTCTCGATGCTGTGCTGTGATGTGCACGAATCGTATAATGGTTCTACTGTGTGGAGACCCTAAGGTGGGCATTTCATCTCAAAAAACAGAAAAATGACGTAGGCAATTGTGGAATGACGGTGACGTAATGTATTTTTATCAACCTTCTAGGTCCCAAGAGCGGGAATAGACAGGTTTTGTTATAATCATGTATAAAATATATTTAATTAGTCAAAATGCGGCTAAAAGAAAAAGCTGTATGAAGCAAAGCCCCGGAAGGGGGCCAACACCTCTACGCTGAGGCCCCCGAGAAACCAGCAAAGCTTCCCATTAGGAATAATACAGAAACGATACAATCAAATTAAACGGAAAAGAAAAGGCAAATTAAGCTTTTGGTATAAAATAATATTACTAGATGACCTACCGGGCATTGCCTGGAATAAATTATCATGTGCTCCTCTCTCTCTCTCTCTCTCTCTCTCTCTCTCTCTCTCTCTCTCTCTCTCTCTCTCTCTCTCTCTCTCTCTCTCTCTCTCTCTCTCTCTCTCTCTCTCTCTCTCTCTCTCTCTCTCATATAATAAAAGTAATAAACTAGTCTTGCTTCAGAACTCATGCGCACCAGAACACTACGCACCGAATTGAACGCTTGATACGGTTACTTTTTATGACATGCACTGTATTATATTATATTACGAAACAAACATGCAAAAATACAGATGTTACATAGCAATAAACATTGTTTTTTTATTTTAAATACATGCTTGAAGTAGACAACTTTTAATTATAGCCATCATCTTCCTTATCTCAATTGCCACCTTCCTGCCAAATTAAAGGCCTGAAGAGTGTATAGTTTGGTCAGTTAGTCATGCCAAAGGTTACAAGTTACTGAAATATATAATAGATTTTGGTGTACATTAAACTACAGTCTCAGTGCAACTTCGTTCCTTCAGATTCGTATATATGTGCACAAAAAAATCGAGTTGACATAGATAGGTATGCGCATGGCCCACCAAACTAGAGATCTCTCTAAACACATACACACACACACACATAAAGAAAATGGAGTTCAGTGATTCAATTTTGTTTCATGTATGACATCTGGCATTCTAGAGGGTCAGCTGTCTCAGATAAATATCGCCCAATTTGAGAAAGGATGATTCTCTTTTTTTTCCTGGGTGGAGATTACAAAATGCATTCAAGGCAGAGAGGATCGAATTGATTGATTGATTGATCGATTTGTCGAGTATTTTCTCAATTGATCGATTACTTGATCGATCTATCGATCAACCCATCTACTATGTGATCGATCGATTGATTGACTGATTAATCGATTTTTTTGATCGATCAGTTGATTGGTTGACTGATTGATTTATTGATTGGCTGGTCGGTTGACGGTTGACTGATTGATTGATTGTCTGATTGATTGATTGATTGATTTTTCACTCAGAAACCTCCACGATGGGCCGGAACATCAAGATCATCTACTTCGATGCCAGGGCGAGGGCAGAAATTCCTCGCCTGGTTCTCGCGGCAGCCAAGCAAGTATGGGAAGATGTGTACATCTCTGGAGACCAGTGGCCATCAGTCAAACCTAGTGAGTGGTTGAGTGTATCGTCGTACAGTATGCGTGAGTCTGGGTATGTGTCTGGCATTGTATTCATTCTGCCCAGCTTATAAGTGGAAGTATATGAGTATAACTGTTTTAACCGTTGTATACCTGATTCTACTTCATGTCTAGTAATGAATATTCATCTCGTCCAGGAAGTGCACACCTCAGTTGGCAGGACGTTTGACTTGCAAGTGATTCGAATCTCTTTTGCAGTTTTTCTATTCCCCCCTCTCTCCCTCTCTCCTTCGTTTCTCTCTTTCTCTCTCTCTCTTTCTCTCTCTCTCTCACCTTTCCCCTGATCATCAATATCCTCTCCCACTATGTGTCTGTTTGTCTGTATGTCTCTCTCTCTTTTCTGAACCTCTTCTGTCTCCCTCCCTCTTCTCTTTTCTCCTCTCTCCATCATAATCATTTCCATTGGCGCCTCTTTCTCTATCTTTCTTTATCTTTTTCTCTCTCTCGTTCTCTCTTTTTTTCTTTCTCTCTCTCTCTCTCTCTCTCTCTCTCTCTCTCTTTCGTTCTTACTCTTTCTCTTCCTTGCCCGCCGTATCTCTTCCTTTCCCGACTTCTCCTTTCTCTCCATCTTTCTCTTTAAGATCATAATCCTCTTCCTGTGTGTGTGTGTGTGTTTCTGTCTCTCTTTCTCTCTGCCCCCCCCTCTCTCTCTCTCTTCCTTAAACTGAGGATAATTATTTATGTTATCTCCTACGCACTTTTATCGTCAACTTTCCTTGTACCCCATACAGCCACACCTTTGGGTTCCCTGCCAGTACTGGACATTGACGGTCAACAATTTGGTCAAGGTTTAGCCATCGCCTCTTATTTGGCCAGTGAATTTGGTAAGTTCTAGAAATTTAACCCATTATTGCAAAGCACCCCCCCCCCCCCAAAGAATCACTAACTGCGACCGTGTATGATCTGTAGATGAACTGTATACTTCTGCTATCAAAGAAAAATTTACTACTATCATAAAGGGTTGCTCACATCACCTTTTCCATCAAATTATTAAATCCCAAAGACGTGATCAAATAATGTACTGTCCAGAAATAGAAAGATGCAGGAAATCATTTCTGCCATCTCCCGACCTTAGTTCTGGTTTGTTCCAGCTCTACTTTTAGCATAACTGAGAAATTCGACGTCAAACGTTTGAGGTTTTGGTAATATGAGAATGAGTTGAATAAATCGAAACGGTGAAACGGCATGATGAGCATTGGCAGACTTACATTCTCGGGGCCCTGAAGTTTGAACTCCAACAGGGCCCCTTTGCAGCCAGCAACAATAGGGCAACATCCAAAATTCACTCATTAACTTAAAAAAGGTTTCCTCAGATTCCCCAGGGATTAGGGGCCCTGAAGCTTAAGCTTCATTAGTTTCATAGTAGATACGCTTCTGTTGATGAGTGCCACTACACATTTTTAAAAAGTGCCAAAGTGTGCATTCTACATACTAAAAGGTCTCCAGTTTTTCAGAAGATGGAGGTAGAACAAACAAGAACTAAGGTCGTGATCTGCAATCCATCTCAGCAGCGTCTCCTGATGATGTACCCCATGATCTTTGTATATGTGTACGGAGTCACTCGTGTAGATTTAGTGTGGGTGCCAAGACACAGAACACCAATACGGTGCAATTCAAGCCCTTCCGTCCGCCGAGCCGAGAGTTCTAAAAGTAGCCGGGCGCGTCTCAGTGTAAACAAAGGCATGCTGCCATCGATCAACGGGAACGGTGCAGTTACGGGCGGTTTTGAGTTTGCCAACAGTCTTTGTTGTGAGCTTCAAGTGATATAAGACATAGACATGAATGTGATTTGGACGATGTTCATTCAGCGAGAACAGGTGTACTGTGTCTCGGGTGTGCGTGCCTGCGTTAAATTTGTATGCATCAGGTGTGAGTCGACAAGTGTTTATGGAAACGGGTGTGCGTGTGTTTGTGTGTGATAAATATATATTTGAGTATTTGGGCTGACTTGGACTTGTCTTGCAAGTGTGTGCGCGTGTCGTTAGGAGTTCGATTGTTTGTTGACACACCCCCCCCCCCCCCCGCTTTCCCACAATATATGGGTTGGTTCTTTTCGAGTTCATATAACATTGCACCTCTCCAAGGTTTATATTACATTTACCCAATATGGCAGGGAAGCATTGCTTGTATGTGCCAGGTGTCACGAGTGGAGTGAGCGATAGTTAATAATTACGGGGGGAAAGGAGGAGAGTAAAATTAACGCACGGAGACAGGGAAGAAAAGTCGTGCATGTCATGAGTGGGGGGTCTGAAGGAGGCGAAAGCGCTGTATAACTATCACTGCAAGTTAGAAGGTCCTAGGGAGCGGATCTGTGAATAATAGCCCATCGGGCAGAGATAAAAGGAAGCAGTCGAGAAGACTAGTGAGAGTCTTTCCAGTTATGACTGGTATGTAGAATGTTGATTGATTATTATGATTGATGTATTATATTATATTCGTCTATTACCATGATGTGAATAAGTATATGTGAGGAATGTGGAAGTCCTTGATATTGAATATAGCAATGTGCGCCATGAGCGATAGATGAAAGTGAGTTCATGGATTTGTAGCGCGAGTGAGTAGTGTGTACTCCGATGGAGGTGTGTTACCGTAAGATGTGTGGTGAGTGAAAGGTGAACTAGTGTGTGTACGCTTCATGGATTGTAAGGAGAGGTGGAGTGAATAGAAATGGTAGGGTATTATACCAATGTAATATTATTCTTGTAGGTGTCGGGGACGGGCCGCAGAGCCACCTCGATGAGCACAGGGGATAGGCCAGCATAGGGCCGGAGGCCACACATAGGCCAGAAGTGAGGCTGTCAGTGCAGGACAGTAGAGGCACATAAAGTCGTGGCAGTCAGGCCACGGACAGGGACGTAGATATGAGAGTGAATGAGATACTATATTGTTGCCATGTTGATAGGCTAGTGAACTGATATTATGTTGTTGCCATGTTGATGGCTATGGAAATAATAATGTGTTATTGCCCTGCTGAGGTGCGAGGGGAGTGCTAAGGTGTATGACAATAGGAAGGTGATATTGAGAGACTGCGGTGCCAGTGAATCATTAATGTACTATTAAGGCCCTGAGGGGAGAGGCTGAGGCCGAAGTGCCTTTAGGAGTAACTACCGGATTGTGGATCCGAGGGAGCGTGTGTGTGAGAATAAGGCCGTTGTACGGCAGTCATGTCAATAATATAATATATGTAATTGCGCTATTATATGTATAATTATGTTTAATAAATGTGTGAGTCTGATGGATTGTTCTGTTAAGTGTTAACTTGTTTGTTCGTGATTGTTGTCCTGTCATAACTTATTACATCTCCCAGTCTGGGATTTGTGACATTGGGGGCTCGTCCATTGTGACTCGTCCATTTTCGTAATATTTAGTTGTAGTTAGTTAGTAGGTAATTGTGCTGTCTTGTTCGTTGGATGAATGGACATTTCATGATAGGATTTATGTATAATAATGAATGTATATTGATGCATGTATTGCTATGAATAGGTATTAATGTGTATTTAAACTTTCCAGAGTGTGTGCGTGCAGCCTGAGGAGACGAGCAGCCAGAGCTCCGAGGAAAGGGAGAAATTGAAATCTAGGGTGAAAGTTAAGTGAAAATTTTGTGCCCTGGATTGAGGGCTGTCTTTTCTTCTGTCTTTTCCTGCTGTTTTTCTGTTTTCGTTGTAATTGATTATATGGGCGGTGGCGCGGGTTTGCTGTGTTGAACTTAGTTTATCCTTTTAAAAAGGTGTGGTAAACTTTGGAACTTCGTTCATCACAGTGACCAGTTCTGTAGGGACCTGTATTTTTGTTTAGATTGTAGCGTTCTATCTTCCTCGTTGTTTTAGGAAGACGTTTCTCTTGTCCCTCTTTCTACCTATCTATAGATACGTTCTTTTTTTTCAGACTCTGTTCTTGTTCGTACCGTGTTGTGTAATCGGCGTAGTTAGGTTGCAGTTTTTTCCATTATATTCTCTTTTTTAGGTCCTTGTCCTAGTCTGGTTCGTTGTCCTTGACGTACTTGTGGTCCTTCTACTGTATTTCTTCATTCTTGTCTTTTCTATTCTTTTTATAATTGATAGTGCTATGCATTTTATAGATAAAGAATTAATTGTGTTGTAAAGGTAAATTTCTGAATTGTATTTGAGACAACTGGGTATTGTTATATCTGGTGTGATCTCAGGTCTCTGGTCGTGTCGTTAGTTATCATACCGACAGGTTGGCCGTTTTTTTAAATACATACCATAACCATAAATCTGTGAAATGGCGGAACTCCAACAACTAATGAAGTTGGGTAAGGAACTTGGCCTGGAGGGAGAGGAGCTACGCGGCTGGATTAAAGAACAGCAGGCGGATTTGCGCGATGAGCGTGCTAAGGATAGAGAGCGAGAAAAAGAGGCTAAGGCTCAGGAGCAGGAGAGAGAGGCTAAGGATAAGCAAGAGGAAAGAGAGGCTAAGGCTCAGCAA
This sequence comes from Onchidella celtica, assembly GCA_963931925.1. Taxonomy (NCBI): domain Eukaryota; kingdom Metazoa; phylum Mollusca; class Gastropoda; order Systellommatophora; family Onchidiidae; genus Onchidella; species Onchidella celtica. The sequence goes on along the minus strand of OZ007579.1, from coordinate 23,467,601 downwards.
CAGGAAAGGGAGTTTAAGCAACAGGAGAGAGAGGCTAAGGATAAGGAGCAGGAAAGAGAGTTTAAGTTAAAGGAGTTAGAAGCTCAGCGACAGGAGAGACAGGATAGGGAGCAGGAAAGGGAGATAAGGTTAAAGGAGATAGAAGCTCAAGAGCGGGAGACAGACGCGCGAGTAAGAATAGCGGAGTTGGAAATCAAAAAGAGTGCGCCAACAGAAACAGTTGAGCGGCAGGTACCCAATAAAGGTGGCGTTAGGATTAAGCTCCCTACGTTCGACGACCGGAAGGACGACATAGACGCCTTCCTTTACAGGTTCGAACTGAACGCACAATTGCAATGGGGGGAAAATAAGGAATTATGGGCCACGTACCTGGCGTCGCTATTGCAGGGGCGAGCGTTAACCTACTTTAAAGAGCTACAGCGCGAAGACGTGCAAGATTACGATAAGCTGAAGGCTTTGCTGCTTCGCCGATTTGCGCGTACCGAGGAATATTTCCGGGAGCAGTTTAGGCGAGCACGTGCAGATACCAGGGAGGACTTTGCTGCCTTCGTCGCGAGACTAACTGAGTATTTCGCGAACTGGGTAGACTTGGCGCATGTGGGCACGGATTTTGCTAAACTGAAAGACTTAATGATCCGTGACCAGCTGTACGCGTCGTGCCACAAAGATCTGGTGGCTTTCCTGAAAGAGAACGAACCCGCGACGGTGCAGGAGGCGTCTAAGTTGGCGGAGGCATACCGTACGGCGCATCCGTCCAAACCAGTCGCCAGGGCGTACGTCCAAGATGCTGGCTACGTCGCCGTTGTCGAGGGGTCGCCGGCGGGACTTGGGGACAGGTCGCGTCAGCGTGGTGCCTATAGCGGGCAAGCCCAGGGGCAGCGTAGGGGCTATCACCAATCACCGGCATATGGATCCGGTAAGTTTGACCGAGCAGGAGGGCTAGGTCGCGGTAATGGCCGGGGCCGACTTGTGACCTTTGCCGATGACCGACGGCATAGGGACTCTAGTTCCGGTCGCGAGGGGTCACGGGGACCCAGGCCTAGAGCAGCACAGGGAGCGGAGTGTTGGACTTGCGGACGCGTGGGTCACTTTTCGCGCGAGTGTAGGGCCGCGAAGTGTTGGAACTGCGGAAGAGCAGATCACATCAGCGTGAACTGCCCTGCAGGTAGGATAGCGGCGAACGTGGACAGTAGCTCCAGTCCATGTTCCCCAAATAAATTTCATCATGCGGCTGCGTGCGTTACATCGGACAACGGAGGCGGACAGTATTCTAAGTGTCCCAGTTGTGAGAAGTTATTATCTTCCGGTGTTTTACCTTGTGGGAGAAAGATCCCCGTTATAAATTCATGTCATACAGGAGGTGGTCTTAGGGTTTATCCGGGGTTTGTTGGGGACGAACCGGTCTCGGTTTTACGAGATACAGGATCTACCGTTGTGGGAGTGCATAGGGACTGCATTCGGGATTCACAGCTTACAGGTGAGACTGTCCCGTGCATCCAATTTTCGGGGGCCATTGAGAAATTACCCATGGCAAAAATAATGATAGATACACCTTTCCTTAGCGGGGAAGTCGAAGCAGTCGTTGGTTGTTTTCCAGGCGCCCAGCTCATCATTGGGAATGTATCACGGGTAGGTTCCCCTTCCGATGAGAACGTGCAAGCATGGTCGCAATCAAAAGGTATTGACTTTTGCGCCGCGGTCGAAACACGTCGACGAGTAGCGGATAAAGATAAGATTAGACCTTTGGCGACGCCAGCGGTCAACCTAGATATCACGCCAGAGCGCTTGGCGAGATTACAAAGGGAGGACCCATCATTAAACCCATGTTTTGGGGAAGCGCGAACCGAGAAAACGAGGAGATATAAGAACGGGTCATCTTCTTTTTTTGTTCAGGCGGGCATTCTGTTCCGTAAGTATGTAACGGTGTCCTCCATTTTAAAGCAGGTCGTTGTGCCAGCGTTGCTGATCGCAACAGTATTGCATTTGGCACATGATGTCCCATTAGCGGGTCATATGGGGATAGCTAGAACCAAAGAAAGGGTTCTTAAAAATTTTTACTGGCCATCGATCCACAGAGATGTGCAGGTCTATTGTAAGACGTGCAGTGCGTGCCAAAAGACGACGCATAAGGGTCGTACACCCCAGGCCCCTCTTCAGAAGATCCCCACGGTCTCGGAACCGTTTAAAAAGGTCTCGATAGACCTTGTTGGCCCCATTCACCCAGCGACCGATAGGGGGAATCGATTTTTCTTAACGGTCATATGTAATGCTACGAGATGGCCAGAGGCGGTTCCTCTGCGGACCATAACGTCTGAGGCAGTCGCGGAAGCGTTGTTTGCAATTTTCGCTAGGGTAGGAATACCAGAGCAAATTCTGTCTGATAGGGGCGCGCAATTTACGTCGGAGATGATGAAGGAATTGTTCCGCTTATTCAGTATACAACCCATCACTACCACCCCTTATCATCCGCAGGCTAATGGCATGTGCGAGAGATTGAACTCGACGTTGAAGTCGATGCTGCGTAAGGTAGCTGCTGATCGCCCTAAAGATTGGGATAGATATATCCCTGCAGTGTTATTCGCGTACAGAGAGGTACGGCAGGAGTCAACGGGATTCTCGCCGTTCGAAATGATGTACGGTCGTAGTCCTAGGGGCCCAACTGATGTTCTTCGGGACATGATGACGTCGCCATCATCGGGAGACGATGAGCAGATTTCGGTATTTCAGTACCTTGTTGATTTAAGAGAAAGACTATCTGCAGCGCGCACTATAGCAGAAGAAGCGTCTAGTATCGCTTCGAAAAGAGCAAAAGACTATAAAGATAGAGGGTCCAAACTGAGAATTTTTAAGCCAGGAGACAAGGTTCTGTTGTTGTTACCTACGGACCATAATAAGTTATTGATGACATGGAAAGGTCCCTATGTTATTGAGCGAGTTGTTTCAAAGGTAGATTACGCTATCCACATTGATGGAGCGAGTAAGGTTTTCCATGTTAATATGCTACAGAGATTTTATGAGAGACCACAGTATCTGTGTGCACAGACAAGACCAAAGGAGACTGTCTTCTCTACGGCTTGTACGGGGGTCGTAGACCAGTTGGACTGTGACGTAAGCGACACCGAGGCGCAGGAGGAGTTACAAATTCAATTGCCGGAGTTAACTCCGACACAAGGTTACAGGGACGTAAAAATTAACCCTGACCTTACGAGTTCAAGGAGTAGGGAACTTGAGACCCTCGTAGCGTCATTTCCGGATGTTGTTACGGATTTGCCGGGTCGCACTACGGTGATTCAGCACCAAATAAAGTTGACTTCGGATAAGCCAGTATTTCTTAGACCGTATCCGTTGCCGTTTTCTTCGAGAGATAGAGTCATAAAGGAAGTTGAGTCAATGTTGAAGTTAGATGTGATAGAACCATCAACATCGCCGTATTCATCACCCATCGTCCTCGTGAAAAAACTTGATGGATCGGTGCGGTTCTGTATTGATTTTCGAAGATTGAACACTATTACGGTAGGCGATAGGGAGCCTATCCCGTTCCAGGAGGAATTAATAGCTTCATTGGCCGGGTCCACGTGGTTTTCCAAGATAGATTTGACGAAAGGGTATTGGGAAATCCCGCTTACTGAGGAGTCTAAACAATACACGGCGTTCCAAACGCCCATTGGATTATTCCAATTTAAGGTCATGCCATTTGGGTTGGTAAACGCGCCAGCGACGTTTGCACGATTAATGAGATTAGTGTTGAAGGACATACCTAATGTCGTGTCATTCTTTGACGATATAGCATGCCATACGTCGACATGGTCTGATCATATTCAGACACTAACAGTAATTTTTCAACGATTACGTCATTTTGGGTTAACTGCTAAACCCGCAAAGATGGATTTGGCATGTCCAGAGATAATATTCTTAGGACATATTGTGGGTAGAGGTGTTCAGAGACCTGAAGAAACAAAAATTGACAAGTTAGTAGGGTTGCAAATCCCTAAAACAAAGAAACAAGTCAGAAGCTTAGTGGGAATTTTAAATTATTACAGAAAGTTCATTCCAAATTTTTCCTCCTTGTCATCTTCTCTTACTGACCTTACTAAGAAGGGACAACCCGATAAGGTCCAGTGGACGTCTGAATGTCAGACATCATTTGATAATTTGGTGACAGCATTATCATCGTCACCCATTTTGATATTACCCGATTTTCGATCTAATTTTATCCTCAGAACGGATGCGTCGGACTCTGGTGTCGGCGCTTGTCTTCTACAGGAGAAGAACGAATGTCTCCATCCTGTATGTTATGTCAGTAGGAAGTTATTGCAGAGAGAAAGAAAGTATTCTGTGATAGAGCGTGAGTGTCTTGCCATTGTGTGGTCCGTCCAGAAATTAGGACGTTATCTCATGGGACGAGAATTTTGTATCCAGACGGACCACAAGCCACTGACATTTTTGTCGAAGAATCGTTCGTCCAGCCCACGCTTATCTAGATGGGCATTGGCTTTGCAGCCGTATACCTTCGTTATTCAACCAATTCCAGGAACCAGCAATCATATCGCCGACTACCTTAGTCGAGCCTAGGGGAAGATTTCAGGAGCTTATACATCGGAGGACAGGAACATTGACCGGATCTGTGTGAATGAGTCGACTTTAAAATATTGACATTATAAATTGATATGAAGAATGGTTGATAGGTTGAATGGTTTTTGATTCTGTATTAAGTATTGTGGTTAGTTAGCTATTCATGATGTGACACATATATGCATATTGCAGGCCATATTGATCCCCATATTTTCCCCTGATTTCGGTATTTTATATACTGGGGGAACTGATAGGTCATTTTTCTAGTGTAGGTATTGCTCACGCTCACTCGTTGACAGTCATCTTGATGCGATTTGAAATTAATTGCATTAATTTTTTTGGGGTGGGGGATGATGTCACGAGTGGAGTGAGCGATAGTTAATAATTACGGGGGGAAAGGAGGAGAGTAAAATTAACGCACGGAGACAGGGAAGAAAAGTCGTGCATGTCATGAGTGGGGGGTCTGAAGGAGGCGAAAGCGCTGTATAACTATCACTGCAAGTTAGAAGGTCCTAGGGAGCGGATCTGTGAATAATAGCCCATCGGGCAGAGATAAAAGGAAGCAGTCGAGAAGACTAGTGAGAGTCTTTCCAGTTATGACTGGTATGTAGAATGTTGATTGATTATTATGATTGATGTATTATATTATATTCGTCTATTACCATGATGTGAATAAGTATATGTGAGGAATGTGGAAGTCCTTGATATTGAATATAGCAATGTGCGCCATGAGCGATAGATGAAAGTGAGTTCATGGATTTGTAGCGCGAGTGAGTAGTGTGTACTCCGATGGAGGTGTGTTACCGTAAGATGTGTGGTGAGTGAAAGGTGAACTAGTGTGTGTACGCTTCATGGATTGTAAGGAGAGGTGGAGTGAATAGAAATGGTAGGGTATTATACCAATGTAATATTATTCTTGTAGGTGTCGGGGACGGGCCGCAGAGCCACCTCGATGAGCACAGGGGATAGGCCAGCATAGGGCCGGAGGCCACACATAGGCCAGAAGTGAGGCTGTCAGTGCAGGACAGTAGAGGCACATAAAGTCGTGGCAGTCAGGCCACGGACAGGGACGTAGATATGAGAGTGAATGAGATACTATATTGTTGCCATGTTGATAGGCTAGTGAACTGATATTATGTTGTTGCCATGTTGATGGCTATGGAAATAATAATGTGTTATTGCCCTGCTGAGGTGCGAGGGGAGTGCTAAGGTGTATGACAATAGGAAGGTGATATTGAGAGACTGCGGTGCCAGTGAATCATTAATGTACTATTAAGGCCCTGAGGGGAGAGGCTGAGGCCGAAGTGCCTTTAGGAGTAACTACCGGATTGTGGATCCGAGGGAGCGTGTGTGTGAGAATAAGGCCGTTGTACGGCAGTCATGTCAATAATATAATATATGTAATTGCGCTATTATATGTATAATTATGTTTAATAAATGTGTGAGTCTGATGGATTGTTCTGTTAAGTGTTAACTTGTTTGTTCGTGATTGTTGTCCTGTCATAACTTATTACATCTCCCAGTCTGGGATTTGTGACACCAGGCACGACCCCTGTTCTTACACTTCTGATCAGTTTGATTAAGATGAAGTAGAGATGGTTTTTCTTCACAGTAAATACCTGTTACATTGTTGCTGTCGTTATTGTTGTCGTTGTTGCTGGTTTATTTGTGTTATCTATTGTTGTTGTTGTTTTTGATGGCGATGATGATGATGATGAAGACGGTAGTGGTAGTGGTGGTGATGGAGATGATGATGATGATGATGACGAAGACAACAACGATGATGATGATGGACTAAATGGTGGTGCTGTGGTTTTGCGTCACGGTCAGAAATTCTGTGTTCCTGCATTTGGTAACTGAATTTGTCTGCGCTTCCTTTTGACTCTTGCAGGTTTGAACGGCTCCAACAACCTGGAACAAATAAAAATTGATCAGTTGGCTCAACTGAGGGAGGATTTGTTTATTCAGGAGAGTAAACATTTCCGGGAAAAGGATCCAGCTAAGAAAGTAGGTCAGCCTAGGCCTGAAGACGGCGTGGCTTTTTCAAATTAAAGTACTGTTACAATAATAATCATATTATAGTGGGGATAGAGGGGGAACATGTAAGCACCTAAAACGTCGGTACTATAGATCAGTGGTCCCCAACCCCCGGGCCGCGGACCGGTACCGGTCCGTGGATCAATTGGTACCGTGCCGCACAAGAAACATTGAATTATTTCCATTTTATCTATTGTCTGAGTTTAACTATTTTTTACTTTCCTTTTATTTTCCAGGTTACATCTCGGTCACTTAAGCGCTGAAATTTAACCCATATATTAGCCAAAAATGAATACGAAACAGACGTCGTTAGAACGTTTCCTTGCGCAAAGCAGTAAACTGGACATAAGCAATACACTTCGGGTGTCATTGTCTCCTTTTACCCCCAGATGGAATCGTCTCGTTGCAGACAGGAACAAGCTCAGGGTTCTCATTGATTTAGCCATCTAGAGAGTTCAAATGTTACATCATTTTATATTTGTTTTTTGGTGTAACTGTATTTTATTTTGAAGGCATGTTTAAATACAATTAAATCAAAATTATTAAATTAAAACAATCTAAAATATAAACAATCAACGCCCCCCCCCCCCCCTCAGCGGGCGCGGTAAAATTATCAAATGTTGACCGGTCCGCGGCGATAAAAAGGTTGGGGACCACTGCTATAGATGATCAAAACTTATGAAACTTGGTGTACCACTTCAATTTTTTATGATAAGTTATGTGGATACCACCGTTTTGGAAAAATCAGTCTTTAACATTATTTATGTACCATCTTCTGAACCGCAAAACAAGAGAGGTATTTGTTTCAAAGAGAATCGAAAAGTGTGACCGGAAATTGCGCACTACGCCCCTCTTTACACATTGCTGGTCGAAAGTCAACATTATCACATCCGGGTATTCTGCCAGGAATTGTGGTTTAACAAAAAGATCTTTGCATCGAATCCAAATGCCGTCATTAACGCGACTTACAATGTTACCGCTGGGCTTAGTACAAACAAAATTTGCAAGATCTGTTTTGCCCGGGGCGGCTAGTAATAATACTACAGTCTCCTTCTTCTTTGCGCCCCTTTGATAAACCTAGCGCGTAGGAAACCGTCTTTGATATATTGCGTTCAACTTGGTGCAATTTTCGTGCCTGAAAATGAGTCCACAGGTGCGCATGAGACTGCAGATTATTGCGGGGAGGGGCGAGAGAATCATGGGAGCAGAGATTTAGTTTTAGGCTGGTACCTCTTCTGGTAATAATAATCTTATAATAATGAGAGCAGGGGGTTAACTGTCTGTGACGCTTATGCATTTCATGGCCATTCAAGCTAGACACTTGAAAGTTTGCCTACTACCGTTTTTGATACTGCCGAGTTGCATGGCTGGCTTAGTTTTTGCGTTTGACCACGCCTTATATTTTTTTGAAAACTGTGAAACGCCTTAGCCTTTAAACCCGGACTAAATTCCTGGTGTAGTTTTCATGATTGTAGAGTGTTGCGTATGGGTGTAGCAATCGATACTCAGTATCGAAGGCTGTCATTTTGCGCAAACTTCTGCATGACGTCTAAGCATTTCATGGCCTATAAAGCGAGACACTCCCAATTTTGGTATATCTAGGCCTAGGCCTACTGTTTTTTATCCTGCCGAGCTGCATGGATGTCGTGATGTATGTCTATATGATTGTTGTAAATGGCGATTCCGTAACCTCTTTACTGGGCGCTTGCAAATCCGATACACAGTATCGAATATGCCATTTCCTTTGAGCGTGGTTTGCTTGAAAGTAAACATGTGCGCAGCTTGATGCTGACAATGTTACACAGACAATGTTGTGTATACACTGACGGGGAGGTTCTCCGCCCGTCCGCGCCAGTCAAGAAAACACACTAAAGAGGGGACTTTTGAGCGGCTTATCAAATGGTTGGGTTTAGTATTTGTATGGGGCAAAGAAAGAAGAAAGAAAGAACGAAAGCGCGGGTTAGGGGAGGTCATCATATTAATTATGTTTGTTTACTTTTTGGTAAGTGGCGCGGACGGGGGGAAGACCTTCCGCCTGAAGTTTTGCGACCATGATTGTCCGGTAAGCGAATAGTTTAAAAAACTCAGCATTTGTCTAACCTGTCTTTGCTGTCTCTCAATCTCTTTTGTTTTGTTTGCCACACACCGTTCGTAGAACCGGTACATTTACTAGTAATAATAATAATAATAATAATAATAATAATAATACATGTAATATGAAATTAAAATTATAATGCTTATCACACAATTATTTTTTTTAAGTCCTCTCTTGCATGGTGTCTCAATGGGAAATAATTAATGTTGGAGATGAAGACCACTAAAAGCAGTTCTTGCCCATTTTAATCTGTTAAATTACTATCTCCACCACGACCTGGAATTTTGATATACATTTATCCTCTGTGCAGAGACTACCATAAACTGCAAACTGAAAGGTTTAAAACAAAACCCCACCTGAGATAATGTTAGTTGGAAACTGTGACTTGCATTCTGGTGAATTAGATACAATATTTAGGCTGTTAAAGGCATTTCAAACTGATTTTTACTTTTTAAATTTTATCACAACTCACCAGTTGATGGAGCTAATCTGATGGAGCTTGCTTTTCTAAGAATTTTGATACCAAATTTATCATTCTGGCTTTGAAATTTATGTGTCCGCCAGTTTCTCCGTCATCAAACTTTACAACTAATAATTTTCAAAAGAATTTCACCTCAAAATCCGATGAAAAATACGATGAAATAAACTCCATTTATTTGGCTTTCTCTGTGAGTTATTTTCAGACACGTAATGCTACATCTGCGCGACGTTCTGCGATCCTTTGTCATGAGGGGGTCAAACTGGTACGCTCAGCTGCACACATTAAACAATATAAAAGATAGTATATTTGGACAGGGGAGGAATTTATTGAACTCTGTTTTGATGTGTGTTGAGCTCTTTATTTTAGCACGTTCCGCAACTCTTGGCATTTACACTCACTTTTCTTGTTTTTGTTTTTTTAGTTCTTGTTTCTGTGTGTTTTTATGCTAGGGATTAGTTTTCTGCAATTTGTGCCCGGGCAGGGACCTTGTTCGGCCTGCTCTTCTCGACTTTCAACTGCCAAAGTATCTTTAACGTGCGCAACGTGCATACTGACTCTCCGAGTTTCTCGTCCTTATCCGAGAAGACTAGATGCTCGATCCCACCTACCATAGGATCAGGGACAGGAATTTTTCCCCACAAAAAATGACTACATGCCTGCACCGACCAGGGGGCGAACCCGGTACCTTTGGCATAAGAGGCGAGCACCTTGCCTCTAGACCAATGTGTCCCCTCTGTTTTGATCACATCTCACACTGAAACTAAGATAAAACAAACGCATAGTCAGTTCACATCTCACACTGAAACTAAGATAAAACAAACTCATAGTCAGTTCACATCTCATAATGAAACTAAGATAAAACAAACTCATAGTTAGTTCACATCTCACACTGAAACTAAGATAAAACAAACGCATAGTTAGTTCACACCTCACAATGAAACTAAGATAAAACAAACGCATAGTCAGTTCACAATCTCACACTGAAACTAAGATAAAACAAACGCATAGTCAGTTCACATCTCACACTGAAACTAAGATAAACCAAACGCATAGTCAGTTCACAATCTCACACTGAAACTAAGGTAAAACAAACTCATAGTCAGTTCACATCTCACAATGAAACTAAGATAAAACAAACGAATAGTCAGTTCACATCTCATAATGAAACTAAGATAAAACAAATCAGTTCACATATCACACTGAAACTGTGACAAAACAAATTGACGCAGTGCGCCACCAAACGGCATATTTTGGCTTGAAAAGGGTCAGAAAATCAGTCAGAGTCACGGACTTTCTTACATTGTTACCATAAATATCCTTCTGCTGACGTAATACACAGAACTCATAATTTACCACTCCATTGGAGGGATCTGTCATATTGATAAAATATGATTTAAAACACACAGATATACAGATACTTTATCATGACAAATTCAAAACAGAGCTGAAATCAGTCTTGTATCGGAAATAACTACTGACTGGGTAACTGAAAATGTCTCCCTTAAGATTTGTAAGTATATAAGAGAGACCGGTGGGAGAGAGAGAGAGAGTGAGAGCGAGAGAGAGGGAGAGTGAAAGAGAGTTTGTGGTGTGTGTGTGTGAGAGAGAGAGACAATGTGAGAGAGAGAGTGGGAGGGAGAAAAAGTGTGTGTATGTATGTGTGTGTGTGAGAGAGAGAGAAAGAGAGAATGTAGAGGACTTTGGGTCCACTTTTGCGGAGACGGGCGCATAATATATAGGCTCCAGCATGATTATTATTCTTAATATCGTTATTGTTTTTGTCATTATTATTTTAACTTGTCTCTCACCCCAGGACGAACTGAGAAAGGCCCTAGCAGAGGTCGACTACCCCAGGTACATGGGATATTTCACAAAGATCCTTAAGAACAACGGTGGACAATGGGCAGTGGGGAATAGGGTCAGTCCGTGATAGGCAGCTAGACCACACCTCGTCATTATTTCCACTATTATTAATATTTCCTTTCCTTTTCTCATCTATCTATCTATCTATCTATCTATCTATCTATCTATCTATCTATCTATCTATCTATCTATCTGTCTATCTATCTATCTATCTATCTATCTATCTATCTATCTATCTATCTATCTATCTATCTATCTATCTATCTATTTATCTATCTATCTATCTATCTATCTATCTATCTATCTATCTATCTATCTATCTATCTATCTATCTATCTATCTATCTATCTATCTATCTATCTATCTATCTATCTATCTATCTATCATTCTGTATGACTGTCTATCTATCTATCTATCGATTTATCTATCTATCTATCTGTCTGTCTGTCTGTCTGTCTGCCTGCATACCTATCTGTCAGTCTGTCTGTCTGTCTGTCTGTCTGTCGATCGATCAATCTATTGCTTATTCACTTACTATTCTTTTTTGTTTATTTTTGTTTATTTATTTATTATTATTTTGTTTGGTTATTTATTTGTTTATTCATGTATTCATTTCTTTCTTCCTTTTCTTTTCTTATATTTCATTTCATTTATTTCTCTTTTTTCGTTATATACTGATATATTTATATATTTTATCATAATTTTCACGTCATATATTCCCTCCAGCTAACTCTGGCCGACCTTGTGTTATACGCGGGCACCCAGACCTTGTCACAGAATGCTCCAGAAATCTTAGACAAGTACCCAGACCTGAAGAGCCATAGAGAGAAACTGGAGCAGTCAGATGGTATCAAGCAGCACCTAGCTTCACGACATCACAGTGTTATCTAACTGAGGGCCATCAAGTCTAAGACAGAGGCCATAGCTGGTTCTTTCTACAAACGTTCCTTCGGTTGAGACCCATCCATTTTAAAATACATAGATATTTTAATCTCAAATCAAGAAATCTGACTTTTTTTCTGTTAATTTTTTTTTTCTAATTCCGTTTCCGCCGATTTCCTTGGTCTTCTTTTTATTCCTTTTTCTTTTTTTTAAAACTTACTCCCCGCGCCCTCCAGTCTTTACACGTATTTTTGTTTTCCTTGAGCTATTAATCTACTCTCTGTTCTTGTTATCCTTACTTCCCTTTTTTTCTGTTGTCACTCTTCTCTGAGCTTTGTCAAACCTTAGGGGCTTATCTGCAGATTTGGCTACATTGTATTGTAAGGAATAGATGAATAGGAATAGCCTACCTGTACTTCTACTTGTCTCGTAGGGGTCCTTCCACAAATAAACTCTCTGTCTCTGTCTGTGTCCGTCTGTATCTCTCTCTCTCTCTCTCTCTCTCTCTCTCTCTCTCTCTCTCTCTCTCTCTCTCTCTCTCTCTCTCTCTGCCTCTCTCTCTCTCTCTCTCTCTCACTCTCATGCCCATGGCCTGGGCTCAAATTGCACGTCTATTCGAACTTTTGATATAGGCCTACATCATTTGGAAAGTTTTGCCATAACATCAGCTCAAAAACACAAGCCGAGCTCGTTAATCTTTTATTTACAGACAAATCATAATTCTGAAGAAAAAAAACTGTTTTCACTATCAGAGGATGGCTTGTCTGACTTTTGGTGACACCGCCTTCCAAGTGACTTCAAGGGCATGTGACATACGTGCCACATCTTAGAATAATTACGCCACTCATCTCACTCGACGACGCAAACGGTAACAGTTTAACAATATCAAAAGATTTATGTCCCCTGAATCTAAGCCGATAACTGATTTAGCTCCCTTGGTCTAGCACGCCCACAAATCGAATGTCAACCTCATCCATAAACCATGCAACACGGACGAGATGACACCTATTGGGAACCAAGGAACACAACGATACATCTCTATGCGGATGGGAAGGGAAGAGATACAGGCAGGGGGAAGGGTAGGTGCATGGAAATGGAGCATCTGGAGCATGGGAAAAAAACAACAGAACTTCAGATAAACCAGAGAGGCTGAATTCGCCCTTGTTTTGGACATTTATTGATGCATGCAGCCAATTTTTTTTTTACCACTTACAAAACAACAACAATTACCAAAAAAAGGGGTTTGAATGAACCATATTGTAGACATTTCTTCACTTTACCGGTACCAAAATAATATTGTCTTTATCTTTTGTGAATGAAATCATACTTTTTAATCTGTTTTATGCTGTTGTGTTTTTGGTGACTTGTCTTTTTGCCATAGATGTAATTACTTATTTTTGAATCGTAAAGCGACCAGAGCCAATTTTAAATGGGAAATGTGCGCTGTTTAAGAGTGCATTACGATTATTTTATTATTATTATTATTACTATCGTAATTACTATTACTAGCGCCCACCCCCCCCCCCCCACAGCAAAGATTAATCTTGCAAATTCTTTGTACCAAGATCATCAGTATATCTAAATTTTGGTCACGTTAATAACGGCACATGGATTTGATGCAAAGTCTAAAATGATTATTTAGAACTTTACACCACAATTCCCTACAGAATACATAGATGTGATAAAGCTGATTTTCGACCAGCGATGTCTAAAGAGTGGCCAAAAAAAAACACGAAATTTCCGATCATACTTTTTTATTTCTACTCGGCGAAAATGCGCCTCTTCTTTCGTGACTGAAAAAAAAAATCGTAAATAAATAACATTGAAAACTGAATTTTGTCCAAAATGGATATGTTCACGTAATTCATCTGCAGAAATTGAGTCAGTACACGATGTTTCATAATTTTTGGCCATGTGGGTCACTAAGTTTAGGTGCTTACATCCATGTTTCTAAAGCCTCTTTCGTCGCACGCCCCACTTCAATCTAAAAGAAAAGAAAAAAAGAATTGTGTGTCACATCAAGATCAGACAAAGTTAACATGTACAGTATATATATCCCTACGCCCTATTCTGAAGTCCCATTCCCCACCTAGAGAAACACTGGCTTACATGTTCACCCTCTATCTCCATTACATTACAGTGTGATTGAACATCATGTCCGTGATATGTATATTATATCATCATGCCAACAATACACATAATTATGACAGAACAATAATCCCAGTCAGGTCAAACGAACAGGCAGTGAAATATATACCTTACAAAAATGCCAGTTAATCCTCTAAAAGACTTTCCCCCCTGACAAAATTAACTGGTAAGCTTTAGCACATTAGGAAAAGGTTTCAAAACCGCTGACCTGTTACGGCAAAGTTGTTCTAGCTACACTGTTCACTTTGGAACCGTTGACATTTATCCTGGCATGGGCGTATGATAACTCTTTGGTTAGGGGGGAGGGGGGGGCAGGGAGGTCGATTTGCCCGTAATTTAACACAGATAAAAACGCAAGTACCAAAAAATTCGTGTTTGCCCCTCTTTTTTTTTCTTCTTTTTGCCCGAATTTCGTCCACTGTCTTGTCCGATTTAGGGACGTAACATACTAGGCCCGGTCAGACATAGACAGGAAGTGCATATCTTGATTTCTTATATTTCCCAGTAAACACGGGAAGAAGCTATCATACTAAGCTCGGTCAGATATAGTCAGCTTCTGCCACTATTTCTCTGGTGTATATTTTGCTGGCAGCATCTGACTGCATGTGACTGGGCTTAGTATGATTATCTCCGTCAATGCTCCCGCCCCCATCTTTTTGCCCCTCTGGCTCGCACGCCAATGAATCCCAGGGTTTAAGATTCAGGGATCAGTGAGGCTATAATCCAATTCTTAAGTGCATTGCTTTAACTGCAAAACTACTCGAGGTTCCCGTAATAATTCTTATGCATGAACATGCCAATCACAAAGTCGCCCTAAGTACAAAACAAAAGCGCTTGCATGATTTCTCATTGCTAAAGTAGGAATCTTTTTATATTACCTGAGCTGATTAGGTTAGTAAACCGCATTAGTGTTTTCCCTAAAGGCAGGTCCATTTTGGATTCATTTCCCTGGAATGTTAACCGGTTTTCGATCTCGCAGTTGGGTTTAAGTTGCTCGAGCGAAATCGGTCTCTTAAGGCACTGCGTTGGTAATCTGACGGGTCCTTTAGGTGAAAACATAACATCTATACTGTAAAGACTGGGTTAAACATAAAGTTCTGCAGTGCTACTGAAAAAGACAGTATACCAATTTAGGTCAAAGTAATTCAATCTTTAATGTTATTTTAAAGAACTAGACGAAATACCCAGCATTGCCTGGGATAAACCTGTATTCTCACCCTTCTCTCTCTAATAATCTGCAGTTTTGTTTCAGAACCCATGCGTGCAAAGACACTGCGCACCAAACTGAACGCGTGTCAAATTGTCAATTGTCATTGTCTTCCGTGCGGGTGAGTTTGTCAAAGGGAGCACAAAAAGATATTATTGTATTTTACATCTTTACAACTCTTTTTTTTTTTAATTGTCTTAACTCTTTGCATGCCATGAATTTTTCCACTATTGCCAACACAGGAAGAAACTAGTGGGGGAGATGAATGAAGACTAACTACAGCAACATTTATGAATAGAAAGTCGACTTTCTTTCTTCTCGCAACAAAATAGCCTAGCATTCTTGTGCACTGATACATGGGTGACTGACACGAACATGACCTGCGGAAGAACCGAGTCATCGGCTAATGGCACCCGCCCATAGAGTTAAACTTGAATAAATACATTAGGTCGATACAAAAGCCATTGGGTTAGATCAGTTGACGCCTGAGAAAGTTAATCCTATACTTTTTGAAACTGTTATTTAGGTTGCAGCGCTGAGCAAGAAAAATGGACAAAAGCGCGCCACAAAGAATTACTCCTGCCACTTATTTTATTTTATAATCAGAAAATAAAATGTTTTATGATTTTGTACGGCTAATAGTTTCTTTTGGTCATACAAAATCACTGAATGTAAATTGGAAGAAAGGAATAGAGCGAGACGAAATGCGATTTAAACAAAAATTTTTAATGTCCAGTTGTTTTTTTTTTTTTGGTTGTTTTCTGTTTTAGCTCATAAGGTCTATTTCCATAATACGGCAGAGCTCTGAATATCTAAATCCAAGAAGGTATGCAAGCTGCTCCCTGGGTGTTGGCTGACCTATGGTCAAAGTGGTCAATAGGTCTGGTTTAATCCACCTCTTTGAGGATTGGCAGCTGATGGGCAGTCGGCTTGTGGTCACGCTTGACTGGAACAGGCCAATACAGCATTTCGTGGTGTTATTATTGTGGTCAGTGCGAGGCAGGTGGGATTGTGTTGGTCTTGATGCTGAATGGTATTGCTGCTATTGTTGTTGTTGTTTCTGTTATTGTTGTGGAATGAGCAATCCTTTGGTACAACAAAACGTGATGTCGTAGTAGCCGGAGGACGTTCTGAGGCTCCTGGCCCACTGGGTCAAGACTTAGTCAAAATTGGGCAAAAAGAAAGGTTGTATGTTGCGAAACCCTGCATGAGAAATAAAACCCAAACAATACAAAACAAACTAAAGACAGAAAATACACAAAATTTTCGCCTTTCGCCTTTGTCATACAAGACATACAACCTTTTCTTTTTGCCCAATTTTGACTTTCCTTATAGCCCTGCTGCGACCCCACAGTTTTTCTGTGGTTTTTATGATATTTTAGTGTCTCTCTTTCCGCTGGGTGTCTCAAGACAGTTTTGACGCACCCGAACTAGTTGGACAGACTTGTTTTTGGTCTCACCAGTGCGCGGGGTTCCGTTTACCTCCACAGTTCACATCTCACGCTAAAACCGAGACAGGACAGACTTGACTCAGTGCACCAGGAGCTTTAAATTCATTTGTATCTTGCTTCGGACAAACAGGGTAGAAAGATAGAAGGATTGAAAAGGATGATTTAGAATTTGACGGTGGCAGGAGGACGAAATCATGAACGAATGGTACTTTCTTTCGTTAAGAGAAGACGTTGAAAGTTGTACTTAAATCTATTTATTTATTCATTCATTCATTCATTCATTCATTCATTCATTCATTCATTCATTCATTCATTCATTCATTCATTCATTCATTCATTCATTTATGTTATGTGTTTGTTTCGCCTTTATTGTCTGAAAATTATATCAGAGGACTAATATATATGACCTTAGAACACCAGCCTCTGTTTCCGTGTTCCTTACAAGTGGATAATCCAAGGGGATAATCTATAATCTGCGGTGCTTGAACGGCCAAAGGTAATATAATCCTTTTTCAAGCCCAGTAGGTAAACGTTTTGCAGCGAGAGGCAAAAGATTAATGCACACCGCTGAAAGTTGGCCAAAAAGGCACCGGTGCAGCACTGTGCAGATCCGCTTACTTAATGGGTTGTAAATAGAGCAAGCGTTTCAGTTGCCCGACTTTGAGGGGGCCTGTAATTTTTGGCGTAAATCCTGCATTATCTCAGCATGGCTAGAGTTTTCAAGGACTTTTGCACATTTAATGTTTGACAAAGGCTTGGCGAATATTTCTAGGTAGTTCTTATTGCTTTCCTAGGTTCTAATCTAGACGTAACCGCTGCATTAGAAGATTATTGAACGAAATAAACGTATGTTTGGGAGTTAGTTGTTTGTTAATGTGTATGTTGCTGTTGTTTTCATAGGAGGAAATGGGAACCCGTGACCTCTTTCTGTTTTTTCTCAACTCCGCTAATACGTTTATTTAAATTTTTTTTTTTTTCCGAAATTCGATGAGGGACCCGGCATTATCCAGGATAAATTTGTGAACCCACAGTTCTAACGCTCTCTCTAACGCTCTCTCTTCTGGTCTTCAAAGTTTCCCATATTCTACAGTTTTTACTACAGATTTCATGCGCACCAGAGCACTGCGCACTCATTTCTGGTAGGGAATTGAACGCGTATTAATATATTATCGTTTTCGTTGCGGTGGGCATACTACAAGGGCCAAAACAAAGATCATTGTACATGTATTTTGCATTTTTACAACTTTCTATTTAAAAATAAATGAAACTTGAATCAATAGATTCTATCGATACAAAAGCGATTAGGCTGGATTAGTTAACACTTGAGGAAGTCAATGTTATAATTTTTGAAACTGTCCTCAAGGCTGTAGCGTCAAGCCAAAAAAAAAAAAAAAATGCACTACAATCAATTACTACCGCCATTATTTTCTTTTCTTTATCATAAGATATGTTCACAGTTTATCACAGGTTGGTTTTATGTTATTATGATACTGATAGTAAAATTTGCCGGCCTGTTCGGCAATTGGGAAAAATTGTTAAGGGTTGTTTATGCATGTCTGTGCAAGTTAATACACTTTAGTATGCGTCGTGAAATTGTCACTATATTTGGTCTAGACATATCCTAAGGCAATCAATCTATTACAAATCTGGCCGACTTTTACACGGCATTATGCACATTTGTATAACTAGATTATCAGTGGCTTTCAATCTTGATTGAACTGGATATAATTATCCAGATAATCAGAAGCTAAGCTTTTCCCGAAGTCACCACGGAACTGAAATGTCGGGCTTTGTGCTGCGGTCCAAAACTTAGCCAGGCACAAAATCCATAATCATATTTTTCTCCTAGTCATGTCTGAAAGTTTTTAGTTTGGCAACTTAACTTTTTTGTTGTTGTTTTGCGTTTTTTTTTCTGTTGTTTTCTTGTTGTATGTTGTTTTTGTTATGGGTTGTTTGTTGTTGTTTTTTTTACGGGTTTAATTCTTTTTTTTTTTCAGTACGAATTTTGATTGCTATGCGTGCGACCTCGAATTAGCCCCTTACAATATTGAATAAACTTCCTATCATGTTATCCTAATTTATCAAATTTGGTGGCCATAAGAAATGTCGTCTTTCGGCTGCTGTTGTGGGTGTCTTGAGTATTCCCTGAAAGGTTTATGAATTTGTTACATAATGGAGTTATGCTTTTTAAAGTTAGCTGTCCGTTATTTGTGGTTCCAGAATGCGGAATCCTTTAGAATAAAATGAACACAAACCAACACTCCAAATGAAAACATCTAGGTCTCTCTTTCCGCCAGCTGACTCAAGATAGTTTTGACGCGCCCGAGTAGCGAGACTGAATTGTTTGAGCTTCACCAGCGTGCGAGGTCGTTTTTTTTTACACTTTGTTTTTTTTTTTGTGTTTTGTAAACTACTTTAAATCGCATTTGGGAAATTTGCCTTTGTGGAGCAGACACGTCGTCGACACAGTGCGGCGAGTCTTTTTTTTTGGGGGGGGGGGGGGTGTGGGGTGTTGTGTTGTGGAGATGTGGGGGGAGGGGGTGGTAGGGGTGAATTTTATTTAATTTTGCGATGGGCGGTGGCCTATTCGGCCTCTACTCATTTCGATTTCCAACTGCCAAGGTATCTTTAACGTGCACAACGTGCATACGGGCCATCCGAGTTTTTCGTCCTTATCCGAGAAGACTAGGTGCCTGATCCTACCTCCCATAGGATCAGGGACAGGAAAATATGGGAAAAATGCCAAAATTCCAACATGCCTGCACCGGCCGGGATTTGAACCCGGTACCTTTGGCATGAGGAGCGAGCACCCTGCCTGTAGACCACAGTGTTCACATCTTACACTAAAACCAAGACAAAACGGACTTGACCCAGTGTGCCACCAGCCTAGTTTTCTAAACAATTTTCATTTTGCATCGTCATGATGTGTTGACAGATGGTACAGCAGCCTGGGTTGAGGTCTTTATATTAGGAGGTTCGCTGTCCTTGGCATTTACACTTCACTTTTCTTGTTTTGTTTTTTTATGTTTCTTGTTCTTGTGTCTATGTGTTTTTGTGGTAGAGATTAGTTTTTTAGAATTTTGACCGTGCTGGCGGCCATGTTCGGCTTGCTCTTCTCAACTTTGAACCTGCCCAACGTGCACACGGGCCCTCCGTGTTTTCCGTCTCTATCAGAGAGGACTAGGTGCTCGATGCTACCTACCGTAGGATCAGGGACTGAAATTTGATCCAGCAGCCTCTGCCACGTAAGAACTAAAGTACATGACATCTCGCTAATCTCTGACTCTTGGATGACCTTGTGGCACCCCACGGATATAGACGGGATTAAGACATATTAATGAATTAGTGACCACTGTGACGCGACTAATCCGCCGACCAATCTTTCTTTTATGGCTCCTGGGAAGAGCAAGTCTCCGGTGCCCTGGAAGTCGAGTAGCCAGATCAGAAAGAAAGGAGTTGGGGCAAGGTGGGAAGGGAGGGGAGGGGGTGCTCGGCGCCGATCTTGCAATAGCTCAAGGATGAATATAAGACCTTGACCATTTAGTGCCCAGATAAAGATTTCCTAATCCCAAAGTTCTAACCACCTGCAATAGCCAAATGAATGCAAAAATTAATAATTTAAAATAAATATTTACCGAAACAAAAAATTAATTATGTGTTGATAAATTTAAAAGGTTTCAAATACAGAACACTGGGCACCTGGCCATATATTTTTTTAAAAATTGAAATGGGGAATTAGAGGCTTGGGAAGGAAGGACATATGACTATGAGACGAGGGGTGGGGTGAGGTGGGGTGAGGATGGTGGGAGGGAGGAATTGAAAATTAAAATTAAAAAACAAAAACATAACCGATGTAAAGTTATTCCATAGTGGTCGTTCTTCCTTTTCCTTCTCACCGCCCGCTTGTCTCTCCAATATTCCCTAATTTGCATTAATTTGTATTTGCTCGGTAATTTGAAAGTGGTGTCAGTGTTTGCCTTGTTTTCTCTTAGCACTATCCCCGCTTTTTCAAAAAAAAAAAGGTCAGCCATTTCATCAGAAATCTCAAATAATGGCTCCTCGTTTCTGAAAGTGTGACCTAATCTCTGATCTACCCATTTACACCCATACCCAACCTCCATCCACCCAGCCCCTGTTAACCCTACACGCATCAACCCCAAATAGTGTTGTTCCCCAAACAACTCCGCTGAACACACCAAACACAAAAGATATCAATATCACTAGACTTGCGGCCACTCACAACCAACCCCCGGAGATCACCCACCTCTCCAACACCCCCCTGAAACAAACAAAGGGTGGTCAGCCAACATAACTAGCCATTGTCCGCAAACTCAGTGAGCCACACTCCAAAGCTAACGATGGCCACATTAGCGGCTCGGGTAAATCGTGTTAGGCTCCCTGCCTAGGACAACTAAGTGGCGCTAGAACCTGGAAAATGTGCTCACAAAACAAGACAAGCAAAACAGACCCGAGAGAAATCATTGGGCCGTATTGTTGTAAGTGAGCAGGCAGGTAACCCACCAGCGTGGATACCTCTCTCTGGAAAACCCATCTCTAGTGCAGTTCGGCAAGAGGACGTAAATGAGATATTGGACAGCACAGATTGGATATGGTTGTTTTGTCGTGTTTATTAGCAGAAGACATTTATCTCAACCATGGTTTCCGGGGTTCGGAAAGTTACAGTTGAATAGTGCTGATATAGATAGAGATAGATAGATATATATATAGATAGATAGATAGATAGATAGATAGATAGATAGATAGATAGATAGATAGATAGATAGATAGATAGATAGATAGATAGATAGATAGATAGATAGATAGATAGATAGATAGATAGATAGATAGATGGATGGATGGATGGATGGATGGATGGATGGATGGATGGATGGATGGATGGATGGATGGATGGATGGATGGACGGGCGGGTGGACAGACGGACAGGACAGACGGACGGACGGACGGGTGGACGGATGGATGGATGGATAGATGATTCAGCAGAAATGAATTCGTTTAAATGAAGTCAGATAAATCGGAATTAAATCATGTCCAGAATAGAGAGGCACTTGATAAAACAGCGGCTGGTTTAAAATGAATTTCAATAAATAAAAAAATAAAAAACCAGTTGGAATTCACAAAATTCTGAGTCAACAATCAATTGCCATCATTCTTAACGACCACAGTGACTGGTACATACGACACTTTTCAGATCAGGAAAGGAGACTAATCAAAGTAAAGCGAGCAGATGGGAGTTAATTCGTTCATTGTTCCAGACTGCGTAACTGGGCAGCAGATCGAAGGCTGGCGCGCGGGGCGCTCCCTTGGACATCCTGGCTGCGGAAAGCGGCCACTTCAAGCAGCAGAGCCAGCCCTGGGGGGCAGGGCTACTTACAAATTTGGCCGCTGGTCAGGTCGAGTGATCAAGAACAATTGTTGTTGATCTTGTACATTTCCTCGCTGTGTTCGGGATGAGGATCTCAGCCACATTTCACCGTTGTAGCCTCGCTTTCATACACTTGTTTGCTCCGCGCGCCTTTCGCAAAGTAGCGATCGCGTGCCACGGCGGTTTCGGTGACGTCATCGATTTTAGGGCAAACTCTCTAATCAGCTAAGGGGAGGCAAGCTTTAAGCACGTGTATTCCATTGAAGTGATCCTTGCTTGAGAAAGACAGGTGCAAATTTTGACCAATACAGAGTGACTTAAATGGCTTCCTGTAACCACAAACAAATATTGTGATTAAGATTTACAAGGGTATAGGTGTCAGCGCGTCTGTCCCCCCACCCCCTCCCTTTCGTACTACTTCCCTTTCTTTGTCCGATGCCTTCAATTTTCGAAGTCCTAGAAGAACAGCTCGTGTAATTTAAATGGTGATGATGGTAGTGAAGATGAAGATGTGGTGGTGATGGTGGTAGTGGTGGTGTGGCAATGAGGTGGAGGTAATGTAGTGATGATGTTGTGGTGTGGCAGGTGTGGTGCTGTGGCAGTGACGATGATGGGCGTGATGGTGATGGCAATGTGGTGGAGACGATGTAGGGATGGTGTTGTCGGTGGTGGCGGTGGTAGGAATGATGGTGGTGATAATGGTGATGGATGAGGACGACATCTTCTCCTTCTTTCATTTCACAAAATTTAAGTTTCCCGTCATTTCGTGAGTATGAAACTGCCAAAGGTTCTCTCATCATTAAAGACGCTGTTTCGAGAATAACAGTGATGATGAAACAAATATGAGGAAGATATAAAGGGACACAGATTGTTGACAAAAGGAGATAATTAATTTATTAACAATGTCGAAGAAACGCCAAGTTCAGGAAAACTGAAATCAGATCTGTAAAATGGAAATTCTGGCGGATACCGCAGAATTTTTATGGAAAGATGACGGAATGTCAGGTTCTTAAGCATATCTATCTATCTATCTATCTATCTATCTATCTATCTATCTATCTATCTATCTATCTATCTATCTATCTATCTATCTATCTATCTATCTATCTATCTATCTATCTATCTATCTATCTATCTATCTATCTAGCTAGCTAGCTGGCTAGCTAGTCTGTCTGTCTGCCTGTCTGTCTGTCTCTGTCTGTCTCTGTCTGTCTCTGTCTGTCTGTCTATCTTTCTGTCTGTCTGCCTATCTGCCTGGCTTTCTTTCTATCTATCTATCTGTCTGTCTCTGTCTGACTATTTACCTAATCTGACTATTTACCTGATCTATTTACCTACCTGTCTATCTATCTGGCTATCTACCTGCCTGATTGTCTGTCTATCTGTCTATCTACCTACCTACCTACCTACCTACCTACCTGTCTGTCTATCTTCTCTTAATGCATCATATGTACCGCCTTCCTCATCTACGAAACAAGGAAACTGTGAACACTTAGTGATGGGCAGGACGGGCCTGGACTCACGCACGACCCAGAGTCACCTGTAGAATGCACTCTCACCTTTGCCTTCTCACCAGTAGCAGAACCGACAGGTGAGAACCACCTTAATTTCCCTGTGAGTGATTGTCACCGTGTGGGCTGGCCACTGCCTCATTGATTTGATTGCCAGCCAATCAAGTGACCACTAACACGTCACCTAGTCCTGCCAAATGTCAAGGTATCGCTATCATACATAGGCTACAGAATATTTAACTGTTCTGTCCACACACAAAGAGTTAAGATCCCAACTGAGTTCGGTACTTGGAGAAGGAAAGAGGTATTAGGGTACCTACCTCCCCCTAGCGGTGCAGACCTTGAATGCAACGGCTTTTCTTGATCCGATCTGATATCAGTACAGCATTTGACTATTTCGCATACTTTGCCGAAGACGGATGTTTAGGTGCTTAGACTAACCAGCTTTGCCGGACATTGTGTAAGTTAATATAGTTACATTATCTTGCTATGATCTACTGTAACACAATTAATCATTACTGTTTAAATTTCAAATTTTAAATTTCAGATATGCGAACATTCTTTTGTGTTTGCATTTGCTGCTAGTGCTATTACTGCTATTTCCTATAGTAATTCATATAATATCAATTAATAATTAAATGCAGAAGTAAATAATATGTCAAGATGAACTTTCCAGGCCATACACTATTAACATTTGTTAAAAAATTATTCAGCAGAATCGTCTCCAGAATTCCTTAGTTAATTTCTAAGTTCAAACGAAAGATAAATAAATTCATAATTAATAAGCATCTGAATAAATCAGTCAATCTAATAAGCAGATAAATAAATGAATTGATAAATAAATAATAAATATAACACATAGATAAATAAATAAATGATAGATAAACACATAGATAAATAAATAGATAAATAAGTAGATAAATAAAGAAAGAAAGAAATAAAAAAGACCGAGAGAAGTTTCACTGACCAAACGACTTATTGATCTAACCAGATCAGTGTCACAATTAGTTTTCAAAATTATATATAATAATTATGGCACCTATGATACTTTAACACCAGAAAAGGAAGTAGCTAATAGGCACGCACATAAATATTTAACAAATAAATGGTTAAAGAACAAGGCGTTCAAAGAAAGAAAACAAAACCATACACATTGAAACAAACAATAAATAATATTTAACCCTCTTGGGCCTAGGGTACCATATTCGAAACAGGTCACATAGAGTCAAAATGCTCTATCTATGATACACTTGGTCTTCCTATTTTATTAACAAATGATTTTTTCCAATACATATTTCTAAATTTGCAATACTGTGACTATTTAAAATCAGTACAGCATAATAAAATTATTGCAGAAGGTTTGGGATGAACAATTATCGTCTGGACACTAGGGGGTTTAAAATAAGTGCTGTAATAACAAAAAAAAAAACCAGAAAGAAACAAATATGAGCAACCTATTCCAGACCTCCCTTTCCTGTGTGTTTATTAATGAACAACAATTCATTGTGCTCCTGACTGAGTGTTCATGGCGACTGGCTATTTCTTGTCTTGTTCACAATGTCTCCTCATTGCCATTTCATCGGCACAGTAGCCCCCCATCCATGTATTTGTGTTGTTGTTTTTTGTCCATTCTCTGTACTGTGCACATTTATGTAGGCCTGTGTATTTCGAGGGCCGCATGGTAAACTATCGTAACTCATTTATACAAATTGTTTTCAGGGGAAGCAAAAGTAAGAAACGTTTCTTTATCATCCATAATATTTGCGATATTTAAAAAACATACACACAAAAAAAAAGCCACATCATTTAACCCCTAGTTTTCGGAATTTAACACCTTTAACCCCCCCCCCCCCCCAACCTATAACACAACCTGCGAAGTGTCAATGGCTACAAGCATGCCACCCCCACCCCCACCCCAAAAAAAGTCCAGTTAGACCCTTTTCAGACACATCGTATACGACAAGGTGACGTGCATTCCAGAGTGTGCGCCGTTATGTAAATGTCGCGGTCCATCATGACACGGACATGTTCTCCTTCCCAAGGCCATTGTCAACATGGAGGTTCATGAAGATTTGTCGTACTCGCAATACCTATATTTTAAAAAGAAAAAGCGTGCAGGAGGCAGAAAGCGGGTTCATCCTTTAAACCTTCATAGACCCATTACTGGAGCTTTCGTCACGCTATGTCAAGCATTAAGGGTTGATGAGAGAATGCTTTTGATTTACTTTGCAATGTCTATAGTAAGTTTTGATAAGCTCCTGTATCAATCAAGCCCTCTACTCCGCAAGCAGAGTAGTAAGATCGGATGCCACCTCACCAATGTGTCTTGCACAAGAGTTTAACATCAATATCAACCGTCTCCATTGTTCCGGAAAATCATACAGAAAAATCATACAGCGTAGGGCGGCCGGCAAAAAGTCGATGTGACTGAAATTGCCTTTACGATGGCTTACCAGCGGCCCTCGGTTTCTACTATGCTCGACGAAGAGAATTTTTATAGCTGACCTTTACTTTTTCCATATGGCGCATCTAACATTCCTAATTTTATCTGTAAATGTTTTTTGCTGCGCATGACGTTCACAAACTGCGGACTGACTAAACGAACTGCCCAGTGCGCACAGCGTAATTAAGAGTTACAGAATTGCACAGACTCCAGCGATGTCTAAATTTCCTTCTCAGGTTCATTGATATTTTTCTTTTGTCTCACTAGGTTTGGCATAGAAAGTTAGCATGCATTTTACCCCAAAAACAACAACAACAACAACAACAACAACAAAACGCATTCGCTTGTTCTCGATTTTTTTTTTTTTTTAATTTCATTTTAATGGCAACTTTAGTTCTTGTTGTTCTATCTCTATTTTCTGAAAAACTGGAGATCTCTTAATATGTAGAAATGCACACTTTGACACTTGTTTAAACTGCGTTGTCGCATTTATCAAGCTATTTCCGATTTATGCTAACTCCTTATCACATTACTGAAGCCGCAAACGTTTAATGGGAATTTGTCAGTCGTGCAAAAAGTGGAATTGGAAGGAATAAGAACTAAGTTCGCATGGAGTACATATCTACAGGAGGCTTCCTTAATCCACTAATGCCCCGACATAGATTCCTCTGATCATAAAAAATAGAAATCCTGAATCTTGCAAAGCAGACTTGAAATGGTGATCAAATGAGTGGCAAAAACACCAAATATTTTGTAACGTAAAAATTATTCTTTGAAAGTCAGAAAATGTTCTTAGTTTAGGAAATTGGATATCTGATAATATGTTTCAAAAATGTTTCGATACCAGAGGGTCAAAATAACTTAATCTTAGCCATTTGCGCGAACCATTAACCCATTTTTATATTTTTCGCAAAGATCAGCTGTAATCCAAAAAGACTTGAAACTTTTAAGAAGAGAAAGAGACTCTGGAACATCCGACGAAAAACAAAATAAAATTAAAATTTCGTGGTAGCACAAATTCTGTGAAGTCCGGTAAAACAAACCAGTTATCTTGCATAAGAATGACATAGACTGCACCAGCGACACAAAGTTCAGTAAGTCGTGCAAATGTTCACTGAGCGAAATATTCTGTGGAGACAATGCTGCATCTCCTGAATTTGAAGTAGGCGTAGTTCTCAAAGCACTTTTTCCGTAGTTCTGGCCCGATTCCGTAGTAAAAGCAAAGATACTAGAATTGATAAGATGAGACAGCTAGTGCTTTTAGCGTGCACAGATTTCGCACCGCCACCTAGCGGCAAACGCACAGAAGTCATGAAAAGTGCCGTATTTTACAAAGCCAAATAGGAGTTGCTATCGCTATAGGCCTTGATTGAAGTCACTTATTGTGCATAATTGCTGTGGTAATCGCTGTGGGAAAACTCTGGCTATTTTTTCCTTTTTTTTTTTTTAGTCGCAGTAGCACTGTCACAATTTTGCATCATAAATTTTCTATTATATCAAGCATTTTTTTCATACTATGCGCCACGGGCCCCACCCCCGATCAGTGCGCAAATTGTGTGCACGGCTTTTTTAATGGTGCGAAGAAGACAGTGTCTCATCTTATCGTTTCTAGTATCTTTGGTAAAAATGGACTTATGGTTGGTAATGTATAAGTAAAGAAAACTGTCCGGAACCAGCTGGCCGCTGGGACCGTAAGTAAGAAAACCCGCGAATTGTTCTTGGAGTGGGGACAAGTGCACTTACGAGGATGCCGGGTGTGCTAGGATTCTGGTTCCTGTCCTGAATTCAAATCAAATTAAATGCTGCATCTCTTGATCGTTACGCATAGGTTCCTCTTCACTGACATATCAAACCAGACATCGCAAGTTCAAAAATTGGGTTTTAAAACAAAGAATATATACCCAAAAAAAATGTTCTTCTCAGTGTTTGTAATTATTCTGCTTGCTTACTTGTCAACACAGAACATGAGACGCAGCGAGCGGCGAGGCTAAAGTGCAGTGTTGACAATCGTTGCCACGGTTACCAGGACAAAAATGCATAAAAGTTTTCTCTTGTGTCCCAACAAACGCCGCGACCTGGAGATGTTCATGCGAGAAGGTCAGTCGTTTCTCTTCAGCTGCACAAATTGACAACTCTGCTCTGTCTAATCCATTCTGTCTCCGTATTTTTATTTTTATTTTAAATGAGTAGCCATACCTTCAGATTCACTTTTAACCTGGCTTTTCATGTGCGGGGAAACAGTCAGGGCATCGGAAATGTCAAACAATTTTCAAGTAGTGAAACTGAGAGAATGTTTTCATAGGTATGGAAATACCATTTCTGCACAATGGAAACATTCTTCCTTTTTAGTAATATTGATAGGATTATTTTTTTTTTTATGTTTCCGCAGCCCTTGGCTTTAGCCGAACTTCACGTAGTTCGTTTGATTTTCATTCTTTTAGAATTTATTGTTCAGCTTTTTTGCTTGTTTGTTCGGTTCTAGTATGACGTTTGTGAATACAGTTTTTCTTCTTCAATTTAATTTCTTTACCACCACTGAATGCTAATCTGGCATGCTTTTACGATTGCAGAGTTGAATGACAAACGAAGAGTGAAAGAATCTCGGACCGAGACGTCCCCAACACTCAGACAAATTTCCCCATCTCAAGACGCATCATCGTCGCCTGCCATTAACCCATCGGACTATTTTCGGCACTTAGAAAAACCCATCAATAATGTAACAGCCCTAGGTATGTCTGGAGGTGTGACGCAAATGTTGGAAGAACCCCAAATAGCCCGTTTCTCATCCAGTCGCTCCTCGCCCCCCAGGATTTTGTCTCAGATACCTCGCCGACTATCTTCATCTGCCGTGACTTTGCCCTCGGATGAAGCCCGCTATCTCAGCCGCCAGAATAGCCACTTTGAACTATTCTCACGTTCCACGCCTGCCGCTTCAACATTCATTGACTCTTTCCCTAGTCACAAAGCCGGTGTAGTGTACCCACCTCAAATGGCGCTAAAACATCCTGCGATGGCATTGCATGAGCGCAGGAGAACTTCATCAACAGAACACAGCGTCGAGGGACGAGAAATTAGTTTCCAAGACAAAGACAGTAGACCAAAATCTGGTCTTTTCACCGACGATCATCTCGGACATTTCATTCGGCAACATCCACCAAATAGTTCCTCTGTCACCATCCAGGCTCCCCCGCCTCCCTCATTTTTTTACCCACCAACAGAAAATTATCACAGACCCTCACCAAATCCAGTCAGTCCTATTGTGGTGGATTCCAGCATTCCATTCACCACTTATCTGCAGAATTTGACCAAAACTTTGCGAGAGTCGGCAGCAAAAATCACAGAGCTGGAACCGGAGGACAATAAGGCGAAAATAAAAGTCGAGCAAGAACCAGGGCAAAGTGAGCCGGACAGTTCTTCAACCGAAGACGTGAAAGATGCTGAAGAATCTGACACTAACGGTGAGGCACCGTCCAGATCTCCACCTCGAAAAAGAAAATACAAGGAGCTGGAGGTCGGAGAAAATGACGACGGCGGAAGATCCACTACAGACAGCCAAGATAGGAGGCTGAGCTCAGACCTCGTGAAACGAGAAGCAGTTGGAAGGTTGGCCCTGAAGCAGATTATTGAGAGAAAGACGCTGCCTTCATTAATCATTCCAACTATAGATCATAGTCTGAGGGAGTTACAAGGGGGACAACCAACGTCTGCTCCTGTATTCCCTACAGAGCCCTTGTCTGCCTCTCCCCCATCCAATAGCAGCCTGCAGCTTCAGCACCATTACCACCAGCAGCAACAACGCCACATCCACCACCCTAGTTTGAAAATTCCTGGATCGGTCTTACATTTCCCCCCTCCTCCTCCACCTCCTCAGCACCACCATCTGCAACAGCAACACCGACAACATCCAGCCGCAGCTCCTCCTCCAATGCAGGTAGGGTCAAAAGATCAACTTTCACTCTGCCACCTTCGTCACAATTTCACACGCTGTATCGGTCCCTGCCATTTCCTCCTGTATATTTATTTTTTAGTTAAAAATAGATTTTTTTCGGCTGTTTAAAACACAATCAGGTTCAGAGAGGGTATTTATAGACATCACTATACAAGATCCAACAAAAGAATCTGTCAGTCCTAAAATTCGAATGGTACATGAATCGAAGACCTGACCATACATATTTCTATTTGCCTCTCCCTCTCTCAAAACAATATTCTTTCTCACTCCGTTACCTCTGTAAACACTGAAATAACAACCCCCCACCCCCACCACCGCCCCCTTTTTATCAGCGATTATTTTTTTTATCGTTTTTCACAGTACTCAGGATCTGCATTTTACAACAAAATCTTCTCCAGCCAACTGACACCCCCTGCCGGACCCCCACTGACCCCTCCTCATGGTCCTCAGATGACCACCAGTGGCGCAGTATCATCTGTCGGACTAAGGTCAGTAGAACTAGAAGGTCTTAAAATTTTGAGAGACAGCGAATGCCGGGTTGGGGATGAATTAAATCTGAAAATTCAAAACTTTTGAAAGGCCGGAGATTGGAGGTTGCCTGTTTTTACTGGAAATGAAATGGAAACTACCAGGTTTTCCTTGTTACTTTCAAAATATATCACTATATAAACGCCTTCACTTTCAAAATACCTTTCAAGATGTTCTTGGCATTATTATGACATTATTAACCTTGGTCACCAGTGAATTTAGGCAACTATCTGAGTTTTGAATAAATTGTTCACATTCATTTTGTATACAAAATATAAAATAATATATTTTATTTATCATTTTATTTTATATCTTATTTTATTTCATTTAATTTTAATTTTTATATTCTATATGTCCTTTTCTTTCATTTTATTTTATTTCATACCTAAAACATATTTATAAATGTTCACACATGTGTAAAATGTCCCCATACCACATTCTTCCGTCTTTGGTGTTTCACGAAAGGCTGCGTCAAATCTGTTTTGCGTCGATTTTAGTATCACGCGTGGACATCACACTTGCGGGTGACTGAAACAAGCTTGTCTCATTGGTTCGGGCACGTCAAACGGTCTTGAATCCAGCAGGTGGATAAGAAGCCTCGTGCACTGGGTCAAAAAAACAGACAAGACAGACTTGACCCAGCTTGCTACCGGCCACATAAACCATCCGAATTTAGCGAGAATAATTACCTACTCGGGCGATCCGGGGGACACGGTGGTCTAGAGACAAGGTGCCCGCCTCTCATACCGAAGGTACCGGGTTCGATCCGCGGACGGTGCAGGCATGTTGGATTTTTTTTCTTTTGGGAGGGGGGGGGAGACTACCTGTGCCTGATCCTAAAGATATCTTGGCAGTTGAAAGTCGGGAAGAGCAGGCCGAGCAAGGCCGCTGCCGGGGCAAAATTCTAATAAAAAAAACAAAAACTAATCTCTACCACAAAAACACACAGAAACAAGAACAAGAAAAATAAAAAGGAAAGAAAAGTGAGGTGTAAATGCCATGGGCAGCGAAATCTCCTAAATAAAGAGCTAAACACAAAATAATTACGCATTGTGCATTTACTTCTTTAAAAAATACGCGTATTGCGGCCTTTTGTTAATAAAAGTGTCATATTTCCGGGATCTTCAGGACACAATTAAAATTTTTCATCCCATTACACTATTTGTTACCACACACATACACACACACACACACACAAAATCAATATTCATCCGTTCTAAACTGTTTACTTTTTCCAAACTCCTTGACAGCCCATTGGCCGGAGGTATTGGGGGTCTGTTTCATCCTGCTTTCTTGAGTCTCGGTGGTCTGGGCATGCGCAGAACGTCAGTGGAGAAACCGCCACCGGTGAAAAAATACAAGTGTGATGTCTGTCAGAAAGCCTTTTCTCGGAGCAACACTTTGGTAACCCACAGGGTAAGTCTTCACCCATAGAACTCTAATGTTAGTGTACAATAGCCTACAGAGTTCTTATTCACGTGAATGTACGCGTATACATACAAGGAGATTAGCAGAACTATTTATATGAAGGGAAATTAGATGTATCCGCACAAGAACTTACACTCTTGTTTTTGTTGTACTGGTTTTTAACTACTGTTTTCCTTCCTTAGCAACGGAGTTATTGGCGTTATCGAACAAAATTTATATTATATCTTCCAGTGTAAGTGTAAAGGAGAGGAAGTAGACATACGTCCCCTGGATTATAAAAATGGTGGTGCGAATATCATCCAGGCAGTGGTGAATGGACGTTGCAGGAATGCCCATTACAGCGAGAGAGATGTATATAGTGTTCCGTGCCCATCCAATCTAAAAATGAATGCCGTGTCGTCATATTTTCGTTAACAAACTGTATTGAAGTTGGTCATTAAAAGCACCGGCGATACAACATTATGTTTAACCCTTATAGTGCCCAGTGTTCTGTGACTGGAACATAGCCTATCAAGTGGTGTTCATTGTTGTTTTAGAGACTTCTAACTTATCAACAAATCACTTTCCATGATACATATGTCCATTTTTCTAAAACTTGTTTGACTATTCTAAATGAGTTTTGCATGTGTTTCAATAGTTTTAAATAAGACTGTACATGTATATTTTCTAGGCGCTAACGGGTTAAGTGCGTGGGCGCGCATTTCTCTTTTATCGGCTACTGACACTGTTAACCAATCGATATATGAGTTTATCTCTGACCAAAGGCGGCCCGGTTTGGAAGGCAGCTCGTATCAACAATGACCACCACTTAATGTTGGAACTCCATTTCCCGATTGCCACTGCGTCTCCATCGCTTTTCCTTGTTTGCTCACCAATCCCTGACTTCCGGTAACGATGTGGCCAGATTGCTTGCCCAAGTTCGGCCAAATTCCTCGATACTTGATTGGGAATATTACCTTGTCCGACTAAAATATGTTCTATTTTTACAGCTGCAGCTGAGTTCGAAAGAAAAGTTTAACTGCAATGGGTGTCTCAATGGCAATGTTATCCCCCCCCCCCACCTTTCTTTTGAAAGTCATTTGAATTGCGGGATGGCAACTAAAAATATTTTCTGGTGAATGTGGTTCTAATAAGACTTACGGGCATGTTACGCAAGGCCCCACTTGTCCATTGCTTGCTCGTGCATTAGCGGCCGGTGCTCTCATGTGTGACCGCGCACAAATTTATATTCGCGCCTTGCAAAGTGGCCTCGCTTCCGGTATGCGCTCGAACGAGCTCCATTCTCTCTACCCAAACGCCTTGCAGGGATTTTCCCGCGGGTTTAATGGGATAACGGCTAGCGGCTCAATTAGTCCAGGCCCAAATAATGAAATATCGGTGCAGGCTGGACACCATCCTTGGTCAGTTTTATATTTCTTTCTTTCCACGTAAATGTCACACTGGACACTGGCCATGGTGAAAATAATTGTGAAAAAAAACAAAAAAAACCATCGGCGTCTTGACTGCTTTGATGTCACATTGCCCCGTTGCAGTTTCCACAAATAGAAGGATGAATTACTGAAACACTGATGGGACTTTCAAGAATTTTGTTGTTTTGTTTTTTTTAAATAAACATCTGTCTTTTTATTTTTTATTTTCCCACACATCCACCTTGATTTAATAAGAAATTTGACTTACACCTTTTTTCTTTTTTTTTTTGGGTTCTCAATACATGTACTTCAGATATGTAGGCCTATTGCTGGCGGCTGTGACTTTCACAATATAAAAATTTGTAATAAATCTGCAATGTTATCACGGAATCGCCTGTGGTTTCAGAAAGACACCTCGATTTTAAAGTAAGGAAAGACCCCCCCCCCCCAATCCCCTGCCCCCCAAAAACTGTGTCTCCAAACCAATAGATGCCCCCCTCCCCTCTCTTCCTCTTCCCATCACGATCGAAGTTTAGGACTCCCAGACGTTTGGTATACGCATCTGCTAAACCTTCTGCGATATATTTTTTTTTATTTGTTTCCTTTTCTTTCTTGCTACAGCTGTGTGTACATTTTTTTTTCTGACGAAGATAAAAATGCCGAAAGCTGGATTTGTCTATCCTTTTCTTTGCATTTGATTCTATCGTGACTATTATTACAGTGTATTTTGCAGGCGAGGCTTTGCTACATACAATGTTTTGTTTTTGCCACGTTTTGACCATCACACTGTTAACACGTTTCCCTTTCCGTCCTCCAGCGTATCCACACAGGAGACAAACCATTCAAATGTGAGGTGTGTGGTCGAGCATTCCGACAGCCAGGCAATCTGACACGGCATCGGCTCACTCACACGACACATAAACCATACGTGTGTCATGTATGTAGCAAGGCCTTCAACAGGTGAGTTCTTTATAGTGTTGTTTTTTTTACAAATTTATTAATCGTAAAAGTAAGCGACACATTGTTATTCATTAACATATGCCCTAATGCAATAATTACATTTTTTTTTTTTTAAACGGAAGGGCCTAGGGGAGAAGGAGGGGAGAGAGGAAGAAAGAGAGAGGGGGGAGGGGAGAGAAAGGAAGAAAGAGAGAGAGAGAGGGGGGGGGGGGCAGATAGAGGGAGAAAGAGAAAAAGAAAGAGAGAGAGTGAGAAATCTGTTGAACACATGTACATGTACATGGTACATACATGTATTTTGCTTATTATGACTTTGTGTCCTTTTCCCCCAGAGCCTCAAACTTGAACACACACATTCGGACACATAGCACTTTCCGTCAGTTTTCCTGCTCTGTTTGTCCTAAAAGTTTCCACCACAAGTCCGACCTGGCCACCCATGTCTTCTCTCACACAGGTGAGTACATTGGAGGACTCGAACCCATGTCCACCAAGTCCACAGGTGTGGTCACTGTCTGCACTGTACTTCCATGGAGTCCTTCGGGGTTGTTGTTGTTTTTTGGGGGTGGGGGCGTGAGGGAGGGTTGGTGAGTAAATTCAGAACTGAGTTGGTGAATCGCCATAACAATGTACATAATCTGTCACTGTCAGGGAGGCTACCTGACTTACTTGAGTGTCACGGGGGATTCAAACCCACGTCATCAGAGTTCATAAGTGGGGTCACTGACTGCATTGTACCTTCTAATTCTATACAATTAAACAATCGAGGAACAGGTTGCGGGATGGGGTGGTCAATGAAATCGAAAACGAATTAGTGAATCAGCGTAATCTGTCATTCATGCCCACACGTTGGCATTTGGAAAAAAAAATTAGGGAAAGGAAGGTCTTTTGGAAAAGGGCGAGAGCAGCATCTTAATCAACTTCAACCCGATTTCAACAAGACTTAATCTTAGTACATGTACATATATTTTACGACTTCTCGATGATCAGAGTAGAAAAAAACAACAACAAACTAACTGAATTATAATAGCCCTCAGTATTCATTTAAATGAATTCTTCATTTAAGACACTTGCAATTAAGTAAAGCCAAGGGATAAACCCCATGGATCTTCCACTCAAGAATGTAAAAAATCCTGTTTCAATACTACGACTGCTTCGTAGAATGGTTCAAAACGTTGCTTTTCCTACCCAGCCATGACTATTACATCATACTGTATCACCTTCAATCCACCTTCACATTGACCTTCAT
This sequence comes from Onchidella celtica, assembly GCA_963931925.1. Taxonomy (NCBI): domain Eukaryota; kingdom Metazoa; phylum Mollusca; class Gastropoda; order Systellommatophora; family Onchidiidae; genus Onchidella; species Onchidella celtica. The sequence goes on along the minus strand of OZ007579.1, from coordinate 23,432,008 downwards.
GGTTTCTTGTCTGACTTTTCACATCCTCCAGGCGAGCGACCTTACAAATGCGATGTATGTGGCCGTAGCTTCTCCCACGCCAACACACTGGCAGCACACCGGCGCACACATGCAGAGATTAACGCCGTTCCCAGGCTCACTGAAGGACAGTGCTCCACCTTTGCATGACCAGGCACCGAACAGCCCAGACTAACGTCAAAATACAGGAGAACCATCTCATCATATCATATAGAGACCCGTATAAATTGTGCAAGGTCAAGATTAGATTTGTTCACATTTCACTTGTATATTGCTCATTGATTAAGTGCAATTTCACCATTCCTGTTCCTTGCTACCTCCTACTCGTATTTATCCAAAGAATATTTAAAAATCTTTTGTTCTCTCTTTCCATCGGCTGACTAAAGACACTTTTGATGCACTTGAATCAGCGAGGAAGACTTGTTTTGGTCCCGCCAGTGGGCGAGGTTCCATTTGACTCCATAGTCCATAACTCAGACTAAATATGGTCATAATTTTTTATTTTTTTTTATTCTTTTGGTCCAGAATTGTTTTATGTCGTTATCAAACACTTTCATAACAGCTATTCAACATTCTTTGAAGCCATCTTTGAAAATGAAATATATCACATGGAAACTTGATGGAGAGAAGGAAAACGAAAATCGGAAAGAGAAGAAAAAAAAAAAGTATGTGACATTGAACTGAGCTCAGTAACTCCAAACCAGCACTTTACTAATCTGAACTATTCCACAGCCAGCAGAACAGATCGCGAAATTCAAAGTACCGGTACCGATAACCCAAACTTCCATCAACCATTCCTGTGGTCTTTCTAGTCTCAGCATATTTTTTATGGTGTACGTAAATCATATGTTCCACACCGCTGTTTATGTTTAGCTCAGCAAGTGATCTTTATATATATATACACATGTATACAAATGCCATGGAACCCAATCACATTATTTGATTAGGTGTGGAAGTCGGTGGTGATTGCAAATCTGTGGTACGATTGCACATTGTCCAACTCAAGCTGCACTTACTCCAGATACTGTTACTATTTCACATTTACTTAAAATTTAACTGTATTACATACATATAATAGCTATTTTATAGTCTGATTTTTTTTTTTATTCGGCAACCTGTACATGTACTTAATTTGACTATGCTTCACCACTGCCTCGGCCATGGAGTCAAAAACTGTCAAAATAATCCCAACATATCTCCCGTCGGCATCATTGATGTGTGATGGCCCCGTACTGTTTACTTTCTATCTCCCTTACTTTTTTCAAAAAAAAAAAAAAAAACGAGCCACAGCTATTCCTTTAAAAAAAGGAAGGCATCTCACCCCTGGGAGCAGATTTTATACGGTTTGAAAGTTGCTATAGATTTTGTAAAGGAACACCTAAAATCACTACATGTGTGTATTTCCTTTATTTTTTAATAAATTTCCCTTAATTTTGGAGTAGTGAACCATAATGAAAATCTGACTTGAAATAATGAATTTTGTTTACACATTTTTCTAATCAATACGTCTGTGAAAACTGTCTGTCGAAACCAGCTGAAATGTTGCATACAAGTCAAGAATTAATGTGCAAAGAGAGTTACATTGCCATATTTCCAATAAATCTGTCCAGTTGGTCATATTCCAACATTAACAATGTGTTACATTTTCATCCCTAAAAAAGGAATATCGCTGCTTTCTAAATGCTGTCTCTGAGAAAATATCACATATAACCCAAACTGGCCATTGTAACATCAAAGAATGTACATTCAATGACACATGTGCAAATTTTGAGGGCAATCTGTTCACTAGTTATGGAGAAATTAAAAACTGAACCTGTAAACATGCGTTAAACACAAAAATAGCTCTGGCTGAAAAAAAAAAAAATACGTACAGTGTATAACCCAAATTGGCCATTGTAACATCAAAGTGCATACTTCAGTGACACATACATGTGCAAAATTTGAGGGCAATCTGTCCACCAGTTGTGGAGAAATTAAGAATTGAAATTGTAAACTCGATTTTGATTATCTAGTCCCAATGTTCAATATTTTGACCCGCTCCTCCCCTTAACTACAAATTACTTAGTCAGCGATTTTCTCAAAACCTGCTGATGTGGAGATACAATGTAGGTAGTGCATGATGGTAGGACATGTACATCTATGAGCAGTACCCTGGTTATAGTGCGGGTTGTGCTAAGGCGGTGGTGTTTGTTCCAACCCTACTTTTTACATAAGCTAAGAAATTCGACGTTAAATGTTTGCAGTTTTAGTGTTATGACAATGAGTTAGAATAAATCAGAAAGTGTGAAACAGCTTGATTAGTGCCACAATGCATTTTAAGCAAGTGTCAAAAGTGTGCATTTGTTATACCTCTTCTACATACTAAAAGATCTCGTTTTTCAGAAAATGGAGACAGGACAAAAATAAGAACGAAGGTCGCTAGATGTGACATACAGACATTATGAATGCTACTTGCATTTATACTCATATACATGTAATTTATGATGATGGTATGCCTACCTTTTGTTGTTGTTACTGTTGTAAACATGTATAACATGTGCATAATACCAATGATCTTGTGTACGAGCTGCCCAGATCTGATACAATGTACATGTTTTACCTTTTCGTTTTTTTTTTTTTTTTTGTTAGAGTTTAGAGGCGGAAGATTACCTCATTCTGCCTCATGTGTAAACATATTTTACCATAAAACACCTTGTGACAAAAAAAAGAAAAACTGTGATAAAATTCTGCATCTTGATTCCTATTTCGCCCTTTCACACATTCATCAACTTTTTTTCCTCTGGTAGTGAACAGTTGACCTTTCTGTCTAGACTTGGGTTGTTTGTGTCTGATGGTGATACCCTCGTTTATGTACATCATGTATTGCATTTACTTTAAAGTAAATAATTGCTGAAATAAAGTGTCCGGTGTCAATACCAATACAGACTGTGTTCTTGACTTGACTTTCTACTCTGATTGTTGTACATTGCACTACTCTTGCTAAGGTAAAAATATAAGATGAGGAATTTAAAGCGGAAAGAGTTTTGATTATAAAACTGAGAGCAGGATTCCTGTATCTTTTTGATAATGTCTTTCCAGGGCTGAATTATCAAAATCCATGGCTGTTTAAATGCAAGAAAATTGATGAAATACGTGTAGTGTCGCAGCAAGGCTTGAGCAAAAACAAAATGTGGCAAAAAGAAAATACCAAGACATAATTGTATCAATTATGTATTATTTCTTACGCAAGGCTTTGCTACATACTGCTTTTTCTTTTTGCTACATTTAGTCTTTCAATGCAAAAAAATGAGAGCAAATTGAGAACTGCTATCATCTGACTTTTCTTTTTTGAAACTATTTCAGGGCTATTCCAAAACTAATTCGTATGTTTTTCCAGGGCTTTCTCTGAAGTTTTTAACTTCCAGGGCTATTCCAGGAACCTCTGAAATTCCAGGAGTGAGAGGGAATCCTGTGAGAGGCAGAGAGAAAAGATGATGGGAGGGAAAGAAGACGAACAAGATGAGGAGAAAACTGATTTCAGTATAGATATTCAGTTCACACTACATGTACTCATAAATCAAAACATGCACAGAAAAACAAACATAAAGAATATGACACAGATCATGTGCGCTATTAATACTATGTCAATGTATTAGTGCAGTATAGTGTTTGCAGGTGAAATCGGACCTTTGCCAGCCATTACTCTACCAGTACGCAGATTCCAAAACTGTATACATGTAAAACCACTTCAAAACACAGATATACTTTATCTGGAAAATTGTATACTCAACAGAAGTGAAAAAAGTAATCTTAGGTGTGTAAGTTTATTTTAAAGATGAAAATATATACAGGTATATATGCAGACTAAGATGAAAATATATACATGTATATATGCAGTCTCTCCATTAGACTCTAAAGACTGACATGAAGATAATGAGGATGGTGAGATAAATATTGATTATCATAATGGTGCTGATATCAATTCGTCAGTCCGCTGCTGAAACCTCATTAAAATTAAAATCAAAGGCTGTTATTTGGGGACCATACAAAGCCATATGGAGAAAATACGTGTACTGAGTTGTATTCACTGCACAGCTGCAGTTTTCTATGTAAAGTATTATGGTCCCCGAACAACATGCCTCTGAGTATTAACAAGGTTCCAACAGCTGACATTATTGTTGACAGTTATGACATTGACAATGTAGGTCTACTGATGACGACAAAGATGAAAATGCTGCTGAGGGGAATGAAAAGCACAGTGATATGACAGTAAAGTCAGAAACAACATGTTTAAAATGAACCAGTACCAGCTAAAACATCATCAATGAATAATATACAGCAAATTAACATAACATAACACAAACAGTCTACACATAACAACAAATAGGAATGCATGTTCTGAAACAACATTATATCGTCTCAGTATTGTAAATTCTATCTCCACTTTTTACAAAAATTGAGATAAGATCATAAGATCATGACCTTAGTTCTTGTTTGTTCTATCTCCATTTTCTGAACAACTGGAGATCTTTTAGTATGTAGAAGAGATATAACAAATGCACACTTTGACACTTGCTTAAAATGCATTATGGCACTTCTCAAGCTCTTTCACAGTTGTGATTTATTCTAACTCCTTATCTAAACCTGCAAAAGTTGACTTTCTCAGTTGTGCAAAACGTGGAGTTGGAACAAACAAGAACTAAGGTTGTGACATGGCATAACAAACTGTCTTCTACCATCCTTGCAAAAATTGTGAAAGTATCTGAGTTCCTGGGGTAGATTTTAAAAAGCGTTAAACACATTGTAAAGTTTAAATTTAGAAAAATTATACAAAAAATTTTTCTCAAAACACTGAATGTGGAGACAGAATAAAGCAGTACTGGAGTGACGATTTGTTCAGTAAAATTATATGATATACGGTATTGAATTTACAAATAATTCTGAAATTACAAGTAATTTCATTGATGAAGCATTTGATTTTTGTACATCACAAAACACATTTTAAAATATAAAAAATCAGCTAACTGTCACTACTGAATTTTTCCTTTTCAGAAATGCGTCCCAGTGGGTACTAACACTAACAAATAAATATCATGATATGCTACGGAAAGCATCAAAATAACTGGGCTTGCATATTGCTGGCTCATTTGATTAGCTCCAGAGATATATACATATATTCCATCTTTCTGTGAACAAATATTTAAATTGTTCAACATCCCTAATCAATAGTTTGGGTGTTTGAATTTATTATGGGTCATTTAATAGCCAGTTCAAATACAGTACATGTATATCCAAAAAAGATATTTTTTTAAATAATAATAATAGTTCGTCCATCAGGTATGATGATGACCTTAACAACACCAGAGGAATAAAGAACAGAAATTGTTGAGAATTTCAACACATGGACAATAAAGAGAACTAAAGGACACAGAGGACAGAATGGAAAGACTGTTCTTTCATGACTTATGGCTTCTCATGTGACTGATAAGTCCTATTTTTGCCCTGCAGACCCTTCCGCATAAATGACAAGAGTGCTCCGTTGGTTCAGTACCACTGGGCCTTTTCTTGCGCCGTTCTCTTTTTTTGATAGCCTGCTGGACTCTGTCAGCTTCCCATGCTTTGCTGCCTCTGGTAAGGGCCGCCCTCCAATTTGCACGATCAAGCGAGAGCTTTTCCCACTCACTCACATCAATGGCAAAGGCCTTCAGTGATTGCTTGAGACTGTCTTTGTAACCTCTCTTTGGGGCCCCAACATTCCTCGTTCCATTGGAGAGCTCAGAGAAGAAGATTTGCTTAGGGAGTCTGGAGTCGGGCATTCTGACAACATGTCCTGCCCAACGTAGCTGAATTTTTTTCAGGTGGCAGAAGATGCTCAATTCCTTGGCACGATTGAGGACCTCAGTGTCTGGAATTTTATCCTGCCATTTGATCCTTAGGATCTTTCTAAGGCAGGCCAGATGAAAGTGATTTAGCTTTCTGGCATGCGATTGGTACACTGTCCAGGTTTCAGCCCCATAGAGTAGGGTGGGAAGGACCACAGCATTGTACACTTTCAGCTTAGTGTCTGTGCGAATGCCGGCAACATCCCATACTCTCTTTCGAAGCCTGCCAAATGCAGAGCTGGCTTTGCTGATTCTTGAGAGAATTTCACTATCAACACGAGCCGCGGAAGTATCAACACGAGCCGCGGAAGACAGTGTACTGCCAAGATAGGTGAAGTTCTCCGACACCTTCAGAAGACTGTCATGGACTTTGATATTTGGGGTCACAGGATACTTGTCGTCTGGAGTAGGCTGATGGAGCACTTCCGTCTTCTTTGTGCTTATTGTGAGGCCAAAGTTGTCACAGGCACTAGAGAACTTATCAACACAGTTTTGCATGCTATCCTCATCGTGTGCCAGAAGTGCACAATCATCAGCAAATAGTAGGTCACAGACTTGAGTACTTTTGGTTTTGGTTTTTGCCTGAAGTCTCCTGAGGTTGAATAGACTGCCATCAGTTCGGTACTTGATGCTTACCCCTTGAGGAGGAGAGCTAAAGGCTTCTTGTAGCATTGCAGAGAACATGATGCTGAACAGAGTTGGGGCTAAGACACAACCCTGTTTTACCCCATTTGTGACAGCAAAGGGCTCTGAAACACTGCCGTTGCTTTTGACTGCAGCTTGCATGCCATCATGAAACTGGCGCACTATTGTGATGAATTCGGGTGGACACCCAAACTTCGCCAAGATTTTCCAGAGGCCTTCACGACACACTGTGTCAAATGCTTTTGTGAGGTCAACAAATGTGATATACAGCGCTTTATTTTGTTCCATGCATTTTTCCCGAATCTGTCTGGCAGCAAAAATCATATCCGCCGTTCCCCTCTCTTTACGAAAGCCACATTGGCTCTCGGGAAGCAAGTCATTTGACGAGAGGTGATCAAGAAGGCGATTCAGAAGCATTCTTGCCAATATTTTGCCAGCAATTGAAAGTAGAGAGATTCCCCGATGGTTGTCACAGACTTGGCTGTCCCCTTTGTTTTTGTACAGATGGATGATTGAAGCATCTTTGAAGTCCTGTGGCAGCTTCCCTGCTTTCAACATATGATTGAACAACTCGGTCAACCTTTCAATAAGCTTTTCTCCACCGAAGGCATACACCTCAGCAGGAATTGAATCCACGCCTGGTGATTTGTTAAAGGCCATCTGATTTGTGGCAGTTCGGGTCTCATTTGCTGTGAATGGCTTGGCAAGAGCTGCATTAATAGGAGTCTGAGGGAGGCGGTCAATGGACTCAGTATTTATATTTGATGGCCGATTTAGCACACCTCCGAAATGTTCTGCCCAACGCTGAATTATGGCATTCAATTCAACAATGCGTGTTGAACCATCTGACGCAAGAAGTGGCGTAGTGCCAGAGCGGGATGGTCCAAACACAGCTCGGAGGCTCTCAAAGAACTTTCTAGTGTTGTTTGTGTCGGCATATTTCTGAGTTTCTCTTACTCGCTCTTCAAGCCAGTCATTTTTCATTTTCCTCAGCTTCTTCTGGAGTACACCCTTACATGCACGCAGTGCATCAGCTTTTGCTGTGGAAGAGGGGTCACTGCAGTGAGCTTGGATGAGACTATTTTTTTCTTTGATGAGCACTTTGATTTCATTATCATTATCATTGAACCAGTCCTGGTGCTTGCGGACAGGAAAACCAACTGTGCTGCTGGCGCAAGAGTGCACAGTCGTATTTAGGTCAGTCCAGCTCTGTTCAATGTTCTCAGGGTCAAAAGTCACGCAATCCAATTTTGAGGAGAGTTCTGATGAGAGCTCGCTCTGTTTCTCAGCTGAGCAGAGTTTTGAAACATTTAGGCGTTTAGGTGGCGCTTTCCCTTGAGGGCGTCTATTGCGCCTCAATGTTAGTCTGAGCTTGCAAACAATGAGTCTGTGGTCAGTTCCACACTCGGCACCACACATCGCCTTTGTTACAAGGACATCCTTTCTGTCAGTCTTCCTCACAATGACATAGTCTATGAGATGCCAATGCTTTGAGCGGGGATGCATCCATGACGTTCTGTTTCTCACGGGGAGACTAAAATTTGTGTTGGTAATGAACAGGCCAAATTCAGCGCACAAAGTAAGTAAGCGCAACCCATTGTTATTGCATGAACCAACTCCATGAGGGCCCAAAACATTTGGCCATGCTGAGATTTTGGAGCCAACCCTAGCATTGAAGTCCCCCAAGAGAATCAGCTTATCAGCTGCCGGGACAGAGCATATGACAGATTCTAGATCAGAATAGAACTTGTCTTTGGCTTCATCTGGGTTTGTCATGGTGGGCACATATGCGCTAATGAGGGTGGCTGACTGGCTTTTCCCAACTGGGATCCTGAGTGTCATTAGCCTGTCATTTATTTCAATTGGCATGGACTGCAAGTTTCTGACAAGGTCATTTTTAATTGCAAACCCAACACCATGCTGTCTCGGTTCGACTGCACCCTTGCCTTTCCAGAAGGTGTATCCACCACTGAGCTCTTTGAGTTGGCCACTATCAGGGAGTCTGGTCTCACTGAGTGCCACTATGTCCAGGTTGTACCTGCTGAGCTCAATGGCAATAAGTGCAGTGCGTCTTTCCGGGTTGTTTGAGTTGTCCTGTAGTGTGCGTATATTCCAGGCTCCTAGCCTGAGTAAGCTGAATTTCTTTTTGTTTCGACCGCAAAAAGGGATCCCCACTGGTCGCGGTATACCAGTCAGGGTGATGTGAAGTGGGCTTTCTTTAGGGCACCTTTTCTAGCCCCTTCCTCAGTTGAGGTGAGCAGTGCTATCCTTAAACAAGGCTGCTCAGCTACTGTGGGTGCTGCCTCCCCACGCCTCCACTTCAATCGACGATGAAGCGACCATAGCCCACAGCCACCAACGTGTAGGTCTGTGCTAACAGCTTCCAGTCTATCCAAACCTGCTGCCACCGCACTCGCCCATCGCCGTTGGAATTTTGAGAGGAAAGAAGACGAGACGAAGATGAAAGAAGACGAGGTGAGTGTTAAGACTGGCGCAAAGAATTTGTTTTTAGTGAGAAAGAGCTGCGCAAACATCAGACTCACTCTCTGTGGATGACAAGCGATATCGAAACATCAACAAGTCAGGTCAGAAAAATCTGCTACTGGTAACATGTAATCCAGTACAACCTGTTTCATGAACTGGTACGCTAGCATGGTATCAGTGGGCGTGCGCCTGTCGGTGCAAACGGCCAGGGCGGAGGAGGTTTCATCTAACCCAACGGCCACATGCTAGGGCACAATGTGACCCTCAGTACTTGAGTCCTTCATAATGGCCCCCGGTAGCGGTGTGGTCATAGGCTTGTTTGCCTAAATCACAGACGAAGAATTGAGCAAACTTCCCGGACGCAGCTTCGAAGCTGGCGGCAGCAGGCCAGTGGTTGATTGATAGGGCAGATGGCAATATACCGTCACTCTGGCCTGGATATCGTGACACAGAGCATCCACCAGTATTGGTGTTCTTTGGTTTGGGTCTTTCACCCTAGTCAGTTGGGACTGCGAGGCTGTGGAGTAGCCTACAGGCAGCCGGTCAGGCAATATGACTGTCCCTCTGGCATCCTCCTGCACCTGGATACATTTCCAGTCGTCTTGACCCTGTCTTGCCACTTGGATAAGTTGTGTCCAGGCGAGAGAGTGAGTTTGATTTTTTAAAATACATGTATAATATCTGATTAAAAAAATAAAATAAAATAAAACACTTGGTCATCCACTTCCTCTGCTCTTTGCTGCCTTCAGCAATTGAACATTTGAATACACATAGTAAACTATAAACTTTATTGTTAAGTCCCATGAAGCATTCATCAGTCAGCACCATTCTTCACTTTAAAACCCCCTTATCCGCCATACCTTTAACATAGACAAAAATATTGTCTAGATTTACATAAACATGTATCATATCATACTCACATAATTTTCAGACTTCATCAGGAGAAATCGCAGAGTAACATTATTGTATCTCTGTCAATTACTTTGTAACACAATATTCCAAACAAATGTAGCTCTCTATTATACATCCATAACAAAAAATTTGCAAATTTTAGGATCTTGTGTGCAACACAACATTTTATTCCTGGTCATGTGGTAAAATTATTACTCAGAATCTGATACAACATCAACTTTGCTACCACCTGGGATCCATGATGGATCAGTGTCCAATTTTTTCTTGATAGCAGTTCTCTTCTTACCACTGCCACTCCCTGCCCTTCTTTGTGTGTTCTCTTTGCCATGATGAGTTCTCCCAGTCTTTGATACATTTGCCTGCCTTACAAATAAACATTTCTGTGACTCACTGACGCTTGTGGATGACAACTTTGTTCTAGGCTGAGGTCTGGTGGACAATAGCTCGTCATTTTCCCTTGACAACTGATACGGGGACAGTGAATGTTTTGATGTGAGGAGAGCTGTTGGTGAGTGTGATACACCAATTGTATCAGCTCTACTGTTGTCTTTATGCTGAATTTCTTTCAGGACAGCATCTGGGTACAATGTTTTTCTTAACTGATTGTGAATAAGAGATTGAGAATTATAGTTCTTATGAACACTTTTTGTGTCTCTAAGATCTGTGTAATATCTACTGCTGCTACAAATGCATTCTCTTTTCACTCCTCCGCACAGAGAACTCTGACATGACGTGTTAATCCTACCTGGGGCTCTCACATGCTCAGGTGTCTTGGGTTCAATTTTCAGGAACATGGGGATAGACAAGCGATATCGAAACATCATCAACAGCAACACCATGCCAGCCACGACCACTATCAACATCAACAGTGGTTGCCACTGGACAGGAATTTCATTAAAGAAATGGCGCAGGCTGCGGCCCAGACTTGCACTTGTCAGCTCCAATGGATGCAAGAGACAGCGGGTCAATGCACTGGACAACACCTGCCACAGATACAAAATAATGATCCAAGTAATTGGATTAAATTCTGCCTAAAATGCCATGCAAATAAAGATCAGGTAAAATCAGCAAATACAATGTATTTTAAAGTTCCTAAGTCAATGTTGGCCAATCCCCATCCTTATTTATAACTAAATTTGTATTGGTATATATTTCTTTAATCCCAAACGGATATTTGTTTTCATATATATATACATGTATAGAAGAAATGGTTTTCATGGCAATAAAAAACATAGATGTGAATTGAAAAATCTTCATAGGACTGAAAATAGACCAAAACCACTTGACAGGCCTGAACCAAGCTGTAAACTTGTTTACCTTGTGTAATGATGATATGATGATATATGAATTATATACAGGCGGAGGGTAGACAAAAATCTTAATGGGGCTAAGGTCAGCCCTGAAGAAGTTCCTACCTATGAAAATGACTGCCAGGTAAAAAGACATAACAGGATAATAAAACAGTCAGGTTAATTGGAGAGGTGGGTGATGTAACAAGTTACATTATCTTCAGTCACACTATCATAGTGGCCATCAACTTGCCATGTACAAATTTTCATACCTCTTCAATATTCTGTTGTTAATGCTACTTAGGCAAAAAAGCTGCCTTGAAGTTAGTAAATGGCCAATAGCAAATTTATATATGGAAACATTATTCAGCGAAAGCAAGTTTTTGCTTTGCCTCTCATCAGAGTGAGAGCTATTGGTAATGATATTGGAACAAAATTTTAAAGCTTCAGAGGCCATTGCCTGCCTTCTCTTTTAGTTCGCGTTTCATTGTATTGTTTGGGTATTATTTCTTAAGCGAGGCTTTGCTACACATACAATTTTTTTCTTTTTGCCAATTTTTGACAGGGGCAAAAGTAGCAACTGATACTGGGAATGTGATAGCACACTAATTTTAAATGATCAAAAGTGATAATTCAGCACCTCATAGTCCCAAAAGAAACTCAGCTGGAAAAAGAAGCATTTTTATACAACAAGGGACATCAATCGCTAGCATTAGAAATGTTTAGGAAAATATTATTGAAAACATTTTGTCCATTAGCTGTTGAACCTCATTAAAACTAAACTCAGAAGCTGTTGTTAGGGGAACGTAGTACTTTTACATAGAAAGCCATTACTGAACAGTGAACACAGCTCAATATTTTCTCTACTTGACTTTGTGATTACATTATGGCCCCCTAAGGCCTCAAAGGCTTGTTAAGTAGTTTTAATGAGATTCCAACAGCCACCCAACAATTTGTCTTTTCAGTAAATCAATCTGCTGAAAACTTTCCACTGAAGTAATATATCAGAAGACTTTCAGCAGCATTTTATAATATGGAAATACTGATTCATCAAGTTAAAAAGGTCACTAACCATCAGAGGAGTTACCTCCCACAGTGGGTCAACCAACAGGGCATAGTGATAGTCATAACATGGGTCATGACCATGTGACCAGGATAGGTGGGACCTCAGCACTGACTTCAAACTCTGATACAGTGTCATAGTGTTGGGACTGCACTCCGTTGGTGCTCCCTGAAATGTGAAAGATAGCCTACATTACTGAGTTTGACTTTGGACAGACGATGTCGAAACGATAAGTCACATTGTGCTACTGTTAGGAAAAAGCAAGACGATAGATAGAATCATAGAATGTAATAAAACGACGGAACAGAAGGAGACCCTCCCAGAAGTGGCCATCAATGACCTGCACATCGTCCATCGACTGAAGGAACCTCATTAAAACTAAATTCAAAGGCTGTTGCAGCAACTGTTGCTAGAGGACCATAATATTTTAGTAGAAAGCTGTTGCTGAGCAATGAGCACAATTCAGAATTTTTCTATTTGGCTCTGTCCCCTAACTACAGCCTTTGATTTTAGTTTTTACGAGATTCCAACTGCCGACCTACGATACAAGTAACATGTATACATTACTGAGAAAAAAATAAGGCATGGTAAAATATCTTATACATGACATTATTGTAATATTACAAAGGTAAAATATGACATACATGAATTACTATCAAATTTTACTTACCTGAGGTTTAGTGTCAGAAAAACAGTTGATGAGTGTGGAATAAAATCTTTAATAAATGCTAACCCAGTTTCATGGACAACATACGTCATACCCTAATATTCCGAGGAAAGAGTTAGTTCGAACAATCATTCCCGTCAAGTGTTATTGGTTGATGGTGAAAGGGAGATACTTTTGTTTTAATACAGATATTATATAATAATAGTTAGAAAATAAAAAACATTCCACAGATCCATTCTGAAATTACACTCTATAAACTATTGTCATACAAAAAAAAACAACAACACTAAAATTGTAAAAAAAAAAACAATCATCTGACAGTTTGAATGTCACTGAAATTAGTGAAAGAGAACAATTCTATGATTTATTTCAGGTTACAATGAAGGCACTTTCCAGACCATCCCTTACAACTAACATCTACTAAGTTGATACCCACCACAATGATTTTAGATGCTCTCTCTGCTACAGCTCTCTGGTACAAACGAATAAATTCCCATGGCACACTAAGGACAGCTGCACTGACAAAGATGACGAAAGACCAGCTCATCAACCGCATGACAAGTGACCTGATAGTTGTTGTTTCAGCTCTGAAACCTCGGTTCGACACTTTTATCTGCTGATCAAAAACCGCATCACAGTGTCTCAGTAAGCTAGCTGATGAACCTTGGGGGCTGCTTGACTTCCAGCCATCACAAGACATTTCATGTCTAAAGTTGTCCACTTGTTGAAATGCTTTCCTATCTTTGATAAACCAATACAATAACACTGTGATAATAAAAATACAGAGACTCAGAGAAATGTGAAAGCTACCCTGCTCTGAAATGCTGCTTGCCATATAATTCATGATGTATCTGAAATCTTCCAGCAAGTGTCCCTCTAAAATAAACAACATCTTCCTGAAATAACCTCCTGATTGTGAGCACACTTCAGCTACTCTGGTGTTATCCAACCCCACATCCGCCTGCTGTTCCTCTAGGCTCCATGAGAAAGTCAGAAATGATACAAATCTCTGTAGAAAACCTTTACTTTCAGGTTGTTCTGTGTTTGTTGATGGTGGGAATTCTGAGCTCACATGTGCACAAATTCCCTCTGTAAAATGACAAAGAGAAGTACTGAGGTCTTTCAATAAAATCAAAATCATAATATAAATATAACGCTACTGATCATGTGTTGATATTCATGCGTTAGTCCTCTAGATGAATGTTTTCATGGTAAATGGGTGGCTCGCGCATTAAGCCAGACACCGCAATACCCATATCATCGCGAGTGTCTACTGTGGTCACAGTAAAACTATTAGCGGTCAAGCCAGAGCATGATGGACGGAAGCCATGATTTCAGGATTCAAGAGTCTCTCCTCTATGAGATATTTTAAAGTAAAACCATCTTCTTGCTCTCTTTATCTCTCAAAAGCATTGTAACATGAGCATGTTAATCAGTGAACTACTGGTTGGAATCACAGTTTAGAATCAGAAAATCTGGCCATGAGACACATTTGGAAGGCCCCCCTCCCCCCTGTTTTCTACAGAGGGGAGAGGTCCAGATCTAAATCTTGACGGACAGGTCTAGATATATAGATCTAGGCCTATAATATATGGTATGATACTAGACCTAGATCTAGATCTAGATCCAGACAGTAGATCAGGCCTCCCCTGAGTAGTATGAGGTTCTTATCGTCTTAAATCAACCAACTGAACCTTAGTTCTACTCTCTAGATCTAGACTCTAGATTTAGAGATCAAGATCATAAATCTATTCTCTGTGAAGATCAAAATATTAAACTTATCATTCACACCTAATCTTCTTTGCAAATAAAATGCGAAACTTGTAACAATCGCCATCAAAATCGATAGAGCAACCACAGTGCCTCGTTTGATTGCTTCGGGTTTCAAATTCACCGCTGCCATGATGATTACAGGGTGCATTACTGTGATAGGCCTACTATAGATCATTGGGAGCATAAAATTAATTTGAATAGCCTCCCTTGACGTTGCGACACAATCATCAGAATTACACAGGGATTACGGGGGAGGCCTAGGCCTACTGTGCATCACAAATTTATTTACCAGAATAAATGTTTCAACCTGGACAGTCTAGATTTACACAGACTGAAAATAGCCTATGTGTTTCCGTCTTCCAAAAGTGTTTTTCCGAAATCTAGACTATATTTCTTTTCTTATTTTTTTACTTCATTGTTTTGCACTCTGCAAATAGATCTAGATCTAGCTCTTTTGTAAAGAAAACATTCAGGGTAGCTTTATTCATGCAATGAAAAATATGGCCGCCAAATTCGAAGACGTTCATAGATTGGTGAAGAATGTCGACTAGAATTCAATGATGCAGATCGTTTCCAAAACATGAAAATACACAAGACTGCCAGTTTAAAAAATACCTGGCCTTTGAGCGATAAAATTAGGTAAGGACGTTGGAACTGACCCGCACAACATGGTAAATGTTAAGTTCTGACCAAGCTCAGGGACTAGATATATCTAGATCTAGATTATCTAGATCTAGAGGCGGAGTCTAATGTGGATCTATTCTGAGAATTAGCCTAGATCTAGATGTAGAACTCTAGAGACTAGAACACCGAGACGTAGACCAGACACGTGCCTGGTCGTGAACATTCGGAAAATACTACTCAGGAGGACTACCTGCAGATCTAACTGAACCATGTTGTGATTGGTAGAGTGTCTAGACTCTAGATCTAAGACTCTAGATCTAGGCTAGATCTAGAATTAGATCTAGATCTAGAGTCTAGATCTATAGTTTTTATTAAAATTTTGGGGAAACTTTGTGCTGGTTGGGGACTCTGTCGAGGACTTATAGTTATATATTAGATTTCCCCTGACTTTACTAGCAAACTCAAGTTGTGACCATGAATTGGCATTAGCCTTTAAGTTTAAGGAAGGTCTTCAGTCTTCCCCCCATCCGCGCCACTTACCAAAAAGTCAACAAACATAATATGATGTCATTTTTTTGATGAAGACCTCCCCTAACCCTTGCTTTCGTTCTTTCTTTCTTCTTTCTTTGTCCCATACAAATACTAAACCCAACCTTTTGATAAGCCCACTCAAGAGTCCCCTCTTTAGTGCGTTTTCTGACTGGCGCGGACGGGCGGAGGACCTCCCGCCTTTAAATTCAGTCTTAAATCTAGGCTAGATCTAGATCTAGCTCTGAAATGAACAGCAACTTAAAGACTATTACATAAAAATATTGGGATAGAGTGGACTCACCCCCATTTAGGGGGTTAACTGGCCAAGAATGAAAATAAATCCCTGGAAAATCTTGATCAAAGTTTGTGACCCAATTGCATGTTCATATTCCCCCTTGCTGTGTATGCCCAGATTGTGTTGCTTTTTTACTACTACTTACTAGGACTAAGATTTATTTTAAGCACTATGTGAAGTAGAGTCAGCTGTCACTCGAGGAATACAGCAGATACCATGATGTGTAGCACTCCAGTCAAGCATCCCAGAGAATTTGATGGCACTTCTACTCGAGTATTGAACTATTTTGTCACGAGTGGAGTGAGTGCAATTAAGGGGATTGCTACAGAGCGGGTGTAGAGTAAGAAAGGCTCACAGTAGACAGCAAGTTAAGCGTGCTGTTGTGAGTAGGGGGGGGGGGGGGGTCTGAAGGAGGCGAAAGCGCTGTATAACTATCACTGCAAGTTAGAAGGTCCTAGGGAGCGGATCTGTGAATAATAGCCCATCGGGCAGAGATAAAAGGAAGCAGTCGAGAAGACTAGTGAGAGTCTTTCCAGTTATGACTGGTATGTAGAATGTTGATTGATTATTATGATTGATGTATTATATTATATTCGTCTATTACCATGATGTGAATAAGTATATGTGAGGAATGTGGAAGTCCTTGATATTGGATATAGCAATGTGCGCCATGAGCGATAGATGAAAGTGAGTTCATGGATTTGTAGCGCGAGTGAGTAGTGTGTACTCCGATGGAGGTGTGTTACCGTAAGATGTGTGGTGAGTGAAAGGTGAACTAGTGTGTGTACGCTTCATGGGTTGTAAGGAGAGGTGGAGTGAATAGAAATGGTAGGGTATTATACCAATGTAATGTTATTCTTGTAGGTGTCGGGGACGGGCCGCAGAGCCACCTCGATGAGCACAGGAGATAGGCCAGCATAGGGCCGGAGGCCACACATAGGCCAGAAGTGAGGCTGTCAGTGTAGGACAGTAGAGGCACATAAAGTCGTGGCAGTCAGGTCACGGACAGGGACGTAGATATGAGAGTGAATGAGATACTATATTGTTGCCATGTTGATAGGCTAGTGAACTGATATTATGTTGTTGCCATGTTGATGGCTATGGAAATAATAATGTGTTATTGCCCTGCTGAGGTGCGAGGGGAATGCTAAGGTGTATGATAATAGGAAGGTGATATTGAGAGACGGCGGTGCCAGTAAATTACTAATGTGTTGTTAAGACCCTGAGGGGAGAGGCTGAGGCCGAAGTGCCCTTAGGAGTAACTACCGGATTGTGGATCCGAGGGAGAGTGTGTGTGAGAATAAGGCCGTTGTACGGCAGTGCATTTCAATAATATAATGTATGTAATTGCGCTATTATATGTATAATTATGGTTAATAAATGTGTGAGTCTGATGGGTTGTTCGGTTAAGTGTTAAACTTGTTTGTTCGTGATTGTTGTCCTGTCATACTTATTACATCTCCCAGTCTGGGATTTGTGACACTGGGGGCTCGTCCGTTGTGACACTGGGGGCTCGTCCGTTGTGACACTGGGGGCTCGTCCTGTTTACCTGTGGTCATTTTGACATTGTGTATTCGTTATATTTAGTTGTTTTTCTGTTGTGCTAGGAATTCGTGCTGTTGTCTTTGTTCGTGGGATGAATGGAAACTTCATGGTGGTATGATTTATGTATGTTTATGAATAATAATATGTATTGATGCATGTATTTTGATGAATATGTATTAATGTGTACCTGAATTTCTGCAGAGTGTGCGTGCAGCCTGAGGAGACAAGCAGCCAGAGCTCCGATTAGGTCGAGGACTTAAACTCATAAGGCTGAAAGTTAAGTAAAAGTCTAAAATTTTGTACCCTGGATTAAGGGCTGTCTTTTCATCTGTCTGTTTCCCTGTTTTTGCTGTTTTCGTTGTAATTGATTATACGGGCGGTGGCGCGGGTTTGCTGTGTTGAACTTAGTTTATCCTTTTAAAAAGGTGTGGTAAACTTTGGAACTTCGTTCATCACAGTGAACAGTTCTATAGGGATCTGTATTTTTGTTTAGATTGTAGCGTTCTATCTTCCTCGTTGTTTTAGGAAGACGTTTCTCTTGTCCTTCTTCTCCCTATCTGTAGATACGTTCTTTTTTTTCAGACTCTGTTCTTGTTTGTACCGTGTAGTATAATCGGCGTAGTAGGTTGCATTTTTTTTCCATTATAGTTTTTTTTTTGTAGAAGCTTTGTCCTAGTCTGGTTCGTTGTCCTTGACGTACTTGTGGTCCTTCTACTGTATTTCTTCATTCTTGTCATTTCTATTTTCTTTTATAATTAATAGTGCTATGCATTTTATAGATATAGAATTAATTGTGCTGTAAAGGTAAATTTCTGAATTGTATTCTGAACCGGGTATTGTTATATCTGGTGTGATCTCAGGTCTCTGGTCGTGTCGTTAGTGATCATACCGACAGGTTGGTCGTTCGCATAATAGATACCATAACCATAAATCTGTGAAATGGCGGAACTCCAACAACTAATGAAGTTGGGTAAGGAACTTGGCCTGGAGGGAGAAGAGCTACGCGGCTGGATTAAAGAACAGCAGGCGGATTTGCGCGATGAGCGTGCTAAGGATAGAGAGCGGGAAAAAGAGGCTAAGGATAAGGAAGAGGAGAGGGAGTTTAAGTTAAAGGAGTTAGAGGCTCAGCAACAGGAAAGAGAGGCTAAGGCTCAGGAGCAGGAAAGTGAGTTTAAGTTAAAGGAGTTAGAAGATAAGCAGCAGGAGAGAGAGGCGCGAATAAGAATCGCCGAGTTGGAAATCAAAAAGAGTGCGCCAACAGAAACAGTTGAGCGGCAGGTACACAATAAAGGTGGCGTTAGGATTAAGCTCCCTACGTTCGACGACCGGAAGGACGACATAGATGCCTTCCTTTACAGGTTCGAACTGAACGCACAATTGCAATGGGGTGAAAATAAGGAATTATGGGCCACGTACCTGGCGTCGCTATTGCAGGGGCGAGCGTTAACATACTTTAAAGAGCTACAGCGCGAAGACGTACAAGATTACGATAAGCTGAAGGCTTTGCTGCTTCGCCGATTTGCGCGTACCGAGGAATATTTCCGGGAGCAGTTTAGGCGGGCACGTGCAGATACCAGGGAGGACTTTGCTGCCTTCGTCGCGAGACTAACGGAGTATTTCGCGAACTGGGTAGACTTGGCGCATGTGGGCACGGATTTCGCTAAACTGAAAGACCTAATGATCCGTGACCAGCTGTACGCGTCGTGCCACAAAGATCTGGTGGCTTTCCTGAAAGAGAACGAACCCGCGACGGTGCCGGAGGCGTCTAAGTTGGCGGAGGCATACCGTACGGCGCATCCGTCCAAACCAGTCGCCAGGGCGTACGTCCAAGATGCTGGGTACGTCGCCGTTGTCGAGGGGTCGCCGGCAGGACTTGGGGACAGGTCGCGTCAGCGTGGTGCCTATAGCGGGCAAGCCCAGGGGCAGCGTAGGGGCTATCACCAATCACCGGCATATGGATCCGGTAAGTTTGACCGAGCAGGAGGGCTAGGTCGCGGTAATGGCCGGGGGCGAGTTGTGACCTTTGCCGATGACCGACGGCATAGGGACTCTAGTTCCGGTCGCGAGGGGTCACGGGGACCCAGGCCTAGGGCAGCACAGGGAGCGGAGTGTTGGACTTGCGGACGCGTGGGCCACTTTTCACGCGAGTGTAGGGCCGCGAAGTGTTGGAACTGCGGTAGAGCGGATCACATCAGCGTGAACTGCCCTGCAGGTAGGATAGCGGCGAACGTGGACAGTAGCTCCAGTCCATGTTCCCCAAATAAATTTCATCATGCGGCTGCGTGTGTTACATCGGACAACGGAGGCGGACAGTATTCTAAGTGTCCCAGTTGTGAGAAGTTATTATCTTCCGGTGTTTTACCTTGTGGGAGAAAGATCCCCGTTATAAATTCATGTCATACAGGAGGTGGTCTTAGGGTTTATCCGGGGTTTGTTGGGGACGAACCGGTCTCGGTTTTACGAGATACAGGATCTACCGTTGTGGGAGTGCATAGGGACTGCATTCGGGATTCACAGCTTACAGGTGAGACTGTCCCGTGCATCCAATTTTCGGGGGCCATTGAGAAATTACCCATGGCAAGAATAATGATAGATACACCTTTCCTTAGCGGGGAAGTCGAAGCAGTCGTTGGTTGTTTTCCAGGCGCCCAGCTCATCATTGGGAATGTATCACGGGTAGTTTCCCCTTCCGATGAGAACGTGCAAGCATGGTCGCAATCAAAAGGTATTGACTTTTGCGCTGCGGTCGAAACACGTCGACGGGTAGCGGATAAAGATAAGATTAGACCTTTGGCCACGCCAGCGGTCAACCTAGATATCACGCCAGAGCGCTTGGCGAGATTACAAAGGGAGGACCCATCATTAAACCCATGTTTTGGGGAAGCGCGAACCGAGAAAACGAGGAGATATAAGAACGGGTCGTCCTCCTTTATTGTTCAGGCGGGCATTCTGTTCCGTAAGTATGTAACGGTGTCCTCCATTTTAAAGCAGGTCGTTGTGCCAGCGTTGCTGATCGCAACAGTATTGCATTTGGCACATGATGTCCCGTTAGCGGGTCATATGGGGATAGCTAGAACCAAAGAAAGGGTTCTTAAAAATTTTTACTGGCCATCGATCCACAGAGATGTGCAGGTCTATTGTAAGACGTGCAGTGCGTGCCAAAAGACGACGCATAAGGGTCGTACACCCCAGGCTCCTCTTCAGAAGATCCCCACGGTCTCGGAACCGTTTAAAAAGGTCTCGATAGACCTTGTTGGCCCCATTCACCCAGCGACCGATAGGGGGAATCGATTTTTCTTAACGGTCATATGTAATGCTACGAGATGGCCAGAGGCGGTTCCTCTGCGGACCATAACGTCTGAGGCAGTCGCGGAAGCGTTGTTTGCAATTTTCGCTAGGGTAGGAATACCAGAGCAAATTCTGTCTGATAGGGGCGCGCAATTTACGTCGCAGATGATGAAGGAATTGTTCCGCTTATTCAGCATACAACCCATCACTACCACCCCTTATCATCCGCAGGCTAATGGCATGTGCGAGAGATTGAACTCGACGTTAAAGTCGATGCTGCGTAAGGTAGCTGCTGATCGCCCTAAAGATTGGGATAGATATATCCCTGCAGTGTTATTCGCGTACAGAGAGGTACGGCAGGAGTCAACGGGATTCTCGCCGTTCGAAATGATGTACGGTCGTAGTCCTAGGGGCCCAACTGATGTTCTTCGGGACATGATGACGTCGCCATCATCGGGAGACGATGAGCAGATTTCGGTATTTCAGTACCTTGTTGATTTAAGAGAAAGATTATCTTCAGCGCGCACTATAGCAGAAGAAGCGTCTAGTATCGCTTCGAAAAGAGCAAAAGACTATAAAGATAGAGGTTCCAAACTGAGAATTTTTAAGCCAGGAGACAAGGTCCTATTGTTGTTACCTACGGACCATAATAAGTTATTGATGACATGGAAAGGTCCCTATGTTATTGAGCGAGTTGTTTCAAAGGTAGATTACGCTATCCACATTGATGGAACGAGTAAGGTTTTCCATGTTAATATGCTACAGAGATTTTATGAGAGACCACAGTATCTGTGTGCACAGACAAGACCAGAGGAGACTGTCTTCTCTACTGCTTGTACGGGGGTCGTAGACCAGTTGGACGGTGACGTAAGCGACACCGAGGCGCAGGAAGAGTTACAGATTCAATTGCCGGAGTTAACTCCGACACAAGGTTACAGGGACGTAAAAATTAACCCTGACCTTACGAGTTCAAGGAGTAGGGAACTTGAGACCCTGTTAGCGTCATTTCCGGATGTTGTTACGGATTTGCCGGGTCGCACTACGGTGATCCAGCACCAAATAAAGCTGACTTCGGATAAGCCAGTATTCCTTAGACCGTATCCGCTGCCTTTTTCTTCGAGAGATAGAGTCATAAAGGAAGTTGAGTCAATGTTGAAGTTAGATGTGATAGAACCATCAACATCGCCGTATTCATCACCCATCGTCCTCGTGAAAAAACTTGATGGATCGGTGCGGTTCTGTATTGATTTTCGAAGATTGAACACTATAACGGTAGGCGATAGGGAGCCTATTCCGTTTCAGGAGGAATTAATAGCTTCATTGGCCGGGTCCACGTGGTTTTCCAAGATAGATTTGACGAAAGGGTATTGGGAAATCCCGCTTACTGAGGAGTCTAAACAATACACGGCGTTCCAAACGCCCATTGGATTATTCCAATTTAAGGTCATGCCATTTGGGTTGGTAAACGCACCAGCGACGTTTGCACGATTAATGAGATTAGTGTTGAAGGACATACCTAATGTCGTGTCATTCTTTGATGATATAGCATGCCATACGTCGACATGGTCTGATCATATTCAGACACTAACAGTAATTTTTCAACGATTACGTCATTTTGGGTTAACGGCTAAACCCGCAAAGATGGATTTGGCATGTCCAGAGATAGTATTCTTAGGACATATTGTGGGTAGAGGTGTTCAGAGACCTGAAGAAACAAAAATTGACAAGTTAGTAGGGTTGCAAATCCCTAAAACAAAGAAACAAGTCAGAAGCTTAGTGGGAATTTTAAATTATTACAGAAAGTTCATTCCAAATTTTTCCTCCTTGTCATCTTCTCTTACTGACCTTACTAAGAAGGGACAACCCGATAAGGTCCAGTGGACGTCTGAATGTCAGACATCATTTGATAATTTGGTGACAGCATTATCATCGTCACCCATTCTGATATTACCCGATTTTCGATCTAATTTTATCCTCAGAACGGATGCGTCGGACTCTGGTGTCGGCGCTTGTCTTCTACAGGAGAAGAACGAATGTCTCCATCCTGTATGTTATGTCAGTAGGAAGTTATTGCAGAGAGAAAGAAAGTATTCTGTGATAGAGCGTGAGTGTCTTGCCATTGTCTGGTCCGTCCAGAAACTAGGACGTTATCTCATGGGACGAGAATTTTGTATCCAGACGGACCACAAGCCACTGACATTTTTGTCGAAGAATCGTTCGTCCAGCCCACGCTTGTCTAGATGGGCATTGGCTTTGCAGCCGTATACCTTCGTTATTCAACCAATTCCAGGAACCAGCAATCATATCGCCGACTACCTTAGTCGAGCCTAGGGGAAGATTTCAGGAGCTTATACATCTGAGGACAGGAACATTGACAGGATCTGTGTGAATAAGTCGACTTTAAAATATTGACATTATAAATATGATATGAAGAATGGTTGATAGGTTGAATGGTTTTTGATTCTGTATTAGATATGGTGGTTAGTTAGCTATTCATGATGTGACACATATATGCATATTGCAGGCCATATTGATCCCCATATTTTCCCCTGATTTCGGTATTTTATATACTAGGGGAACTGCTAGGTCATTTTTTTTAGTGTAGGTATTGCTCACGCTCACTCGTTGACAGTCATCTTGATGCGATTTGAAATTAATTGCATTAATTTTTTTGGGGTGGGGGATGATGTCACGAGTGGAGTGAGTGCAATTAAGGGGATTGCTACAGAGCGGGTGTAGAGTAAGAAAGGCTCACAGTAGACAGCAAGTTAAGCGTGCTGTTGTGAGTAGTGGGGGGGGGGGTCTGAAGGAGGCGAAAGCGCTGTATAACTATCACTGCAAGTTAGAAGGTCCTAGGGAGCGGATCTGTGAATAATAGCCCATCGGGCAGAGATAAAAGGAAGCAGTCGAGAAGACTAGTGAGAGTCTTTCCAGTTATGACTGGTATGTAGAATGTTGATTGATTATTATGATTGATGTATTATATTATATTCGTCTATTACCATGATGTGAATAAGTATATGTGAGGAATGTGGAAGTCCTTGATATTGGATATAGCAATGTGCGCCATGAGCGATAGATGAAAGTGAGTTCATGGATTTGTAGCGCGAGTGAGTAGTGTGTACTCCGATGGAGGTGTGTTACCGTAAGATGTGTGGTGAGTGAAAGGTGAACTAGTGTGTGTACGCTTCATGGGTTGTAAGGAGAGGTGGAGTGAATAGAAATGGTAGGGTATTATACCAATGTAATGTTATTCTTGTAGGTGTCGGGGACGGGCCGCAGAGCCACCTCGATGAGCACAGGAGATAGGCCAGCATAGGGCCGGAGGCCACACATAGGCCAGAAGTGAGGCTGTCAGTGTAGGACAGTAGAGGCACATAAAGTCGTGGCAGTCAGGTCACGGACAGGGACGTAGATATGAGAGTGAATGAGATACTATATTGTTGCCATGTTGATAGGCTAGTGAACTGATATTATGTTGTTGCCATGTTGATGGCTATGGAAATAATAATGTGTTATTGCCCTGCTGAGGTGCGAGGGGAATGCTAAGGTGTATGATAATAGGAAGGTGATATTGAGAGACGGCGGTGCCAGTAAATTACTAATGTGTTGTTAAGACCCTGAGGGGAGAGGCTGAGGCCGAAGTGCCCTTAGGAGTAACTACCGGATTGTGGATCCGAGGGAGAGTGTGTGTGAGAATAAGGCCGTTGTACGGCAGTGCATTTCAATAATATAATGTATGTAATTGCGCTATTATATGTATAATTATGGTTAATAAATGTGTGAGTCTGATGGGTTGTTCGGTTAAGTGTTAAACTTGTTTGTTCGTGATTGTTGTCCTGTCATACTTATTACATCTCCCAGTCTGGGATTTGTGACATATTTGAATCCTCCACACTTCACCTCGCTCCCCAAAATTACAATGGGCCTCTAGAGCTGACCTTGCTGACAGACTCGAATTGGTATTAACGTGTGCCGCCGCTGGCTTGCCATCTGAATTTCGAATCACCAAAAGAGGAATCATTCTCCACCACTACTTGAAATATTTACGATTGATGATCTTGCCATGGACCAAAAAAAAAAAAATCTGCAGCAGACCTATATATTCCAAATCCAATGGATCTATTCCACTATTCTAAATGTGGTCCCTCAATTAAATCTATAACATTTATAACGAATTTTCTAAGGCAGCAGTTCAATTAAGTCTTGTCTGCAAAAGATAAATTGCATTTATTCTGAAGAAAATTCTTGTAAAGATTTTGTTCTTTTTATCTTTCAGCAGTTGGACTTGAAGCCAATCTCTTGTCATAGGAGAACCAAAATGGATACAGCGGCCATTAAATGGAAGTTGAAGTATGTGAAGGAGCTCCTGGAGGATGTGAGACATTTCCAGCAATTCAGTGCCCACACTTGTCCTTGTGACATCTGCAGCAGGAAACAAAACTTAGTCCAGATCAGCATTGCCAAAGCAGTTGAAGAGATTGACTGGGTGTCTCAGAAACTGGACTCCAGCTATGACAAAAGGGTTGATTTTGCACACAAACACAATAAAAAGATTGCCATGGCAAATTTAAATTGCTCTTGTGGATCAGATGTGACAAGCACAGGGTCAGATGAAATATCAAAATTTAAGCAAGACATTCTGAATAATACATCATCAGATTGTGATGTGAATGGTTGCCATGTTGAGAATGTGTGTCAGACCAAGATGGTACCAAAAAATGTCACTGAACTTGCAAGAACTGAGGATAAAATCTTGACCTCAGTTCAGGGCACTTCACTGAAAGATTCAGGAGTTCATAATTCATCAGAAATAATTTCACCCATTTCATGTGGGAGTGATACTCACAGCAAAAGTGCCTCCTCTTCCTGTCACCAACATTTATCTCGCTGTTCCAGTCAGAGAGCCCAGACTGCAGAAACCAGCAGAGCACATCCATCCTCTGATTTGGTCAGGTCCACCTGTTGTCTTCACAAATCCACTAGTCATCAGCCCCGTTTGTCCATGGACAAGATGTGTTCTACACCAGAACCATTTTCATCTCACCCACACAACACAGCCCTTAATCTTCAGGACAAAGACACAGTAAATCATCATGTAACCTCCCGACAGCATTTGGGCGTGGATCATTTTTTACAGTCCAAACCATCTTCATGCTGGCAATATGATCAGTCTGAGACTGCAGCACCAGATGTAACAAATATGTTCATGTCCTTTCCTTTGCTGCCCATGCCTCCCACAGGTAACCTGACAGAAGTTGAAAAGTATCGCAGATACTCAGAAGAAATATCGAGGAAACCAGGTTTTTATGATGGGGAAAATCCAAGGCATCAGTCATTTTCTAACCTCCCGAGTTTTTCCTCTTTAACTTCTGTCCCAGTCAGTTGTTCTAGCTTTTCTTTGGTCAGTGGAAGATCATCATGTCCTGCTACAGATTTGGATAAGAACTCGAGTGTAGCAGATGATAGATCAAATACTGATTCCAAGCAGGTAATGTCTGAAAAAGAAAAATGCCAACCATCAGTATGCAGGCAAAATATACAGGTTGTAACATCTGAACAGGAGGGATACCAACCGGCATCTATAGGAGACATTGGACCATCACTGTTGAGGAGTGAGAACAGTCAGACCATACCAGCAGATGATGGAGATACTCAACCCACAATCGATGACAAGCCTGACACAAGAAATGGCTCGTCACTTTCACCTACGTCTTTTGTTGCAAATCAGGAAATTGCTCACATCAGTACGCGTTTGGTGCAGCCTCCGAGTACCTGCGAATCAAATCGTCATTGTCAGAGATCTCCTATATTGAACATAAATAAAACACAGTCAGTCAGTGCAGTAAAGGGTGAGGAATCCTTTGTTGATAAAATATTCCTTGAGGATCTGAGACAGAGGCTGATGGAGCTTCACATAAAGGATAGAGATTCAAGCAGTAAGCAGATGAGTCAGGCTGGAGCATCTACTTCATGTGGTGAATCAGTTGATATAAAACATGCTAATAGTTGTGGTGATAGACAGGGTAAGCATTCCACCATTTCTGATCGCTGCAATCCAGGTGTGTTCAGATCAGATCCTAGCGTGCAATGTGACAGAGGCCCCACAGAGAATGATCACCACTCAGATGGAGGTGCTGAAGCTTTGGTCAGGAGAGATGATCCAGTGACAGCAATGACAGACTCCATGTGGAGGCCATGGGAAGCCAAAGACAACATCCTGGCTTTGATGTCATCACCTTCAGACTATGAAGATGAAACTGAAATAGATGAAAAACAGATGATTGTGGTCAAAGGGCAGGTTTCAGGCGGTCCAAGCAGTAATGTTGCCCATCAGACTTTCACAGAGAACCAGAAGAAATCATTGATATGCCAAGGATCTGTGAAAGGTCTTGGGAAAACAAGCACTGGATGTGATTTTATAGAGAGAGAAGCAAAGGTAGTAGATGTTAGGACAGATGAAAGTGGCAATTCTGGGTTGATAATAAACAAATTGCAGGCTACTAACTCAGGACCTGTCAAAACTCCATATTCGAGACAAAAGGACAGTCATTGTGAAGATGGAAATGAGGGTGTTGTCATGCACACCAAGAATACAGGTCAAACTGACAGTCAAGAAAAAGGTAGATGTACTGTTAAGGTGACTCCAGAACAACAGAATCGCCAAGATAAACAAGTAGATGCAGTCAGAAGTGTGGTACGGACACCTGGGTGGGAGAAGCAAGACCAACATGTTTATGAGGATGGAAAACTGAATGTGAGTCACTCGTCTTCTGCTGATAGGTTTGTCAACAAGAGGAAGAGGATGTCTCCAAAGATGGGTGTGTCTAGTCCGTCTGTCTCAGATGTCTTAGGTCGCAATGACAGAAATGTTACAGAGAGTTTGGAAAAATCAAGTAAGACAGAAACACTGTCCCAATTCAGAGAAGAAAGTTGTGGCAGCAGTCAGCTGATTCCTACCCAATGTTCAGCAAAGGTGGAGAAAATAATACAGCCCATTTCAAAGATTGAAGAATCTGTACCTGTTTTTGAGGAAACAAGTTTGAAATGTGTATCCAACATTGAACACTCTCCCAGGAAAGGGAGAAGTTCTGAATTGTCAGGAAAACTCTCACTGATGGGCTCATCAAAGTCTTCGTTTGATGTTAATGTGAGAGGATGAACGACTTTTTATTTTTAATGTGCTTTCATGGTAGCTCTAGTGCGTGAGTGAGGGACGGCCACTCATAGTAGTTTATGGACACTTGGCCGAGTACCATTAATTGGATTATTTCCCTTGTAATACTAGCGCGGGACCCGTTATTCACATCACGGTGAAAAGCGCGCATTTTGATTGGTCAGTTGGAAATGTACCGGGCTTCCAACTCTTATATCATGGCTTTGAGTTTCTTACAACTCGCTCACTCGTTGTTATCCACCGACAGAAAGACGGGAACCCGAATTCATTTTTGAGAGTAGACAATACCCTATCGGTACAAAATAGGTACTCATGATAACGTTTGTTATCAATGGAGATACGTCGTATTAATGGACGAAAGTATCCCGCACAAAATTGTCGAATGTTGTTAGTCCTGACACTTTGAAAATTTATATTAAAACTATTACCGGGTTTCTGGTATAAGTAGTCAGTTAGAATTTTAGCAGCAAGTTTCCAATTTATAATGGTACCAATTTTGTTGTACTTTGATGCACATATCCTATTGAAATAATTAATAAGAGGGTCTCGGATTTAAAGCAAACCACGAGTTAGACGCATGTTATCCCCGGTAAATCCAACCTGGGTCAAATTTATTCAATTATTGCTGGAGGGGACGTTAGAGTAATTTCTGCAGTTTACTGGGATACCCAATTGACTTTTGTGTGCACCCTTTTAACCGTACTGTAAATTCGATTGTGTTAGGACCCTAACCGGTTATGTTGTCGGGCTGGACTCCATGTCCGAGCCTTTCACTTGTGCAACACGGGCTACGTAATAGCTCTCTCGGACGTCCGCGCGGGCTCATAAATAAGATGCGGTTCGAGTGGTCAAGACACTCCATCATAGACGCAGAGACAGAGCCGACGCTTGCCATCGCCACCCCGCCCCATAAGGCATGTAGCGGTAGCACAGGACCCGGAGAAACTTTGGCTTATGGCTGGTTGGGCTTCTTTTTTTTGGGCTTCTTTTCTGGGTTTCTCTTCTTTTGTTGGCTTTGTTTGGGCCGCGATACCTTTGTTAGGCTTTTTTTGAATAAATAAGATTGCCAGCAGAACCCTGTGTTTGTTAGTCCTGTGTATCCTTAAGGGAGTTACTATGGAACCCACGCAGTAACCACATTAGCCACTCCTAGTTCACCCAACATTTTCTGGTGTCAAGAAGTGGGATACACAGAAGGGTTAGTTTGTAGTGTAGAAAACCCAGCCATGGAAATTTTTAGTTTGAGGCCCAGCCAGCCAGCCAACCCCTGCCCCCACCCCATAGGAACCAGGGAGCCACGAAGACCAACGCCCTCCAACATCAACTCAAGATTCAGGACTTGTATCCCAGTCCTGTGTACACCACCCATCCCACTGCAGTCAACAGGGACCCGTTGCGGGTATTTCATCCCGCAATCTACACGTACCCGCAACATCCGCCCCCACAGCCTGCGTCGACCAATGTCTGGTACTCCCAGCCTACCACCCTTGCCAGCCACCTGCAGCCCAACCAGACCCCCAACATGGGTTGAGAACTTTACAGCCCCTACCTCCTGTGCAGCAGTCCAGCTGCCCCCACCGACAACCCCAGAGATTAGACCTATGACTCTTATTAGTGATTAACATTAGACATTGACTGTGAGTGCAGAAAGAGCAGGGGAGCGCACCCATCAAGACCCCCCCGAGTTTCCATCAGGCCAGATGATAGACCACCGAATCCAAGGGAGCTCCGCCTCAAGATTTTAAGTTAGAGAGTATGCCCGTGTTAGCTTTCTCCACAGCTTAATTACAATTACTTTTATGCCTATGTTGACCTTACCTTTTTCATTGCACTAGTGCCCTTATAGCATATTGTCTTTTTTTGTACTGTTCGATCCTACGTTAACCCTGATAGTGGTCTGGGACCACCGTTTCAGGTCTAGGACCTGTTGTTTTGTCCATATGATGTAACTTGCTACAGCCAGAGCTGAGACTGTTGTGTACATCTTCAGGATGCCAGTAGTAACTTAGCCGGTTCACGCCACCTGTTAGTAGTTATAAAGAGGATGGACCATTGTTGTACTTCGGTTCACTGTGTGTAATTTGCGATTGTTCTACTCTTAAGTGATGGTATCATAGCCCCTTAGAGTTTGATTATACCTTCAGTGGTCTTTTGTAAACCTTTGAATTGATGTATGTGTCACGTAAGGGACTACGTGACTTAGCAGGGGAGAATGTGAGAGGATGAACGACTTTTTATTTTTAATGTGCTTTCATGGTAGCTCTAGTGCGTGAGTGAGGGACGGCCACTCATAGTAGTTTATGGACACTTGGCCGAGTACCATTAATTGGATTATTTCCCTTGTAATACTAGCGCGGGACCCGTTATTCACATCACGGTGAAAAGCGCGCATTTTGATTGGTCAGTTGGAAATGTACCGGGCTTCCAACTCTTATATCATGGCTTTGAGTTTCTTACAACTCGCTCACTCGTTGTTATCCACCGACAGAAAGACGGGAACCCGAATTCATTTTTGAGAGTAGACAATACCCTATCGGTACAAAATAGGTACTCATGATAACGTTTGTTATCAATGGAGATACGTCGTATTAATGGACGAAAGTATCCCGCACAAAATTGTCGAATGTTGTTAGTCCTGACACTTTGAAAATTTATATTAAAACTATTACCGGGTTTCTGGTATAAGTAGTCAGTTAGAATTTTAGCAGCAAGTTTCCAATTTATAATGGTACCAATTTTGTTGTACTTTGATGCACATATCCTATTGAAATAATTAATAAGAGGGTCTCGGATTTAAAGCAAACCACGAGTTAGACGCATGTTATCCCCGGTAAATCCAACCTGGGTCAAATTTATTCAATTATTGCTGGAGGGGACGTTAGAGTAATTTCTGCAGTTTACTGGGATACCCAATTGACTTTTGTGTGCACCCTTTTAACCGTACTGTAAATTCGATTGTGTTAGGACCCTAACCGGTTATGTTGTCGGGCTGGACTCCATGTCCGAGCCTTTCACTTGTGCAACACGGGCTACGTAATAGCTCTCTCGGACGTCCGCGCGGGCTCATAAATAAGATGCGGTTCGAGTGGTCAACACACTCCATCATAGACGCAGGAGACAAGAGCCGACAGCACGGTGAAGCTAGGCCGGCGGCGGCCTGCCGTGGCGCGCCTCGCCCAAGACATGGCCTAGTCCAGTTGCGCCAGTAGCAGAGAAACTTTGGGTAAGTTGGAGAATATTATATTAGAAGTGACTTTAATTTGCGCACCCCCCCCCCCTTTCTTGGATGCCGCGTAGAGAATGCTGATCTACAGAGACCATTATGAGTCCGGCTCAACGGTAATTGCCATTGTCATTATTCGTGTAAGATGCGCTTTGCAGTACAGTGTCTTGATATTGTGACTTTATTGTCAAAGTTAACGTTTGCGGTGCTAGATGATAATGATGGCTCGCTAACCAAGCTATCGCGATTTGCTTGTGTGCATATATATAGTGTATGTGTAGCATTGCCTTGTTGTGGTAGGCAGTGAGGATTTCCTGACATGTTGATGTGGATGGCTTATGTTACAGCG
This sequence comes from Onchidella celtica, assembly GCA_963931925.1. NCBI lineage: Eukaryota > Metazoa > Mollusca > Gastropoda > Systellommatophora > Onchidiidae > Onchidella > Onchidella celtica. The sequence goes on along the minus strand of OZ007579.1, from coordinate 23,400,264 downwards.
AGCGGCACTATACGCTTGATTGTATTACGGGTATTGGTGTACCTTGCCAGTACCACTATGCTATAGAGAGCAGTGTGATTGCGATTGCGTGTTTAGTGTTTAAGATGTGTAATTAATTACATGTATTGGAGATGTATAATATTAGTTGGGCCTCACATGGGTGAGCCCCAGGATTGTTCTATGTGCGGCGGTGGATGAACAATGTTTCAGTGAGTCTACACATGTTGCAATGAGTCTCGCCGACATATATATATATATCATGTGCATGTATTATGGTTATCCAGATGTATTATGCTTCTATGAGTTTCGTGTGTGAAGGACAGTTTCATTTTAAGGAATGTACACATTACTTTATGTATCTAGTGGTGTGTCATACACATGTTAGCCTGGCGGCATAGCTCCGCGGCTAAGGTCAAAGGGCATGACCCTTCAGTATCGATTGGGAAGGGAGGTAACCCATACAATAGCCCTGGGGCGGGTTAGTACTAATAATGGGAGTGGGCCTATGAGGATGGCCTGCATTGGGATGCAGCGTCTGTGTTATGGACGGTCAGTGGGCCATGTTGGCCACTGCGTTATTAAATGGAATGGCCACTCTGGATGTGTTGTACACCGGCTCAGCGGAGCGAAACTATTGTGTTCTTGCCCCTTCATTTGTTATGTCCTTCATACTTTGATTAGTACATTAATTAGTTTATGTTGCCAGTGTACTAGGAAACTCCTTGTGTATATGATATAGCCACTTGTAGTTGTTATTCATTAACCTTAGCGCTATTTTATTCCATGCATACATATCCAGTTGGTTATTGCTTAAATTCTATATTATATTGTGGTTGTTTGATTTAATACTTAATACTATTACTATGTATGTCCACCATTGATTGCCTGATTAATGTTGTCATTATATCCTAATCATATTTTCGTCTTTTTCTCTTGTTCCAGCTTATGGCTGGTTGGGCTTCTTTTTCTTGGCTTCTTTTTCCTTTTTTGTTTGGTAGTGATACCGTTGTTAGGCTTTTTGAATAAATAAGATTGCCAGCAGAACCCTGTGTTTGTTAATCCTGTGTATCCTTAAGGGAGTTACTATTGAACCCACGCAGTAACCACATTAGCCACTCGTAGTTCATCCAACATTAAAGAAGATAAGGAAAACGAGAATTTAGAAGTGAAAGAAATCATGCAGAAATTGAAATTTTCCTCACTCAAAAATGTCAGTGCAAGTGAGAAAGAAAAGAGTAACAAGGGTGGACAAGGAAATGCACAAACAATCCATGTCGAGTCCAATGATGTTGGAAATAGAGCCAAGTCAGGTGCACAGGAGCAGGTGTCATATAATGACAAGCAAACACCTACTCATCAGTTAGTTTCAGATTCAAATTCTGGGCAGTCTTGCACACCAGCTCAGGCTGATTCAGAGACAGAACTCAGCCCTCCTCTTTCATCAGTGCCAAGCATGGTCATTTCATCACCAGGTAGATGCCAGACAGGCTTGAGCATGCAGGAAGAGCATCTGGAGTCCAGAGCAGCAACTGAAACAGCCAAGAGTCAACTGCCACAATGGGGAGCTCCTGCGGTCATGGCTGATGTCTACCTGTCCAACCAAACACATTTGAAATCAGACAAAGTTGTCTGTCAAAATAATACTCAAACTACTCAAAGTGCTGGTCATCCTGGTGGTCAAGACTCACTCAAGATGAACTCCATTGGCAAAGCTGCAGAATTCAACAAGAGAAAACAGTTCATGGAAGTCCCTAGAACTGGTAAAACCAACTTGAACCTGTCCTTACCACTCCCTGACAGTAGTAACACTAGAGGAAAGAAGTCCACATTTCTGAAGCCAGTAAATGAGTCCTTTGAAGCTAACCAGTCTTTCCCTAAGATGGCAAAATCATCCCAGTCAGCTGCAGGTTCTGAAGAAGAACAAAACAAATGTTACACTAAGACAGTTGGAGAGCAAGATGTCATCACAGGTAAGAATTTGACCAGTATTTTACATGCATGTCATTATCCTTTTCAAGAAGTTAGAGCTCACTGTAGTGTAAGTCACTCTAGACCAGTGTTTCATTTTAAAAATATTCATAATATTCAGTATGCGTACTTCAAAAAGAAGGTTTAACTAAAACTTTATTTCAGGGAAACCACCAACACAACATAAACAAACAACGGTTTATCTATACAGTTAAGTTATAATACACTATGAAATTAAGATTTCTGTGAAAAATCTCTACACCCCACCATGCACCACCAGTGGGGCTTATGCCCTACTTTAAGAAATTACTGTTCTAGACATTAAATTGACCCCTGTCAAAATTGCTTTCATTACCTTAAATAGGATTTAGGAAGATTTTCCACAGCTGGAATATTTGGCATTATGGAAATTACTCAATGCACAAATGATAAGACTCATACCATTGCCGGTTAACTTGGACAACTTTCTTATGCTGACATAGAAGACTTGTCACATGTTGCAGAATTGTATTCTCATAGTCATATGCTGAACAACTGTTGATTATATTGTAAAGTTCTTTGTCCCCATCAGAACTCCACCAGATTGTATCAACAACACCATCACATCCTGCACCTCGCAGCAGACGGTCCATTTTTGGACTCTCTCCTCCTGATGAACATCTTGGTGAGAAGGTCAAGGCCAGGAGAATCAGCCAGGCAGAGAAGTTGTCAGGCCAAACTTCACAGTCAGAAGATCCAAGTGACTCTGGATACATGGAGAACCTGTGGTCAGCCCTGGATGCCTCAGCTGACATTGGTCAAGTTCCAACTGTCCAGGAAGTCCTTTTCAATTGCGTGACCAGTTCCATCTGTGTGGTGGACCCTCAAAGAAATGGCAAGGTAACACTGACTTGGTGTGGTCAAGTTTAGGTAAAGAATATCAATTTTATCATTGCTACTGGGTTTTTTTTTGCTTAACAATATTGAATATTTTCATATGAGCATCTAAGAGAAAACAAAATACTAAAAAAATCGACAACTTTTCCATGATATCGTCTTATTTCCTGAGCCTATTTATGCCTCTCAGTGGGGCAAGAATTGTGTATATCATGACATGGACACACTTTAGTGCAACAAGCACATCCTGGTCGGTCGATATTTCCAAGCTTATAATAATAATGATAACATAATTTAATGGAGAATGTTGTTAGAAGCACGTACATCCCTCAGGCTTTTTGCACTGGGGGTATGTGTTTTAAAGCTTTTTGAGACTCCAGAGCTAGAGAGCTCCTCCCAAAATACTCCTAACAATAGCCTTAATTAATAATTCTTTCAGATTTTGTTTTTGTTTTCCTCCTGTTTTTTTTGGTTGAAAGGGTAGGGGGCAGGGTTAGGGATTCGATAAGAGTTGGGGTTGAGGATAAGGTTGGGGTTAGGTATAGGTATGTATACATAATCGCCCTCAGTGCCAAACGTTTGGGGACTATACTTACTTATAACAACAGTCTAATATAAAATATTATCTGTTCCCAGTTAAAGTGTGCCCATAGACAGAAAGTTATCTGCACTCAGATCTTCACTCTGTGTCTTCAGAGTCTATTTGTACCATTTATAGTCAACAGTAGCATATTGATAAATAAAACCTTTGCTGGTCATTTAGAGTAATGTCTGATGTGTTGTCTCTATTGGTTTGAGTGTTGTGAACTGTGTCAAACACTATTGAGCAGTTGGGTGTTAAAGAGTCTCAGCATGTGGACATTATGTTAGTATTACATTTTCAAGTATTCATTATTTTTTTCCCCACAGATCATCTCTGTCAATGAATCATTTCAGTGCCTGATTGGGTTGCATGAAAAGGTTATAGGCCAGAGGTTATTCCGCTTTGTGAAAATCAGAGATCCTCTCGATGGCTTGGGCAGCACGCTTCCTCAGAGTTTTGTTCTAGCAGATGGTCAGCACAAGACAGTGATGGGGAAAATGGTAAGAGTTGTTTGTTGCAATGCTTTGATTTCATTGTTTTATTTTTCTGGAGTTTTGTTTGAATAGGTGAGACAACTGTAAATTTAGGACTTGATAATTTCTCTTTGGGATTTTTTCTAGTTTTGCCAGAAATCACCTCTGAGCATCAGGGAAAGATTGCTGTTTAGGTCTTTGTTTTAATAGGAGGTTTGCTGTCATTTTGCATTATTTACACCTCACTTTTCTTTTTATTTTTCTTGTTCTTGTGTCTATGTGTTTTTGTAGGGATTAGTTTTTCAGAATATTTGACAGACAGTGGCCTTGTTCGGCCTTCTCTTCTCAACTTTTAACTGCCAAGGTATCTTTAATGTGCACATGGGCCCTGTGAGTTTTTCGTCCTTATCCAAGAAGACTAGGTGCTCGATCCTACTAGTACTTACCATAGGAATAGGGTCAGGAATTTTTTTCACCTGGAAAAAAAAAAATTTCCAACATACCTGCACCGACAGGGGATCACATTCGGCATCAGAGGCGAGCACTTTGCCTCCAGGCTACAGTGTCTCCTTCTCCCCCCCAGGGGAAAGACTGGTCCTCGCTGATAGTATGATAAAAAGCACTGCAATACCAAAACATAATAACGTACAATTTGAAAAAAAAAGCAGTTACATGTCACCTATGACAACCAGTACATGTTAACGTTATAACAATATATAGTATGACATGTCATTTTCTGTCAGACCAGACTAATTTGATGGAACGACCGGTGACTATTCCAGGTGTTCAGCATAGCATATAGTAGCTGAATTATTCTAGAAAAATTCAACAAGAGAAATACATGTACAACACTGAGGTATCTTGTGGGTGTTGCTAGGTAACTTAACAACAATCTATCTCTTGCTTTTTCTGTGTCCAAACAAGTGAACCAATATTGGCATTTTTCTAAGCTCCAAATAGTACATAGTAAGATACCAACACTTCTGTTGTTTTAAGTATTCAGTGGCTAAACTTACCTTCGGTGACTCACCACTCTAGCTGTACTGTGTAGACGACCGAGGCGATGAAGTCCCAGTATCTGTGTGGGCAGTTCCCTACAGCCGTCGGCCACAGCTGACCTTATGTGTGATAGGAGTGACAGGGACAGTCACAGGTGATGTTTACCTCAGCCAACAGGGCAAAGTGCTGATGTACTCTGAACAACTGGAAGGCATTCTAGGACTGCCGGGAGAAGATAATAGGGACAGTGTAGAGGGAGCTTGTCAACTGTTAGGCTTAGATTTTGCAAAGGTATGTATAGTATTTGAAATGTAGATTCTTATGGTTTGTGAAATCATGGATCTTCGACTGGTGACCAGAATTGACCAAGTCTTTTATAGCTGATTTGCCAATTAAAGTTAAAATTTGGCCTTTTTAATGGTCTTTCATAGTGTCTATGCTATTATCTTTCAAATGACATCGGAAACACAAATCCAGATATGTTTATGTCCATAGGTTTATAACATGTTACAGGTTAGAATTAACTGATATTCTCAAAATGTCAAATTTGGATTAGTCAATTCTGGTTGTCAGCTGACACGATTTCCAGATCCAGTAGATTATTTGTTTTAGGTGCAATACTGTCTCACTCAAAGATTAAATGCTGCTTCCTTTTATATGCAGTTTCTGTGGTTGTTTAAACCTTAACCCTCATCCTTCGGGAGGCCACTATATTGGCCTCCTCACGCAAGACATGCAAGGCCAATATTGTGGCCTACATACTGCAAACCGGGTCCTGCGGGAGGCCAATATATTGTATAGCAACGCTGCTCCTCGTATTTTGTGTATCCCTTTGCCGTGACTATCATTTTTTTTTCCCATTTTTTGTTCCACACTATTTTCGCTTGTTTATCTATCCTGTCACTGAGGGTCACCCCTACTATGTCTAACAAAATGGTATCATCCGATTACGTTTATTACAATGCAACTATTCGTAACTATTCATCATACTCATGTAATAGTACTGACAGTCTGAACTTTGAACTGGGGAAAATCTTGGGGAAACTTGACATTGATGCTGATTGTCGTCTGCATGTGAAATGAGAAGAAAGGGGCCATCTGTGTATTTGAGAAACCGTTCTAAGTCTGTAATGATGAATTCCGATGTAAATTACTAGGGCATGCTGCATAAGGGCGTCTGTCGGTAGGTTTTTCACCAGGGAAAACTGGGAGAAAATGTCCGACTTTGTTGTTGGTCGTTGTCTTTATTTGATGTGGTAATTAGAGAGATACTGTGTTTGCTTTGATTAAACAACTTTTCAGTACATATATGTATTCTACGAGCTGGAAATCAAATCTCTTGCTAAAACTAACATCATAGTATATGGAAGCTTTACATAGTGGAGGAGGGAGAAGGCAATGCCACGATACATGTGGTTAGTAAATTAAGCGCCTGGCTTAAAAAATAATTTGTTCATCTGAATGGCCTGACTTAGGGACAAAAAAAGCAGAGAGGTCTTGAGAAAAGGATAAAATGTGTGTTAAACAGCATGTAAATGCAGAAAATTCTTGATTACTGTTCCATTTAACAATAGAACTTATTGCATCTCATCACAAGTACTTGATCCAAATTTTATGATTTATCCACCACTATTGTTGTTATTGCATCCTAAGGTAAACATAATACATGTGTTCACAAGGACCCAACCGCCGAGGTTATCGGCAACACGCGAAAAATCAGCTGACTGGCCGCTGGCTATCCCCGCATAGGGCGTTACGTGGACGATTTCACTCAACGTGGGACGGGGGGTTGAACATATAGAGTACACACTGTCCTCACTGCTCTACGATAATGGCATGCATATATGTCAGACTTGTGTCAAAAGGCAACTGACGGTCCATTGCATTCCGGAGCATGGGGGCTATCAGATAGTACCATATAGTAAAAGAAATGCGTCAATAGGAAAATGTAATAATCCAATAGAACCATTATAGCACAAGTCACCAAATGACAGGAAAAGAAACAGTTTTTTCTTAATATCTCAAAAGTGTCAAAAATAGTTTATTCCATTAATGTAGAGCAGTGACAATGTGTTCCCAGTGTGAACTTTCATTATAATTGTCAAGAAGTTCTTTTGTATCATAGTTCCTCCGCCCCCAGCCTTGTCAAGACATCCATTGTATATTCACTTTGTGTGCTTCATGTAACCATTTGCATCACAAGGCAGAAAGCAGAATGTGCTTGCTCTTTCTTTTTGTCCCTTCCTTCGTTGTTATACGTAGGGAAAATGTTTCCAGGGTCAAGGTTTTATGGTTGAATGTAGACATCTGTACACATCTAGTTCAAAGAGAAACCTGTGATCCTGCATTTACCAGATGTTGTGCTATTTGGTTTTGTCTTCATCTTTTGTTTACCGTAATGTTGATGCTTTTCTGGAGCTGCTTTGTACTGGAGTGTGATATCGATCACTTTCATTTTGTACTTTGATATCATATTTGTCACTTTCATATCGTACTGCGATATTAGTCACTTTCATTTTGTACTATGTTATCGGTCGCTTTCATTTTGTGCTGTGATATTGGTTGTTTTCATTTTGTATTGTGATATTGGTCACTTTCGTTTTGTACAATGATAGGAATGGTCACTTTCATTTCATTCTGTGATATTGGTCACTTTAATTTTGTACAGTGAAGCTGGTGACTTTCTCTTAAGTTAAAGAAAGAATATAGTGAGAGCTGATCAAAATGTTTTGTGGAAATATTTACAGGTGGAAACATGTCAACATACAGTTGTACAGACAAAGAATGGATCTAACATACCTGTCACTGTTATCTTGACATCCAGTCCTGGTTGGTTTCTTTATGTGACTTTCAAATCTTGATAATTCCCGATGTACGCTAGATGAATGGATTATCCATGTCACTTGTCCGATTGCAGATGCTGGTTGATTATCTAGACAGGAATCATATTAAATGTTATTGATAGCTGATTGATTGGGAAGCTTTAAGGTTTTTGTTAGGGAAATTTAAAGTTTTTTTTCTATTGTTAATGTATTTAAATGATCACTGATATACTTGAAAAATTATTCATAATTATAATATTAGATGTGTTTTGGCTTTTTTTTTTTCAGCTCAGATTTGTTTTATTTGTTAGTGAAAAGATTTTGAACCATTCAGATACAACTTTGAGTCTTGTCATTTACCAGAATCAGATGATAACATAGCAGATGATGATATCAATGACGGCACCATCATTCCAGCAAATCTTACACTGACAACCAATATGGTGGGTCTGATCAGTGTCCAGTCAGATGGTCGGATAAAATCATGGGACCAGAATTTCTTCAGAGTCCACCTCGGTCACCATAACCTGAAGAAAAAGGTTTGCACAGAAGAGCAATAAGAAATCGATTATACACATCAAGGGTTGTCAACAATATGTTATGTCCAATTTTATTCATTGCTCTTAAATGCCTGTAGATATCCAAGAGACAAACGTGATAAGGTGTGTGACTTTATTCATAGGCTAATAAAACTATTCATGTGACCATATCAAAGTTATTGTAATTATTTGAATTTTCATCATTATGGTAACATTATTTCAGACACATTTTTCTCAGTTTGTCTATTTTGGACATAAAATATCCTGGTTGCCAACCCTCAGTGTTTGTTCCTAGACTGAAGCTGACCCTTTCACAAAGTCTTTTTATTAAATGAGCACATCTGCCTTAAGTCTGAGAAATAAGTGGCAAGAGCAGATGAGCACTTTCTTACTGCGGATTCCAGTAAAATAATGGTAAGGCAAGGGGTAAGTGAGATTGTACCTTACAAGATATGTCAGCTTTACTCTTATGCTTTATCTTAAATTAATTTTTCCAGTTTCCAGCATTGTGTGATTATGTGGTGTTGGAGGTCCCGCCCCCTCCCTTTTTTGTGTGTGTTTGTGTATATCTGAATATCTGATGGGGGAGGGGGCTCTGCCTTCAACACAGTATTTATTCATCCTTTTCTGGTTATGACAGTACCTTGTTTTTGTTCTTGCTTGTTCTCTATTTCCATCGTTGCATAGTTGCCTAGATTGATTTGTGTAAAATTGCTTTGTAATTGTTGGCTTGGTAAACTGAGGCTGCCCTGGTTTCAATTTCTGCAGAATGTGTCAGAGCTGCTGTCCTGCATTGTGAGGATGAGTCAGTCAAGTGCTCGCTCCAGTCACAACTCTAGTCCAACTGATAAGAAGGAATCTTCTCCTGGGGCGTCTATGACTCTTGATGATATCAGCCGACTCCAGGAGGGACAACAGAGAACACCAGTAAACATGGAAAAAGAGAATGGTTAGATTCTTCTATTGATGTAATTTTTCTGAAGTGCTGAAATTGAGTGCTGGACATTGTTCCGTTACTGCCAGTCCTATTGAAAAGTTGTTTTGAATGTTTTAGCCCTTTGGAGATGGGGGTATTTTGGATGTTACCTATCTAAAAAGATGGGAGTTCATAGGACAAAAAACAATAATGTGTTTACAACAGCAGGAAGCTCTGCCACTGATACGTACATATATGTAGATTTTATGAAACAAGCATTCTGAATGGCTGCAAGACCATGACATAACTAATCAGAATTGCATTCTCTATGAGCTGACAACAGTCAGTCAGATGATCAGCCCGATCGTCTTTTTCATTGTAAAATAATTAGGCTGGTCTTCAGCTTTTAACTGTTAAGGTACAAATATATGCATTTTCTGCCCCCAGCCATTAATGAGATGCAAAACTGAAGAAGAATTTTTACTCTGTCTTGAATGTGACATGGAAGAGGAGAAACATGGAGTCATGATTGTACAAAAATAGATTTTTAGTTTGAGGATTTAGGATGGTGTATAATAGTTTGCAGTTTTCCCATTGGTGTCTGTAGTTTGGCTATTGTATTGGCATAGTGGTCAAATATTTCTCATCAGTATTATAAGGTTACTGAAACCATAGAGCAGTGAAATTTTGATCATTTTCATGCATAGTTGTAACACTTTTTTGCTGGTCTGTGGCAAAGACCTAACAATTTTGTGTGGTCTGTGATATAAATGTAACAATCTTATCACCCCTATGAAATGGTGTAAGAATTTCATCTAATCTGTGATATAAATGTTAACATTTTGGCGTGCCTGTGACATGGATGGGATATAATTTGCATGTCAAACCTGCGACATGGATGTGACATTTGACATGAATTTTAATTCTTGTGTTGACACTGTTGGCAAAAGATTGTATATATTATTTCTTAAATGAGGCTTTGATACATATCTTTTTGCCACATTTTGTCTTTGCAGACAATTGTAGACTACATCTGTCTCAGGCGTGCTTTGCTATGCCATCAGCTGTGAAGATTGAGGGAAGTGATGACAGCTATGAAGCTGACTCTCAAGACAGCATCGAGTCTGAGGAGGTAGAAGAGGAAGAGGAAAAACAGACCAGTTTTACCCTCCATGTAGGTCAGCAGTGTCCTGTCCCTCATCAGACATCAACACCTTGTAAAGCTGCATGCCTGGAACAGTAAGTCTCCTTTGATTATATTTTCCTGTTTTGGGTACTCATTTAGTCCCTTTGTTCTTGTTTGTTCTATCTCTATTTTCTGATAAACTGGAGATATTTTCATGTGTAGAAATGGTATAACAAATGCACACTTTGACACTGGTTGTGGAACATACCAAGCTGTTTCACAGTTTTGTTTTGTTACTTTACTTACTTTTACTTTTTCATCCTCTGTTGCTGTTGAGCATCAAGGGGAGATGCAGTTTTTTTTATGGTAGGTCAACTCCGCCACTCTTTCAACTGAGATGTTGTTGTTTCTCAGGATTCCTTTGACTCCTTCAATCCATCTTTTGCGTGGTCTGCCTCTTTCTTTCTTTGCAGCCTGAGAACTTGATGAAGGCTCTCGAGGCTTGTTGACTAGGTGGCATTCCTGACAGATGGCCAAACCATTTGAGTCGTTGTTTTTCTATGAAATGCAGGCAGGATTCTGTGCCAACATCTGCTCTTCATCTTCATTTCTCTGCCTGTCTCTTCTTGTGACGTTGAGGGTTGTGCGGAGGCATTTCATTTCGCATGCAGTAGTCCTGCTTTCATTAGTTTTACTCAATGTCCAGGTCTGGCATTGGTAGCATAATGTTCGAATAAATATTGAGGTGATATTCAGATAAGCTGTCTCTTTGTGTCCATAGAGATGCTTGGATGAGACAGAAGGACTGGAAGCTGATAGGTGGCGGTGTCGGCTTTTTAGGTTCGGATTTCTGTCTCTCTGTCTATGGACCCATCTCGTGTAAACATGCTGCTTAGATATTTAAACTCCTTTGATTTATTATAACTCCTTATCTTGATGCCCATTGATAGGGGACTCTACTCTAATTTGCAAAACGGGATGGAGAAAATACTGAGTTGTGTTCATTGCTTATCTACAGCTTGCTGCGTAAACTATTACTGTCCCTGAACAATTGCAATACACCAAAGCCCCAAACGTTTAATGTGATTTCTCAGTTGTGCAAAAAGTGGAGTTGGAACAAACGAGAACTAAGGTCACAATATGCCAGAGAGGAAAACTGCATTTTGTGCTAGAAACTTGTCAATAGCTTGCTTGTTTATGAATTTCATATGAAGACTTCAAATATTACTCTTTATGTTCCCACTCCAATATTTACTCTGCTTTTTGTTTCTAACAGAAATAGTACATCACTAGCTGAGGCTTCTAACGTTGCCTTCTGCTCTCCACCCCCCTCTTGTGGGTGTATGAAAGTGATTTTCTAGTTACAGTTTTTAGGATGTTGTATAATAGTCTCCTGGTTTGCCAGTGGTGTCTGGTAGTTTTGGGTATCGTATTGGTGTGGTGGTCAAATATTCTCTTCAGTATTAGAAGATCACTGAAATGATAGAAGAGAGCAGTGAATTTTTATCATTGTCATGCTTAGTTCTGGCATCCCTTCTCCTCTTTCCCTCTCTCTGTCTTTCCTGTGCACATTAGTGTGTTGTGCCCATATTCCTATTCACTGGTGCCAAGTGTCCTGCCATTTGTTACCTAGAGCTTAGGAGGCCAGGGATATGTTGGAGGGAATATCAGGTGATCAGAGTTCAAAGAAATCAGAATAATTTTTCCATGTCTTGGTGCTGGATGTCCATCAGTAGTTCCTGCCATTCATAGATCATGGCTTCCTATGCACAGTGCCAAATACAAGTACTCATATGATCACTTCGCACTGAAATGTGGACATGATAACATTAGTGTGTGTTCTACAGTCTGAATCTTTGATTGGTAGTTTTTGTTTTCAGCTGGCTTCATGGACTATTTTTCCCACTTCTTTCAGTCCCAGAGTAGCCACTCCAGTGCACAATGCCATCAGGAATCAGGAACAAACTTTGTTGGAGAATGGGATTTTCCAAGCTTTGTTCTTGCATGGCCTTGGTCAACATCTGCGTAAGTGAATCAACAGAATTATATCTTATAGATGTACTGGCTGTTTATGGTTTGGTGATAGTATTGAGTGAGAATAAAAGCAGTTACTCACTTTGTTTAATGTTTTAGATTTAGTCACATAATTTTTTCCAATTCATTTGTTTTTTTCGTAAGTTTTAATACTGTGATGCTTAGGCTTTTAAGATATTTTCCCCCTATATTTGTGTCCTACGGTTTTGTTTCCTCCACAACAATTTAGGTACTTTAGTTTTCAATTTCAAATTTAAAACAATTGCCCTTTCTCATTATATGTAATGAACATTATTTCACAGCTTATGTCTTTCCCTCCAATTAAGAATCATTGTTGCAATATCTGCATTCTGTATCCATCTGTTAAAGTATCCCATGCTTATCTGTCTCGGCAGCTGTCACGTTCAAACTGAGCCGCATACAAACCCAGAACCAGGGCTGGTTGTTTTGTCTGTGGATTTACATCCAGGCGAATGCTTGTCAACCTGAGAATGAGGAAGATGAGCCAGGGGAAGGGGATCTTGTGGACAGTTTGGAGGAAAGTGAGGAAGATGATGAAGAAGTGGAAGAGGAGCAAGCTGAGACAACCATGGGAGACCCTGATGTGAAGAAAAGATTGAAACAGCTCCGTTTTGACCACTCCTTGGATAGAACAGTTGAGCCAAGTCTGGGACAGGTACAGTGCATTTGTTGCTTGATTCTTCCTACTGCAAAAATTGGAGTAGATTATTATTTATATGTGGCACCAGCTCACAAAAGTCTGAAATTACCTTTTAGTCCTTCATATAACTAATTTTTATAATTGCCAGTTATGCAGTTAAATGTTTGTAGGAGATAGAGGCTCAAGGACACTGGATACCAACATTCCCTCTAAAATTTTACCAAACCACTTAGCGGAACTTTTGATGCGTTGAGGAAAAATATTTTAAATTCAAAACTATTGTGCAACATTCAAACTTGCACATCATTTTGATATGTAGGGCACCAATACAGCAACTGTGCGGCCACATACCCACACAGCTTGGAAGGGGCATTGCTGGATACCATTCTGCATTCATATGCTTTATGAAAGGGCATATGTAATCTTATTCAAGGTTACATGTTGGATTTTAAATCATGTTAAATATTTGAAAACATGTCAACATTGCATGTCCCAACATTTTTCACAGCTGATCATGGAGCAAGCTGGCCTGAACCAGTCCCATAATGCCACATCGGAGGCGGACATGCTGGATCTGGAAGCCGCTATTGATGGGTCCTTCAGCAAGCTGTACGTGGTGGCTGAGGCCCTAGGACAAGGCAGCTTTGGCTTTGTGCGTAGAGCTCATCTCTTGGATTCAATCGACACAGTGAGTACAAACCAGTCCCAATGTCTTATCACACAGTGTCCCTTTTGCTCTTTCATTCTCACTGTATATTATATGTGCCACTGTTCTACGATAATGGCATATGTCAGACATACACCAAAAGACAACTGACGGTTCATTGGATTCCGGAGCATGAGGGCTATTAGATAATATTGCAGAAAAAGAAATGTGCCAATGGGAAAATGCAATAATTCAATAGAATCATAATGCCGTAAGCCATCAAATGACTGGAAAAGACAGTTTTCTTTTAAATGATTTTACTATCTCAAAAGTGTGAGTTATGCCATTAGCATAGAACAATGATGATACTGTGGTGAATGTTCAATAAATTTATATTACAAAAAACATACATTGCAGAGGAGGAACTTTTTAAGGTAATTATTGCCTGGTAGCCTACTTTCAGAAAATGTTAGGTAGAGAAGTGAGTGGAAAATATCATTTACTCATCACCGAAACATTTATATTCAAAATGGTCCAACACATCCAGTGCTGCTAGAGCACCTTCAACATTTTATGCATGTTAGTTTTTATCTTTGTCACTGTCTGTCCTTCCTCTCTCTGTCTATCTTCCCATCCTCATATTACAGTCGACTCCACTTAAAATGAAGTTGCTTAAAATGATCTTTTTTTTGTATGATGTTTTTCTTTTATCCTTTCCCCAGTGCCTCATTTCCATGGGGAAAAAATGCATAGTATGACATCTTTCTATCCGTTTTAACTCTTTGCGTGATCTCATTTTGAAGTCCCAAAGAGGGAAAAAAAAAATGCTTAGTATGATTTTCCTAAACCGTGTCAATGTCATGGTCAAACCACACGCCGTCATCTTTCGTAATCGACGTTTCGCTACAGCTCGTACCTGCCATTGCTCTTTGTCTCCTCGCCTTGTTTACACCTGTTATGTCACGTACCCAGCGTGCGCCCGAGGCGCCATGCGTACGATTGGATGTGGTCGCTTTGTCCATGAATGTAGGATTTTACAAAATTAATTATATTCTGCTGGCATCACTGATCCCTCGCACTCATGCGATCTCAAGGTGGATCGACAATGCATTATAATAGTACATGATGCATCAGATGTCGTAAAATTCATAGGGCCACTGATTTTACTCAGGTCGGGCATTGAGAGCGGAGGTTACGATAGAGAGAAAAAGCAAAGGTTTACCCACATCCCGTAACATGCGTGGCCACAATTTTTTAACTTTTTTTTTTAAACTACACAATAGAGATTCAATCGTTTTCACGGGACACGGAGCAAAGACAGTCGGCGCCAGCAAGTCCACGAAGGTGTCAAATACCAAGCTCACTCGGTCACCGCAGATGGGCGATGTTTATTGTGTTAGTTTAGGCTCAGTGCTACATGATGCGAGTGTGACCAGCGGGAGAGTCTTTTATGATATTCACATTTATATAAATAATACAGGAAAATGCAAGCCATGTTTGTTTGGTTGGCGTATCTTGCATGCTGACAGTCATATATAACAACATAATGTTAAGTCGACTGACAGGTAATATTGTGTGCTAATTTTTGCCCTTTTGGTTATAATGGAAACAGAACATTTTCCTTAGAAATGTTCAGACACCATCGCTTTGGGTGAATATTTTTTTTTTTAAAACAATATCCCCTCACACACCCTAATACTAGTAATGCACGTTGGCCCACACACAAAAAATACCCCCTCCTTAGAAAAAAACAACCAAAGGTCACCTACATAACAATACTGCTTCCATCATTTATCAACATAGTTTATCTAAGGTAGATAACTTAATAATGCTTAAGATGATTTAACGGATAGTAAGATGTTAAATTTTATGTCCCCTGGACATCATCTTAAGCAATGTCGACTGTATGTCATAATTTGTTGTGGGTGTTTATTTTAGGAGGATCGCTGCTCTAGGCATTTACACCTCACTTTTTCTTGTTCCTGTTGGTGTTTGTCCTTTTGTTGTTGTTGTTGTTGTTGTTACTGTGTTTTCCTGGCTTGCTTGGTTTTCTTAGCCCCCAAAAGGGCTCAAAAGGGCTCCCTAATGGGTGCTTTTGTCCTGGTCTTGACCTTGTTCTTCCTTTTTTTCTTTCTTTCTTTCTTTCTTTCTAGCCCACAAAAGGGCTCCCCATGGGGCTGCCTCGGGCTTTCCTTTATTTAGTTTCTTGTATGCTGGCACCATAGCATGGATTGAGAGGGAGAATGAAACAGCCACCCTCATAATCCCTTGCTTACTTTGACTTACAGAGGAAATTTGTTGGCCCAGGCTTTTTCCTGACACCTAAGTCACACGATTGCCTATGTGTCCATATTAAATCATAGTCCAGATATATGTGATCGCATTTAAATTAAAGTTGCTTGTGTGTTGATTTTGTTTTGTCCTGATCCAGGTTGTTGTCAAGTTTATCAAGAAGAGCAAGATGTTTGATGATTCATGGATAGTGGATGAACACAACAGAGGGCGCCAGTTGCCTCTGGAAGTGGCCATTCTGCGAGACATTGATTGTCCATACATTATTCAGGCATGTTGAATTGATTTTTCTTCACCTTTTCTTGTGTAGATCACGATATGATTAATTAGTGTCTCTTTACTTGCAAATATTATAGAATGTCTAATTTAAAAAAGTAGAATGCAAGTGTAAAAAGTTGCAGTTGACTCACAAAATGAACATAATCAGATGTGATTGTCATTATAGAGCAGAAAAGAATAACAACAGACCAACAGGTTGTTTTTCAGTGAAGGTAAATTTGGAATATCAATAATATATTTTCTGTGTGCTCAAACAAATAAAATGCCATTAGTTACTGACAGAGATTGAGCCAAACAGGTGTGTTAACATGAAATACAAGAGGGGTGTCTTGCAACTGAAAACTCCTTTGAACATTTTCTTTTGTCAGACATAAAAAATATGACATCTGCAGATGGGGTGTTTAGGTCTTTATGTTAGGAGATTTACTGTCCTTGACATTTACACCTCACTTTTCTTGTTGTGGTAGGGATTAGGTTAGAATTTTTGCACAGCAGCGGTCTTGTTCGTCCTGCTCTTCTCCACTTTGAACTGCCAAGGTTTCTTCAACTTGCTCACTGGCCCTCCGAGTTTTTCGTCCTTATCCAAGAAGACTAGTAGATGCTCGATCCTACCTACCATAGGATCAGGGACAGGAGTTTTTTCCCCCAATAAAAATTCCAGTGTGCCTGCACCGACCAGGGATCACATCCGGTACCTTTCAGCATGAGAGGCAAGCACCTTGCCTCTAGACCAGTGTGCCCCCTCATCTACAGATGAGGATGGGAATCTGTACGCTTGCGTGAAATGTATATTTAGTCATCTGCTTGTAAAGCCAGAAAAACTAGAATAGAGTCAGAAAATTTTATGTCTGGAGATCAGAAGTGCTCGGCCAACCTTTGCATTGCAACAAAACTTTTTCTGTTAACAAAGCATTTGATTGTTTATGGTTACCTTTCTTTCCCAACCAGCTTGTTGATGTCCATGAAAACTCCAGGTTTGTGCAGATGGTGATGGAAGATTTTGGCCTGTTTGACCTATTTGACATGATAGATCAAATCATTATTGATGAACCTCTGGCCTGTTTCATCTTCAGACAGGTAATGCTCTAGTTTTATGGTGACCATACAGAAAGCTGATCAGTCAGTGAATTATACCTTTTTTTCTAGAACTTGCATGGTCTGTGATCAACATATAAATTACCAAAAAGCATGAAAAATAATTGAAAACTTAATCATATAATACACTCTGTCTCGCTAATGAAAGTCAATGTTGGTGGCTTCAATCCATAAGCCAAGTATCCATAGGCATCAAAGATGCATGTTTGTCAGTGTTGATATCGGCCTTTCCATTCACATTTTACATGTGACATCATATCATCACACCCCTACGCTAATGGCATAAGTCTTTTTGACACTTTTGAGATATGAAGAAAAGACTGTTTCTTTTCCTGTCATTTGGTGACTTATACCATAATGATTCTATTGGATTATTACATTTTTCTATTGGTGCATTTCTTTTTCTATAATATTATCTGACGGCCCTCATGCTCACAATTCTAATGAACCATCAGTTGCCTTTTGGCATATGTCTGTCATATGCCGTTATCATGGAGCGTGACAATTTCTATCAAAGATAATGTGGACATTCACTGATGTTTTTGCATAACTCTTCCAGATGCTGGCACAGCCTCCTGTTCTTTCATACTGTAAATATACAATTCACTCCTGTAGATACTGATAAAATCTGAGAGTCCTGTAGTCTGTACCCACAGCTAATAAAGTGACCATAGAGGAGGATGAAGGGAACTTAACTTTCATAACTTCCTTACATCTTGATAGAAAAAAAATATCCACACAATGGATTGGACATAGCAGTTCTACACTCATCAAAATTGTCAGGTCTTTAGAGGATTTCAGCTTAGCGAGGTTTTGGTTCCTCTGCTTGGTGAAAATTTCTATTGAATTTATCATGTGTTTATTGTGTTCAAGAAATGTGAAACATTATAGTAATCATGAGCTGAATAAAGTAATGTGGTGGCCATCTTGAAATGGATCCTGCACATGAAGAAGTGTTTTTTTTTTTTTTGTTGTTGTTGTATTCATTCATTTCATTTAAAATGGTATGAAATCACCGTACACTTTGCTTACAGACACTGTCATCTGTGTGCCAAATATACTGCCATGCAAAGGCAGGACGACATAAGGGATAAAGAGAGCACTTACATCGCTCTGTTTTTGCATGGCACTGGCAGTATAATTTTCCTCCCAAATCATAATTTTTCCAAATTTCATCCATAAAATTAGAACTGGTAAGTATTCAACAATTATGGTCAGTGTGCAGTAGACAAAATATGTAAATGTACTTGTATCGCCTATTTTCCTCATCTGTTCAGATATTGTGGGCTGTCGAATATCTACACAAGCAAGGCATCATACATCGAGACATCAAGGATGAGAATGTTATCGTAAATCAGGAGTTTCATTGCAAATTGATAGACTTTGGCTCAGCAGCGTATGTTTTACCTAAGGGAGAAGTATTCACCAAGTTTCGGGGGACAATGGAATACTGTAGTCCTGAGGTGTACCAAGGAAAAGGGTGAGCAGCTTTCATCATAGGCATGCCAGATGAAAACTAAGATAACAGTAATAACAGTTTAAGATTTGCTCAAAGAGGTAGCTGTGAATGTGGTGGATGAGGTGTGTTCTCCAATTTGATGCAAAGTACTTAACCCTTTCCTCCCTTATCCAATTCAATGTGACATTACAATTTCTTCTGAAATGCAGCTCAGTGAAACAGTACCACCTCGTCTCTAGGTCTAATGCAGTGCAATGCACTCTGGACCAAGATACTGTTTAAATTACTCCAAGGCAACAGATTTGGGCATGATTATCGTTTGCCAAGGAATAAAAGTAAATTTATTTTTGAAAACTAAGTGTTGATATTCTGAGTGGTTCCCAAGATATCGAAAGTTGTGCAGAATTTCACTACCTCATGACAATTGAATCTGCTATATGGGGAGAAAAAATGAACTTATGACAATAAAGATATCTGGAAATAGAGTTATCTATCATTGGTTAGAATCACACTTCACAGCATGAAATATGGGGCAATAGTGTTGTTGAAGATATGGATCCTTAGAAATTCACTTCTGTTCTTTTGTTTTTTTTCTTCACTATTCAACAAGAGATACTACATAACAGGGATGCCAAAAGTCCATTTTTTTTCATTTGTTCCTGTTTCATTTTGTCGACGCCGGATCTCCACCGAGTCCTTGTTTTTTATACAAATACCTTTACAAAACTGACTGCGCATTCCAGGCTGGATGTTTATTTTAGACCTATTCCTCTGCGCGTGTGTTGCTTTCTTTAGTGATTATTTAAAAACTGTTTTAAAAAATGTTTGTTTTGGTGCAAACATGATGACACGTTCATTTTTCAGGGTTTTTTTTGCAAAAATCATTTGGCATCCCTGACATAATTGTCCTATTTTGCAGTCATGTGTGCTCCATGTACTTTTAGGAAAAGAAAGCCTACTCACAAGAATTGTATGTTTTTTTTTGTTCGGTTACCTACAGCTATCGAGGTCCAGAATTAGACATGTGGGCTCTAGGAGTCACTTTATACACCATTGTCTTCAGAGAGAACCCATTTGCAGCTGATGAGATGCCATGTCAGTTAACAGGATCAGATCTGCCATCTCCTGTGTCATCAGGTCTGCGTATTTTCCTTTGTTTTTTCTTATCTACTTCTAATCTTTCTACCCTATCACATTCATAGCTCTTTGCTCATTCTTTCTCTCAACTATTCACAGAGTGATTTAATTGTCTTTTTCTACTTGGACTCTATGAACTTGTCTCATACACAGTTCTTTTATCTCAAAGGCAGATAGACAGATTTGCTACTGAATTAGCGGTTTCTAGTATGGCAAACTCATAAATAAAAGCATTTGTCACCAAGATACATATTTTTTGTGGTTTTCTCCAAACTGACATGAGCACATACATTGGTCTGCCTTAGCACAGCAGTATTTCTCTAATCTCCCTTTTTCTGTCTGCACTTTCCTTTATCTCTATCTCTTCTGCCTACCTACTTTCTTTTTCAGTGGTCTGGGTACTGCTTAATGACCGGTAATTCACTTGTATTTGGTTATTATAGACAAAAGGTCAGATGATGATGAAGTATTTGAAATGGAGAAGACATAAATCAGTGGTCGCAATTTTTTAATTTTTTTTTTTTTGTGGAAACAGAAGAGGACCTTATTCTACAGACCACCCAACAGTCCTGTATCATACAGGATTGTCCTGTGTTTAGTGTGTTATTGTGTAATATTTTTGTATTCTCCTTTCCATAGAGGTCTGATAGTTACAGTGTGTCCCTCATTGAAATGGTCATTTAATTGGAAGGTCTGATTCTATATTATCATGTGCAATTTGAGTACCTTATCACAAAACACAATAGAAATGCCTCAACATGTATTGTTAATCAAACTGTCTGTATCAGTTCCTTCTTTCTGCTTATTATAGTCAGTTTTATGTTCAACCTGCAAAATTGAGCTTACCAGGCATGGGTAGTTTGTACCAGAGCTATTGAAATGCTTCTCTGTAATTAATATAAAAATGGCTTATGCTGTCTTTCTTCACCCTGCCTTGCTCCCCTCATCCAGTATTTGTTCTGTTGACATCAGTTTATTAAAAAAAATAGTCAGGCACTCTACATATTATTTGCAAAGTACATGTATAATGTGACCGTTATTCATCTCCAGACCTGACGAGTTTATTACTGGGTTTGCTGATAGTTGATCCCACCCGACGATGGACAATGAAACAAGCTGTGTCCAGTGAATGGTTGCGCCAAATTGTGGATATGAACCAATACGACTGGCAGGAAATGTTTGGAGTTGGCCCAGAGGTTTCCGATCTGCAGGACAATGTGGATGGCTAGTGATATTTTCTCTTTTAAATTTGAAATCACTTGATGAAATTGACAAGTTATTCTGTTTTCAAGTCATGACATGTTAATATTTATTGTGGTCACATCAGTGATTTGATACATGCTGATTCAGCCATTCAGGATTTGAAATGGATGGTTTCCAATGAGTGGATGATGTCAGAGGTTAATGACTTGGTGGGCTCTTGAAATCTTCAAGGCAATAATCAAACTGAAGTGCAATTAATTTTATTTATATCACTGTACAGGAGCGGGCACCCTGATATTGATTTATCTTCTGTGTTTTGCTTTCCGTCTTTGATAATTTTTCATCCTGCAAATTTAATACACATTTTTTCTGCAATGTTCAATTATCTAAACAGTTAAGATTAAAATGTGAATTCCTGTTCTCGGCCACAGCATCTAATAATGTATGGATGGTGTTTGTCGCCAAAGTTCACCATTTTATTTTCTGTCACTGCAAAGTATATCATTCCATTGGTTTTTGTCATGGACAGAAAATCAGCTTTTTATGCCCTTGCAACATTTTTTTCCCCATTTGTTTCATTTTGTGAATAACTTATGGAATGTTTTTAGACATGTAGTTGTGTTTACTACATGCAATAAAGAAGAGTGTATTAACCCATACCCCGCACGCTACCCGTAGAGCCCGCTGCACGGTCAGTGACCTTACGGAGAATCTTATCTGGGGTCACTGACCCGTGCCGCTATGCGATGACCACAAACGCTGTCCACGTGGTTCGGTTTTTATTGATCGGTATGAAAACATTCACTGCTATGCCATATCAAGCTTGATAATGAATTAAGCAGCAAAATCTTAGTCTGTCAGTCTCTAACCAATGATCTGACTTATGATTCCAAACTGACAGCTGTAGTTTTCGTGAGAACAAAGCATGATAACTAGCCATGCCCTCCCAAGCCCTATGCAAATGGTTTCATCCTGATTGACACATACTAATAAACCAATGTGGGCATTTGGGGCAAAGATTATTTCAGAGCTTGTTTCTCATTGGTTCTTAGATACAGACAACTCCAGATGGTGGTCAGCTTGTGAGAAAATGAGATAATATTGCAAATTTGTTGAGCAACAGTTGGCACGTCGATGTTACATCTATTGAAAGTGTGGGGAGAGCCTTTGAAAGCTTAGTCTTTGTGATTCCGACCAGTGGTTCACTGGTTAACATGTCCATGTCACAATGCGTTTGATTTAGAAGAGATACAGTGAACAATAACACGGTGGTTACGTCTCAAAAAGGTCAGTGACCCCACGCGTGAAAATATGGCTTGCGCATGGCGCGGTCAGCTTGACCTTCCCGACTTTTGCCGCCCGTGCAGCGTGAGCGCTTTGCGAGTAAATACCGACAATAGCCGCCCCTCGCAGGGTGAGGGTTAAGAAATTGAATTCAGACCAAGCAAGAATTTGGAATACTGACAGGCCATTCACTGGATGAAGCTGCTGGAAAATTTCCCTCAATTTCATGGTGGATATCTAGACATTCCAAATGATTGTTTTGGAATGTAGCTGTTAGCCTATTATAAGTTAACGATGCTATTATGAAAGTGCTTATTATTCAGAATATGTTCTTCATATGTATATAATTATGCCAGGGACCATCAGTTGATACTGAAAGAAAGAAAAGCATTGTTTTCTCTCTTGTAGGGACATAACTGTTTTCATTAAAAACTTTTTTTTATAAATGGAACTTGGATTTTGAAGAATCTGTTTTCGTTAAAAAAAAACAACAACAGTACATGCAAAGCTGAATTCTACACATCATTGTTCAGCTGTGGAATCTCGTTAAACCCAAACTCAAAAGTTTGTGACTGTTTGGGTGGGGGGGGGGGGTAGTATTTTACATAAAAAGACAGAAATTCACGAAATATCATAAAAACCACAGAAAAACTGTGGGGTCGCAGCAGGGCTATAAGCAAAGTCAAAATTGGGCAAAAAGAAAAGGTATGTTGCAAAGCACCGCGTGAGAAATAAAACCCAAACAATACAGAGCAAACTAAAGAGAAGACAGAAAATACACAAATTTTCGGCTTTCGCCTTTTTCAAGTGAAAAAAAACGAACAATAAAAAACTTCAACAGGAACGAAGTGAAACAGTTTACTTAGCTGCGAGTTCTTGCTTCGTTAGCAGCACCAAAGCACGTCCTACAGATATCCAAGACACAAGGTGTGTGTCTTTATTTCATAAGCCCATTGTGGATAACGGCCATTTAAGTTCTCAAGACCAACGCCTCACCATGGCGATGGTAGCCTTGACTTTGATTCGTTAGCTAAAAAGATAGAGTAGGGCAGTGAACAGAACTCAATATTTTCTCTATTTGATTTTGTAATTAGACTGTGGTCCCATAACACAACCTTTGCTGTGAGACTAGGTTTAGCGAGGTACCAACAGCCAACTGAGAATATGTGAATTACTTCAGGACATTATACTACTATAGTGCTTAATTATGTTTGCTATTGTTGATTATAATTTTTCACCCTGAGCCTTGAATTTTTGCCTTTGCTATCCATGATTTGGTGTTGTGAAGGCTTGCAATGCAGGTGTGGAAGTGAAATGCTGCATAATTGCACATTCATTAATATTGTTGTTATTTTATTAAAAATGGAGTTAATGACACGTTCAGCTATTTTCGTCAGTGGTACTCTGCTTTCTAGTCGTTTATGTCTACGGCCCACTGGGTAAAGTTGGATAGTTGTACGAGTTAGAATTACTGAGCAAGATCAAGTGATTGAGGGTTATCAACCAGAATGTGTTATGTCCAGTTTATTCATTGCTCTTAAATGCCGACAGATATCCAAGACACAAGGTGTGTGTCTTTATTTCATAAGCCCATTGTGGATAACGGCCATTTAAGTTCTCAAGACCAACACCTCACCATGGCGATGGTAGCCTTGACTTTGATTCGTTAGCTGATTTGCATCGTGAGCACTTCAGGTGTCGCGAACCAATCAGCGGCGTCCAAAAAAAAAGTAAACAATAACACGTGTGTTCACACACATGGGAGACGTTCGGTCAATTCTTTCACTTCCTTTCCCTTGTTAAACAAGTTGTTTACACGGATGGTAGGGAATCTGACCAGCTTGGGTGCATCTTTTCCACCCCTGTCATAACGGTCAACTGCAATGCAACCAGCGGGCATTTAACCGTTTAGACATATCTCGAAGTTACACTCGTCAGCTGATCCACCCGCCATTTTAGGTGTCGGAAGTACAAAACACTGTGGCGTCATTCGCAATGGGCCTATTCATGTGACCATGCTGAAGTTATGCCAGATCATTTGAATTTTCGTTATGGTTACAAATTTCAAAATTGTTTTTCTGAATTTGACGATTTGGGACAAAGCATACTGGTTGCCAATCCTCTATACTAGTCACAACTGTTCTTTTTATGATTAAAAGTTACAAGCCAGCTGGCATTGGTAATTGGACAAATACATTCAATTTTATATTTGTACATTGTATATAACTGGCCTTGTGTGCGTAATGTCTGACCTTCCACAACAGTGCCTATTTTTGCATGGATTTGACAGTCTTTTCTGCAGCACGCATGGAGTAGAGTAGCGGATTAAAAAAAAAAAAATCACTT
Source organism: Onchidella celtica (assembly GCA_963931925.1). Lineage (NCBI taxonomy): Eukaryota > Metazoa > Mollusca > Gastropoda > Systellommatophora > Onchidiidae > Onchidella > Onchidella celtica. The sequence goes on along the minus strand of OZ007579.1, from coordinate 23,375,526 downwards.
AAAAACTGATAGTGATAGACATCTTGTGCGAAAGGAGATCTGAAAAATGATGACACTGACACACTGATTAACAGAATGTTTGCTTGGATATGGCAGTTGAGTTTTTGTTTTGTATATTTTGTGTACTTCTTTAACCCCATTTGGGAAATTTGCTTTAGTGTCATTGGAGCCCAGTTACATAGCCACCGTGCAGAGCTGGTTAGCAGTTTTTTGTTGTTGTCTTTTTTTTAGTTCTTTGCCCGGGCAGCGGCCTGTTCAACTTGCTCATCTCAGTTTCCAACTGCCAAGGTATCTTTAACATGCACATGGGCCATCTAAGTTTTCTGTCCTTATCCGAGAAGACTAGGTGCTCAATCCTACCTACCATAGGATCAGGGACAGGAAATAATGAGAAAAATTCCAAAATTCCAACATGCCTGCACCGTCTGGGAATCGAACCCAGCATGAGAGGCAAGCATCTTGCCTCTAGACCAACATTTTTTCACAGTGCTTCCACCTGCAGATTTCTTCAGACAATTGCTGGCTCTAGCAAATAATTGTAGTCATCAGACATGGCAAGACAAACAGCGCTGAAAACTCTTTTCTTTAATTCATGTTTTGAATTAACTAATTTATGTGACTGCCTTGTTGAATATTGCAGAACAACAGCTTACCAAGTTTGAATTATGTGTACAAAAATATTTCTTACCCTCACAGTTACGTTCCTGGTTGGTAAAACCAAAGCCAAAGGCTCTGCAATACATATACAATGAACATCATATGTTTCGTTGTTTTTTTTTTTCTGCCCGTTCTTCAATTTTCAATTCGGAAAACTAACTCTGTTTTTTGCACTAGGGGTACATATTTTAAAGCCTTTTGTGACTGAGAGCTAGAGAGCTCCTCCCGAAAGGCTCCTTGACAACAGCCTTAATTATGGTCAATTATTCTTTCAGATTTTCTTTTTGTACATCATATGTTTCGTTGTTTTTTTTTTCTGCCCGTTCTTCAATTTTCAATTCGGAAAACTAACTCTGTTTTTTGCACTAGGGGTACATATTTTAAAGCCTTTTGTGACTGAGAGCTAGAGAGCTCCTCCCGAAAGGCTCCTTGACAACAGCCTTAATTATGGTCAATTATTCTTTCAGATTTTCTTTTTGTTTTCCTCCCGTTTTTTTATTGAAAGGGTAGGGTGCAGGGTTAGAGATTCATAAAGATTTGGGGTTGCGGATAAGGACAGGGTTAGGCATAATATATATACATGTATGTACATGCCCCTAGCGCAAAATGGTTGGGGTGCACACGTACTTATAACAGCAGCCTTTATGTAATCTGTCACTGCACAATTCATTTTACAAAAGCTCTTTGTGGACCATAACATCTCTGCCCCGAAGAAGGATTAAGAAGCATTGAACTATTGGACTTTGGTATTGAAAGCAATTGATGAATAAGAGTACATTGTGTAGGCATTGACAGTTTTTTTTAAATATGCTGTGGAATGTTTTCTTATACTTTATCTAGAAGTCATAATGGTGGCAAAAGTTAAAAATGACTAAGTATATATATAATCACAGACAAGACTCACTGCAATATATGTCATCAATAATAATTATATATGGTAAAAACTTGATCAAAATGTAAAGCGCCCAGGTGGTTACATTGGATTTTATGCTACTTCTACACTAAAATTATTCCATTTAGCTCTGGATAATTTTTGTTTTGAAAAGTTCTGACAATTCTTTGTGTGCTCTATTCAATGCCCACATCAAATGCAAGTCAGAAGAGGATAGATCTAACTGTGATCAGACATAAGTGTTTTTTTCAGGCAATGGTAAAATGTGGCGTAAAACATCCCAGATTTGTGGGTTAAGCCTGGATTCTTCTCTGTCTTATGTAAAACATGGGCCATTTGCGTAAACACAAGATTGCCTTTTGAATTAAATTGTGAATTCTTGATACGGTAAACAGAGTGTTTTGTCCTTTTTTTTTTAAAATTTACTTTCTTTCATTCTTCTAATTCTTCCTCGGGTTAACCATATCCATGTAATGCATCCATCTATCTTCAAGTATATTTATATGTCTGTATGTTTCTGCATTTATCTTTCTCAGTGTTTATCCATTTATCTCTACTGTTCTTTCTCTTTTTTTATCATTGTATGACTTCCCAAGCTGGTTACAGGATCAACAGAGGAACCGCTGACATGCTCTTCATACTACAAATAATGATTGAACAGATAAGAAGCAATGGAAACGAAGCCTTCATCACGTTCATAGACTACAGCAAAGCGTTCGACAGCGTTAGGCACCATCACCTGTTCGATATAATGATTAAGATGGGATTCCCGAAACACCTTGTGACCCTCATCGCTGCACTATACCACGAACAAAAGGCAACGATTAGATGGAACAATGAGAACTGTCCATATTTCAACATCGAGAAAGGAGTCAGACAGGGTTGCATACTTTCACCTCATCTTTTCAATATTTATACTGAGCAGATCATGAGAAACGCAGACATAGAAGATATGGGAATAAAGATCGGAGGCCGAAACATCACAAACCTTCGCTACGCTGATGACACAGCTCTTATGTCAGATAACATCACCAGCATGAAAAGAGTGTTGCACAGAGTGGATGAAGCGGGCAAGACAGCAGGCCTACACCTAAATGCTAAGAAAACGAAAGTCATGCATACTGGAACAGGGCACCATGAACACCAGGAGATACTAGTAAACAAAACAGCACTAGAAAAAGTGACTGATTTCAAATACCTAGGATCACATAAATCGCAAGATGGAAGCTGCTCAAAGGACATAAAAACAAGGATAGGAATGGCAAAACACAAAATGGTTCAACTAAACAACATTTGGAAGGATAGAGGCACACCAACGGACCTCAAAGTGAACATACTTAAGTGCTTGATCTGGCCAGTCCTACTATATGGTTGTGAAGCCTGGACACTCAAAAAGGCAGACATAACAAGATTGGAGGCAGCTGAAATGTGGCTTTACAGAAGGCTACTCAGAATAAGTTGGACAGAAAGGAGAACAAATACAAGCATCTTAGAACAGCTTGGCACCACCAGAAGAATAACACCTGAAATAAATAAAAGAAGACTTGCATACATCGGCCACGCGGCCCGAAACAAAAGCACGGCCCTTATGATATCAATCCTTCAAGGAAAGACAGAAACAAAGAGAAAACAAGGAAGACCACCCATTACATATCACGATAACATCAAGAAAGTCAGCCAGCTGGAAATAAGTGAACTAACTAGGAAAGCTAAGGACAGGATTGGGTGGAGGAGATTTTGTCGTGACATCCACTGTAGCAGCTAACATCGATGACGATGAAGGTGACAGGTGACAGGACTTCCCAAATTAATGTGTTGTCTTAGACATCTTTTGAAGACTTCAATAGTTTCTCTACAGTCTGCATGACAACATTTTCATGAAAGAAGATCAAATGGACTGGCCAATTACATGAATTGCACAAATTTATTCTTGATATTTAAGAAAAAGAACAATTATGATAATCATGATCACCATTTCAACTACTGACATTTTTAAGACAAATCCCACAACATAAACCAAGCAAGCTGTTTCATCAGCCATGAACAGGTGATAAAAAATGGTTTAAAACACATTTGTCCATCGTCGAAATACAACAAAAAGTGAAAGTACATGGTGTAAAGGCATTTGTTCTAGTTGCAAACAAGGCTTTCCATTGATGATGGTGACATTTTTACTTATACATTCTCATGGCAGTATGTCACAGCCCGTCCCACACACTGAAGCATCAACAATTTTCGCATTTTATAGGACAGCAACAGCATTTGAAAATCCTGGTGAGAGTGAGATTTCGCACGTACAGACAAGCATGTAGCAAAAACATTCCTGCATATAATTTCAAATCTATTCTACTTGTTCTAGATATTGATACTTCACTTTGTGATATCATCACCATTTCCTAAGATAATAGTAACTCAAAAATTTGAAAAATCAGTTTCATATATACAATCAACTACAATCAAAGCCGCATGAAATGATCTTGGTTATAGACTCCTGAGCCAAAAAGTAAGTGAATAACTAACTCTCAAAAATACCATTACTGGACCAGTTGTGCTAAAATAAAAGTTTTTTGCTTCTCCTGAAAAGTATCCAAAACCAATTACGTTTTAGCACAAGTGCATGAGAGGGACAATGATGTAACCAGAGAGTATAGATTTATTGAGAGATCTCACTTCCGCCAAATGGCCAAACTAGGTCACTGCGATAAACAGGATATTGAAAAATTGAAAGACACCGCCTGCACAGACGGTGTGCATATCTGTTTACTGTGGTTTGTTCATATTTCTGGGCTAATTGAGCTCTTGCGTCCCATACAAATGCACTAAGGATATTGTTTACCGCAGCGACCTTCTTTCTGCTCCATGCTAACAGTGGTTTCGCAGAGCCTCCCGTGTCTCACAGTGCAAATCGACCAATAGTGAAACCTCTCTATACATATACTCTCTGGTGAAACTTCAGCAACAAATCAATTCTGTGGACTGACGAGGCTAAATGAATAATTAAAGGTCGTTGTTAGGGACCTCAGTTTAATTACCAAGCAGAATAGAGAAAATACTGAGCTGTGCTCATCTATAGCTTACTACACTCACTACAGCCTCCTCATAACAACCATGAATAAAATTGGGTGACCTTATATAGGCTTCATATATAGCCTTAACCCATACCCCGCACGCTACCCGTAAAGCCTGCTGCACGGTCAGTGACCTTACTCACGGTGAATCTTATCTGGGGTCACTGACCCGTGCCGCTATGCAATGACCACAAACGCTGTCCACGTGGTTCGGTTTTTATTGATCGGTATGAAAACATTCACTGCTAGCCTTATCACGTTTGATAATGAATTAACCAGCAAAACCTTAGTCTGTCAGTCTCTGACCAATGATCTGACTTATGATTCCAAATTGACAGCTGTAGTTTTCGTGAGAACGAAGCATGATAACTAGCCACGCCCTCCCAAGCCCTATGCAAATGGTTTCATCCTGATTGACACATACTAATAAACCAATGTGGGCATTTGGGGCAAAGATTATTTCAGAGCTTGTTTCTCATTGGTTCTTAAATACAGACAACTCCAGATGGTGGTCAGCTTGTGAGAAAATGAGATAATATTGCAAATTTGTTGAGCAACAGTTGGCATGTCGATGTTACATCTTTTGAAAGTGTGGGGAGAGCCTTTGAAAGCTTAGTCTTTGTGATTCCGACCAGTGGTTCACTGGTTAATATGTCCATGTCACAATGCATTTGATGTAGAAGAGATACAGTGAACAATAACACGGTGGTTACGCCTCAAAAAGGTCAGTGACCCCACGTGTGAAAATACGGCTTGCGAGTGGCACGGTCAGCTTAACCTTCCTGTCTTTTGCCGCCCATGCGGCGTGAGCACTTGCGAGTAAATACCAACAATTGCCGCCCCTCGTAGGGTGAGGGTTAATAATCGAACTATATAAGGTCACTCAATATAAAAGGGAGTGTTTATTGGGGCCACATGTAGCCTTCATAAATAAACCCTACTCCTGAAACATTTGGGCTACCCTTTTCTCACTCTGGTAATATCGATCTCCGGGTAGCCCAAATAATGTTTCAGGGGTGGGGTTTGGTTATGAAGGCTACATGTAGCCCCAATAAACACTCAATAAAAGTTCACAACCTCCATTATCTTACTCTATGAAGATGCCAAAAAATTATTTCATAAATTTTTAAACAAATACAGTCCAATCCACTTATCTCGACATGGCTTTTGTCGACATTCTGGGTAACTCGACACAATTTTTAAGTCCCAATCTGTTCCTTCTTTAATGCTACCAAATATTTCCCCATAACTCGACATGTTATTCCATTCTTTCCTCTTATATCCACACATTTCTCCCCGACCGCAGCAAAACAAGTGCACTAGATCTACTACTGTACTACCAAAAATGCTCAAGCAACTCCTCGCATATAAGGTCTCTTTATTTCTTTTTTGTGGTGCTGACGGGGAGGGGTAGGACAGGGGGTGTGTGGAGTGACTTGCATTTTATAAGCGTAGGGCAGTAAATGTACAGAGTACTACAGACAGTAATTTTTTTTTCCCCACAAAACATTCGTGCACCGTTGATACTAGGCCTTGACCTAGATCTCTTGGCTGCCGTACTGTGTGTATCAGTATCATCACTCTTCTTCTGTAGAGACACTCAGGTCGAGGTTAAAAAAAAAAAATAATAAAGCACTGTGCATTTGATAGCTACAGCATTTTGCCGATATCGACAAATCTTTGCCATGCAACTGCTACCGCACAACAGTGATATTGGAGGAACGGGTGACAAATATGCCGATAATTAAAAGAAAACGGGACATAACTGCGTTATTTATTGGACACTTCCAATTATGGTGATGTTTGTTCCCCCCTCCCCTTTTTTTTTCTCTTCCACCACTAATCTGCTATTTCGACTTACTTTTTACTCGACACAATCAGACAGTCCTACTGATGTCGAGATATTAGGATTGCATTGTACATGTAATGTACCGCAGTAGCTGGGACCGCTACGAGTAAAACTCCCTCTATTAGTTGAGTTATTTACATGTACATGTATGTCACTATCAGAAGAATTCGAACTCTGTGCCTGAATCTTGATAGAAATTCTTGATATGAGGGCATGTACACCCATATCCTTCATACAGCAAACTGAAACTGTCAGTTAGTTAGGGTTTCCATAGAAAGGAATACACAAATTCAAAACAGTGTCACTTCACAGATATTTATATACACATAAATATCCAATGAAATCCATTTACCAGGTAACTATTACCACTGTCTTGCACATTACTGGACTGGCCTTCATCCATCCACCTGGGAGAAATTCCTTTTCTCATAAATAAAATTATTTCTCATGTCCTAGTGACATCGTAAGACAGGGTAGTCCTGTAAAATAAGAGACAGTTGGCAGCTCTGATATTTGTGACAAACTGAACAGTGATTCAAATGATGTTCTGTATGTTCTATGTATCCTTTACACTGACAAGGAAATATGGTGATCACAGGATAAATATACCTGGAACAATAAATATTGCACGGCAGAAGTTGAGACAATGCCATACTTCATGTAGTTTGATGTAACTGACAAACAAAAATTGCAAAAAAATCACAGAAAATCTGTGGGGTCCAAGCAAGGCTTGAAGCAAACTCGCAGACATTAAATGCATGCGTTGGTTGAACATTCTATAATTTTTTTTATTTCTTTGATTGCCTGTCTTGTTACATTTTTTATCATAAAAAAAGGCTAGACCACCAAAAGCTTAATTTCCTGAGCCTTTTAATAGTTTTATTGTATTGTTTCTGTATTATTTCTTGCTCGAGGTTATGCTACGTATAACTTTCTCATTTTGTCACATTTTGACTTCAGTTTGATGTAATGGACTAAATGACTACTCTATTTATGTTACGTATGCGTAGATGCCAATCCTACATCTCAGACAGAGACAGAATGTCAGTTCTGCTGAGCTGTTAATTATCAACTGTGAAAAATTACATTATGTTACTGCATGTGTCTATTCACTTCTCTCTGATTTTGAAATTCTTATTGGAGGCACACAAGGTAGTTAGGTTGATTCACAAATGTTTAAATGGATTAAGTGACTGAACACACCACACTTCAAATGTTTAAAATAAAGTATGGCTGTGGTGATGTACTCTCTTGTAGTAGGCTAAACGGTGTTTCTCCACACTCTGAGTTATGTGGATAGAAATTAGAATCATTCAGTAATGATAACATGTCATAACAAAGAAAAAATAATATTAATATGCAATCAATGTTGATTAGGATAGATGAAAATAACAAAATGAAAACTGTACATGATCATGATGCAGATATGAACGATTTCACTCTACATGTTGTGGGTCAGCTGTTGGAAACTTGTTGACACTAAAAGCAAAGACTATCAATAGGGGACCACAATCTGATTACAAAACCAAATAGAGAAAACTAGATGAGCTACCAAGCATTGCCCGGAATAAACAATCATGTGCTCCCCCCCCCCCCCTCTCTCTCTCTCGTAATAAAAGTAATAAACTACAGTCTTGCTTCAGAACTCCTGCGCACCACAACATTACGCACCAAACTGAACGCTTGATACGGTTACTTTTTATGACATGCACGATACTATAATATTACGAAACAAACATGCAAAAATACAGATGTTACATGCCAATAAACATTGTCATTTTTTAAAAATACATGCATGAAGTAAACAACTTTTAATTATAGCCATCATCTTCCTTATCTCAATTGCCACCTTCCTGCCAAATTTAAGGCCTGAAGAGTGTACAGTTTGGTCAGTTAGTCATGCCAAAGGTTGCAAGTTACTGAAATATATAATAGATACTGAGTTGTGTTCTCTGCACAGCTATAACTTTCTGTGTAAAGTACTACGGTCCCTTAACAACAGCATCTGAGTTCAGTTTTAATGAGGTTCCAACAGCCAACCAACGATATCTGGACAACTGTGCTAAATACAAAACATCTGCTACATTTTCATATGTGAGTGAGCCCCACTAACCTCAACGGAAGCTGCACTGGACCAAATGGAGAAAATCGCGATGAAACACAAATATCCAATTTTTTAACGATTTTTTTTATTTTGGTCGATACTTGAAGTTCAACCATTTTTCTACATTCTGTGAAAATATTAGGTCTCAAATCAGCCTCTAAATATGATAAACCATTGCTTTTCATGCTTTTAATTTTGCCCTTGACATTGAATATCACAGCTGTAATGGGGTTCATTGGGCTCCCAATAACTTCAAAATTAATAAACCTATTGTCACAAAATTTTCACAGGGCGCGTATCATTTATACCGGCATAGGCATGCAACATTTCAAAGCCGTAGGTTAATTACAAGTACCCGCTGCTGGGGAGATAGTACAGCCACCCATCTTGCCGACAGCAAATATCGCTCCTCCATCTTTAACGGCAAATATCTCGGAAGTTGCTTCCGTTTTTGATGGGGAGGGGGGGGGGGGGTAGGTGTCTTTAAAAACCCATAACTTTGCGATAAAAAGGAGCATTGCAATAATTTTTGCACCAAATAAAGATGAGATTTCAAACTTTATGGTGATATTCAGAAGTCAAAACTGAAAAAAATGTGACTTCGGTTGAGGTTAGTGAGGCTCGCTCACATTTTGACTAAGATGTGGGCAAGTCTTCCCGCACCCTACTTTACTCCAACTGTTCCTACAGGATTAAAAATGTAATGTGCAGACCTGCCAACTAAAAATGATCACTTCAATAAGGGACATCACAACTGGCACATTATATAAACCCATGCCCTACACGGGCAAACTGGAACTGTCAGTCAATTTTCCATAAAAAGGAGAACACAGACACAAAACACAGTAATGCATTTCACATTTCTTCCTACATGTATATCAGTAATATCACCAATGAGATGCAGAACAAAATTTCCTGTCATACTTTTAAATTCTACTTGAAAAAGATGCGCCTTTTTTTTTTTTCTAGCTCAAAATACCAGAACACTTTTTTCTGTTCAACTCAAAACAAAGGTCTTAAAAATAAAGTGAATTTTAAGTTCTTTTAAAATATATCCACATCCACCCTTACATCTTTCTATGCACAATATGATATTGTGTAGAATGTAAGGCTCAGCGGTTAAAAAGCCTTTCATAATTGAAGGCCTTATTTCATTCGTAATATGATATGCAAAGTATCATTAGTATTTTACACTTTACCAGGCTGGCCTTTATCCTCAACTCTGGCAGGAAATTCATTTCCATAAAAAAATAATTTCTCACATCCTTACCGACACCCAATACAGGACAACCCTGTAAAGTAAAGGACGACTGGCAGGTCTGCTATACGTATACATGTATCTCGGCTTTTTGTCTAACACTTCACACCCAGCATTTGCTCCAGCACATTTTTTTTTTCATTTACTACTAGTTTAACTCTTTCTATCACAGGTATAGGTTTTGTAATACAGATCTGTTAAGGGCAGTACTTCTGTAAAAAGTGGTTTGCTGAATACACCAATGGCCCCCAAGTAGTTCATGAACATGCCAAATTATACATCAAAATGAAGATCACTGAATAAACAACATGGCTACAATACATAAAGAAAATGCACCTGCGCATCATGAAAGAAGAAAATGCACTGAGATGCAAACATTATGTTTCATGAGCAAATGATTTTGTAAAACTTTAAAATTTCATTGGAAAAGCAATAAAACTAAAGAGCCTAACACTGAGGCAGCTTTTATAATCACCTGCAGGAGCTTACAAAACTGACATCAGCCTCTATGGTGTGTGTGGTGGGGGGTTGGGGGGTTTACAATATAGAGCCTGATGTAGAGGCAGCCTACTTAATCATTCACAGGGTGTTACAATACTGACATCAGCCTCTATATTAAAAAGGTGGCAGAATTAGAATACAGAGATTGACGTAGAGGCAGCCTATTTAATCACTCATAGGGTCTTTACTATATTGACACCAGCTTCTATATTGAACAGGGGGGAGGTTTATGATATGAGGATGATGTAAAGGCAGCCTGTTAACCCTAGTCCTGCGGGATAAGTGGCCTCCCTGCGCAACACGTGAGGCCATTATTTTGTCCGACACGCTTAACCGCAGGTCCTGCGGGAGGCCACATTTTTGTATAGCAATGGTGCACCTCGCGCTTTGTTTATCCGGTTGCCAGGGCTGTCGGGTTTGTTTTTTTTTCCACACTATTTTCACGTGTTTATCTATCCTGTCACCCCTACTATATCTAACAAAATGGTATTGTCCGATTACGTTTATTACGATGCAACTATTCGCAACTATTCGTCATACTCGTGTAACAGTACTGACGGTCTGAAGTTCGAACTGGGGAAAATCTTGGGGAAACTTACTTTGATGCTGGTTGTCATCTACATGTGAAATGAGAAGAAAGGGGCCATATGCGGATTTGAGACGCCGTTCTACGTCTGTAATTATGAATTCCGATGTAATATTAGGGCATGCTGCATAAGGGCGTCTGTCAGTAGGTTTTTCATCCGGGAAAACTGGGAGAAAATGACCGACTTTGTTGTTGGTTGTTGTCTTTATTTGATGTAGTAATTAGAGAGATATTGTGTTCCTTTGATTAAACCGCTTTTCAGTACATGTATGTGCTCTACGACCTGGAACTGGAAATCAAATCTCTCGCTAAAACTAACATTATAGTAAGTGGAAGCTTTACTTAGTAGAGGAGGGAGAAGGCAATGTCACGATACATGTGGTTAGTAAATTAAGTGAATGGCTTAAAAAATAATTTGTTCACCTGAATGGCCTGACTTAGGGACAGAAAAAGCACAGAGTTCTTGGGAAAATGATAAAACGTGTGTTAACTCTTTGCCTACTGTGAGCCGTGTTTCACGGCTCGAGCCACTTCCAATTTTGGACCGTGAGCCGTGGTTCACGGCTCGGCATGTAGACCTATGAATTTGGCCTATTCTTGCAAAACGTCCTGGCCAACATATTAACCGGCAGCAGGAAATGACCCTTGAACTTCATTTAGTGATTGGAGAGAAAGAAAGATGCAGGAATTTTGATTTTATGAACTTGTTTGAGCATTGTTGTGTGTAGTTCCAAGTGTGTTGTGTTCAACATGGAGCCTAGACCATCAGATAGTCGGCCTCCCAAACACTTTTGTGCCGAAAAGGCTAGAGAAATGCTAGATATATGGGCTCAGGAGGACTGAGAAGCAGTGTTGAGTGACAGTGACAGTGATGTTGACGGCAGGAATGTCACAAGCGAGGAAGATTATGCATCGAGTAGCAGTAACGATGAAGGAAGTGAAAGTGGGCGCGGTCAGTCAGCTGTGCCAGTGTGCAGGGAAGGGAGAGGGGCCTATGAAAAGACCAACTCAGCAAGCTGTAACCCTCATTTTGTGCAAAGGTCAATGTTTCAAACGTTGGCATACGAAGCTTCAGCATAAACAGTAAAATTTGACGTGTTTTATATGCCACTCACAGGTCTACTCTAGGCCTAGAGCAATTTTCTTGTGTTTTGATTGTGCGCGAAGTTTCATCATAACTTTTTTATTTGTGGATGGATTTGTATCAAATTTTCACAGACAATTCACACATGGATTATACACATACTGTAGAAGTTTCAATTCAATTGGATTAAATATTGCAGAGATCTGCTAGCTGTAAGTTGAAAATTTGTTGCATACTGAGTCATAATTTTTTGCATCTAATCATTTCTCCCACAGTAAATCAATATTTTTTGTTTCTTAGCTTTCTGTGCATATGCAACACATACATATTATTCCTGAATATAAACTCTAAATCCATGATTTAAGTGAAGGGGGTGTGTTTCTGAAAGCAGGTCATAAAAATAGGTCAGTCCAAAGGAGGAAAACCCCTCGGTAGGCAAAGAGTTAAACGGCATGTAAATGCATAAAAATTCTTGGTTTGGGGCCTTCCATTTCACAATAAAACCTACTTTATCCAAATATCATAGGGGTCACTTATGATTTATTTACCACTATTTTGTTATTGCGTCCTGAAGTGTACACGATACACGTGTTCACAAGGACCCGATTGACCCGACCGCCGAGGTTATCGGCAACACGCAAACAATCGGCTGACTGGCCGCTGGCTGTCCCCGCACGGAGCATTACGTGGACGGGTTCACTCATCGTGGGACGAGGGTTAATCATTATGGGCTGATTTACATCATACTGACATAATGGATACATTACTGACAACAGCCTCTACATTGAAAAACGAACATGAAAAAGTGGTGGGTTTACTACAGAGGCTGACAATGAGGCAGCCCATATAGTCACATTCTCATTTTATTTATTTCTATCCATTTGAATGTGAATTAAATACATTTCCATTATCTCAAGTCAAATTTGCACATCTATGAAGAAAGTACTGCACATTGCATCAGAAATGTCACAATATTCCACAACATGAACTTTATCAATTTTAATGGCAATGATTATTAAACATCATCAATAAGATTTGTGTTGCTGCTGGAGATTTTCCGCTTTTTATTACACCAAAAGGACAACCATACATTCACACCACCTTTTTATCGGAATTTACAGAGTTGATAGTTTAGCTAACAGTAAGGATAGCATCTAGATCAACCATATTTAAAGGAACTGTAATCCTACATTGACAATGTTCTCACATTCATGCGTGTTAATAACATACATTTTCACATATCACATTTCATAGTATACTAATAATATTTTCACATGTAGGCCCTACAGATTTCACCTACAGACAACATTGTCTAGAATACATGTTTTTTCACCCGGTTGATAACCCTACTTCTACAGATTTTAGATGCTGCTAACTTTCCCACATTTATACAGTTCACATACTCACAACATCAACACAGTGTTTTTAATGCTCACCCCACATGCGACGGCTTAAAGCCCGCTGTCCGGTCAGTGACCTTACTCACGGAGAATCTTATCTGGGTCACACTGACCCTTGCTGATGTACGATGACCACACTATCGCTGTCCACGTGCTTCGGTTTGTATTTGATCGGTATGAAAACATTTGCTGCTACATGCTATGCCTTATCACATTTGATAATGAATTAACCAGCAAAACCTTTGTGTAAGTCTCTAACCAATGATCTGATTTATAATACCAAGCTGACAGCTGTAGTTTTCGTGAGAACGAAGCATGATAACTAGCTACGCCCCCCAAGCCCTAAACAAATGGTTTCATCCTGATTGACACATACTAATAAACCAATGTGGACATTTGGGGAAAAGATCATTTCAGGGCCTGTTTCTGATTGATTCTTAGATACAGACAACTCTAGATGATGGTCAGCTTGTGAGAAAATGAGATAATATTGCAAATTTGTTGAGCAACAGTTCGCATGTCGATGTTACATCTTTTGATAGTGTGGGAAGAGCCACAGTCTTTGTGATTCCGACCAGTGGTTCACTGGTTAACATGTCCTTGTCACAATGCCTTTGATTTAGAAACGATACAGTGAGCAATGAGATGGTAGTTACATCTCAAAAAAGTCAGTGACCCGATGCGTGAAAATACGGCTTGCACGGTCAGCTTGACCATGCCGTATTGATACACCCGTGCAGAGTGAATGCATGGAAAGTCGATGTCGTATTAGTACGCCCATCGCAGGGTGAGGGTTAAAACACCACAGGTGCACACAAGCTCCAGGTCTTTTTGTGCAAAGTTGTTAAATAAAATTTGTGCATAGAACAGCTGCAGCAAAGTCCCTGCTTGCAGACTGGCTGCAGTTACTCATGAAATTTGCTGTGCCTGTAAAACTTGAAAAAAAGACAACAACAAAACATTCAGATTATAGTTTCCGCATATCAAAATTCTGGAATGGGACATATCATTTTCACTTATATAGTCACAATGATTACCCACAAATCATCATCCTAGTTTACAAGTGTTTATCTCCTTTGACTTGCCAAATTTGCTCTGCCAATAAAACTTGAGGAAAAAAAAATCAGATTATAGTTTCCACATATTATCAAAATTCTGGAATGGGACATTTCATTTTCACCTTTCATAGTCACAATGATTATAATAATAATAGTTCGTCCATCAGGTATGATGATGACCTTAACAACACCAGAGGAATAAAGAACAGAAATTGTTGAGAATTTCAACACATGGACAATAAAGAGAACTAAAGGACACAGAGAACAGAATGGAAAGACTGTTCTTTCATGACTTATGGCTTCTCATGTGACTGATAAGTCCTATTTTTGCCCTGCAGACCCTTCCGCATAAATGACAAGAGTGCTCCGTTGGTTCAGTACCACTGGGCCTTTTCTTGCGCCGTTCTCTTTTTTTGATAGCCTGCTGGACTCTGTCAGCTTCCCATGCTTTGCTGCCTCTGGTAAGGGCCGCCCTCCAATTTGCACGATCAAGCGAGAGCTTTTCCCACTCACTCACATCAATGGCAAAGGCCTTCAGTGATTGCTTGAGAGTGTCTTTGTAACGTCTCTTTGGGGCCCCAACATTCCTCGTTCCATTGGAGAGCTCAGAGAAGAAGATTTGCTTAGGGAGTCTGGAGTCAGGCATTCTGACAACATGTCCTGCCCAACGTAGCTGAATTTTTTTCAGGTGGCAGAAGATGCTCAATTCCTTGGCACGATTGAGGACCTCAGTGTCTGGAATTTTATCCTGCCATTTGATCCTTAGGATCTTTCTAAGGCAGGCCAGATGAAAGTGATTTAGCTTTCTGGCATGCGATTGGTACACTGTCCAGGTTTCAGCCCCATAGAGTAGGGTGGGAAGGACCACAGCATTGTACACTTTCAGCTTAGTGTCTGTGCGAATGCCGGCGACATCCCATACTCTCTTTCGATGCCTGCCAAATGCAGAGCTGGCTTTGCTGATTCTTGAGAGAATTTCAGTATCAACACGAGCCGCGGAAGACAGTGTACTGCCAAGATAGGTGAAGTTCTCCGACACCTTCAGAAGACTGTCATGGACTTTGATATTTGGGGTCACAGGATACTTGTCGTCTGGAGTAGGCTGATGGAGCACTTCCGTCTTCTTTGTGCTTATTGTGAGGCCAAAGTTGTCACAGGCACTAGAGAACTTATCAACACAGTTTTGCATGCTATCCTCATCGTGTGCCAGAAGTGCACAATCATCAGCAAATAGTAGGTCACAGACTTGAGTACTTTTGGTTTTGGTTTTTGCCTGAAGTCTCCTGAGGTTGAATAGACTGCCATCAGTTCGGTACTTGATGCTTACCCCTTGAGGAGGAGAGCTAAAGGCTTCTTGTAGCATTGCAGAGAACATGATGCTGAACAGAGTTGGGGCTAAGACACAACCCTGTTTTACCCCATTTGTGACAGCAAAGGGCTCTGAAACACTGCCGTTGCTTTTGACTGCAGCTTGCATGCCATCATGAAACTGGCGCACTATTGTGATGAATTCATCACCCTAGATTACAAGTATTCTATCTCCCTTGACTTGCAAGATTTGCTGTGCTGATAAAATTGAAAAAAAAAATATAAAAAATTCAGATTACAGATTCCAAATATCAAAACTCTAGAATGAGACATTTCATTTTCACTCTACAGGGATGTAAATCTTCCGACTTTTTCCGTCTTTTCAGTCCAAGGCATAAATGCCGATTGTCTGCCGCCATCCACCAGTAATTTCAGCCATTGCCTTCAAATCGGTTGACAGTTCTTTAGAAATCTGGCAAACCGAATTACAATGTGATCTTTTCACAAAAGATTTTTATGGATGTCACCATTCACTTGCATTGGTTTACTGCATGCTTAGAGTACAGCTAGAGCCCACGTTATTTCACACAGACAAGTGCCATGAGGTCCAGACATGAAAGTTTGTGGTGGTGGTGTTCTTCTAAATCTTCAGTAGATCCACATCAAGATTTAGCATGAATATGTTTAAAATTTTATCGCAAAGTGATATGGATGCCATTGATGCGACCCTTAAGAAGAACAAATTCAGGTGGCAGTGGCTTGAGGAAGTTGATGCAAACAGGGATTTATTATCAACGTACAGAAAGAAACTCAGCCATGACGGATATGCCTTGTGTTTGTTTTGTTTGGAAAAGATCAGCAATCATCTCTTCAGCCAGCATTCTGGCAGCAATCAGCTCCTCTTCAGTCAACATTCCTGCAGCAATCATCTGATATTCAGCCAGCAATTCTGCAGTAATCATCTCTTCTTCAGCCAAAATTCCTGCAGGATCATCTCCTCTTCAGCCAGCATTCTTGCAGCAATCTTCTCTTCTTCAGCCAGCATTTCTGTAGCAATCATCTCCTCTTCAGCCAGCATTCTTGCAGCAATCATCTCCTCTTCAGCCAGCATTGTGGCAGCAATCAGCTCCTCTTCAGCCAGCACTCCTGCAGTAATCATCTCTTCTTCAGCCAGCACTCCTGTAGCAATCATCTCTTCTTCAGCCAGCACTCGTGTAGCAATCATTTCTTCTTCAGCCAGCACTCGTGTAGCAATCATCTCTTCTTCAGCCAGCACTCCTGTAGCAATCATCTCTTCTTCAGCCAGCACTCCTGTAGCAATCATCTCTTCTTCAGCCAGCACTCCTGTAGCAATCATCTCTTCTTCAGCCGACACTCCTGCAGTAATCATCTCTTCTTCAGCCAGCACTCCTGTAGCAATCATCTCTTCTTCAGCCAGCACTCCTGCAGCAATCATCTCTTCTTCAGCCAGCATTCCTGCAGCAATCATCTCTTCTTCAGCCAGCATTATTGCAGCATTCATCTCTTCTTCAGCCAATGTTCCTGCAGCAATCAGCTCCTCTTCAGTCAACATTCCTGCAGCAATCATCTCCTATTCAGCCAGCAATTCTGCAGTAATCATCTCTTCTTCAGCCAAAATTCCTGCAGGACCATCTCCTCTTCAGCCAGCATTCTTGCAGCAATCTTCTCTTCTTCAGCCAGCATTTCTGCAGCAAATCATCTCCTCTTCAACCAGCATTCCTGCAGCATTCATCTCCTCTTTAGCCATCTTCCTGCAGCAGCCACCTCTTCTTCAGCCATCAAGCACCATTCCAAGAAATAATAGTCCCAAAATCCCAAAGTGAAAAATAGAGTGCCAAAGAGGCAACCAAGACCAAAAAGCCCTGCTCAGTCACAGGACACATGGGGCTTTTCCTTTAGGTAATTTAGAGACTACAGACAATCCTTCAGCACACCTTTCTAGTTGCAACAATTTGTAATTATTTTTAAAGGTGCAGGCAAATCAACTGCAGTTCCTCTACAGTATAAGTGTAAATAAAGGGCAGTCCCTCTGCAAGTGTAATGTCAGTTTCTTTCTTCTTGTCTGTGTTTTAAGTTTTTATTTTTACTTCTTGGCATTTACACCTCACTTTTCTTGTTTTTAGTTTTCATGTTCTTATTTCCGTGGTAGGGATGAGTTTTTTAGAATTTCGCCTAGGCAGTGGCCTGTTCGGCCTGGTCTTCTGAACTTTTAACTGCCAAGGTATCTTTAACGTGCCCAACATGCACACATGCCCTTCCAGTTTTTCATCCTTGCCTGAGAAGACTAGGTGCTCAGTCCTATCTACCAAATGATCAGGGACAGGAATTTTTCTCAAAAAAATTCCAACATGCCTGCACTGACTAGGAATCGAACCAGATACCTCCAGCATGACAGGCAAGCATTTTGCCTCGAGACCAACGTGTCCTCTTCCTTCTTGTCTTTCCTTTTCTTATATATTATGTAGTGGATTAATTTCATTACTAATATGTTTTGTTTGTTTTTTTAAACAATTCGTAAAGCATGGGATGAAATATACTAATGAAACACCTTGATCAATTATGCTCATGGCGTCATTTAGATATGCCGCACAATTTCCTTCAAACCTGTCGTGAGCTATCTACATCCTAAACTTTACTACATAATCACAATGATTACCCACACATCATCACCCTTGTATTAAAGTGTTTTATCTCCCTCAATCCCACTATCAAGAAATTTGGCTTCAAAGTTGAGCACCATTAAATGAAAAATAATGAAGATATAGAAATGTTACACTATGATCATCGCCTATTTATGGACAATATACAGACTTGAACTTAATAGGAAATATACCAGATATCAAATAAGTCCACTGCTGGTACAAACTCAAATTTCTGCAAAAAACAGAAATAGAACACTTGTAAATGGGGTTGACGATATGATTTCCAACCAATATTCTCTACAATCTGGCAGTGCAGATGGCAGTGTGACAGTGTAAGTGGCTGTCAATAATTCTGACTCTGTCACACTGCAGCTATCCATTGATTGTTGTCTGCGTAAAATGTCCAAGCCAAAATGATTCACCCACATGTTATTGACAATTTGAAATAACACATCCATCAACCTAAAGCAAACAATGTCTAAGGTCATCCCGTCTCTGAAGAAGTCATTGCAGAGTATTTTGAAAAAGAGGGATAATCTTTCTTGGATAAGGGCCTGTAATGCAGAGTAAGATCCCCTGTCTGTTTCCAGATGAAATGACGAACAGTTCTCAGATCCATGTTGGGGTCCAGCACCTGACAAAATACAAAGCATAATGAAAACACTGACCACAATTATCAATTTTTATATAGCATGGCTGACATCTGGCCATGTGATATCAGTGTGAGGCAAAAGACTTATCTAAATGTTAGGGCAACTGAGGAATTGAAAGTTAGTGCAAAGGTTTCTACTTTTATGAAAAGTGTTCACAAAAGCAATTACTTTTTTAAATTTTGCAATGTGATTTTCATCTTGATTTTTTTTTTTACATTATATTATGAGGAAGTAAGGCCTCCAGTGTAATCATGAAAGGTTTTTTTTAATCACTGAGCCTCAAATTCTATTAAATATTTTACACATGGAAAGACGTGAAAGTGTATGTGGGCATATTTTAAAAGGTTGCTATATATTTAATATTTTCGCTGGTGGTGAGCCACAGCTGAGTTAAACAAAAGAAAGTGTTCCAACATTTTAAGCTGGAAAAAAGAGATCCATTTCTTCAAGAAGAATGAAAAAGTATGACAGGAAATTTCATTCTGCACCTGAATTTATACATTGGTGATTGAAACTCAACTTTAAAATTCACACCACACAATAATTATAATGGTTTTGCATATGGTTTTGCTCAGTTTGAATGAACCCCATTTAAGTGATATCCACTTGGTACTAAAGCCCACGGCCACTTACCACATCATTACACAGGAGTTCCACTCTTTCCTCTGCTACACATGACGATGGCTCCTCCTCTTTCTCCGCCTCTTTTTCATGGCTGTTACTATTGGCTGCCTGCGACCCAGCGTCCGACCCTTGACCTAGGACCTTTTCATATACATGTTCTATCACTTTCCTCACATTGATCATATCACTGGCTGACAAACGATCCCTGCCGGGGAAAAATCAGAGCAAAAATATATTTACCTGAAGACACAAGCATTTCTATAGTATATCATCTTTTCTTTTGTATTCATTTCCTAGATAAGCAGTTCTCAAAATGTCAAAATGAAATTGTTCCAAGGAGTTGAATATTAAATCTTAATCCTCTGACTACTGAGATGTGAAAGCTGGATTTTCAAAAATTCTGTTCATTTTTAGACCTACATGTTTGAATCAATTTTAATGAGAAATTTGAGTCTCAACCATGGTACGCGGCCCTGTGCATCAAAGTTACTGACAAAAGGGCCAGAACTTACAACTGATGGAAAAGGGAAGAGTTCACAACAAATCTACATCTGCACTGAAAGAGTTAAACACCAGATAAAACTCACCCAAAAACAATGTCCTCACAATTTTTCTGGATTAATTCATTCATTGACCATGCGAAACAAATGTAATTAAAGAAAATCTGACAACCAAGACAACACTTGACAGAAACAAGACCAACTTTTTAACAGGTTTGATCCCGGTGTTTGGATGTGGCTGCAGGAAAAAGGGCAGTTTGTTGAGCTTGGGCATTTCTTTCTGTAAGATTAAAAAGATAAAAAATGAGTCAAGTCACTTTTCATTCTTTTCGTGACAGAACATTTCAACAATTGTCTGCTCAACTTTATCTATCTGCCTAGGAGTTGGGTCAGGAACCATGGACAAGAAGTAAAAAGTGTTTTCTGAGCAAGAGATCTGTGCAACTGGAGCCAACCTACTGTTAAGGCAGTAGGCTAATTTTCTAACACCACACCAGACAACTTCATATCAATTAAATGTGATAAAAAGTGAGGCTACACCCCCCCCCCTCCCCATTGCCATCACAGTAATTTCTCTCCCTTGTCTGGCAGACTGACTGACAACTATGCTTACCTCCAAGAAATCATGACAATTACCATATTCCCCTTGCTCATTTGTCTTCATTTCGTAAAATTTTCTATCCCAATGAACAACAAAGCAGTTGGTACTGACTTCAACTTCAAGCTGAAGATAAAAAAAAAAAATCAAGATCAACTTACAAAAACAATGACATCCAACACCCATGGCGGGACTGTCTCCTTCAACAACATCTGTTCTGTTTCACCACCAGCATCTCTAGCCAACAACCGGAACAGTGTTCTACCTCCCACCTCACTGAGGACAGACATCAACACAGAACATTTTTCATGTGATCAAAACAAAAGTCCAGAAATGGAAACTAGTGACAGAAAAATTTGCCAAACTTTTGATATAACATGCCACTGCCAGTTGCAACATCATATTATAAAGGAATAAAGGAAGTAAGGCGTCCAATGTAATCATGAAAGACTTTTTAACCGCTGAGCCTTAAATTCTACAAAATATCATAATACGCAAAGAAAGACATAAAGGTGCACATGGGCATATTTTAACCCTCACCCTGCGCAAGCGCTCACGCCGCACAAGTCGGGAAGGTCAAGCTGACCACGCCACGCGCAAGCCCTATTTTTACGCATCAGGTCACTGACCTTTTTGAGATGTAACCACCGTGTTATTGTTCACTGTATCTCTTCTAAATCAAAGGTATTGTGACATGGACATGTTAACCAGTGAACCACTGGTCGGAATCACAAAGACTAAGCTTTCAAAGGCTCTCCCCACTCTTTCAAAAGATGTAACATCGACATGCCAACTGTTGCTCAACAAATTTGCAATATTATCTCATTTTCTCACAAGCTGACCACCATCTGGAGTT
Source organism: Onchidella celtica (assembly GCA_963931925.1). NCBI lineage: Eukaryota > Metazoa > Mollusca > Gastropoda > Systellommatophora > Onchidiidae > Onchidella > Onchidella celtica. The sequence continues at coordinate 23,353,867 of OZ007579.1, read as the reverse complement.
GTCTGTATCTAAGAACCAATCAGAAACAAGCTCCGAAATAATCTTTGCCCCAAATGCCCACATTGGTTTATTAGTATGTGTCAATCAGGATGAAACCATTTGCATAGGGCTTGGGAGGGCGTGGCTAGTTATCATGCTTTGTTCTCGTTCTCACAAAAACTACAGCTGTCAGTTTAGAATCATAAGTCAGATCATTGGTTAGAGACTGACAGACTAAGGTTTTCCTGGTTAATTCATTATCAAGCATGATAAGGCATAGCAGCGAATGTTTTCATACCGATCAATAAAAACCGAACCACGTGGACAGCGTATGTGGTCATCGTATAGCGGCACAGGTCAGTGACCCCAGATAAGATTCTCCATGAGTAAGGTCACTGAACGGGCTTTACGGGTAGCGCGCAGGGTGAGCGTTAAAAGGTCGTGAAGTTCGCTTTATTTTTAATACTTTCATTGATTTTGAGCCACAACTGAGTTGAGCAGAAGAAAGGGTTTTGACAAAGTGTGACAGGCAATTTCGTTTGCACCTCCATTTATACTTAGGTCTTTGGTGATCGAAACATGTGTATTCCCAGCAGGCGAAGTAGGACAGTTAAAGGCCCATACATATACAGGACAACAAACAAAACAGTGTTTACTAAAATTTTTTTTAAAGTCCAGCTGTCGGCAAAATTTTGGAGGATTACCATCCCTGTAAGTTACACATACGAACTATGGATTGCCACTGAAAGTCGGCACCAATCGATGTTTTTCTATACAAAAAAACAGCAAGGAAAAAAATTCACTGCTGCGAGGAAGAAATGCCCAGACCTGAAAAAATCACATGTGAAAGATAGTTCTTTTTGCTACTATGTCTATTCCTTTGACATGAAAGCGAAGTATCTTAATTTTGTAATAAATGAAAATAAGCCTAAAAATATCGAATAATGCTTTCTCCTCAACAATGATGGCCTCCCTCCTGCCTTTGTTTTGTTTCGACTTTAGTACCGTGCATGTCATAAAAAGTAACCATATCAAGCTTGGTGCGCAGTGTCCTGGCGCGCACGAGTTCTGAAGCAGGACTGCAGATGACTACTTTTATTGTAAGAGAGAGAGAGAGAGAGTACGTCATCGAATAATGCTTTCTCCTCAACAATGGTTGCCTCCCTCCTAGATCCTGCCTTTGTTTTGTTTCGACTTTAAATTTCCGGTTGCGTTTCAAAGTTTGAAGGCATGAGTTTCTGTGCCGTCTGCCTTATGCACGGTACGGGCCATGCGGGTGTTACTGTGCCAGTTGTGAGTTGTTTTCTTCCTAGATCTACATAATCTGTGTGCTGATTGTGTGTGTTGTTTGCAACCTGTTCTTTGAACGGGTCCTTACACTAGTGTCTAAAAAAAACACAGTGGTGCAGCTGGTATAAATACTTGTATGAAAAAAAAGAGTTAAAGTGCTGTTTGACAAATGCAACATGATTCAACATCTATGCTTGGGGATCTAGAGTTCCTACAGTATAGATATAATTTTAATATGGACAATTAAAATGTATAGTCTGAGAACTTTCCTACAGTGAATTTTTTTCTACAATCTTCCCTTCTAGGGGCAAAGGTAACGACTACATAACCTCAGTTTGCAATAATGCTGTAATTAAAATTTTGTCCGCTATCAGGTGTGCATTTGCATGAATAATACTAAGAAATCATTTGTTGTTGTAAGTTTTACTTCCTACAAGAATATCAAAGACAAGACCAGGCAGGCGTGGAGATATGCCACAATTAGGTCAAATGTAATAGGCAAATGTCTGACCTGAATATGACAGGCGTGTGACCTGGAACTGTGAAATGTGAGGGCACGGATTGTTTCTCATGCTCACCATCTGGAATGACAAGGATCAAGTGCAATAATGGGTTTACAGTTTGGCACTGAGACAGATAACCAAGGTGGAAGGGCCAAAGAAAAGAGAGAGCGATAGATGGCTAAGAATGAGAAAGGAAGACTCCACTGACACGGAGACACAGAATGAGTGGGGGTGAGCAAGGGAAACATGCAGACAAATAAATACACAAACAGAAATGTGAGAGGGTGAGCTAATGTTTCAATGCTGTGAGGCATTCAAAAGATATAAATTAGAGAAATTGAGCAAAATATTGAGACAAGGATAATAGTAAGCTAGAAGACAGAATTGAAGACAGGCTAAAGAGAGAGTAAGCAACATGAGTTGGTGCTGGTAGATGTGCACAAATCTCTGACCCTGATGCTGTATATTCTACTGCGTTTTATTATAGCTTGAACAATACTGCACAGTTATTTCTGTGGTTGCACATTCACTTTCAACTTTAACTCAATACATGTGTAGGTGAATTGGGACAAACATTCCATTTGTTTTCACTGACTCAGTATCTTTTCACTCTAAAAATATTCAAGAATATTATCTGCAGTGGTATAATTTAGTCAAAAGATGCATACAGTAATGCCATCAGCGAGTACCCTACTGAATCTGTTAAGACCGAACCACAACCACCCCCTCCTCCTCTTCCAAACAAACACCAACTCACCTGCTGCATCCTCCGGGTGACATTTTGGCCAATGCTCCAGCAATGCTTGTAACAAGGTGGTGCCAATATTAGCTGAAGAAACAAACACAACATCAAAAGTGGCCATAAACACATAGCTAAAAATAATAATGACATTACTAAACTTTACATTTTACTGTTTTAAGCCCATAAAACTTTGTGAAATCCTGACATATTATATGTAAACTTTCTTTCCAAACTGGGTCAGTGTCAATGATGTAACACATATTCTTGTAATTTTGATGATGTCCATTATATGTCTAGCAATCCAATCCTTCACACTTTCAATCAAGTAAATATGCAGCGTTCTGTAAGATAATTAATTGTTGATGTAAAACTTCTGTGTTAAATTATCTCTGCCATGCCCACCAGAAGTATAATCACAGCTATTCTACAACCATTCTCCCTAAATTGGATTAACAATTGCACCAACCCAATTAGACTAGCAAATGACTAGCGACAACAGCAGGACCAACAACAATACCAAAAAAACAACAACCTACTTTTTGTTTCTGGGACATCAGGTGGAAGTTCCAACCCCAGGTCTCGTGTAGACATCCAGGCAGCGTAACAGTCTGTCTCCTCTAGATGGATGGTCAACAGCTGGTAACAGAAACAAGGACATAATTACATATCGCTGCTTTTCATTATAAACCAAGAAAGGCCTCCAATGTAATCATAAAACATTTTTAATCGCTGAGCTGTCAATTCTACAAAATATCATATAATGCATAGTTCAAGTGGTACAGGTGTAAATAAGAATATTTTAAAAGGTCTTACAGTTTGCTATATTTTTAATACTTTCATTGATTTTGAGCCACAACTGAGTTGAGTAGAAGAAAGCGTGCAAACGTTTTGGGCCCCGAAAAAAAAGACATTTTCTTCCAACACAATTCAAAAGTATGATAGAAAATTTTGTTCTGCTTCTCAATTTACACACTGGTGATGGAAACCCAACTTTAGAAATCATGCCTGTGGTTTTCAGTCTTCAGAAAGAATTCTCATGAACACAAAGATGACACCAATGGAGTAAATACAGAGCAACTCAGTTTTTTTGTATCAAAAGTCACAGAGTGGATTTTTCACTAACCTTGATCTGATTTTTAAAAAACCACTGAAACTTTAATGACTTTCAATCAATCCATTTGTCCTGATAGCCCATGAGCCACAAGATGGCATAGGCCCTGCATCAAGGTGAGATAGGGAAAATTCATACTTACCCCAGTTTTCAGATCTACAGAAAACCAGTTTGGCACAAACACCATCTTGAAATGTCTTTTCACAATTTCCTCAAAATCTGCCTTTCCATAATCTTGTACTTTCCTGGCCTAGGTAAAAAAAAAAAAAAACATACATAGAAATACAACAAAAATTTTTTAAAATACAGCAATATAGTGCCCAATTCAAGAATAGTAACGCAAGGGAAGTTGAGTGAAAAGGGGTAAATTTCTATCTGTCGCCACTGATGATGGTAAACAATGAAGTTTGTGTTTCATGATCTAGTCACACTAAAAGAAAGACAAAAGTCATTATATGTTTCCAGCCTGCATCAACTTCTACTCGAGACAAATGCATGATTTTTCTTCTCCAACATTTCTCTCTTCGTTTTTCTGCCTGTTCCCTTGCTTCTCCATCAAACACTGTCATTAAATAACCCCCTCCTACCTCATTTCATCTCCACCTATCTCAAAACAATTCTTCCTCTCACAGATTCATTTTCTTCTCTGACTCAATACATCCTTGCTTTTTTGCCCTCTCTGTTTACATAGTTCGAAGTCATCGGTAAATGTATTCGATTTCAATTTACAAGAGTTCAATTTACTTCTGAGTAGAGAAATAACCAGTATTTTAACTTACTGCATTATCCCACCTGCTGGCTGACTTTGCTATCAGTGGTGTGGACTGACCACTACACAGTGCAACAATGCTGCACAAGTAGGGCATTGTTACACTGTGTAATATGTCACTGTGTAACAATACCCACCCCACTTTCATTTCGCACCCTGTTGCAGCCCTACTCGTTGCATTACATTACCGTAAACCCCCCCCCCCTCGATCACTGGTGCTAAAAGTGTTTGAACCAGCCTTTGTGTATACTAAGGTTTTCAGGAGGCAGGAAATTCGAAATTACACTAGGGTGATTGAACCTGACAATTTTGAAGTATCAGATACTGGTCGGTCCGAATTTGAATTATAGGAAAAAGATTAACAGAGATAAAGAAGAATTTGAAATTACTTCGATTTAAAAAAACTTTGGATTATCAAGGTTCAATTCACACGAACTCCACTATATCTTTTTCCCCCTCTCAACATTCTCCTCCCCATATCCCACTCCCTTTCCAGTGAATAAAACATGTCGTCGCTGCAGGATTCTAGACGGCTAACTCTGAAAATGCAGTGTGCTGGTTTTTTTCCGGAATTAAGAGTGTCATCACATGACACATCCTGTAAATAAGATAAGCCCTGTATATGTAATCGGAAATATTTTTAGTATCAGTCCCAATTCCCAGCTCCAAAATGTGTATAATAGCCTTGTTTTTCAGTTTCTCCACTCTCCTGTAAAATTTACAAAGTCTGAGTTAGCCGTTTAGAATCCTGCAGCGACGATGTATGATAAATCCAGCTGGATTTTTCACAACTCACAGTGAGCACATCCCACAGTACAACATTATCATCTGTGTCTTTGGTCAAGATATGTCGTTTGTCATTCAGCACATGGTACTGTCGGATACTGGGGTCACCTGGGGACAAAGCAAGATCATCATGAAATTTTGCATCCTTTCTTGACTGTCTGCTCTGCTGACACAGTGTCATTTGTGGCTGAACAAGCCAAAGCAGAAGTAGCAGTCTCTATGGCAATGGCTGCATCTTGGGGGGCCTAAGAAGTAAGATCTGTTGTATCATTCTTTTCTGCAAGCCCAACATATGAAATAAACATGTTTTTGAATGATTATGATAAATTACCATGCGATGGTCATATTCAGTGGAATGCAGTGACAAAATGCCAGATGCTGTTGAACACATAGCACAAAATTTACATATGTATTATATAAGTGATGAATCTAAAAAAAAAAAAAAAACCATACTCACATAGAATGTAGTAACAAACAAACCTTTGATGGTCATATTAGGTTGTGAGAAAGCAGGCGACGCCCTCCATCTGTGGTTATCATAGTCACCTGATGAGCGAGTGTTGGGCACTTTGACAGGCTGTGGGGAAACGTAATCCCAAACTTAAAATTCAAAGCCAAAACACAGGGACATTCAGGACTTCCTTCTATCATTACAAGTTAAAGACACCCATAATGTACCACTGCTGAGTCCAAAAAGAGATTTATTTGTTCTAGTAACAACCAGTTTGCCAGAGAAATTATATTCTGTTCATCAACAAGTTTAATCCATATCATTTTAAAGAGGAAGACTGTGGGTACTAAAATGCTAGTCTCATTCACTGAGCTGGTCCATGAAATAAGAGTGAAACAATTAAGATGTCTTGATCACGCATACAAAAACAGACATAAATCTTATTTAGGACTAACTCCCCAAATCCCTATGGATTTTTGTTTACAATCTTGAGAATGTGGACATCTGCCAATTCAGAAAGTAATTTATTACATTCATGATTGTTGTTATATATGTCAGTGATGTTGAAATGTAGCCTCAAGTTGCTGATGACTGTACAGAAATAATAATAATAATAATAATAGTTCGTCCATCAGGTATGATGATGACCTTAACAACACCAGAGGAATAAAGAACAGAAATTGTTGAGAATTTCAACACATGGACAATAAAGAGAAGTAAAGGACACAGGGGACAGAATGGAAAGACTGTTCTTTCATGACTTATGGCTTCTCATGTGACTGATAAGTCCTATTTTTGCCCTGAAGACCCTTCCGCATAAGTGACAAGAGTGCTCCGTTGGTTCAGTACCACTAGGCCTTTTCTTGCGCCGTTCTCTTTTTTTTGATAGCCTGCTGGACTCTGTCAGCTTCCCATGCTTTGCTGCCTCTGGTAAGGGCCGCCCTCCAATTTGCTCGATCAAGCGAGAGCTTTTCCCACTCACTCACATCAATGGCAAAGGCCTTCAGTGATTGCTTGAGAGTGTCTTTGTAACGTCTCTTTGGGGCCCCAACATTCCTCGTTCCATTGGAGAGCTCAGAGAAGAAGATTTGCTTAGGGCAAATCTTCTTCTCTGTACAGAAATAATACTGTCACAAATCAGCAGCCCAGCAAACTTTCCACCTTTTCTCATCTTTTTAGTCTTTTCCTCTTAGCATTTTCAGACATTCACATTAGAAAGAGCAAAACATTGTTATAAAACCAAGAAAATCAAGGCCCCAGCAGAGTTGGAACAAAGACAGTATGAGGCAACGAAAGGGAAAATGCTGTACCTTGCTAAGTTTGTATATGAAACAAACAATAAAGAAATGCTGTTACAATAAATTACAAAAGCATATGACATTTTCTTCATTTTTACCACATTTTAACAGCAGAAAAGACAATATGCTAGGAACTCGGACAACGGCCAAAAGCCACACACCCAGTTTTTGATGGTGGAATCTGTGGTTGAGACCCAAATGTTTGGCTGTGGTGATTCTACAAGCTCCAACTGAAATGATAACAACAAACCAGTGGTGGTGTGAACATCATGATTTTATTTCAGTGATGCAAGTCAGGTCAAATTACATTGTGTGAAAATGATTATGTACAGCAGACATGGGTAACATATGGCCCACGCGCAAGCTTGGTGGTCCCGCACGAAAGGAATTTTAGCCCGCCCCTGAGTTTGCTTGAAAATCACTTTACACACTGGTAACTGAGGTACAAAAAAGAAAATATGACACATAAATGCCCCCCCACCAAAAAAATTGTTTCTTTAACACTCACCCTGCGCGTTACCCGTAAAGCTCGCTGCCCCGTCAGTGACCTTATTCACGGAGAATCTTATCTGGGGGTCACTGACCCGTGCCGCTAGACAATGACCACATACGCTGTCCACGTGGTTCGGTTTTTATTGATCGGTATGAAAACATTCGCTGCTATGCCTTATCACCCTTGATAATGAATTAACCAGCAAAACCTTAGTCTGTCAGTCTCTAACCAATGATCTGACTTATGATTCCAAACTGACAGCTGTAGTTTTCGTGAGAACGAAGCATGATAACTAGTCAAGCCCTACACAAATGGTTTCATCCTGATTGACACATACTAATAAACCAATGTGGGCATTTGGGGCAAAGATTATTTCAGAGCTTGTTTCTCATTGGTTCTTAGATACAGACAACTCCAGATGGTGGTCAGCTTGTGAGAAAATGAGATAATATTGCAAATTTGTTGAGCAACAGTTGGCATGTCGATGTTACATCTTTTGAAAGTGTGGGGAGAGCCTTTGAAAGCTTAGTCTTTGTGATTCCGACCAGTGGTTCACTGGTTAACATGTCCATGCCACAATGTCTTTGATTTAGAAGAGATACAGTGAACAATAACACGGTGGTTACGTCTCAAAAAGGTCAGTGACCCGACGCCTGAAAATGGGGCTTGCGCGTGGCGCGGTCAGCTTGACCTGGGCGACTTTTGCCGCCCGTGCGGCGTGAGCGCTTGCAAGACAATAGCGACTATTGCTGCCCCGCGCAGGGTGAGGGTTAAAAATCAACATCTAAATAATAACAAGCTATTTAAAGTGTGATGAACACATCCTCTCATTTTTTAAGTCTAACCCTTATATATGAAAGGTTGCCAATGCTTGCTGTACAGCATAGGATATACAGTCAATCTGATGCATCTTCTGGGCTGTTCAAACATGGAAAACACACATTGGGTACAGAAAAATCTAACAGCTTACAGACTTAAATTAGTCACAAATACATTCACAACTACAGAGTTGAAAATCAAAACTATGTCCAAAGTTCATATATTTCAGAAAAATTAAGTTTTTACCTCTCGTTATTTAAAGTTATTAACCCACACCCCTTACCCTACCCATAAAGCCCACTGTCCGGTCAGTGGCCTTACTCAAGGGGAATCTTATCTGTCCCACACTGACCCTTGGCGAAATGCGATGACCACACTACCGCTGTCCACGTGGCTTGGTTTGTATTTGATCGGATGAAAACATTCGCTGCTATGCCTTATCATGCTTGATAATGAATTAACCAGCAAAACCTTTGTTTGTAAGTCTCTAACCAATGATCTGACTTACGATACCAAACTGACAGTTGTAATTTTCATGAGAACGAAGTATGATAACTAGCCACACCCCCAGGCCCTAAACAAATGGTTTCATCCTGATTGACACATACTAATGAGCCAATGTGGGCATTTGGGGCATGGGTCATTTCAGAGCTTGTTTCTCATTGGTTCTTAGATACAGACAATTCTAAATGATGGTCAGCTTGTGAGAAAATGAGATGATATTGCAAATTGTTGAGCAACAGTTCGCATGTCGATGTTACACCTTTTGATAGTATGAGGAGAGCCTTTGAAAGCTTAGTCTTTGACAGTCCGACCAGTGATTCACTGGTTACATGTCCTTGTCACAATGCCTTTGATTTAGAAGAGATACAGTGAGCAATAAGGTGGGCACGTTGCGCACGTTAAAGATACCTTGGCAGTTGGAAATCGTAAAGCCCGGGCAAAATTGAAAATTGAAATTAATAGATTAAAATTTATCCATATCATCCCCCCCTCCCCACCAGCAGCAACAAAATTTATTATTCATTATTAAATATATATTGTTATTAATAAATATTCAAATATTATTTGAGTTGTGTGTTGTGAACTGTTGTGAGTTGTGAACTGCGCCTAACAGGCTGCGTTACAATTTGCTCTGAGATAGAGAGAGAGAGTGAGCGAGACAGGGAGAGAGAAAGAAGCGCGTTGAGCGCTTCGCAGGCAGCTCCATTCTGCTCTGTGGTTGACATGTTGTTTCTGTAAAGCGCATAGAGCATCTTAAATGGATATGCGCTATATAAATGCTATACATTATTATTATTATTATTATAAGATGGTAGTTACATCTCAAAGAGAACAGTGACCAATGCATGAAAATACGGCTTGTGCATGGCGCGGTCAGCTTGACCTTGCTGTAGGTCTATTGATAAAGTCGTGCGAGTGAATGTCTGGAAAATCGATGCCGTGTTTCAACGCCTCTTGCAGTGTGAGGATTAAGCCTACTGTGATTTCATCAGTACTTTTACAAACATAAAAGCCTTCACTTTTGTCAATATTTCAAAGCAGAAGGGAGTATTTGGTACTGCGTTTTTCAAAGACCACAAGTCGCTAACTGGATTAAATCACTGTTTAGTAAGATGATTTTAACTCCTCAAATACAATGTTTCAGGATACACACATTATCACTGCTCTCACAATCGGTTTTGATTATACAGACTTAAAATCACATGCAGTGCGAGTTCAAACTTGGGACAGGCATGATAATTCATATTCTCTGACCACAGTCGATGTGACTGACCTTCAACACTGGGCTTTTCTCTTCACATATCAACTCCCGGTTCTCAGGCAGGCGAATGTCTGTGGCCCAAACACGTCGGTCACGACCACCAGAAAACACTACTGAGAAATTCTCATTGGCCTGTACAAGGGAAAGTACAGAAAACATTTTGCTGAGAAAACTGGCAAAATGGAGCATAAGGTAGAACAAAAGCAAGGATGTAAATGGAACCGAGACAGAAAAGTGATGTGGGGCATATGATGGAATTGTAGACAGAAAGAAGGAAAGCTAAATATATGTGAAGGATATGATGAAAAAGATATTAAATAAAATAGAATAGAATCTGAAATTAAAAATATTTTAAACAATTGTATTTTGTAAATTAAAATGAAAGGCAACATTTTGATGAGTGCAGCAGCACTCTGATGTACACGGCATCAACACAGCAATTGCGCAGCCCCACTCCTGCACAGCTTAGCGCTCCCCACATTATTCAAACATCCATGCCACATCTGGGCATCACAGATCAATGAACACAAAATGATCTCAGACAAGTTTTCTAAAAAAAAAAAAAATACCTGCAAGGCCCACACACCCTCGTCATGTACCCTGAAAGTTGCCACACACCTCTGCTGCCCAAGCGACCACAACCTGATAGTGCCATCTGAACTGCCAGACAGACACTGAAACAGACAAACAGTCAGTTAGCACTGGCACCTTTGGATGAACAGCAACAAGAGAATGCATTAACCCTTGCAGTCATACGGAAATCTGCTTCCCGTTGTCAGTCGCTTGATAGGCCTCTGAAAGTTCTAAGAAAACCCCAGAACTTAAACACTAAAAATAGAAGATTATGTCACAAACAACAACATCGTGGGCTCATCAACTAAGCCCCCAGGAAAAGGTAACACAAATTGTCATTGGTTGTCAAGGGGGACGTGATTATATCATGACCTTAGCAACCAGGGTCTGGGAAGAGAGAACCATGATTTTGTGATCTTACCAATAGTGGATAGGGAGAAAAAAAAAAAAAAAAAGATTCGTAGCCCACACACTGTGAGGGTTAAACATGAAGTCATTTCATGCACTAACATTAATGCAGGAGCAGTCTGTCAAGTAACTAATCTCACCGAGCTTTAGCTGAATAGACAGAGAAGGTGATGACATACAAAAAGAATATCCAGTCAAACCACAAGCACTTATAATAAAGTTACTTATATTACTGCCAGGAGGGACAGAATCATGGGGTGCAGCTAAATTGTATAAATTACATTTTTTTTTATTAGCCGAGTTCAGTTGGACCCCTAAAAATGACATATCAGGACGATGATAAGGTGTAAGTAACTCTCTCGCAATGCCTGTGATGAAGAGAGAAGAAGGATATGTCTGAGAAAGGTGGTGTTTGTGAGCCATCGACATTTGTGACCAGACATTACAGCAACAGTAAATAAATCAGTCTTGCCATCTCATCCCAACTTACCTGAGTACCATCTCTATTTAATAATAGAGCCTTGACGTTGTCTGTATGACCTTTCAACTTCATCAGCTTCTGACATATGCGGGTGTCCCATACCCGCAAAACTTTTTCTGTGGAGCCTGACACAATGACTGAACCAGACTGATTCATGGCCAGACTGTAAATGGAATCCTTGTTGCCAGTTAGGCTTGAGGCTGAAAACAAACCAGACACCTTTAAATCAAGAATACGGTATGGGTAATGTTTTTTTGAAAGCCCATAAAATGAAAACTGATAAGAGATTTTATAGCCACTTTATAAATCAATATATCACACAAAGAAGGTTACATGGTTATTCTGGTTTTTAACAAAGTTAGCATCTGGTATTTCCACGATTATGAGAACTGAATCACACTAGAATAAGGGAAAATAACCTAGTCCCATACAAAATGTTTTAGAAAAACACACACCAACAACCAATTGGAGCTGAGATGGACAGGTAAATAGAAACAGGTAACATTGGCATTTTTGTCACTTCAAATTTAGCAATTTCAAAATGCTACAGACAACATCATAATATTGTTTCCCTAACTGTTTTAACAGGTTGTCAGTGACTTTTTGATTTGATTAAAAATCACACAAATGTTTTTCTTGCACTCTGTAACTGAGAAATATCAAACATATTATACTTCACAATGACATGGTGGGCCATGAAATTATATAATTACTGACTTGTCACTGTATTATTTGAAGCTGTCAGTGCTGTCAATGTGTTGACATCCCACAGGAAAATCTGACGGTCCAGTCCAGCAGAGGCCACCTGTTCCCTGTCCTTGGCATATGCCAGAGCCTTCACATAGTCTTTATGTGTCCTTAGGGTGGACATACAGAACCCTTTATGGGCATTCCAGACCTTGACTGTTGTGTCACTGGAGGCTGAGATTACTGGTGACAAAGAATAACATAAATGGATGATCAAAGAAGCACCGAAACCAAAGATACTAGATACAACACGAGAAGACATTCTCTTCTCTGTGCCACTAAAAAAAATCAGGCACACAGTTTGCATGCTCATCGAAGGCGGGGCCCAAGGCACATTGCATGAAAAGAATGCCTGATATAATGGTAAATTAATGATGCGGATTTGTTATAGTGCTACTATGACTAAAAAAAAAAAAATATCCAGAGTTCTCCAACACAACTGAAGTAATAATTACAAAATAAGTGACTTCAGTCAAGGCCTACAACGATAGCTGAACAGTGAACAACATTTAGTATATCCCTTTACTGGCCTTAAATTAAAAAGCATTGTCCATGACTTTCATGCATTCACCACTAGGTAGTGGTGTGAAATCTGTGCACACTAAATCCGCTAGCTGTCTCATCTTATTGTATGTAGCATCTTTGCTAAAACTGGCACTGGACATTTATGAGCTGTCTACATGCAAAAAATATCCATTCTGGAACCAATAATCAACTTACATGTTCTTCCTCCGCAACACAAAACAACGTCATTGACCCAGTCTGTGTGATGCTCCATAGATAAAATGTAGGGGTCCTGGTGAAGAGAAATTAAATAAATAAAAGAATGCTCAGAAATGTCAAATAATGGTGAAATTGACTCTCTAAAAATTTCCTATTTCTTCACAAAAAGTTAATTTAACATTCCAAGAACAAAAAATTACACAATGAGAGGGGACAAATAATTTGCACATTGTAAGTGAGTAAATCAAACTGATGACGCCAAAGTACAAAGCTCAGACACTGGTAGGTAAGTGTAAGAAAATAACCTTATTTGTCCGTGTATTCCAGATACGAATGATTGAGTCTCTCCCTGCAGAGTAGAGTCGAGTGAGATAAGGATCAAACTGCAGGGCATTGACCCCTGATCTGTGGCACCTTTCCACTTCATCGCGGATCACGAAAGACACCTGGAATGACAATGTATGAAAAACACAAAATCAGGAACAGGCCTACAGCACTCAACTTTTTTTGTGTGTGCATAATAAGGATCTTAAGCCCAAGGCTTTGCACAATGTGACAATGCATGATTCACTTGCACAGAAAACAGTTGAGTTTCAGAATAAAAATTTGTTGTACTGATGCTCTACAAACCCCAGATATTGGAATTATTAAATGTGGAAGTAATAGAATCTAGATCTAGGCCTATTTAACATGTTCAGCTATGGCCTGGGATGCTAACACATGAGACAGGACAAGAGTCATCAGTTAGTAAACTTCAAATGGTGTAATTGTAAGAGCTGTAGTTGATTACAGTACGTCATAATAGGGAGAGTTAGTTGATCTAAACTGCTACCCTTTAGAAACGAAACTGTCACAGCTGTAATAAAGTTAAACATGAAATCCGTCAAACACTAAATAATACTGAAGTTTAGTAACTATATGATGAACAAAATAATCCTAGGAACGCACCAGAGAACACCTAAACAAATGTCCTAGCCTACACGAGGAAACACACAAATGCTGAAGACTCACTTACTCACCGCTCCTAACACTTACATGGATCTACTTATATACAAAGTCATAGAAGATTCCAGACCCAACCTAACCTCTGCACTCGCCAGAGACACATAAACTGACCAATCACGTATTAATATGTCACCAGGTTACATCACTCAAGGCCAAACTTGGCGTAAACATCTGGAGGTCCTCCACCCGTCCGCGCCAGTCAAGAATACACACTAAAGAGGGGACTTTTGAGCAGGCTTATCACAAGGTTGGGTTTAGTATTTGTATAGGACAAAGAAAGAAAAAAGAAAGAACGAAAGCGTGGGTTAGGGAAGGTCTTCATCATTATGTTTGTTAACTTTTTGGTAAGTGGCGCGGATGAGGGGAAAACCTTCCTAAACATCTAGGCCTATATCTACGATGTTATCAAATATTCAGGAAGGCCGCCCTTATCCGTCAACATTATCGACGGATACTGCCCAGGTTTATCTGCCGATAATGTTGACGGATAAAGGCAGTATCCGTCAACATTATCGGCGGATACTTGGGTTTATCCCGCAACACCATCAGCAGATCTTGGGCCGCCAACAATATTAGCAGATAAAGCTCCGATTTATCCGCAAGTATTAAAATAATAATAATAATATATTGCATTTATATAGCGCCCAACCCCGTCGATGACAAGCTCTGGGCGCTTTAACAAACTCTTACACACACACACACACACGCATACACAAAAGAAATTCAAAAATATTTACTATTGTTGCTGCCGAAAAACACCTAGCCTAGTTTGTCTGAAAGAAATGGGTCTTCAGATGGCGTTTGAAAGAACCAATGTCATTAATTTCCCTGGTTGTCTTTGGAAGAGTGTTCCAGATGGTAGGGCCAAGAAATGAAAAGGACTTTTCTCCTACAGTGGACAGATTCATTTTAGGTACTTTCAATTTTGTAGTGTCAGATGATGATCTTAGTTGACGAGATGGAACATAGTAATCAGTTAAATCAACTAGGTACGATGGAGCAGTATTATTGACACATTTGTGACAAATGGATGACAATTTGTACATTATTCTTTTCTCGACTGGCAGTGTGTTGACTAATGGTGTTGACTAATGACAAAAAACAACAACAAACAAACAAGCAAACTGGATTTATTCCTAACTAGCTGAGGTCCCCGGCCCTGCCCGGGATAAATCGGTTTGAATATTGGTTTCAGTTCTGGGTGGTTATTATGGACCTGCTTCATCTTGCCTGTTCCTATTTGTTTATTATTTTTATTTTTGTTTGTTTGTTTTTAAATAAGACCTTACTGCTCTGCCTTTGTGAGTTGACACACTGCGCATCCCGTACAACAGCATGATTTGCGCACGGGTTAGAGTGTTTGATAGTGAACACATCGCAGAAAGTGACAACGAAACCTTAAAATGGCGAACCATGACTCGAAATAGATCTAAATCATGGCGAAACAATAAATTTCCAATAAAAACAACAACACTGATTTGAGACTTCTATTAAAAACTGTGCACCCTTACATCCATTCTGATGTACCATAATAAAATTTGAAGTCTGAGTGTTGGGTGGTTCAGAAGCCTTTTGCAACGAAAAATCTCAAGTCCACAAATATATATTACGAAGGAAAGCGCTTAAGAAGGCTACTGGATTTTTTTTCCGGCCGATTTTTTGTTTGATTTTTCTAAAATCAGTAGAGCATCAAATTTCAAGAAGTATTCCTTAAAAACCTCGTACGTTTTGCTCTGCATCAGCACAAAAAATTTCAGAACTCTGTGTGCTGTGGTCATGGAATGCATAGAGGACAAAGTTTTCAAGTCCTCAAATATATATATAGATGTTGAAAATGGTGTTTTAAAAAGATGATTGGAACTGGTAACAAAACAAATGACTTCATAAATTCAGTTTGTACATTTCCACACATTATATCTTCAAAATGAATGTGTAAAAACCTAGTAGATTTTTTAACTAATGAGCACAGAAAGTTTGAACTTTCTACGTTTAGCCGTTTTTCTATGCATAGGGAAGGACCGCTCCAAGTTGTCCAAATATATTATATATAGATGATGTTGGATTTTTAAAAAATTACCAAACAGATTGATTACAGATAAAAAGACTTTTATATCTTATAAGAAAAGAATAAAAAAAAAAACTACCCTGCTGAGAATCGAACCACTGTCCCCCGATTGACAGGTGTATATACAAAAAAAAACTGGATTTCTTCCGTTATTGTTCTTGGGTTAAAAAAAAAAAAAAAAGATTGATACCTAATAAAAAGACATGAAAAAAAACAAAAAACCTGCCGTGCTGAGAATCGAACCACGGCCCCCTGATTGACAGGCAGAGATGCTAACCACTACGCTACTGAGGAACCTGAGTAATTGTGAGGAAAGTCTTACTAAATAAGAATGACCAAACCAAGAAACCCATATCAACGGATTAGACCTGAACCTTCGTATGTAGGCTATGATTTAATCAATAAATTTCCAAGTCT
The DNA here is from genome assembly GCA_963931925.1 of Onchidella celtica. Lineage (NCBI taxonomy): Eukaryota > Metazoa > Mollusca > Gastropoda > Systellommatophora > Onchidiidae > Onchidella > Onchidella celtica. The sequence continues at coordinate 23,337,442 of OZ007579.1, read as the reverse complement.
CTCCAATTTCAATATCGTTTTCAACACTCGTCCAATACGAATGACCGAACGTTGATCGCGTCGGGATGAACGGGCAAGGGAGGAAGATGGAGAAAGGTTCAAATCAGGGGAGATGACTCACAAATGCAGAATTTATGTTGACGGATAAAAAAAATCCTAGGGGAAATTTTATCCGTCAGTAACGACAAATAAACACTTTGTCTTGTCCTAATATTTTATTTATTTACGAAACGGGTCAAATCACTCAAAAACAAGAAAAAACCACTCACAACATGGGGTAGGTCAGGTCGCAGGGTGCAAACACCACGAACAACAACAATAAGGAAAAAGATAAATGAATAGGCCTACTCGCTCAGTCACCAATATGACATGCAAACGAACAGGGGGGGGGGGGAAGGGCTGGCCTGCAGACGCTACAGTAATGAACACAACTTGTATACTTTGCAAGAGAAATTAATAGGCCCGTGACAACAATAGCACCTAACAGGAGGTATGCAACCGAGCAACTGTAGTGTAGTGAAACTGACTCTGTGTGGAAACAAGTAGCCCATCCTAAGGCAATATTTTGTACCTGCACTTTTTTGCGACCCTGGTTTGTTGCTCCTTTGTGCAGAGACATCTTTGAGATGCACGAAATTATTCAAGAACTTTTATTTCATTACGACCATTAAATAGATCTACATTTCTTTTCACAAAAGTCACATCTGCAACCCGCACACAAAATTCTGCCTCTCTAGCGGAAGTTGCATTACAAAAACAATTATAGTACAGGGGTAAATATATAAATACAATAGATAGTAATTTGAGTTTGTCATTTGAAAATAAAATATCACTGACATATTAGTGTTTTTATACTGAAATAATACACAATATTTCACAATTAATGAGATTTATTTTAAAAAGGAATATATTTTGTGCAGGATAGCTACGATCCGGAAAGCTTCTGTAGCAACGCTAAGAAAGACACTATCAAGATGCCACCGAAGAAGAAGAAAGGAAAGGGGAAAGGGAAGGGAAAGAAGAAAGGAAAGAAGAAGGATGGTAAGAACTTTCCTGATTTTATTAGAAACGGTATGAAGGGAACCCTCTTCGGGAGGATACGAGCGCGAAGTGGGAGGGTTAAGAACTTAAGATGAGCCCAGATTAGAACAGTTCAAAGTGGGCATTTTTTCTTTTAAGAGAATTGGGGGGGGGGGGGAGGGTTGGGGGTGTTACCTGTTGTTTGAGCAACCAGTTTATTTTCATGTTTGACTAGTTTTCACTTTCTGTTTTCTGCAAGTTTATAATAAAATAATGTTGAGACAACTCAGCCAGCATCCCCATGTCAATCTGACATACAGATTTGTGGATTTCTGTTGGGTAGGCCTAGGTAGGATACTGTAGGGGCGGGACCCCTTCATCAAAACGATGGCGGCGCAATGTCGTAATCAGTGGTCCTACAGAGGCACAGTGTCATTCCTATGTGCCAACTGGTGTTAAATCCCTCATGTTGGATTTCCATCGAGTTGCAAGCTGGGAAAAACATATGGATACAAATAATGCATTTCAAAATCGCACAGTGAAAACATATTGTGCTACACCTGGGTTGTCAGGCTGAAAGGGTAGTGAAAACAAAAAAAAAGAAAAAGAAAGAAACTGGCTTATAACAAATTACACTAGCTGATTCTCTGTACCCTGATTTTTATTTATTTATCTATTTTAATATTTAGAATGTAATATTCTGTTCTTATTTCAAATCAGATGCCCAATTGGAACTGGAGGACAAGTACAAACGAACCATGGATGAAATTGCGGCTCTCAAAGACCATCTTGGTATGACTTACTAACCTGACAAGCACACTTTCTGATTTACTACATCATACTATATCTTCTATAACTCGTTTAAATCTCAGTCTTTTCCCAATGACAGATCAATAGCACAATCCTCTGAGTAATCAAGTAGAGCTCATCATGTTTTCTTTCTCATTGTTATCAAATTCATTTCTTGTCTGACTACATAACTAACTGACTGAGTGATTGGTTCATGAATGGGTAGACAAAATGATATGGAGATGGAATATTCAGTATAAAACTGACGCACGTGGTGGCACGCGACCTTGTGCCCCAACGCTTTATTTCTCTTCTGGAAGTGCTTCAGTAAAGACAGTTTCCAAGTCAAGCCCAGCAGCAATAAAATAAACTAAAGGGTGAACACAACTCACCATTTTTCTTTGTTCGGCTTTACTCCCGTTCGTGAAGCAGCGTTTCCTTTCTTTTTTTTTTCCCCCCCCTATTGGGGTATGAGGTGGGACAAACAAAAAAAAAAAAAAAAAAGGTTATTTCCTGCCAGAATCAGTCGTCTCAGGTATTTGTCGCCATTTTTATCGGGGGAGGAGGCGACTATACACACTATTCTGCCACCACTAGGCTATGCTACGGCTAACCGAATAAAGTTTTTGGCGTTCATTTTTTTTCTTTTCTACCTCTAGGCTACTTGGATCACACTCCTAGCAGGAAAACTGGTGCGACGAATCCGTGTCACAGTTCGAGGTTTGCGTGAAATAACGACAAAGAATATTAAGAAATAAATTCGGGACTTTGATCTTTGTTTGTGGGATCCGTGATTTCGAGTTAGGTGCGTTCGAGTTTGGCGTGCTCGACTGTATATTCAGGTATTCATTCATATTCTCTCAATGGTTTGTTCTTATCATGATGATATTGAGGAGTTTCTCTACATCAAGAAAATGGAAACTGTTGTAAAATCAACAACACAGTTCGGTTTGAAATCACTTACAATATGAAAAAGAGCCATGATTATGAAAATGTGTCACTGGCTGATTTCCTGTCTAATCCTTTTTTTTTTTTTTATTTATTCAGCTATTCGCAGAGAGTTCACCAGACGGGCAAAATCAGCAAGTGCAGATATGGCCAAGAGGATGGAGGAGACAGAGAAAGACTTGCAAGAACACAAGGATGACCAAAGAGCCATTAATGCAGGTAAAAAGATCCTTGTGGCTTTTTGTGATCAAGCTATTTTTTTTTTTGTGTGTGTGAGGAAACTTCCCAGGTGGCATTAACCAGCTAGCAAGTCTACATTACTTTCAATATTTTACGGGTAAGGGTATTGTTCTGTTTCTAATAGTTTATTGGTTTTTTTTTCTACATATCCTTACCAACTCTCAGAGTGGCCCTCTTAAGCAAACTTACCGTGAGTAAATTGTTTAAACCATCTTTGTGTTGACCTCTGGTGTTCTGTCAATTTTGTCAGATATGACCCGACAGTACAAAACTATGCAGACAGAAATGGGCTTGAGGATTCATCAGCTAGAAACAGAACTGGGACGTACCAGAACTCAGCTGAGTGAGTAGACTGTTGTGTTTGTTTAGTATTGTGCATGGGAGATAATATTGTCAGAGGAGAGTGGTAGATGGCTAGACATGAGCAAATCAGTGGGTAAATCGATAGTTGAACAGACATGTGGATGGATGGATGGAAGAAAAGTGGGTAGGTGTCAATAGGTGGGAAATGAACATTTACGTGTCAAGTTTGACAGCGACAAGATGGAAGGTTATCATGATTGATTTGTAAACAGAATAGTATTCAAGTTGCTAAAAAAATTACAGATCCTTGCAGGATTGGAGAAAGAAAATGATGCAGGCCCAACTCAAAAGAAACCAAAGAAAAAATTGGGAGTATTTGCTGCCATGTTGAATCGCTCATCTATTTGTTTCACAGGCTCAACAGAAGCAGAATTGAAGAAGAGTTATGAAGAACGCAAGAAGATGATCGAGGAAAGAGATACAGAAATCATGGACTTAAAACTCAAGATAGATTCTATGGAGAAAGCCTATGAAAATGTTTTAAGGGTGAGAAGATTGATTAATTGTGTTTTGTGCAGTGGGCGAGGAATGAGTAGTCAATCCTTCAGCACAAGTTTCTGCAAATGCAAATGATTTAGTTGGTAGAGGATCTGATAGAAATGCTTTTCATCAAATTTTACCTAGCTGTATGAAAAGATACATGCCAAGAAGTACAGTTACCTGACAAATGTATTCTTTACAGTCAACAAATTACATCATTTTCAGAATGAAATAAAATTTCTAAGTGTCATTTGTTTGAAATTGCTTAATTTTGCAGTCTTATGGCTCACTGTAAGTCCCTATTGTTCTTATTCACTTTCCAACTGCTTTAACCCTTATTTACCATCTCATTGGATTAACCCTGCAGGAGGCCTTGGATAGCCTGATGAGAAAGCTGGATGATGCCAAAGAGAAATGGGAGGACAAGTCATCCTTGATACAAGCCAAGAATAAACAGACTCTGTTAGAATTTGGTTTAAATCCACTGGACATTTAACCTTGAGTCATATCGTTCTTACTAATATTACCATCAAGATAATCACTGTATTACTAGTGAAAAGAGAAGACTATAGGGGAGACAATATGGGACAAATTTTCGTGATCGAGAGGATAAAAAAAAATCTTGACTTCAGAGTTATTTTTAACCCTTTACCTCCAAATATACACAGTTTTGAATAAGAAATTTAGAAGCGTTTGTATGACTTAAGGATGGTAACGGCAAGCTATCATGAGTTGCGTAAAACAATCATCACATCTATCTCTTTAACAAAAGAGGTTAAAGTGAGTCAGTTTTTAGTAGAGTAGAACTATAAAGTATGGATTTGTGTTGTACAGCACAGCAATATAGTAATATACTGTTTTAGTATTTGCTTATGATTTATCAGGAAAAATATATCTGCGCCAGTTGCACTGTAAATTTTCTGCTCAGATCGGTGAACTTTGAAACTTGCCTTTTAAGGTAGTATTACCAGATTATACGTATTGTGAAAATTTTTTTTTGTATATATATAAGTATATCCACAATATCTCCCCATATGAGTAGATCTAGTACAAAATCAAAGCATCATCATCATCATTGCCTTTCTCACCCTGGATCAGGGTATAGGCCACCAACAAACACTTTCCATCCCTCTCTATCATGGGCCAGCCTCTTTACATTATTCCAAGTCTTTCCGCTTCGTTGCACATCATTTTCTCTGGCTCTTCTCCACGTTCCGCGCGGCCTTCCTCTTGATCTCTTGCCCTGGGGATTCCAATCCAATACCTTCTTCGCGATGCTGTTTCCTGGCCTCCTGAGAGTGTGGCCGATCCATCTCCATCGCCTCCTACCAATTTCCTCTCTGACTGGGCTCTGTCTTGTTCTTTTCCAAACAATTTCATTGCTGACCTTGTCTGTCCATCTGATCTTAAGTAGCTTCCTCAAACATCTGTTGATGAAAACTTGGATTCTCTTTATGCAGGCCTGGGACGCATTCCAAATCTCACATCCATACAACAGGACTGACTTCACGTTCGAGTTGAATATCCTCAGCTTTGTTTTTAGAGATATATCCTTGGTTCTCCAAATCTTGCTTAAGGACGTGAAAGATGCCTGTGCCTTTCCAATTCGTGCTTTGACTTCTGCCTCTGTTCCTCCCTTATTGTCAATGATACTACCAAGATAGCAGAAGGACTCTACATCTTCCAGTGAAAATCAAAGCATACTAAGTGCAAATTTCATTCATTTAAGAGAAAAGAATTTTTTTGCCATTGTTACTGAAAGTAATTTAGACAAAAGTGATTTTCATATGCATATCTTTTGACATTAATTTTAGGCACCTTAAATTTTCAGCATTTTGAGGCAGAAGGTAATATTTGTTCCTGACATTCTGAAGGGCCACAAATCTCAAATAAGGTCAAGTCACCATTTACTGCATTTTCATGTTGAAGAATTTGTATTTATCACTACCCTCAGACACAGCCGATATCTAAGACGTACGGGCTGGAATTGTTATTATCATAATGGCTGTTGCCAAATACCATGTGGTAATTGATATTGTCATTTACATTCAGAACTGAGTCTGAAACCAGAGTAACATTTGTTAGTTTGGAGTAACTTATTAGTCTCCTAGGCAACAGAAAGCCACAACGGCTGTCTCCAAATACCAAGGGGTACCTAACTTTCTCTACAGCATTTGTCTCAAACATATTTCATTTAATCATTTACATTTATGGAATATTGTTATTGTACTGACGATTTTTTTTATATTTTCATGTGTGATCGAATTAAATCAGCAATCTCAATATTTTGTTTTATGTCTTGTTTTCTGAGGTTTGATCTGTCATAATTTATTCAAATAATATGTGGGATTGAATGGGAATGCTTGTGTGTTTGCATTTTCACATGGAATTCTTTAAATAAGAGCTGTGAGAAATGCTTGGTAAGATTTAGGTTAGCGTAAGGTCAATTCTGCAGGGAGATTGTTGCAGATGGACAACAGATGAATTTGTACATCTGTGAATTGAAGAGCCAGGCTTAGGAAAATAAAACCTTCACAAGCAAAAACTACTAACTGTTATGAATCACAATAGAAATCATATAGTTTGATTTCACTCATTTTCATCATTTGACAGAATCATCTTGGTGAATCAAATTCTTTGCCTCAATAATTTCTTCCCTTCAAGTTTGACCTATATCAAATCATTGTCCATCTCATGTACTGAGACATCAACAATTTCAGCAGCTCTGGGCTCCCTTATCACTGCTTGTGGTGAGATTTATATTCTCACAATATGACATACGGCACGGCTATCTTTAATAGTTTTGAAGTTTTAAGCAGAAACATTTTCCCCACGTCCAAGAATAACAAAAGTGACCAAACTTTGAAATGCTTCTGGTAAAATGAGAAAATTGTTGAAACGCCAGTAGGTGATATGGGCAACGAAATGTTCCTCAAGTGATTGGTCACTGTCAAGCACATTTCTTATTTTGGTTACTCTCATCTTATCCTTCCTCTGCTTCATAAAATTTCACTACCAAATCCACTTGAGCAAATATAATTTTGATAAGACAAAGACAAGACTCAGAACTTCATATGCTTATTTGTAAAAGTCTGGATCTGGATAGGCAAAATACATACAAAACATACAGAGCGAGATGTAAGTCCAGAATCTGCATTATTTCCATCCATAACAAAAAGACAACACAAACAAAATTCTCAAATCTGCATCATTCAATAATTTATTGAAAATGATATTTCTGAGTTTATAATTAGTAATCATAAAAAATTAAAATCTCCAACAATTGAAGATTTGAAAGATATGAACAGACAGCTATGCAAGTGAGACACATTAGCTGGGTAATTTTGCAGAAAGCAATATTATTGCAGGTCAGAACTTGAATGATTATTATATCAGTAACAACAGTATGAATTGCTCACAACAATGGCTTTCAACATGAAAATTATCATCAGCTTATGGGTCACATCATCTGCTCCAGTGTTTTCTTAGTAGCACATTGCCTACTTGTATTTGTCTTGTGTCAAGACCAGGGGTCGGCAACATTTCAGAGAAGAGCCATATTTGAGATTTTTTATTGAATTGAACTTAAGGGGGGGGGGGGGTTGCGGGTCCTGAAATCGAAATTAGGCTTCAAAATAACGAAATCGCGATTTTGTACTTTTCGATTAGTTTATCCATTTAGGAACACTATTTTACAAACCAAATTTCAATTTTGAATGTTTGTAACCTTGAAATATGCCTTTTAGTGAGGTGGGGGGTCAAGAAAAAGGCACAAGAATCATGCCATTGGGCCGCAAAATTAGCTCTAAATAACATCTTAGTGTCGCTATCAAAACCCCTACTCCTCCGTACACATCTGTCATAAGCCTTTGGTAGTTTGGAAATCATTGTTGAGGCCCAGCACACCAGTAATGATGACTTTAGCCATGTGTAACACATTTCAATAACATTTTTATTGAAAAAAACGTTCAAATGCGATTAACTCAAAATTGCACTTTTGATCAGTGATTTGTGAAATAGTTTTTTATTTATTGACCAATTGGTATAAAATTTGCTAACAACATGTTTGAACAAATTAAAAAATTCATACAGAAGGAAATTTGTTTAACTTTTCATTTATTTTTTTTTTTTGGTTGAATTTTTTTATGATAGAAAATAAGAAAAAATGAAATCCCGCTACATACCGTTTTCAAAAATTTATAACAAAAGATCTATGACAGATATCAAAATTCCCTTCTGTATGAAGTTTTTAATTGGATTGAATAAGACATAAGAGAAGTTTCAAATAAATCCAGTAAAATTTGGCGAAGCCTATCTATATTGAATTTGGTACTTTTTGGGGACTCAAAATCCAAGATGGTGGCGCTTCCATGGCAACCATATGACAAACACATTGTTTTACTTTTTTTTTCTGCTAATTCAGACACCCTGAATTCGATTATAACAGTTAAAATTGTCTATTTCTCATGATAACAAAAATCGCCTTCAGGACCCGCACCCCCCCTTAAGACTGAACCGCAGCATGCATGAAAGTCTAAATACCAGAAGTATTTTTTTTCTAATTTGCACATATTTTTTTTACCTGCACTTAAGGAAAGGAAAGAGCCACAAACAAAAACTGAAAGAGTCGATGGCCGAAGGTTGCCGACACCCGACCTAGACCATGCTACTGCAACTCTAGATAAAAAAAAAAAAATGGTGTTATCTTTTGACCTTGGCAGGTGCATACAATGCTTTCAAATGAATCCTCAAATAGAATTATGGTGGCAGATCTTTCATATTCATGAAGTTTTGAGTTTCATTCAAGCCTTTGATTCATTCAGGTTCACATATGTTCCATTTTCCAGTTTGTTCCTGTCTCTTAATTTAGCATATATATATCTGAAGTTACATCTTCAAAATCTGAACCAAATACTAAAATCATCAAGTGAGGACAAAGAAACTGAGTTTTATGGTACTATTTACTGTAAAGACTACATTATGTCTTGGCTTTTAAGTAACCGCAAAAGCTAAGACATGAATGTGTAAAATCACTTTCTTTGTGCCCAGGCCAAAGTGCACAGTTCATGTAACAATCTTTGTTATAAGATCAAATTCTGAGTACTGATAATATACCGTTTCCAGAATGTGTTTTTCGACTGCAGCAACTGGACAAAAAAAAAATGCAACTCAGGGTCATAGTTAGTTTTCTTTACGAACAAAATTCCATTTGTGCCATGTGCACAGAATGACTCATAGAGCTGATGATAACACAGCTGAAAACCACATAATATTTACAACACAGACATGCACAAAAATCAATGCCATTTGCAACTAACATTATACAACACTAAATTCCACAAGACAAAATCACTTCTGTATAATACATCTACAGCATTTGTTTCAAATTCCATGAGAAAATATCAGGCAACTGCTAACACCAATCACTGCTGTGATGGATTTAATATGTTCAGCACAACTGCCATAGAAAGGGATTTCTGTTTGTGGAATACGCTCAATTATTTCTTTCTCAAAAGGCTGACAGAATGTGGTCAGAACAAGAGCACTGTATTCACTCTCAAACTATGTTGCCCATTAATCTCTGACAGATAAAACTTACACAACCATATCTCAAACGAAGCATACCAGCCTCATTAAGAAACTAATGATTCCCTGTCTCAAAAACGCACTTACACTCACCGGCCAGGATTACCCTATTTTTCACTTGTGATATAACCCATTCTATTTCGTGATTTCCAACACGTGTTAATCACAATAATTTCAAAAATGACATTATTCTGCAGAGTTATAGTCCAATGGTTGAAGCGCCAACATTAAAAACTTTTTGTTTCATTCCCAAAGACTGTCCTATTTTCACAATATTAAACTAGCTAAAAAGATGCATCAGTATTCTGCAAAACAAATACTATTGACCTAAAAACTTGATGTTTCAGCACAGAATAAAGTTTATCATGTTAAAAACCATTGATACAATAGCACATAATATAAATATGGAAATGCACACAGAAATGCAAATTCATCCAGAATATATTCCCTTTCTCTACTCTGATCTCCCTTGGACTAGCTGTTCTAATTTTACATACACTGACAAATAGTTTTTACAAAGAACAATGCTGAACTTTGCCCAGCTAATGAATGAACTCTTTTTCTGGATACAATCTGAATCTACATCTCATCTCTGAGTTGGAAATATGTACGAATATTCAAGTAATATGACAATGCACTCAGGGGTCATATACATGACTGCATATTTCAGACCTACATAAAAATATAATTTATTGAGTCATGGGATGTTAAGAGTCATCTGAATAAATAATCCGATCAGAATAAAGATTTATGTGCATACAAATTCTTTATCATCCACCCTCGATACCACACTTTGAAGGGTATTTGCCATATTGTTGAATGAGACATTTTGCCGATTTTGAGGTTTTGTCAAGCAAGTGGTTCTCTCACTCCTAATTTTATTATGTATAAATGTCATTTCGTTTGGTTGAAAACTTTTTGAGATATGTGCTTGTGATGTAATGTTTTATGTGTTTTAGCCCTTTAGCCAACCAAACTTCAATCCTCATTTTCTCGAGAATACAAAAATGCACATACAATAATATGGCAAATACCCGAAGAAATACACCTCAGAATCTTATTGTCCTACACTCCTATGTAGGGCTTACTCAAAGGAATGTGAAAATATACTCACATATCATGTGAAACAGCAAAAGAACATAAATTGACATAAATATGCACAGGCCTAGGGACATAATGTAACAAAAATAAAGAATGGAATCACACGACCTAACACAGAAATAAGATGACACTACACATGGGAATCTCTTGTCAAATTCCTCAATGGATGATGATATAAGTATTATGAGGACCCTGGAACAAAACACCCTTCAAGTTGAGCAAACAGAAGAAAATTAGAGTAAATATAACATTTTTATGTACTGTTTATAAACTTACACTTGGAATATCCCACAAATATATCATGTAATAAAGTAATTTGAACTTCAAACCTTGTGCAATAAAAAAGTGAAGAGAATAAAAAGATGCAAGCTAAAACCCATGAATAAAAATTTTTAACTGTGAACTCATTTATCACATTTTTGTTTATATGGAAAATATACAGAAAGGAATAAAATATGAAAGCTACTGTAAAAATGAACATTTTTCTTGGTTTTGATGGGACTGGAAATGAAAAGTGCTTTATTTAAAGCCCAGATGCTGACATTACTGTGTGAACATTATTGTAAGTTGTTTTTCAGAAAAATTTCCACAGAAATTAAAGAAAAAATAATAATTTAAAAAATGTACTTAAATTGTGACTTACTTGGGAAGCAAATGTTTGGTGCTCTAGGAAAACCCTTCACATGGGTCAAATTTCACATTCTGAGATATACAACTATTATGAAAGAGGGACATTTTCTGCGTATTTTGCTTTTTATTTGAAGTCAATATCTCAAATAGTTTTTGAGAAATGGCCGTTTACAGTGTCAGGTGTAGTAACCGGAGAAACTGAGAAAAATGACCTTGTAGGCCTGTATCTCAAACGCAGCCTGTGCGTCATATGACACGTTTGCCTGGAGCACCACACAAATTATCACCAGAGCCAAGTATATCAGATTAAAAGACGAAATATCTTGCAATCCAGTATTGTAGAAAAATTTCAACTTTTGATTTCTCAAATATCTGAAGATGAATAGCATTTGCTGATGTCAGTGATGCAATAATTCAAAGAATAATTACCTCTGTACCGGACGTGTAATTGGCAATGTACAAAAAAAATTGTTTAAAACAAGGCTGCTGCTTGGGGGACGCAGTGTTTTACATAGCTGAACAGTGAACACAACTCAGTATTTTCTCTGTTTGGCTTTGTAATTAGACTACATGCCTTTTTTTTTTTTCAGTTTGGGCTTAACAGCACTTCGGCACAATAACAGCCATTATGGGCCTCTCACATTTCTTTCGTCATCTCCCTTACATGCCCTTAACAACATCCTCAAGGTAATGTCTCTCATAACTTGAAGAATATGGCTCTTAAATGCCATGAGATCCAGCCCTGGAAGAATGGTCCAGTCTACTATGACAAGGAATGTTATCATACTGCTATTTTTATTTTTACTATTGTCGTAATTAATTGTTATTTTTGGGATTGTTATCACAGCTGGAGATAAAAGTTTCAAGGGGAACGTTCAAAGGTCACAGATTTACTATGCTGGAAGCAACATTGTCATGATGCAGGAAGAAATTTTTACTTTGTTGAAATTAGATAAACATTCATCAACTTACACAATACAAGGTTGTTGGCACACTGAGTCAACTCTAGTTTTTTCTTGGTTTCAGTATGGAGTTGCTCAGGACCTCGCATGCCGGCAAAACCAAAACAAGTCTCTTTCACTAGTTTTAATTTAGGCATGCCAAAACTGTTTTGAGTCAGCTGGTGGAAAGAGAGGCCTCGGGCAACAATTCAAAACAGAAGCGAAATAAATCTGACTCAGTGTCCCACCAGCCTCACTAGTGTCACATATTTACCAATCAAATGTCAGCTACTCATTCACTCCCAACTAAATTATTCATTCATTCATTCATTCATTCATTCGTTCATTCATACATTCATTCATTCAAAGCTCTTCATTCAATCTCTGGCACAGTCAATAAATCATTCATTCAGTCACTTTCCATTACATCAGTCCTTCATCCATCCATAACCTCCATATATCCATTCACCCATTAAGTTATCATTTTTTCATCATGTAACTTAGTCATTCATCTTTTCCATATAGTATTTAGCTTTCCATCCCATAATGTATGGATTTTCTTTTTCTTGTTCATCAGTGGAATAGTAGAAATAAAACATCACATGATCTATCTCAATAAACGGTCAGAAAATATCTCTATATGATATATAAAAGTGATCTATTATTATGTGGTCATTGCAATAACAACGTAATTAATTACATATGGTAAATGAAACTTAAAATTGCATTTCAAAGAAGAAAGAAAAAAGCAAACAAGAGCATACATTCATAACGAGTGCAGTTGAAAATCAAGTGCGGCAACTGGTAAAGCAAGAGTAAAGAATTTTGTATGTATTGCCTGGGTAACTGTGAAAGAAAGTTAGCAACAGTCTTGAAAACAGTCAACACTAAGTTTTTCTCTCTCTTCATCCTGTCATTCACACACAGAAATTCCAGTAGCTGAAAATTAACCCACAAAAAAAAAAAAAAAACATACAAAAATTGAAGATCAGTGTTTCACGAAGGTCTCAACTTAAGGCTGCTGGCTCTCATAAAACAACAAGAGTGATCATTCCCACATTTTAAAAGTACTTTGTTCAAACAGCACTTCCACACCAAGCCCTTTTTATCATCTGAACAGCCCCACTTGCTTCAAAACAAAACAAAAAAAGACAAATGATACTATAATTTCTTAACATTCTATTCACCTAGTGAAAATGGTTTTACAGAGCATTTCCACCACTATCCAACTCAAGAGATTCTAAGTTCTATCGTTACTGTACGTCCTTCTATCCTTCTTGGTCAAATGTTGGAGAAACAATTAGGCCTATAAAATGACAATACATCACCACAGCTACTTTATATCTGAAACAATGTTAGTCTTTCATTTTCAATCACTTAATCCATTCTCTAGAATTTACACATTTGCAAGCCAACCTTTTTTCGGGGGCCTCCTATGAAACATTTCAAAATTGTAGTTGGGTGGATGAAAACATGCAGTAACGATATTTGGGAAAGATCACTGTTTAACAATTTCACATTACCCTGCACCCTTTGGGTGTGGGTTGTTTTACAACCAAAGGATACACTGACTGCTTGCAAGGTATGGCCACTTGCACACCCGTTCAAGGCACCCCGCACCGCCCGGGGTTAACACTTAGTTTCAAAGCACATACTGTTTTTTGTGTTTGTAAACATGTGATTGTCATTATTCTTCTCTGAATAAGCTTTCCTATAATACCAAATATACTCTATCAGAAGATTTTTTATGAATTTTCAAAAATTCCCCAAAATTGTGTGCACACAGGTAATAGACTATGTAAAGAAGGAATGCACAGTGGGCATGCGACAGCCCTGATCCCCGCGATGTGAAAAGGTTAAGAATCAAAGAAACTGGCTATCTCCTTGATCATCAGGTCTGTAAATGCCTGTTTCACCCAGCTAAAGATTTAGACAATATCATTCTCTTGCTTTGAATTCTATGATACACAATCTACACCGTTTATATCACAAGCATAGTTAAAATAGCAATGAACTATAAAGCCCCACCTAATATACAGGAAAATAGAACATATCCCAATTATCAGAAAATACATTGGTGAGAGAAAAACACCTCAGAATCCTCCAACGTATCTATTTCAGTTGCAAGTCAAACAAACCTAACCTGCCATCATAGAGCCAAACTTCAGGTCCTATGAAAATCAACTATCCAATATGCAAAGTTGCAATGCAACACTTAAGGATGATTAATTTTCTATTCCAAATTAGATATGAAAATGACAGCAGAGATCTTTAACAGGGGAATAAATTTGAGCTAATTTAAGATTTCACAGGGTAAATGACACAAAGAGATAGCATTTTACGATGAAATTTCTATGATTGTCATAAATATTGAAGCTGACAGAGACTGGGTTTCTCTTAGCATTTGATGTGGAAAAAACCTATTCTTTAACAGTTCTGACATATCATTACCATCCAGGAAAACCCTGGGGTGTCAAACTTTCCAAAAACTGAAAATCTGTTATATCCTTTGTCCGGCCAGCATCTTTTAAAAAAGCCACATTCTTGTGGCCGTACCGTATAAAAGCGTAATGTACTACCACAGCCAGTGTTTACATTATGGAACGGGGTGTCGTTTGGCCGGCCGATTTGTCTGTTTTGCACTTTTTCTGAACACTGTAACAGAACGATTGTTCCTTCAATCAGCCCGAAATTCACACGAGGTACTCATTAAATACATATTCTAAGTGCATGCTTAATTTTATGAATGTAAGTTTCATAGAAACTGATATGCGAAGACTCAAAGTATCCGTGTTGAAGCTTTTCCTGCGTTCCACTGCATGTTGTGCAAATGGTAGGATTTGAAAACTATTTCTTGTTGCGTTCCTTTTCAATGAATTTGTTTATAATTCCGTGTATGCATTAAAAAGTGGTTGGTGACACCTGGTTTTAAATTTAAAGACAGTGTCTTTACCCTGAATGTGGATATTAACTTTTAAAGAGGAATAAAAAAAATCCGCTTTGTTACGCTCTGGCCGTTTTTATCTCCGCCATTTTTATACATGTCTCATTTGGCCAGACCGTACTAAAGCGTATCGCCACCATAGCCTCCCCGCCCGTGAAGGCTGTGCGAGTGCCCGGGCAGCCTGTAGGCTTAATGGTGACACATCGGGGTGTAACATTTCTTAAATCTTACCATACAGATTCTGTTTGGAGGAGAGATTTGTAAAGACACGAAGACTACAGGATTATACCTATAGATTCCACTCCAGACTAGTAGACGGAGCACTAAAAATATGTGTTTTATTGTTTAAAAGCGCCATACTAAGTACTATAGACTGTTAGCCGACTGGGAGTGATAAAAATCTTTTAGACATGTTCCAGTAAGGCACTGTTAAGATCGCCAGCCTTTTCACACATAGAGTCTAGATATAGATGTACATAAAAACATATAGGGCAAACATTCTTAAACAAATAATATTAAAGGCTGCTTTTATTTTAAATGAATGTGTCCAGGTAACTCCTCGTCAAAAATTGATGCAGTACACCAAGTTTCATTTTTTATGTCGTAGTCGTGAAGTTTTAGCTGCTTACATGTTCAACCTCTAGCTCAATTATAGTATAAGATAACAGACAGCTAGATGCAATCAATAATTCCCACCCTGGGCATCCTTTCTCAACGTACTGCTGTTGGTAGGAATGAGTTTCCATAGTTTTTTCTAAGCACTTGTGGGCTTAATCACAGACAAGTAAGACTACCTGTCAAGTCTACAAGAAAAAAAAAACTGCAGAGAATTACAAGTATTCAACTCTTATTTACTCTTAAGATGATTTCTAAGAGACAACAGGGTCATTTTTTATTTTAGCCATAAAAATGAGAAAATACCCTTAAAATGCTTGTGTACGACTTTTAAGGAAATCATAATCAGGTTGAAAGTTTGTCAAAGAAAAAACACTTTATAGTCGTAGTCAAACATCAATGGAAAGAACTGAGTGAAGAAAACAAAATCAACTTGATTTGACTGATTGTCTTCCAATATTAAAAAGCACAATCACTGTTCTATAGCCAGTGCTAGTACTGGGCATCGCGAGTGACTTTTAGCTTTCAAGATGATCTGCATAAACGGGCTGATGTTGTCACAACAGGCTGGCGTGAAAATGACGTGGAGGAACGTGCTGACTCTGCAATGGCATCGTCCGTTTGGGTGAAGCTAAGGCGTCACGTTTGGCAACAAGATTTGAAGAGGATGAGATCTTGCACGCTTTTTCGTGGTACATGTACTGCCAGAAACAGTCCTTGTGCAAATGAATCTGGCACTGTAGACACCCATCCCTCGTTTCTTTTGTTTTGCCGCTTCTTGTCCTTATCTTGTGCTTCATGCAGAGGCGACATGCCCTTGGTCTGCCCGAAAAGACAGTTTTTTGGTATCCACATCATCATCAGTTTCCCAGGTGCAGGAATCAATCTGTGTGCATGTATCTAAATTTTTTTTCAGGGGGATATCATCATCTGTTTCCCAGGTGGAGGAAGTAATCTGCGCCCAGGTATCCTGTTTTTAAATCAGTTTTCAGTCTCTTTAAAGGCACGAGGCAATCACCCCATTCATTGTCAACGACTGGCAAATGCACTGGTTCCAGCACTGTAAATGTCTTCTCAAATATTTCCTCGTCTGAATCCAAGGGCACGTCCCGTATTAATGGCACAAAGTGATTTGGTTCGAAGACACCTGCAAAATATGTGCATAATCTGGACCACAAATCATAATAATTACATCATCCAGATTTGAATTTTCTGAGAAGAGAGAGTTCTGTTATACAGTAACTGCAGCGTTAATCATAATCCTTTTGTGTTTGGGTAAACGGACGCAAGTCGACGCCCAATGATATTTGCAAGCGCAATGAAGTGCAGCAATCCGCTCCAGTAACCACTGCAAGCTGTTTTCAAAGCAAGTTGTTGTTGTGCTTTGACATCACCATGCTCATGCCAGCATTTTTCAATGTCATCATCGCTGATGATCATAGCCATGTGAATATCTCTGTGATGACCACATGCACAGTCAGTCATGGACAGATTGTCACTGATAACATGATCTTTGAAGTAGTTGTAGTCTCTTCTTAGTTCTTCCTAATTCTATTGATGTGAGGATTTGAAGTGACTGAGCGAGATAGACTGAGCCAATCAGTGCAATGGAAACAGCATTGAAGAGACAATTTCCATCTCCTACCGTTGCCAGGGGTCGACGTTCGGAAAAGGATGCTGGAATGATCTTCTGTTTTTCACTGTCAGTAGGCAATAGTTCCTATTGTGGTACATGTACTGCGCTTGTAAGTGTTGACTGGAGGAAGTGACTATAGTTTCTTCTGAGCTGCTCCGTCACATTTTCTTGTTTTGTTGACAGCGCTTCCCTCAGGGTGTCAAGATCGGTTGGTGTTATATGGAGAAACAGTGCATACATTGTTATTACTCGTGATGGTAGCAGAAATGAATTACGTAGGTCCTCTCTCTCCCACTTACTCATCAACTCACTCACTCACTCATTCACTCACTCAATCATGCAGTCACTTGCACATTAAACAAAACCATTAGCTAAAACACAAAGAAAAGTTGCTATGAGGCTCACAACTGAATGAAAGCAAACCTAACATGTTTGGGAATTTTGTTTGGTTACACAGTTGATAATTCATCAACACTGGTTTTTTTTTTTTTAAATTACTAAATAAAAAACAAGAAAAAAAAAGCAAATCTTACCTGATGATAACTTGGATCCATGATTCTTGCACAGGATACGCCTATCTTAAAAAAGAAGTCAAGTGATGGTAGACTTGGAACGAAAGCCCAGTCAGGCCGCACCGTATTTAAGCGGAAATCAACGACCACTCGCAAAACGGCCATACCGTAATAAATTGCAACACAACCTTGCGGAGGAGCAGCCAGACCGTATCATAGCGTGCATTTATATAGGAAATTACGCTTTCTTACGGTACGGCTATAAACAACCGGCAGAAAAGGATTACGTTTTATTCCGGTTTGGCTAAAGTATGATACTTGTGTTACCAAACACCGACCAATTAACGACCTATACGCTTTTTTCCGGTGCGGCTGGTCATAGGATATATAGTTTTTACCTCATGGATCTAACAAGCTGGGTTGCTAATCAAAACCGACATCCTAGTGTTAGGAATGAATAGCAAAATTAAATGCCACTATTCATTCAGCATGCGAGATCAAAAATCAACATAAATCTCATGTTAGAAATGAAAGAAAACAAAAATTCAACCAGTAAACATTCAGATGCCCCAAAGCTGTCAACAAACAGAAGAAAAGTAAGGGCTACAACTCTAGAGTTCATAAAATGCACGGTTGGACCCCTTTATCACGTTTTTAGTTTGTTTTTATAGCTGGGCTTGGATCCATTGGCTACTCGTCCATTCATCCCATTGGAGGCTTTCTTGCTGCTGACAAACAGAGTTTCTTCATCACTGGAGAAATCTGACTCGGAAATCATCACGCTACTGTTCTGAATTTTACCTGCAATGAAACAAAAGCCAGGAAATGTTTGCATTTGTGTTTGTAATTGTGAAATCTGCAAGTTTGTGAAAATTTACTCAGTAACTCCTTGCATGCAAGTGCCACATTGGGTTTTGCTTGCACAATGATTTTTTTTTTGTTGTTGTTGTTTGTTTTAAAATAATTTTAGCTTAATCGTTGGGACTGGGACTAGGTTCAGTTAACTGGCCACAACAACTTAAATATACATGTTTATGATTATCTATACTATATATATATTTTGGACTTGAGATTTTTCGTTGCAAAAGGCTTCTGAACCACTTAACACTTAGATTTCAAATTTTATATGGTGCATCAGAATGGATGTAAGGGTGGACAGTTTTTAATAGAAGTCTCAGATGTGAGTGTGCATGAGAAAACCCACAATATGTCGAAAGAGCTGATTTTGAGAAAAACGGCTTTGAAGTGAAAATATGGATCCGACACAAACTTCCAACTTGGCTGTTGTTTAGGGGACCGTGGCATGTTACAGGGTAAACTGTAGACGAGCAGTGAACACTACTCACTATGATCTCTATAAAGGCTTTGTAATTAGACTACGGTCTCCTAACAAGATCCAAAAACTTCCGACTTGGCTGTTGTTTAGGGGACCGTGGCATGTTACAGGGCAAACTGCAGATGAGCACTGAACACTACTCATTATGATCTCTATACCGGCTTAGTTATTAGACTACGGTCTCCTAACAGCAATCACTCCAATATTAATGGGTCAGTTAGCTACTGCCACTTTTAGGATTAAATGCCGTTTTCTCAAAATCTTGTTTTAGGGTGGTCACTGACTTCAATTTATCAGGAATGTCTTGTCTTTTATTATATGTACAGAACTCAAAATGTCATGTTTTCGACATATTGTGGGTTTTCTCATGCACACTCACAAATCGGTGTAGTTTTTTTAATTGGAAATTTATTGTTTCCCATATTTTAAATATATTTCGAGTCATGGTTCGCCATTTTAAGGTTTCGTTATCACTTCCTGCGATGTGTTCACTATCGAACACACTAACCCGTGTGCAAATCATGCCATTGTATGGGATGCGCAGAGCGTCAACTCACAACGGCAGAGCAGTAAGACTTATTTAAAAACAAACAAACAAAAATAAAATAAACAAATAGGAACAGGCAAAATGAAGCAGGTCCATAATAACCACCCAGAACTGAAACCAATATGCAAACCCATTTATCCCGTGCAGGGCCGGGGACCTCAGCTAGTTCTCATATATTTGCACATTTTATACCATCCTAACATACAGGGTAAAAAAGTCACTGCAAAATATAAAATTGGATCTCTTTACATTTTCAAACTCTCTGCAAGTTCTCACACTGAGTATATCATGCCAGCAACTACCTAGCAACAGAAACACAGCAGATCCCTGACCTGTGACCCTACCTTTTGTTGTCATCTCTAGCTTCTCCTTGTCACTATCATTGTCCAAATCACGCAGCAAGGAGTAGCGGTGACGTCGACGTCCTTTCAGCTTCAGTTTGCACCTGGCAAGTGGACACAAACAGCTCATCTTGACACCATCTCCCAAACTGATTTGTATAGATAGCCAAGTTTGGGACATTTTTCCACCCCCATCCTCTCATGTAACTAGACTTTTAAAAAATGTGACTGCTAAAAGTTATATCATGTTAGTGCATGAAGGAATTATTTCTATACCATGCCTAAGTAACAAAAAGCTAAAAAGATAAAGACACTGAGTAAACCTTGTTGTTCATGCTCTAAAAACTTCATGCAACCTTAGTTCTTATTTGTTCTATCTTCATTTTCTGAAAAACTGGAGATCTTTTAGTATGTAGAAGAGGTTTAACAATTGCACATTTTGACACCTGTTCAACCCTTTCCCATTAATATCGCCGGTATACCGGCGACCGGAAAAGTGCCCCGTGAATTTTTATCGCCGGTGACCGGAGGTATGTCTAGATTTAGCTGTATTTAACAATGACTGCTCCCGAAAATAACTATGGAAAGTGTTTCTAGCCACAGAAGAGTGACATCCTGTTCAAAATAAGCCGGAAGTAGGCCTAGTGGAGGAAGTTTATGTTTACAGTCGTGGTTTTTGTGTGAAGTGAGACAAGAAAATGGCAAGACGAAGAATCAACAATGAAGAGGACTCGGATAGTGACATGTCTTGGGATTCATTTGATGAAGATGGTGAAAATAATGCGATATTGACTCCGGCAGTGATAGTGAGAGTGCTATTGACGATCTCGGGAGTGTTGAGAGTGGCAGTAGTGCCAGCAGCGAGGACGAAGGGACTGATCCTGGGGATCTTAGATGGAAAAAAAGAAGGACACCACGCCCAGATCCTGTTTGGGCTGTTTTCTTCAATTTATCGATGTTTACTAACATGACTTCCTTGACCTTCTGGAGTACTGGGCCCGGTTTCATGACACACAGTTAGGGCCTAACTAGTAGCTAAATCACTAACTACAAGTTAAATTCTGTCAGTTAGCTTAACTGTTGTTTCATGGGCATTTTAACTAGTAGTTATCCTTAACTTATAGTTAGTTTAGCGGCGAAAATTTAGCGGTGCTATACAGTGTCGCTAAGTCTACTAACTATAAATTAGTGGAGATTTTTGTTGACAAGATGGCCGGCTTGATTCACCAGCACTATCAAAATCAAAGACCTCGGCAGTTCAGAGATCATTTTGATCCTCTGAATGAATACGGCGATCGTGAACTTTTTGCTCATTTTCGATTCAGGCGGCAAGGCATCATTCAAATTGTGGACATGCTGCGAGAGAACTTGCAGTTTGGATACATGCGGAAAGGTGCCCTTTCGCCTGAGTTACAAGTTCTTTTGACTTTGCGGTTCTACGCAACAGGTTCGTTGCAAATCGTCGCAGGGGACACCGTCAACGTTTCGAAGTCCACAGTGTCACGTACTATTCATCGTGTGACGAGAGCTCTTTGTCAGAGGGCACGTGATCACATTAGACTGCCTAACCAGGTAGAAGGTAATGTCCAGAAACGTCGTTTTATGAGAATGGGACGTAGGCCAAGCATTTCTAATGTATTGGGCTGTGTCGATGGCACTCAAGTGCGCATTATAGGACCAAGTCGAAATGAACATGAATATGTGAATAGACGAGGCAAGCACAGCACCAGTGTGCAAATTGTTTGTGATGCTGACCTTAAAGTGATCAATTGTGTAGTAAAAAACCCTGGATCTGTGCATGATGCAAGGATGCTTCGAGAAAGTGCATTGTGGAGGATGTTTGAAAACCAGCCGCCGATATTAGATGGTATAATTTTGGGCGACAGTGCCTACCCTCTTCGAGAGTGGCTGATGACACCATTGCTGAATCCAACTAATGTTCAAGAAAGGAGATACAACCAGGTATTCAAAACAACAAGATGCACGGTGGAACGGTGCATAGGAGTGTTGAAGCGCCATTTCCATTGCCTCCATGCAGAATTGCGCTATTCACCTGGCAAAGCTTGCAGAATCATTACTGCATGCATTGTACTGCATAATTTGGCAATTGACTTCAGCACCCCTTTGAACGAAGATGACGGTGATGATGACACTGATGATGGTGAACCCAATGTGTGTGACATGGTACCAGCCAGAGGCGGCAGGGTTGTTCGCCAAGACATCATCAATCGTTTCCTCGTAAATCAGTAAAGGTAAGTAAAGTTAAAACATATCAACAATCTCAATCAAAAAAAAAATATTGTATGAATGACCAATTTTAAAACCTGCGTTTGTATGCACACATCAATTATAAATCAAATGAAGTGTATATCATAGATAAAACTATGCAATTTATTATGATTTAATGTTGCAAATGATAAAGTGCATCTTTTACGTCAGGTTTTGCAAATTTGCTCACGTGCACTGAGACAATAAAGCACAAACACTGACTTATGAATATACACATATTGTGCAGAATGTGAGAAAGCAACCTTACAGAGTATGGTTAGCAAAAATTATTTATTTGGGGTTGTTTTCAAAATTAAAGACAAAACTCCAAGTTTAAAAAGAAATACTACAAACAAACAACATTTATAAATTAAATCTTAGATCTAATTCATAGAGGTAAATAAAAATAAAACTATAAATTAAATCTTATTAATTCTGACATGTTGTCAGTCATCTCTCAAAACTTGAGAATAGCATCAAACAATACAAATCATACTTTATTGAAATAGGTCAACATTTTTTAACTTTCATAGTCATATTTCAGAGATATAAAATGTTTTATGTTGTAAGTGGTAAATTTTATTTATTGGCATCGATACACTTGGCTTTAAGTGACTGTATTTCCAGTTTCAACTTTTCCTTTTCAAGCTCATAAATTTCATCATCTTGTTTCTTTTTACAAAGTATCCTCTCAAGATTAGCTTGGCTGCACTGAATGTCCAAAAGGGTTTTATCTTTCAGCATCTTTTGAAGTTCATTGTCATGTAAGCCATCTTGCAGTTGTTGCTTCTTAAGTTCTTTAAGTTCAATTGATACAGCAAGATATTTACAATACAGCTCACTTTGGTTTTCTTGAACAGGTGCTCGCCTCTTTACTGGTGATCTTTTGAATTGCTGGCCAGGCCTGCTTGCAGATGCCGACACTGCTGAGTCATCATCCTCTGGGACAATGGATTCAGGCCTGCTAGACGTGGAGGGAGTGTTGTCTACGACGATCTGTCACACAATGTCACTGCCCAAGTTAAGCTTCTCTTGAGATGGGGACTGACTTCTACAGGAGGCTGCAAAAGAAGCATAACAACATCATTATATGCATTTGTTTTTATTTCATTAGTCATGAAATAAAAATTTTGCTAATCAGTCCATTTGCATTTGCTTGTTGGTCTGGTGTGGTACAAACAATAGCAACAATAAGGGACCATTCACAATTGATGTCAATCCAAATTTTGCAAAAATTGAACCCCTCTCCTGTTAAGTTTTGTCAACTTTCCTTTTTGTTTGTTTTGAAAGAAGCTTACTATGTAGTTTTTCGTCTACTTTTATGTTTTAATCATGGTTGACATCAACTTTCTTAGATCTCAAACCCCCAACCCTTCCCTACCCTGTCAGTTTCTGTCAACTGAGTGACACCCCCCCCCCCCCTCTTTTTGGTTGACGAGAATTGTGAACGATCCCTAACATCAAAACAAAATTATTTTTTTTAAACACATAAAATAGTTGTTGTTGCTGCTGCTGTCGTTGTTGGTGGTGTTATTGTTGTTGAAGATGATAATGATGATGATGGTGGTGATGATGATGATGATGAAAAAAAGATGCTGCTGCTGCTGTTGTTGTTGTCATTGTTGTGGTGGTGGTGGTGGTGGTGGTGGTGGTGGCGGTAATGAATGAAGATTCTTACCTTGGATTGGAGCTGGGTCGCCAGAGTCAAAACCACCAACATCCTCGCTAAGGCCTTCAATCAAATCGGAGTCTCCAAACAATGGTTCAAATAAATGCAGGTCGGGCATTTCATCTACTTTGCCTGACCCAGTCGGGGGGTACTTCCGAGCACGCAGTTGACTTCGGGCCTCTGATGACAACTTCGACCATTTTTCTTTCAACTCCCCCACCGAGCGACCAATTTTTGAAACACTGTTAACGGCCTCACAGATTTCAAGCCACATGTTTTGCTTGTCCTTGTTAGCAGAGTTTGTCTTAAATTTTTGATTCAAAATATCTTTTCTTAAAGAAAACTCTTCGATGAGGGCAGCTGAAGAAAAATTTGCCTTCCTTATTCTTTTCACCATTTTAATTAACTCCCAACAGATACAACACAGAAATGAGCACACATTAAATAAAGGTGAATTTCCGGTAAATGGAGTGTGTTGAGTGTGTTGGGTGTGTTGACAAATAGGTCATGCACATGGCAGTTGAGCTTGATTGTTCTCTACCGCGGGAATTCCCGTCAAAACAAGCATCATTATGAGTTTATTATTGTTTGGTTATGGGAATCTCCGAAACTATTTAAAGCTAACTATAAGTTAAGGTCTTAGCTTGGAGTTAGTTAACCAAGTACTAAATCTTGCTCATGAAACAGAGTTAGCTGCCCGCACTACCTTGGCGCTTAATAACTATAAGCTAGCAATTTAACTATCACTGGCTAACTGTGTGTCATGAAACCGGGCCCTGATATTTAAAATTTCTTTGACTCAAATGGATATATTTTATCAACAATGATTTCTGCACCTGAAAATACAGACACAATGGCAGAAATAAAGAAAAAAACAAGGTAAATATTGATTTTATGTGTTTATTTCTCAAATTTCTCAGTTTTCTGAAACCAAAAAACATCATATAACAGCATTTTTCACCAAAATTTTTATTCCATAAGCAAGGTCATTCATTTACCTTTCAGGAAATGTATGGTTTTGCCTCTTTATCTCTGTGAACTAGATCACTATGGCAGTTTTTGTAAACTGACTCGTAAATTGCCAAGATCTCTCAGGGGAGCCCAGTTTCCTGGGCTGACCATTGTCAGGGGCATTTATGGGAAAGGGACTGCGTTGTGGCATTTATCAAGCTGTTTCACAGTTCCAATTTATTCTTACTCTTTATCATAATACTAAAACCGCAAACCTTCATCGTCAAAATTCTGTTGTGCAAAAAGTGGAATTGGAACAAACAAAAACTACGGTCGGGTTCAGCTCTTTCAAGATGCCTTGCTCTGATAATAACAGTCCCGGGTTAATGTGCTTTGCATAGAATACAGTGTGTGTACTTGTCAAGGCTATAGATTATCCTACCACAGGGCCCCACTGAAATAATTGGTTCAAATGGCTCTAAGTTGGACCTGAACTTCAATTGGTGGGTAAAAAGATGAAATCAATTAAGGAATTGTTTGATGATATTACAGATGAAATAAAAGGGATGACACAGGTGATATTCTAGACAAAGACTCACATTACTGACCGTTTGGCAGTAACACAACAGATGATGGCCCAGATTGCACTGATGATGGCGACCAAAATGATGAAACAGATGATGACCACGTACAGGATACTCCAGTCTGGGGACAAACACAGTGACCACCCTTATGACCACATGTAATTATTCATAATCACCTGCCCTTTTCTGCCTCACCATTTACAGCAACTATGCTTAACCAAATCAATACAATAAGATGAGACAGCAAGCGCTTTTAGCGTGCACAGATTTCGCCCATATTTTACAAAGCCAATATAGGGAAAATACTGAATTTTGTTTCGCCCGTGCAGATGCGGGGCTCTCTTGTAGAAGAGGGACAGCAGAGAATACATCTGACGTGATACTGCGTGTCGTAAGAGGCGACTAAAGGTGCAAAGGTCCTGGTCTCCCGAGAAGAGCCAGTTGGCGGTGGGCCAACTACCCACCCTGTAAAAATAAACCAGTTACAGAAACACAAGCAAATACTTCAAATCAGTCTTTTATCTTGGGAGAAGGGGGAGCATCTGCACCTGTAGATTCAATGAAGGACAATGGACAAAGCCGAAAGGACGCCACTGGCCCGACTGCTCCTTCATCAAGCAAGTCACTCCGGATTGCGTCGTGGAATGTCCGCTCCATGTATGAAGCAGGAAAGAGTGCCCAGGTTACAATGGAGATGAGGCGATACAGACTGCACATACTTGGAGTTAGCGAGACCCGCTGGATACAGTCCGGACTGAAACAACTTAATACTGGGGAAAAGATTTTGTATTCTGGAAGGGAGGACAAAAAGCATACAGAAGGAGTAGCGATCATCTTGAGCAAGCACGCCCAGAGGTCACTGAGGGGATGGGAACCCTATGGAAGGAGAATTATATTGGCATCATTTACTACTAAGAACAAGAACATCAACATGAACATTGTGCAGATATACGCCCCAACAAATGAAGCAACCGATGAGGACAAGGACGACTTCTACAACCAGCTTCAGGAAATAGTTGACACATTGCCAAGAAAAGATGTGAACATTATAATGGGAGACGCCAATGCCAAGATAGGACAGGACAATACAGGGTATGAGGACATTATGGGGTGCAATGGTTTAGGACAAATGAATGAGAATGGAGAGCGGTTTGCAAGTTTCTGCGCATTTAACAGCTATGTGATTGGAGGTTCAGTATTCCCACACAAGAGGATCCATAAGGCCACTTGGATTTCACCGGATGGAGTAACTGAAAATCAGATTGACCACTTTTGCATCACCCGACGATTCAGACGCTCACTAGAGGATGTCATAGTACAGAGAGGAGCAGATGTTGGATCTGACCATCACATGCTGCTGGCAAGACTCAAACTCCGCCTCAAGAAACAAGGTACCAGAGCAGGAACAAAGAGGAGAAAGTTTCAAGTGAGCCTTCTGGATGGAGACAAGAAGGAAGAGTTCCAGCTGACACTGAGGAATAGATTCAAACCCCTTGTTGACCTCGAAGAGACAGTAGATTTGGAGACTCACTGGGCTAAGGTAAAAGGAGTATTTACATCGACATGTCAGGATGTTATTGGGGAAAAGAAAGTGGAACACAAGGAATGGATCAGTCAAAAATCACTGGACTTGATAAGGATAAGAAGAGACCTAAAAGAACGGGTAAATGCAAGTCGTACAAGAAGCTCAAGAGTTGGTAACCAGGAAGAGTACCGAGCATCAGCTAAAGAGGTCAAAAAATCAATTAAAAAAGACAAAGAGGAGTTCATAGGAATGTTAGCAGAGAAAGCAGAGAAGGCAGCAACAGGAGGACACATGAGGATCCTCTACCAGACTACAAAGACTCTTGCTGGAAAATATGGAAAACCTGAAGTTCCTGTCAAGGATTACAACAGGAAGGCTATTTTTGGAAAGGAAGCTCAGGCAAAAAGATGGATAGAACATTTTAACAGCCTCTTGAACAGACCTCCACCAAGCAACCCACCCGACATTCTACCCGCAAGAAATGATTTACCGATCAGTTGCGACCCTCCGACTAAAGCAGAGATTAATGATGCCATAAAGCAGTTAAATCGAGGCAAGGCAGCTGGACCAGACCAGATCCCACCAGAGGCGCTGAAGGCAGATGCTGCTGGGGCTGCAGAGGGTCTGCACTCACTATTCTCGAGGATTTGGATCGGAGGCAAGTTTCCAAAGGACTGGAAGGAAGGACACCTCGTGAAGCTCCCAAAAAAAGGGGACCTCAGCAATTGTAGTAACTACAGAGGAATCACACTTCTCTCCATCCCAGGAAAGGTTTTCAATCGGATTATTCTCAAGCGAATACAGAATGCAACAGACCAAAAACTTCGCGAGGAGCAAGCTGGTTTCAGGAGTAATCGATCAACCACCGACCAGATCGCCACGCTGAGAATCATAGTAGAGCAGTCGCTAGAGTGGAACTCCCAACTGATAGTGAACTTCCTTGACTACGAGAAGGCCTTTGATAGCATCGATAGAGAAACACTGTGGAGAATATTGAGACATTATGGAATCCCAGAGAAGATGGTGAATCTTATCAAGAGCATGTACGAGGGGACAAGTTGCAGAGTCGTACATGATGGTGAGCTTACTGACAGCTTTGATATCAAGACTGGTGTTAGGCAGGGTTGTTTGCTGTCCCCATTTCTGTTTATCCTGGTGATTGATTGGCTTATGAAAGAAACCACCAGTGGAGGAAGAAATGGCATACAATGGACCCCATGGACACAGCTGGACGATCTAGATTTTGCAGATGACTTGGCACTATTGTCGCACACACACGACCAGATGCAAGCAAAGACTACAGCTCTAAACAAAATTTCAGAATCTATTGGATTGAGGATACATCCCGCGAAGTCGAAGGTCCTAAAAATTGTTGCACCCCTAAGCGAACAAGTCACAGTAGGAGATCAACCACTGGAAGATGTAGAGTCCTTCTGCTATCTTGGTAGTATCATTGACAATAAGGGAGGAACAGAGGCAGAAGTCAAAGCACGAATTGGAAAGGCACAGGCAGCTTTCACATCCTTAAGCAAGATTTGGAGAACCAAGGATATATCTCTAAAAACAAAGCTGAGGATATTCAACTCGAACGTGAAGTCAGTCCTGTTGTATGGATGTGAGACTTGGAATGCGTCCCAGGCCTGCATAAAGAGAATCCAAGTTTTCATCAACAGATGTTTGAGGAAGCTACTTAAGATCAGATGGACAGACAAGGTCAGCAATGAAATTGTATGGAAAAGAACAAGACAGAACCCAGTCAGAGAGGAAATTGGTAGGAGGCGATGGAGATGGATCGGCCACACTCTCAGGAGGCCAGGAAACAGCATCACGAAGAAGGTATTGGACTGGAATCCCCAGGGCAAGAGATCAAGAGGAAGGCCGCGCGGAACGTGGAGAAGAGCCAGAGAAAATGATGTGCAACGAAGCGGAAAGACTTGGAATAATGTAAAGAGGCTGGCCCATGATAGAGAGGGATGGAAGGTGTTTGTTGGTGGCCTATACCCTGATCCAGGGTGAGAAAGGCAATGATGATGATGATGACTGAATTTTGTTCACTGTTCAGCTATCACTGCAGGCCTTGATTGAAGTCACTTGTTTTGTAATTATAATTTCAACTGCTGTAGGAAAACTCTGGCTATTTTTTTTTCTTTTTAGTTGCAGTAACACTGTAACAAATCTACATCATTAATTTATCACTATATCAAGCATTCTTTTCATACAATGCGCCATGGGTCCCACCCCCAACCAGCATGCAAACTGTGTGCAGGATTTTTCAGAGGTGCAAAGAAGGGAGCGTCTCATCTTAATGTATCTAGTATCTTTGACTGAACAAAGTAGGTTCACATGCCTGGGTGTGACATTAATTGGAACATGATGTAAACTGGCTACATCCACTGATGTGGCCAACCTGAACTAGTTTTAGCTTTAACATAGCCAGGGAAGTTTTGATTTACAAATTCTTGCCAAGTTCACTGTCAACTGTTCATCTGTACCTTCAATTAGTCCCACTTAAGCCATACATGATCTACCCAGTTGGTTACCAGAATACATGCAGGCAGACAAAGATGGGGCACTTTAAACCTAAGTGGGCGTTTATGCTGCTGAATTTTTCTTTTTAATAAACACTACTAAGCAGTGTATGTGGCCTCTTAAACTTATGTGGAAAAAAAATACATTATACCACATGTTGCCAGTGTGATGTAAATCAAAACATTCCACAACTTGAAATTCTGCTTTGTGGTGTCCACTGCAGTTCACACAGTTAAATGACAATACATCAAACTATTAAGTAATTTTCTCTTCATTCCTTAATCACTATCTTTCCTCATCTTTCCTTCCTGTCTCA
The DNA here is from genome assembly GCA_963931925.1 of Onchidella celtica. Lineage (NCBI taxonomy): Eukaryota > Metazoa > Mollusca > Gastropoda > Systellommatophora > Onchidiidae > Onchidella > Onchidella celtica. The sequence goes on along the minus strand of OZ007579.1, from coordinate 23,307,571 downwards.
TCCCCCTTCTGCTTCTTCATCCACTGCTGATCACTCTCTCCTTCTCATCTTCTGCTCCACATAGATTTACCACCATCTCGCCCGCGACATCCTTATCTTTTCTCTGTCCTACAACATTCTTCCTCCATTCTTAGAATTTATTCTAATACACTTTTTTTTTCTAATCTTCATCTTTTCCTTTTCTCATTCTTTCCCTTAAAACTTTTCTTCTAATTTTCCTGCTTCTCCTCCTGATGTCATATCTCACTCAGTTTCTACAACGGCCATTCCTCTCTTTCCTCTCTTCTTTATCTGTCTTTTCTCTCTCTCTTTCCCAGCCCTCTCCAACCCCAATCTCTCTCCAACTGCAAAAGTATATGATACTCACCACAGTTGCTTTCCGTGCTGAACAAGAAAGAAGTGAAAAAATTCGGCATCCAGAAAGCTTCACATACACACTGTTTGGTCTTCTGATCACAGTGGCCGTGGCCTGAACAGTTGTTCTGACACACTGAAAATCAAACAAAATAAATACATAAATACAATGTACACAGTGTAGTACATGACAGGCAGAAGGTAAATGTGTGATCAATAAAGCGTAGCTGCTCTTTAAATGGCTGCTGAAGGCAAAAAAACTCACAAAAGACTTCATTTCAAGAGAAATAGTGCTAAATATCGTCGGTCGGCTGCCGAAACTCGTTAAACCTAAACTTAGAAGTTTGCAGCTATTGTTTGGGACCCTACTATTTTACACAGAAAGCTGTAGCTGAGCAGTGAACATAACTCTGTATTTTCTCTATTTGGCTTTGCAATCAGACTAATGTCCTCTAACAATAACCCTAGATTTTAGTCTAAGTTTAACGAGGTTTTCTCTGGAATTTACACATTTGCAAGCCAACCTTTTGGCGGGGGGTTGGGAAGAGGGGGGGGGCATTCACACACCCGTTCAAAGCACCCCGCATCGCCTGGGATAACACATCGTTTTGTAGCACATACTGTTTTTGTTTTTTGTGTTTGTACACACATGATTGTCATTATTCTTTTCAACAAACAAATTCCACATCACTTACAGCATGGATGAGATCTAACAGATGGTGAAAATGACATACACAGTAAATCTCAGATATGCTCATGAACTAATCCTAAACACTATAGAAAAGCTGAGCGATTGCAGTAGCACTTGACACAAAGTTAAAATGAGAAAATGCCAAAAAGAAAAAGTTGCATTTCACGCAAAGCTCCACATTAAGAGTAAACAAGAAAACTATACAATAAATTCTAAAAAAATAATTGGAACACTTCTGGCGTCGGGAAAATATTCTTGAAGTTAAGATGATTCTGCCAATCACACAGTAATAAAGATAATCAGAAAACACTGTGGAGCATGATGGACGGAATAATGAAGGTAAGAATGAGGGCTTGAGCAAGACAGATGGACAGACACACAGGAAAGAAAACAAGACACAATGTGAAATGGTTAATCATTGGATTTTAAAGTCAAAGTGTAGCAAAAGGAAAAAAGTTGAGTGTAGCAAAGCCTTGAGGAAGAAATAATACAGAAACGATTGACGGATGACAGTGTTTCAAGAATCCAAGTTTGGAACTCACAGATTAGTATCTACATGTTATTAAACATTCTACGATATTTTTATTTGTTCAATTTTCCATCCTGTCACATTTTTCTTGCTGAAGAAAGGTAATATCCCGAAAGTTTGATTTATCTTTCTTTTTCCTTTGCATTTCATTGTATCATTTTTGTATTATTTCTTAACCCAGGCTTTGTTACATACAACTTTTTCTTTTTGCCACATTCTGACTGCTTCAAGCCCTGCTGCGACCCCACAAATTTTCTGTGTTGTTTTTCTCATAATACATTGGACTATGAGCACAATAAGCAACACATGAAAGAAACTCAAGATCTTCACTGAAATAATAGACAATGAACAAAACAAAGCAGACAGACTGACCGACCAATAAATGATCCAATCAGAGAAGTCAGGTTGTTACCTGCCAAATCCAAGCGAACAATGGAATAATCTAGAATTTTTCCTGAGCTAGCTTTGGACTTCAGTGTGCGCAAGGCATGCACACCACTCATGACTGTGCTTGATTGCTCATCGCGCCGCACCACTTGAAACCATAGGCACAGACTAGATAGAGACAAGGGCAGGGTTAACATGTGGACATTTCAAATTATTGGTGCAGAGCAAGCATCAGTACAAAAGTTAGCACTTTCCTCAATTTATGTACTGAAACAGTACTAAACTTATTTTTACCTGTGTTAATGACACTATGATTTTGACATATTTCTCTTTCACACAAGATATTTTATGAATGATATGATGCTCTTGCAACAAAGAGGTCTCCACCTGCATTACCATAGCTGACAGTACCAAAAAATCCCTGTCTAGTATTATTCTACTTCCTCTAAAATGAGACAAATGCCATAATAAAAGACACGACCAAAATTAAAATGGTGATCAATGACCACCACCACAGACACTATTGATGCCAAAAGTGCCCACTGTCCACTGCTATTGTTCCCACTGGCTGCCCACTGTCATATTCCCACTGGCTGCCCACTGTCATACCAACAGATGTTGCCACTGATGAATCCTTAAGACACTACTACAATTTACCAATATTGCCACAGTCACTACCATCACCAGCATCACCACAATTACTGCCACCACCACCACCACCATCACTCCCCAGGTCACCACCATCACTGCTAACACCATTAACATCATGGCCACCATAGTCACCACAACAGATACAACAGCACCGATCACAAAACTTACTGTCCAGTACTAAGGTCCTCTGAGATAGAGACAAACTCCACGGCCGTATCTCTATCTTCTGATGACCTCTGCAGTAACAGCTCTAACTGGTCACGTACACTTTCCTGCATAGAGAAAAATACAGCAATTTATTTCATGGTCTTCTATGCATGATAAATCCTTTTTGCTATCTGCCTACCTTCACTGAACAATGATGTACACATAAGAACCACATTACAAAAAACAAACTAAATTCAAACTCCAGCCACCGATCTTATATCAGACTGGTAACCTTTCTTATTGTAAGGTCCTGCTGTCCACTATGAAGAAGAGAAGGCTGAAATGTATGAACACATAACCAGGGCATTCGGCTTCTCCGAGACCATCCTACAGGGAACAGTGAAGAGGAAGAGGAGAAGGAGAAGACAAAAAAAGAGACGGGCAGACAGCGTCACTGTATGGAACAAACAGAACTTAGCCCAAACCCAGGCACTAGCACAGAATGTGACAAATGGACATCCATGGTACCGTATTCCATCATACAGTGCCAGTACTACTCTGGAGATTATGGGAATAAATGGCAAGGGGCCCTGCTTAATCCCTTCTCCCTTGAAGTACCGCTGAAGAGAATGCATCAAAGACTCACTTTACATCAGAATCACAATTGATCTGTCACTCACTTCATTATATCGGGCACAATCTAGATCCATATTTCCCAGTGTCAGCTTTCAGTCTCTCTGTAGTGGGTCATGGTCATGCCCTATTTTATTATTTTTCTCATTCTAAAACATATCAATTTTTATTTGCTGATTTTTTGGAAATTATAAATAGAGTACTAAGCTAGTAAAACATATTTAAATGTTGGTCATAATTACTCAAAACACCTATGACATAAACACTCAGAACACTCAGAATGTAGCAGTAGAAGATATTGTCACTGCTCTATGATACTGGCATTATGTCAGTCTTATGCCAAAAGGCAACTGATGGTTCATTGCACCCCAGAGCATGAGGGTGATCAGATAATATCATAGAAAAAGAAATGTGCCAATAAAAAAATGTAATAATCCAACAGAATCATAATGGCATCAGTCACCAAATGACAAGAAAAGAAACACTTTTCTCTTAATACCTCAAAAGCATAAAAAATGACATATGCCATTGGCATAGAGCAGGACAATATATAAGTGGCCCATTTACCACCATTGATAGGTGGGTAAAAAGAAAAAAAAAACATCTGAGAAACACTGATATAAGCTCATCACTCACTTTCTTGGCAACTGTAAAATGGCTAATGTCAGCATCCAAAATCATCTCCACAAAGTCTTTATGGTGAGCATCTGGTTAAAAAAATTGGAGACATCATAAATCCTTCATGTCTTTCCAGTTTTCCCTATTTCCATTATTTCTCTCACCCACTCATCCATGGCTACATCATGTTTGTACATTTCTTTGCTCATCTAGAGTCACACATCTAAGAATATACACCAACCCCTATCTGCTTTCCTTGCCAATTCGTCCCCCGTCCATTCTTTTCACTCCTTCCACAGCCTGGTTATTATTCATCCATCTATCTACTCATCCATCTATCTACTCATCCATCCACTGGCTAGTCCATCTACCCATCCATCTGCCCCACCATTCATCCACCTATTCATTTATCAATCCCATAAACTAAAGATCCATCCATCCATCCATCCATCCCTCAACCTATCCCTCCATCCACCCAGTCACCCACCTACCAATCCATTCATCCATCCATATCTCTACCCATCTATCCATCCATATATCCACCTGGAATTTATCCACTCGATCTATCCACATTTACAAAATCATACCTTGTTCATTCCCCCTTTCCTTCACAAACAAAAAACATAACAAAACAAAAAACGACAAATAAATTTAAACCACTATCAATGCAACCAATATTTCTCCCTATACTCACTTTTGTTGACCTGAATTGTGGCCGTATCACTACTACTCAAGCCCTGAGCATCTTCCACAGTCAGTGTAAACATATACTGTCCCTCCACCAGGTTGACCAGCTGCAGGACTGCCTGGTGGTCTGAGTTGTTGACCACAGTCTGAAAAAGAATTGAAAAAAAAATTGCCAATTATATATGGAAGGCAGGGCCAGCTTTAGGAGATGCAGGGTCAAATAACTATCATTCTTGCTGTTCTCTTTGGTGTGAGGTGTATGTTGCCATGTGTGTTCTTTACAAGAATTAGATTATCCAGGCACTGGGCTCCATAAGGCATATGTCCCAACTGGGATTGGCATATCTGGCTCAATCTCTTTGTGACGGCTTATATACATGGTACAACATAGTTCCAGTGACAAGATGTCGGCTTCCCGTACAATGTACATCACAGAATTAGCTGTCACCACTATAACCAAGGTCATTGCCATGCTATCGTACATAATAATTTAACTACAAGACAGTGACTTTGTATGCAAATGCAGCAGGAAATGGATGAAAAATTTGTAATCAACCATGCCGAAAATATATAAATAAAAATATAAAAATAAACTCTTCTCTTGGGAAGTTTATGGCACAGTATTTTGCCGCTTGTTTACGGTTTCTCTCTCAATCTATAGGTGTCACTCATGTACACAACATAGAACCTAATGCATTTGCTTTTCAACTCAATATATATATAATGCTGGTCCATTTTCCTTCATAATGATACAAAACATTTGGCATTTTTTCAACATGTGTGACTGATATTTACAAAATTGGAACACTATGTCTGGATAATCTTTTTTAAGTCTGTTTAAGAAATTTGATTCAATAAAATTTACCACCAGAAGACAGTTTTTCATTTATTACTGGAGAGATTACTGTGAAAATGATCACACCACTGGTAAAGACATCAAAGCAAACAATTAACTGACCCCAGCTGCTAAACTTTTACTGTCTCTCTGCCACAAGTACTTGGTGATGCCATGGTCATCTGAAGACTTTGATCCGTCCAGAACCACCAGACTGACCGGCACCTGGACCACAGTGTTGCCTCCAGCTTTGGCTTTGGGTGGGAGGTTGACATCTGGTACCAAGACAAAAATTGATCACACTGTGTTACTCGCCCTTCATTTATATTTCATTCACAACATCAGCGCTGACATCAGGAAAAGTAAAAACATCATCAAATTTAAAAACAGGCTCAAAACTGAATTGTTTAGGACTGTTTTCATTGAAACTGAATGATGTTCCTTTTCGGTCTTAGAGGTTTTGGGAGTGAGAGCAGATCATGTTTGTTAAAGTGTGTGAGTGGCAGCATGATGAGTTGATCTTATGTTAATCCTGTTTTTAATTTTAGTTCAACACCTTAGAGCACATCATTTTTTTGTATGGATTTCAGCAATCCACAAGTTAATTACTACATTACATTATATGATATGATATGACATGACATGACATGACATGACATGACATGACACTACATCTACAGATAACAATGAAAACTTCAACAATGAAACAACACGTTGGGTATTAGCCACATTACTGTATGTGCATTTTTGCCTTTTTGCGAAAATGAGGAAGAAGTTTGGTCCACAAAGGGTTAAACACATGAAACATTACATCACAAACACATATTTCGAAAAGCTTTTAACCGAATGGAATGACATTTATACATAATGAACTAAGAAGTGAGAGAACCACTTTCATGACAAAACCTCAAAATCGGCAAAATAAGGCATACAAAAATATGGCAGAAAGCCCTCGAATCTATTCTTTTCACCTCCCCTTTCTCCTTTGCCCCTATGCTCTCTCTCTAACCGTTGGCAAACAGCAATGGGATTGCTCAGAAACTCTGCCCACTGATTCATGCGCAGGTAGTGAGTAATAGGTTTCACGTTCTTACTTGAACTGGTCACCTTAGAGCAAGAGTCGGCCATCCCACATTTTTGCTATTTTCCAAATAATTGGTTCTATAAATAGACACTGACTCAATCTTGCTAGAAATATCTGTTGTATTCCCGTCCTTGGCTGGTGCATATTTTCAACAACAAATCTTTGCTTTTAAAAGTCATTAAAATCTTCAGCTGCGAAAAGTTCAGCCCACACTTTCTCAAAACATAGCAAGGTGTCATTATGTGAACAGCTGTCACAAACACCAGGATTACTGCTTCTCAACGGTGACTCAAAAATTGTCATGACATTGTTGCCAATTCTCGATTGCTACTGAGAGAACCAGGAGAATCCAGCCCTTCCCCCTACTTCTTCACAATCACTAAACTGAAAACACATGTTCTCAACATATCCTATCTAAGCCCCATGCATGTTCACTGTATTTGCAATCACTTAAAATTCACATGCTCATCCTTTAGAAGTTATATCGTTAATTTCATGATGAAGGGGCAAATAGATATCAACAGCTATACAATGAAAAGGCAAACGCTTAACTTCTCTGTATTCCGAAGGGATCGAAGAGCCAAAATCAGTGTTTTGAGAAATTCAGTTTTGAAAATTTACCCTCATCAGCAATTTTTCACCTCTTCATCATGCTATATAACACAAAAACTTAAATGAGATTTCACAAAATTGCTCGAGTTGGATAAAGCCCCCCGCAATATACTTTTGATAACCACAAAAGAGTAAATATCTCAAAGATGACCTACTCGCCCCTTCATCATACAGATAAGCGTTCGCCTTTACATTGTACAGCTGTTGTTATCTATTCGCCCCTTCGTCATGAAACCAACAATATCTTACATTTCTTGACAGTAATATGCAAAGTGTCTGTAGACTCTTGTCTCTGCCCATCTGTGATAATCAGCTTGAACTCATATTTCCCTTCAGCTAGGTTTCCTGTTGCCAGGGCAACAGCTTGGTCAGCACTGTTGAGGGTGAGAGAGGTTGGTCCGCTGTGGAAAATACAAACAAACAAATGAACAAGGAACATTAGACAGACATCAATTTGCAATTTATCTATAAGCAAATGCTTTCTTATGACAAAGCAAATGTACAGATACACCAACACAACATCTCTGAGTTAATGTAAGCTTAACTTGCTCAGCCCTAAGACTGGAAAGTGGTCTTGTTAGCCAATCTGACAGATTTTTACAAAATTTTTAAAATTCGGAAGAAATACCTTTTCTCATCCTAACAGCACACAATCTGATATGAAGCGTATTTAATATTTATATTTCAATATGCAATTTATTTAAAATGTGTAACTTTTATGACTATTCTGTAATGTACAGTTGAAATATGTCACAAAAATGAGCTGAAACCACAGCAGGGCATTTTGATGAGATTGAAATCAGACAAAGAGCCGCACAGATTAAATTTCACATGCTGTTAATTTTTCCATACGATATAAAGATCAAGACCAGCGAGACACAAGACTTTTATAGCTCTTACATATAATAAAACATTCCAGCCTTTGCTTCTACTATTGTCCGTTTTGATAAACATTACCGCAGAGTGTTCGGACAGCAGATTATTCTCTACCAATACCGAAAATTTCACCATTTGATCTGAGTGACTTAAACAATTTGTTGGTTTCATCATGAAGGGGCGAATAGATAACAACAGCTGTACAATGAAAAGGCGAAGGCGAATAGGTCAAATCTGAGACACTTACTCTTTGTCGTTATCAAAAGTATATTGCGGGGGGGGGGTTTTACCCAACGCGAGCAATTTTGTGAAATCTCATTTAGTTTTTGTGTTATGTAGTGTGACAAAAAGGCAAGAAATTGAAGATGAGAGTAGCACAAAATTTTCAAAACTGATTTTGGCGGTTCGTCCCTTCGTCATAGGGAGAAGTTAAGTGTTTGCTTTTTTGTTGAACAGCTGTTGATATATACTTGTCCCCTTGTCATGAAACTGATGAATTGTGACAAGAACCATCATAACCATTTTGCATCACCATCACCATCACCACCACTCCTACCACAGTCTACATTACCAGTAGGTAGGTCTTACCTCAGCTGCGTCCACTGATATTCCATCTTGGTCCCATCAGCTGTACTGTTGGACCCATCCAGTTTGAGACTGTCCACTGGTAGATACACCTCCACCTCACCTGCAGTCTTGGCTACTGGGGGATGGTTTGTCTCTGCACAACAAAGAACAACAGGTCACAGACTCTTGGAGCTGTACTAGCCTCAGTAAAATGGTTTCTCATCTGAATTTTATATCTCTGAATATTCTGAATGTGGTCGATATGCTGTTGGAACCTCATCAGAACTAGCCTTTGAGACTATTGTTAGAGGATAGTAGTTTTTCACTCCTATAGCTAGAATGTGCTTATCCGCCATCTTGGCTGTCCGGACCCACGCATCACCATGGCGATTGTGGCATTGATTTTGATTCGTTTTTTTATTTGCACTGCGAGCATGGAAGGCGTCGCGAACCAACCAGCAGCGAGCTAAAAGTAGTTCACTACTGTAAACAATGACACGTGTAATGTTCAATGGGAGACGTTCAGTCAATTCTTTCACTTCCTTTCCATTGTTTACACTGATGGTAGGGAATCTGATCAGCTTGGATCCATCCTTTCCACCCCTGTCATAACAATCAGCTACAATGCAACCAGCAGGCAATTTAACCGCTTACACATATCTCGAAATTACGCTAATCAGCTGATCCACCTGCCATCTTGGGTGTCGGAAGAACAAAACATAAACATCCTGTGAAGTCATGCGCATTCTACCTATTGCTGAGCAGTAAACACAACGCAGTATTTCCTCTGACTGGCTTTGTTATTAGACTATGGTCCGGTCCCCAACAACATCTCAAAGGATAGTTTTTAAGAGGTTCCAACAGCCGACCAAAGATGCAATGCAAGGACCTTTTCATCATGTCACCTGTAAACTTTAAACAGTCTTTAAGCATCAACTCTTGACAGTTTCTTTCATTCCTAAATCATATTTAAATTTTCTATTGAAAGAAACCTATCCTGAGGAGTCAGTATGTATTTTGTTACTGTGTTGATGTACAGAGCAACTATTGCGGACACGGTGGTCTAGAGACAAGGTGTTCGCCTCTCATGCCAAAGGTACTGGGTTCGAATCCCAGTCAGTGCAGGCATGTTGGGATTTTGAAGTTTTTCTCATACTTTCCTATCCTTGATCCCATGATAGGTAGGACTGAGCACCTAGAGTTCTCAGATAAGGATGAAAAAACTCAGAGGGTCCATGTGCATGTCAAAGATACCTTGGCAGTTGGAAATTGAGAAGAGCAGGCCAAACTAGGGCTGCTGCAGTGCAAAATTAAATAAAATCTAAAACCCCCCCCCCCCCCCCCCCCCCCCGTGGCAATGATGTCTGCTCCAGTTATAACTGGGCTGCAATGACACTAAGGCAAATGTCCCAAATGGAATTAAAGAAGTATACAAATACAAATACAAAAATACAAATATTGAGGAACTTCACTGTTGAACAAATTACTGAGCAAATCACCACAAGAGAAGTGGTGAGGAACTTATCTACTCAGCAACTTCGATCCTGAGCTAATTTACCACTTAACCACTTTTACAGAGCATTTTGCTACTGAACAGCTCAGTTGCTGAAAGTCTACTTACTAAGCAACTTAGATAAAGAGCAATTTTTCTGGTAAAGAACTTAGTGAACAACTTTACTGCTGAGCAATTTTGTCCCTGAGCAGTTTCATAAATGGACATTCTGGTACTAAACAAAACAGGCCTTTTTCAACACTACCAGTGCAAAATAAGATCTTAAAATATTCAGAGAAACAGTGGTGGTACGGTTGTACGGTGAAAAAGCAACATCACTAACAAATTGTGACTTATGCCACTCTGTTTTTCAACAATGATAAAACATAGTGCATTTGGTAGTCAGTGAGCAAAGAAATGAAATAAATATCATGACAATGCAACTATCTTGCTGCAATCAGAGTTCTGTCAGAAGCTTTATATAAAATTCAGATATGATTATTAGATGACATTGTTTCTACTTTTAGATGACACCTAACAGTCAGTCATCACACGATCAGTCACCTGGCTTGACAAAGACATGTACATCAGCTGTATCTGTCTGACCAGCTGAGTCAGTCACTTTCAGTGTAAAGATGTAGTCACCCACTTCCAGGTTGGAAAGTTCCAGACATGGTGAACGAACGCCCTGCAACACAAAGAGCATTTCGTGTTGATGATACATTGGCACCCAGTGAGTCTTGCAGGAAAGTGTCAAAAATGTGTATTTGTGTACCAAAAAAAAAAGTTTTTTTCAAGAAAAAGTGTAAATTGTTATGACTCTACTGTTTCTGTTCTTGGCACTGAGGCACGCCAGAGTCTGGCATAAAAAATTAATTCCTCCACCATCTCATGTACTAATATAGCTATGATTTTATTACTTTTGAGTTATGATTACTTCACTGCTCCTGGTCAGCTCTATTTTCTCACAAAGTGACATATCAATATCGTTAATAGTTTTGTAGTTAGAAGCAGAAACGTTTTTTGCCACATCCAAGAATAACAAAAGTGATCAAAACTTTGAAATGCTCTGCCGTAAGATGACAAAATTGTTGAATCACCAGCATGTGAGTCATAAAATCTGATGATTCAACACATCAATTTATTGACTGAAATTACTCCAGAAAAGAGCTGAGCCTATGGGGTGGGGTTTATGGATCTCACCGTCATCCCAGCAGTCAGTTTGTCATCCGCTGTCTTAATCCACTCATAGGTCAGCTTTCCTTTGTCATCAGAGCTGCTGTTACCGTAAAGGGTCAGGGAGGTTTGTGGCAAGAAAATCACCACATCTGAACCAGCATCAGCTTTGGGTGGGTAGTCTTTCTCTGTAGGGACACAAGATTGAAACTGGTGAACATATTACTTGACTAGCTGGGGTGCCCAGCATTGCCCGGAATAAACTTGTGTTGTGACTTTATCTCCAGTTCTGGGTAGTTCACATATATATATATTTATATTACATGAACTTCTGTGTTCCTTTAAGCTTATTTTGTTTGTGTGTTTTTGTTTGTTTGTTTGTAGTTGTTTTTCTAATGCAGTCTTATTGCGAATATTCCCCTTGCACTTTAACACACTATGCACTCGATCAGCAATCAAGGGGACCATGTCATGAAATTGCAATATTCTGCAGACTGAGCTGTTTGTATTGTGCACACACAGTATTGAGCGTCAGGTAGAGAGAGAATAGTCTAATGTAAAAATGCAGAGTGGAAAAGGTAAGGTTCAACTTTGAAAACTGTCCTCACTAAATCCAAACAAATACATACCTACAATTTTATTCATCTATTGCATGCTACATTACTTTTAAGGAATTTAGATGACAGCCGCATGTTATTGGTTTTTGTAGTTATCTCGGAGCTCGGTAAGCTTTACAACTCGCCTCTCTATATATATATGAATAATACATGATCCATTTTGCTCTCTGGAAACTCTCATGATTGCTATATAAACACGTCAATCCCTGGTTTCAAGGGCCTTATATTTGCAACAAACTGAAGATAAATTTCCACTTTTTAAAAAAATTTTCACAGCTTCAAAAACCTCATTCTGCTTCACAAATAAGGGCTAAACGTTTCTTCCCATCCCAACTTTTAAAAAATAAATTCACAGCATTTTGAAAATACAAGACGCAAATCAAGGGCTTGCCCCAAACATATGTACACAAATACATTTATAAACCATTATGTATTTTTTCTGCAACAAATGTGATGTATCAATATATATATGTTAATTAAACAGACAATAACTTAAGACTTTATGTGGTGAGAGAGACAGAGAGAGTGGCAGCCTGGTTCATGATCAAAAGACAGATGTCAGTGGCAAGCTGTCATAGTACAGACTGGAAACACAAAACTACATGATTTACAGTATGTTTAAAAGAACAGTACATTTTGGCTCATGACTTAAGTGTGGCCTGGACTGGAATACGAGCAGGTCAAGGGCTGAAATACAGTATTTCTTTCCCTTTGAAGATCCCTGTAGTCTAAATCTCTCCAGCGTTTCAATTTCCCAAATTACTCTCCATTAATAAATAAAATAAAAGCAATGTGAAGATATATTCAGTTTTCAACTTGACTATTTAGTGTAACACACAAACAGAACACTGGTTCAAACCTTTTTTGATTGTGACATTGGCATAGGTAGAATTGCTCACACCATCTGTATCAGTGACTGTCAACCTGAAAAAGAGACGTGATAAAGAACAAAACAGTGCTGCCTTTGGTTCTTCTTTTCATGTCTGTTCTCAATGTATGGCCATAATGTTTCCATCTTTTCTTTCTGAAGACATTTTGATATGCATGACTGTTGAGCAATTTTTCTTACTTCCTGGCTGGTTTTAAACTCATCCCATCCAATGCCGAGAATCTTCCTGAGATATCTGTTTTCAAAGGCATTCAATGTATTTTCCAAGGCTTTTGTGCAGCATCAACTTTCAGAGCCCTACGCTATTTAAGGGGTTGAAAATCAAAATGTTCATAGTTGCGATTTGGCTTACTAAGAGATTTGTGGTCCTTCAGAAAATCATGATAAAAAACTACATCATGTTGAAAATCAAAGGTCCTTAAATGTTAAAAATATACAAATGGAAATTACATTGTAACAATACAAAATCACAACTGATAACCACAGCAACAACTGCAACAACATGCCCAACTCCTCATTTCTACAGTCAGTCTATAATGTTTTATGTGGGATCAGAGACAGGGCAGGTAAAGGAGACCGAGTCCGAGTTTGAAGAAAAAACGCCGACACCGTAACAGTCACATTGTCACCCTTCCCTAAACTAAAGCTGTAGTTATTGGTTTGGGCTACTTTTCAGGAGAAGCAAAAAAACTGTTCCCTTTTAGCACAACTGGTCTAGTTATGATGAATTCTTGAAATATATTTTGGCATGAGAGTCTAAGAGTCTATTAACCAAGATCATTCGATGTGGCTTTGAATGTAGTTGAATATATTAAAATTAATTTTTTCGAATTTTTGGGTGATGACATATATATATATATGACATATATATATATATATATATATAATTTCCCAGGTACAATGTCTTTCTTCATTCCTTCCCTGTTACTGACCTGAAGGTGTAGTTTCCAGGGGCCAGGTCTTTCAAGGTCAACATGGGATTGTCTTGGTTCAGTTGATGGTTCTGTAAGGGTCCACTGACCTCCTCCCATTTGTAGGACACAATTCCATCATCATCTTTGCTTTCTGTGGGATCGATGGAGGGATAGATGCATAAGGGATGGATGAAAAGAGGAGTGGATGGATGGGAGAGTGAATGGTGGGTGGGGTACTGAGTGGATGGACATAGATGAATGGACTGATAGACAGATGGATGAATCAATTGTTGAATGGATGGATAGGTGGTCATATAGATGCATGAATAAATGAATGGATGTGTCGCGAGCGAGTGAGCGAGGATCAATAATTACGGGGAGAAGGGGGTATAGTAAGATTAACTCACGGCAGACAATTAATGGAAAGCGTGGAATGTTGTGAGTTGGGGATTGGACGAGGCGAGATCTGTGTATTTACAAATTACTGCACACAGAGAGTCCTAAGGGAACGGACGCAAGAGAGAGCCCAGAGGGCGAACATAAGGGGAGCAGTCGGAAGATTCGTGAGAGTGTTTTTCCAGTGATGACTGGTAGGTTAAATTATAAGGATTGATAATTGTGATGATTGATGTACTATATTCTTCTATGACCATGATGTAAATAAGTTATATGTGAGGACTTAAGGAATGTGCAAGTCATTGATTACTGTGCAGATAGATGTGAGCAATGAGCGAGAGATGTAAGTTAGGATCATGGATTCCTAGCCTAGTCTGAGTACTGTGTAATACGGTGGAGGTGCGTTACCGTAGAGAGCGCAGATGTGTGGTGAGTGAAATGTGGACTGTTGTGTGTACGCTTGATGGTTCGTAATGAGTGGTGAAGTGGATAGTAAGTGTATGGTGTTATAGAGATGTAATGTTATTCTTATAGGTGCCGGGGTCAGGCAGAGAAGCCACCCGCGGTGAGCGGACTTGTGTCGGGGCCAGGACTGAGGTGACATAGGGCTGGGACGGTGCGCCAGCATTTGGGCGCTCCGCCAGGGGCGTAAGACCGATGAGCAGCCCAGCAGCCGTGGCAGCCTGGATCTAGGGGACTGGGCTGACCATAGGTCTAAGTTATGTACTTGATAGTCTGTATTACGACTTATATAGAGTGGTGATGTCGGGTCAGTAAGGGCCTGGAAATTTATGTTGTAAAGCACGGGCTGTACGGTTGTGGAACCGGAGATAGGGTGACTGTATGGAAGAATGACCCTTGAATTGTAGTTGAATTGAATAATGTACCGTATGTAATTGAACATATATATATTAATGTTATAATAAATGTGTGAGCCTGTTTGGTTGTTTTGTTAAGTGTTATTCTTGGTCGTTTGTGAGTGTTGTCCTGTCATAATAAGTACATATTCCAGTCTGGAATTTGTTACAGGATGAATAGATGGATGGATGGACGGATGGATGGATAGATGGATGGATGTATGGATAGACTGTCTGACAATGGCTGAATGGATGGATGGAATGGATTTTTATTGATGGATAGCAGAATGGATACACAAACTAGTAAACACATGGGTGATGAAACATGACAGGTTGTCAGAGCTGCACAGTAACCTACGGCAAAGATGATGAAGTGGCTACCAAGACACGAAAAGTGGGAGAGGAAGATTGAATTACTTCAGTACATCATAATCTTAACATATCCACCTTGTGCTTTACATTTCTTCACAATGAATGAATGGGAAAGGCAAGAGTTTGATGAACAATTATCTTGCACAACTTGTTCTATTCATTTGGCCACTTTCTTATATCTAAAGTTTAAAAAACAATGATCTTGAGGATAGTGAAAAATCTGAATCTAGAAATTTTGGTCATACAAAGAATAGTACACAAAATCTGAGGTCAGTAAGAATTTCCCACCTGAACCGTCAAGAATGGCCGAGTTGGGGAGATAAACTTCCTGTGTGGATGGTTTGATGATGACATCTGGAGGTTTGTTCAGTCGTGCCGCTGAGGAAAAACACAAATAGAGCTCAAAGTTACCATTTGTCCATTAAGCAAAGGTCAGTATATCAATGGGTTCCAGTAGCTTAAATAGTTCTTGTACTTGAGTTATCAAGTAATGCTAGAACATGACTGCTCTACTTTTTACAAAAATTGAGACAGAGCAATATGATGGCATAACAAAGTGTATACTATAATTCCTACAAAAATCATGAAGGCGTTTCACCTTTGAGAGTAGATATTAAAGTATTAAAGAAGTTGATATAACACTTTATAAAGTTAATATAAAATGAGTGCTCTTATCTTCTCAAAGCATGCTGGTGTAGAAACAGAATGCAGCAGTATGATGTCAGAGGTCAACTTTTAGTGATTTCACTCCCACTAATAAGTATTGCCATATGCCAGGAGAAAAACAACATTTTGTGGCTGGTATCAATAACTCAACAATAGCTTGGTTATTTATGAGAGTATTACCATGGAATTTCATACAGAGACTCTTCAAATCTCACTCCCTCAATTGTTTTCATAATAACTACTTCCACTTTCCATCTGTGATACTGCTTTACAGGTGCACAAAGGCTGGTGGAGTCTAGGGACACGGTGGTCTAGAGGCAAGGTGCTCACCTCTCATGCCAAAGGTACTGGGTTCGAATCCCGGTCGGTGCAGGCATGTTAGAAGTCTGGAATTTTTCTCATATTTTCCTGTCCCTGATCCTATGGTAGGTAAGATTGAGCACCTAGACTTCTCGGATAAGGACGAAAAATTCGGAGGGCCCATGTGTACGTTGTGCACGTTAAAGATACCTTGGCAGTTGGAAATCAAAAACAGCAGGCCGAACAGGCCACTGCCTGGGGCAAAATTCTAAAAAAACGAATCCCTGGCACAACAAGAAAATAAAAACAATAAAAGTGAGGTGCAAAAGCCAAGGGCAACGACACCTTCTAAAATAAAAATCTAAACACACTAAGGCTGGCGAGGCAGCACATTGAGACAAGCCTTGTCTCAGTGTGTGATGTGGACTATGGAGCTAAACGGGACCTCAAGAGCAGCTGAGATGGAAACACGTCTGTCGCACTAGTTTGGATGTGTCAAAACTGCCTTGATTCAGCTAGTGGAAAGAGTGATCGCATGCAGTGATTCAAGACACACATAAAACAGAGTGCTACCAGACTAAGAAGTGACCTGGACAATTTCTGAGCTGCAAGCGCCCAGCATTGAGCCGACTTAGAAATCTTCCAGGCTTGAGAGTGAACAGGATAAATGTAGGGGGATAAAGTGTGTAGACAATCACTCTCAATAATAACATAATCTACAGCAAACATTCAGCTCACCTGGCAGCACCGTCACATTAATCAACGCCTCTCCAAACTTGTTCTCTCCTGTCACCTTGACCTTCAGCACATAGATGCCAGCGATCAACTGAAACAGAAGATTAAGCAAATGAATAGATGATTGTTTGTGTCCTGCCATATCAAGATAAGAAGCAGAGGTTTATACCAGATCTGTTGCCTTAAGACTGCAGATTTATCAAAGAGACATACAGCCCATTTTTCCTGCATGTCTGCATTTTTGCACTGGAACCCCCCCCCCCCCCCACCACCACTGTGTCATCTTCCCTCCCTTTCAATCCACCTCCACCCACTCTCTAAGCTATCCACCATCCCTGATATACCAGTCACCAAAAAGGAAACCCAAGAAAAATACAAATATTAGCAACTATCACTTTCCATCCACAAATTTTCACTCACCTACATAAGATAATAAAGTTGGAAACTCATTAAGATTACTTAAACTAAAGCCCACAATATTATTCACCCATCTTTGTGATATGTTTGTATTTGTATTTTATATTTGTATTTGTATTTTGTATACTTCTTTAATCACATTTGTTGACCTCACAAAAGCATTTGACACAGCGTGTCGTGAAGGCCTCTGGAAAATCTTGGCGAAGTTTGGGTGTCCACCCGAATTCATCACAATAGTGCGCCAGTTTCATGATGGCATGCAAGCTGCAGTCAAAAGCAACGGCAGTGTTTCAGAGCCCTTTGCTGTCACAAATGGGGTAAAACAGGGTTGTGTCTTAGCCCCAACTCTGTTCAGCATCATGTTCTCTGCAATGCTACAAGAAGCCTTTAGCTCTCCTCATCAAGGGGTAAGCATCAAGTACCGAACTGATGGCAGTCTATTCAACCTCAGGAGACTTCAGGCAAAAACCAAAACCAAAAGTACTCAAATCGGTGACCTACTATTTGCTGATGATTGTGCACTTCTGGCACACGATGAGGATAGCATGCAAAACTGTGTTGATAAGTTCTCTAGTGCCTGTGACAACTTTGGCCTCACAATAAGCACAAAGAAGACGGAAGTGCTCCATCAGCCTACTCCAGACGACAAGTATCCTGTGACCCCAAATATCAAAGTCCATGACAGTCTTCTGAAGGTGTCGGAGAACTTCACCTATCTTGGCAGTACACTGTCTTCCGCGGCTCGTGTTGATACTGAAATTCTCTCAAGAATCAACAAAGCCAGCTCTGCATTTGGCAGGCTTCGAAAGAGAGTATGGGATGTTGCCGGCATTCGCACAGACACTAAGCTGAAAGTGTACAATGCTGTGGTCCTTCCCACCCTACTCTATGGGGCTGAAACCTGGACAGTGTACCAATCGCATGCCAGAAAGCTAAATCACTTTCATCTGGCCTGCCTTAGAAAGATCCTAAGGATCAAATGGCAGGATAAAATTCCAGACACTGAGGTCCTCAATCGTGCCAAGGAATTGAGCATCTTCTGCCACCTGAAAAAAATTCAGCTACGTTGGGCAGGACATGTTGTCAGAATGCCCGACTCCAGACTCCCTAAGCAAATCTTCTTCTCTGAGCTCTCCAATGGAACGAGGAATGTTGGGGCCCCAAAGAGACGTTACAAAGACACTCTCAAGCAATCACTGAAGGCCTTTGCCATTGATGTGAGTGAGTGGGAAAAGCTCTCGCTTGATCGTGCAAATTGGAGGGCGGCCCTTACCAGAGGCAGCAAAGCATGGGAAGCTGACAGAGTCCAGCAGGCTATCAAAAAAAGAGAACGGCGCAAGAAAAGGCCCAGTGGTACTGAACCAACGGAGCACTCTTGTCATTTATGCGGAAGGGTCTGCAGGGCAAAAATAGGACTTATCAGTCACATGAGAAGCCATAAGTCATGAAAGAACAGTCTTTCCATTCTGTCCTCTGTGTCCTTTAGTTCTCTTTATTGTCCATGTGTTGAAATTCTCAACAATTTCTGTTCTTTATTCCTCTGGTGTTGTTAAGGTCAGTTCCACACTCGGCACCACACATCGCCTTTGTTACAAGGACATCCTTTCTGTCAGTCTTCCTCCAGTGTTGACCATTTGGAGCCGGTATCAGGAATGTCCTGCTAAAAGTCAGATACAGATGTGGGATGTCAGCAGTGTAAAAATTAATTTACAGCTGAAGGGCAGAATACTGCCACCTCCACATACAGATCCAGTAGCATTGCAATCATAGGGTAACGGAAAGCAACCACTGCATTAGCTATGCATGACCTTAGTTCTTGTTTGTTCTATCTCCATTTTCGGAAAAACTGGAGATGTTTAGTAAGTGGAAGAGATACAATAAATACACAATTTGACATTTGTTTAAAATGCGTTGTGGCTCTTATCAAACTGTTCCACAATTCCGGTTTATTCAAAGTCCTTATCATAATACTAAAGCTGCAGATGTTCAACGCTGAATTTCTCAGTTGTGCAAAAAGTGGAGTTAGAACAAACAAGAACTAAGGTCACAATTGGTTGGTGGAAAGGCTTTAATTTTTGTGCCCTAGAGGTTTAAGACCAACGCTTGAAGTTTGCTAGAAGTTTCTCTTGGCCAAAGACAGGAGTATGGCAGGCTGATGAGATCTGAAACTTGAACTGTGGAGATACTTACATTAGACAACTTAAGAGTTTCCGTATTCTTGCCATCCATGCTGGCCGTTTCAGCATTGTCTGGAATCTTGACGGGCGACCACTCATAGCTGTACGTTTCCCCTGGAACATCAAGGTTAACATTGGAGGGAAGTCAAACAATTCAACATTGGAACATGAGCATTTATATGTTTGGTGGTGACAACTGCAGTGTCAATGATGATGATGATGATAGTAATCATGTAATGATGATGAAGATCATGTTAGCATCTGTAAACAATGGGTGATGCCAGCTTTCTTACCTCATAAGTCCTATAAGAAGCAGTGGCTTTAGAAATCAAGACTTCCACAAATAGCTCCAAGTTCTAATAGCTTTTCTACAGTCAAGTATATCCCTATTTTCTAATTCCCTTTTACTTTCATTTCTCCGATCCAGCAGCCATCTCTACTTGACCCTTTCTGCCTATCAATATTATGTGGGTGGATCTGACAAAACCAACCAAAGGCCAAATTTTATACCGCTTAAAAAATCAAAATCAAAGATTTCTACGATGATTTCAAGCAAAATGTTTTAACTGAATGCAGAAAGACAGCTCATCTTTCTTTTTATCCCTTTGGCCCTCCAAAGATTTCTCGGAAATTTGCTCTTTTACCTTAAGGCCGATTTCTTCAGATCCACTCACATATGGCAAAGAATTTGCAGGTTGTCAGTAATTGTTTTGTCTGCATAGACGACGCTCCCGACATCTGGTGAGGTGGGTAGATTGGTACTTCACATGTCACTCAGAGCAGAGCATTTTCTGGTCGTGTAACCCCCCCCCCCCCCTCAATTTCCTCACACCCATCCCAGGATCAGCAATCTTAAACAATGTACCTTCATCTGCTTTGGGTAGGACAAAGGCCGTGAGGGTGATGTAATTCTCTGGTAGCTGGATGATCTTGTCTGTTCCAGCAGAGACAGTCAGCCGGGTCACTGGCAAACAGAAACAACAGTTAGCGGTTACTGGCAAGGACTGCATTATTTTGTGTACAATGGGAGAAGGAAAAAAATAATAAAAAAGGTCAGACTGTCCTTAAAACATTGAAGATGGGCAAAAGCAATCCAAATTGGGGATAGGGGGCGGGGTGGGGGGGGGGGGGTGGGGCAGACAGAATGACAAACTAACATTGGCTGTTGGCTGTTTTCACTGACTTATCTCCCGCGCATTAAGATTTGGTCAAGGTAAGGGAAGATCGGTCTCGGCATCTCAGGAGCGAAACTCTCGTTGCCCCTGGACTGTGGCGCAAACGTTAACTGGGCCATGGTCAGCAGGTGCATTCATACGATTGGCCTGGTCCACAACCAACTAGGCCACACCAGCGCTTGCCACGGCACAAGTGACCGCTCACTATGGACTGGCGGGTGACCGCTGCAAGTGAGATCTGCGCCTTAGGCTCAGTTAAGAGGGCAAAGAGCTACCTCTCGAGCTCCGGGTCAGGAGGGTCAACACTGGCACTTGTACATGAACCATTTCCGTAACAACAACGGACAAGGCAGAGCTCTACGGTGCACAAAGCACTTCACTACTTGTGAAACCAATATGGCCTTTTAATATGAATGCAAAAAGACAATAAATGTTGGTGCCATTTGCTCTGACACAATCAAATCATATATGAGGCAATTTACACAGATGTCACTTGAGTCCACACACGTTAAATGATATTACTGATGTGAAGTCTGTAATGCCACTATAGATGCACGCATGTGCACAGCGGGGGTTATTACACTTTATGCAGATATATAGATAGGCCAATAGATGCAATATACAATTTGCAACTCGTAAATGCATGGATGAATAAAACATCAAGTGCGACTTTGAACTACAAAAACAGAACTGAACAAAACCACAAAGACAGATAGACGGAAGAAGCCAGAGAGCAAGAAACCAGCACCTGAAAATGAATACAAGGGGGAGAGTTTAAATTTGAATTTAGGTTTATTACGGCGCTTCGGCAAGATAACGGCCACTTCGCGCCTTTCGCGGTTTACTTCGGTACTTTGTTTCAGAGCTTCGTCAATTTAAATTCCACACATAGTATTAAATAGTTCCGAATAACACAAGAGGGAGAGGGTGTAAAGACAAAGGAAGGAGTATAACTAAAAAGGAAAAAAACAACCTACTGAAGGACAGGAAATAAAGCCATAAAATGAAATATAATTATTAATAATAAAATAACGAGAAATAAAGAAGACTCCAAATGACAAAATGGTACCGAAATTTATCACACCCGTCTCTTTACTGGGTTTATGACGTATAGGTAGGTGGATGGACTGGCTGTCACGAGCCGCATGAGCTCTTTTTTCTGTTAGTCATGGGTTGGTTTATTTTGGGAGAATATGAAACGCGTTTAGCTATTAATCGAGCCACGGATTTCGTGATGAGGGATGTGTGAGTGAAGTTTGTAAACATTAAGTTACCCCTTTGATTTTGGTGTGTGTGTGTGAGATTTTCTTGTTTACATAGTAGGATTGTAGAAGTTCGAGCGTAGGTTTGTGAGTTGTGTACATATCCTTTTGAGAAAGCAGTTAGGGTTTGTCGTGACTAGGTCCTTGATCGTCCAATCGGGAGGGAGACCCTTAGTAACCATCGGGGGGTATAAAAGCTAACACACGTACTAAGATCAGTGGATTCATATTTCGAGCATTTGGCGAAAGGACGAGTCACGGGGGCCTCCTACAGACAGAAAGATTCGCGCTGTGAGAGACCTAGACAGTGACGAAGTCTCTGTGCACCAGGCTTAAGTGTGCACACCGCTTACATTGGACTCTCTCGCTCGCAAAACCATAGCGAGCGAGGAAATGGTGAGATCCCTCGTATGTGTTCGTGCCAGGAACTGTGACAGTTTTTCCGTCACCCCATTGTGACGAAGAGAAGGACATTGATTATACTTTTACTAGATGTGTAATGAGCTGTTAGATTGTGTTTGAGATTGAACTATGTTCATTTCCCAGCTGTATACTTCTTAGTGTGGAGCAGCATAGATATTTTGTAAAATGTATTACTGTGAAAATTATTAGTGAGTGCTACTACGCTTTATGAGTCAGTCCATTTCTGATTAGGTGCTATTACTGATTGTATGAAAGCGAGACCGACCAAATTGAATTTGTTTACGCCGGTGTCCTTTAGGAACCGTAGTCCTGGATAGGCGCACTTAAAGAGTGCATAGTACAATACTTTTTTCTATACCCTATTCTAGATAGACTTGCTCGACTTTCTGTAGTCGATGACATTTATGTAATATCTATGATTGTGATTACCGTAAATTATGCAGTCGAATGTTGTATTATGATTATATGGCCCGTCAGGCCTGAACATCAGTAATCCTGTGTTGCTTAGTTATTGAGGTATGAATGTTTCGGGTGTGAGTCAACGAGCTGTGTTCACAGCTACTATATCCACCAAATCCCACCCCTGACACTGGCGGCTGGCTGGATGGATGGTGGATGGACGGATGCATGGATGTACGGATGGATGGATGGATGGATGGATGGACGGACAGACGGACGGATGGATGGATGTACGGACTGATGGATGAATGGGTGGATGGATGGATGGATGGACTGATCGACCGATGCTTGTATGGATGAACGGTCGGGGGGAAGAAAGGAAGGACGGACAGAAAGATGGATGAACAAACAACTCACCATGCACTACACTCTCGGAGGCCTCACAAATGATAGTAGTTAACCAGAACTGAAGTCCCAAGGCGATCAGCCTCATCCGGACACACCAAAACACAAGTAAACAAACACGCCCGCGCTAGCCCCTCACAATCACTAAGTCCATTAGTATGCTACTGCACATCGGTACCTCCACAATTTCCGTATGCCACACTTCCTCAGTACATAACAGTTAACACACCTCCAATCAGTAGTACCAGCTTCACCCTCAACAATACACAAAACAGTTTGTACTGTATTTGGGTCTCGGATAAGCACACACACACACACACCGTCAGTACGACGAACACCTGTTTCTATCACACTAGCCACTATCAGTTGAAACAGTGTGAGGAACGAATCATTCTGCTTGAACGAAAAAACAAACGTTATGATAATAATTATGTCTTGTGTCCACGAATCCGTTCTTGTACATTTGTAGTATGTCAGCTGACATAAATCAAAGCGACAGATACCACTCGCCCTATCATGAAATCGCGCAAGTGCAAAGGGCCTTATTTTACTGGAGAGGTATAACACTGATTTAAAATTTGAAATGTATTCTTTATCTTGAACGCATTTTCAGTTACAAACATTTCAAACAGACCCATTGTACTTCTCGTTGGCCAACAGAGGAAGTAAAATGCATTCAAAGAGTTCGTAGAATAAACTGTCTTCTGCAGTTGCGCGAACACGCCTGTCCGATTATATATGACTAGACCAGCGATTTGTGTTGTCATGAAGAAGTAGATGAAGATAACAAAAAGATCGTGGAAATCTCTGAACCACACATTTAAAATTACTTGAGTATTAAGTGCAACGTTCAAACCTAATCAGTAAAGATACTGCTGCCACAATGACACGAAAGCGATGATTTGTTTCAATACGGATACTGCCTCGTTTTGAAACCAGATATGATCGTATCTAAACTGTAATGTTTCCCCCCTTCATATACATGTCATCTGATTTTGAAAGCAACGATGATAAAATCACGCTGACAGAAGAGAACACGCAACTGCAACTAATTTGTCACCAAACAATGGCTGTAACCACCAAACCGGTCGGACATTCAAGGCGCGTAATGCCTGACCTTGACACAGTGGCTGAGAGGGAAGAAGGAACGGGTTCAATGCTAACGATACGTTGTACCGTAGACAATGCCAGAACTACATTCAACCCGCGAAAGTCCAAACTGCTATTATGTCAAACAAGTATTCAGGCATATAAAATAGTCATGATCTTTCAAGGCAACACCAGGCCTCATTTACGTATCCTGTGGTGATTTTGATTTTGCACACCTATCTGATGTACGGGCATTTATACGATAATGCATTGAAAATTCAGATACAAATAATTATACATCAGACATTTAATGAAATCAGCCTCTTTTCTAATTCAGCATGCAAGTCCGACTGGATCAACACCAGCTCTGTAATGATTGTCACAAATCCCAGACTGGGAGATGTAATAATTCTAACAGGACAACAATCACGAACGAACACGTATAACACTTAACAGGACAACCCATCAGACTCACACATTTATTACACATAAAGATAAAGATAACAGTGCAATTACATACATTATATTATTCTAATCAACTGCCGTCCAACGGCCTTCTTTCCCTCAAGCACTCTTCCTCGGGTCCACAACCCGGTAGTTACTTTTAAATACACGTCGGCTTCAGCCTCTCCACTCAATGTCTTAATAACACATTCCTATGGCAATAACACCTGAACATTCCAAGAGCTCCTCAACATGGCAATAGCACGTTACTAGTTCAATTCACATTAATCTCACAATAGCACAGTCGTATATCACTATCACATGTAGTACATCTTAAGAGCACATTAACAATTATATACACATCCCTGTCTGTGGCCAGACTGCCACGACTCATGCGCCCCTCCTGTCCTGCTCGACAGCTTCACTCCACTGGCCTATGCGTAGCCTTCGGCCCTATGCTGGCCTATCCCCTGTGCTAGTTCGCTTACCGCGGGTGGCGTCTCTGCCCGACCCCGGCACCTACAAGAAGAACATTACATTGGTATAATACCATACCATTTCTAACCACTTCACCCCTCATTACAAACCATGAAGCGTACACACAATAGTCCACCTTTCACTCACCACACATCTTACGGTAACACACCTCCACCGTACCACACAGCACTCACTCTCGCTACGAATCCATGAACCTAACTTACATCTATCGCTCATGGCGCACATTTCTATACACAGTAATCACTGACTTCCACATTCCTCACATATACTTATTTACATCATGGTCATAGGCGAATATAATACATCAATCATCATAATTATAAATCCTAGTTCAACCTACCAGTCATCACTGGAAAACACACAACAATCTCCCGACTGCCTCTGATCTCACGTCTGTCCCCTGGGACTCCTTAACTTGCAGTGATTGTCAGTACAGCGCTCTCGCCTCATGCCGACCCCCCAACTCACAACATTTCACGCTTTAACGTTAACTAACAGAAGTCAATATAGGTGAGCAGCCTCACTATCCCGTGAGTCAATCCCTCACTTCCATGCCCCCGTAATCCTTGAATCTCGCTCACTCCACTCGTGACAATGATATTCACTATACCAACCATTTGGTTAAGAATTCCGCCTCGTATGGCATGAGCACTCTTGTGTCATAGCAGTGATCAAAGCCTGAAGTGGAGGTTTCAGGTTCCAGTCTCACTGTGGCGAGTGAATACTGCCTCGATTGGATAGCCGGTGAAGGAAACACCAGCTAGTCACGTCACAGACCATCTTACAACTGACAACAACCACATAATTGCTTGTAACACTTGTCCTATCCCCAATCTTTCCCTACATCTGTATGCACGGTCGCATTCATATCTTCCGCCCGCAGGATATTCAATGCAGCAATGATTCTCACACGGGACGCGCCTGGTTCCCAGAGGAGGAATTTTAACCTGGTTTGAGTCTGAGTTTGGGTTTGTGTGTTTAGATCTTTATTTTAGGAGGTTCGCTGCTGTTAGCATGTACACCTCACTTTTCTTGTATTTATTGTTCTTGTTTCTGTATGTTTTTGTGGTAGGGATTAATTTTTCAAAATTTTGCCCGGGCAGCGACATTGTTCGGCCTGCTCTTTTCGGCTTTCAATTGCCAAGGTATTTTTAAATATCAGTGCACATGTGAGTTTTTCGTCTTTATGACTAGATGCTCGATCCTACATCTCATAGGGTCAGGAACAGGAATCTATCTTTCATCCAAAACAGATTCCAACATGCCTGCACCGACGGGGGATCGAACCCGGTACCTTCGGCATGAAAGGGGAGCACCTTGCCTCTAGACCAACGTGCCCCTCTTTGAGTTTTGGTTTTACGGCGCGCCGGCACGTTAACAGTCACTCTGCGTCATTCACGGTCAGTTTGAGTACTTCATTATGTTTCGTATCTACAGCTTCATCAATAAACGTCTCACGAGTGGAATCCAGTATTTCCGGATACATTTTTTACACGGGCAAACTTCGGAGGAATTGGGGAGGAATTTCAGACACACTAGATATATAGAAAACCCTTTGGATTTAAATCACATGAAAGTTTTAGGGTCCATTGAAATTAGTGTTTCTTGTTTTCATCTGACTGCAATTAATAAAGAAATGTAGTTTCATAAGCTGTTTCAATAATGACCACTGTAAACGTATAATGGCTTAAAAAAAAAAAAAACTATTAGATAACAATTCAAATTGTGGGAGAAATTGAGGAAACCTGGGATACGTTAGGGAGGGATGTCGGACCCTGAGAGCCACTGGGCTACCTTATTTAGGACAATGCATCTCAAACCTTTTTTTTCCACCACCTTCCTGAGTACATTAGCATATTAACTGCAACCCATAACTTTGACCATCAACACAACAAAGCTAAATACTTCGCTGTTACGAGTAAATAGCGGACCAAAATCAAAATGGAAATATTAACAAGGAAGCTAATAATAATAATGAACATTCTGTAGTGTTTCGGAAAATAATAACATTAACAATAATAATAATTTCTTTGAATAGAATCAATAAATAAAATTGAATACATTCTACACACACAAAAAAATCAATAAACAAATAAGCTTTTGTCATCCGCAGTTCGTCTCAACAATCACTTTAGCTTGATGTGTGCCATATTTCACTAAGGTTCCTTACTATGTCACTTCATGATTGCAAGCCTGTCTGTTACTGAGCTTACTGAGTTGTGATGTTATATCGATTTAATGATGGGTAAGGTGTGTATACCATAAATGTGCCCTTAAACGCTCTGTGAAAGGCAATTTTCCCCCATGGGATAATAAAGCGATTCTTATCTTATCTTATCTTATCTAAATACATAAGTCAATAAATGAATAAATAAATAATTAATGAATAAATAAATAAATAAATAAATAATACGGGGCAGGCCGCTACCCTATATCGAGTTTATGTCGCGACCCACATTTGGGGAACCACTGGTCTAGGACACTGACCACACTACCATTTAATGACCTAGGCCGAAGCGAACAGAATTTATTTTGTTCGCTTAGACCTAGGCTCATCTTACACAACATTACATTAATTAACCATGTAGTACAAACCATTACTGGTGTAACAGGAAGTTGAACAGCTTGACTCATCTGGGTGTCTAATCCAGAGTTTCTTAGCCTTTTTTGCCCCCAGGCCCCACTTCAATTTTCAAAAAACACGTGCGCAACACCATGATCGGACAAAGTTTGTATACAGTATATTTTCTTCTTCTTCAACTTTTAAGTGCCGGATCTGGAACAAATATCGACGACCATGGTTCGCCACTCATTCCTCCGCTCGGATGCTCTCAAAAAGCCCATTTTATCCTGGTTTTTCCCTGTGGCCCATCTGTTCAAACTCTCTAGATATGTTATTCTTTGTCTACCTCTGTTATTTTTTTTTTTTTGCCCTTTGTTTTACCAGTTAGAGCAAGGTGTTCAAGACCTTTGTGTCGATTCAGGTGTCCCCTGAACTGCAATTGTCTTCTCCGAACTGTTTTTATTAGTGATCGCTCCATGTTGGTGTCTTTCGGCACCATTTTATTCGATTTCCTTTCCTTCCATGAAATATTTAGGAGTCTCCTTAAAAACCATATACAGTATAATACATAACTAATAAATGTATAGTTGAGCATAAATCTCAGCGAGTATACTGTCTTCTATGCGTAGCACATCAACTCAGGTCTGTTGTTATTATTAGGCCGGTGATCCACCAAGTCTGTTGGGTCTCGGTTTTAATGTGAGGGGTCTCAAATTTTCTCCACCCGTGACGTAACAGCTGAAATGTTGAAAGTCCTGAATCAAGGTTTCTCCACCCAAGTATCGATATATCGTGTTGGTTGATACTCGTAGGGTTAGGGTTAGGGTATATGGCCACATATAAATAACTATTGAAAAATAGTTTATAATAATTATGTGACGGTCCCCAGCCCGTAACACAGAAGGAAAATGTTTTGTATTCATTCACATTCAGTTACTCATTCTTGAGATATAATATTAATAAATATTCGATACGGTGGTTTGGGTGGAGAAACCTTACAGTATTTTTGATGACGCAACCGAGAACAATGGACGGGTCGAGAAACCTTATGCAACCTAATGTGAGACGTGGATAATGGATTAAACCTGGCTTCCCGCACCGGCGAGACCTACACACGCCTGTTGCACTGGTGTGGGCGCGACAAAACTGTCTTGAGTCATTTGTGGGAAAGAGAAACTTCGCGCACTGTCTCAAAAGAGATCACTTGCCAGCTTTGAAAGTTTTGCACCCGGCGCTCCACACAAGGGCGAAACAGACTAAGGCTGGTATAGGTGCCAGACCGGTGCCTCACACCGCGATCCAGCAGGATGCAGCGGGCAGTGCGCTATTGTGCTAGTCATCATCATCAGTTGCCCTGTCTGGAACAGACATTGGCAATCATGGCTCTCAACTCGGAGCTGTCATCAGCCAACCTCAAGAAGGAGTTGTTGTTATGATGTTTCTTTGTTGTCCATGAATTAAGCCTTTCAGTGAACGTTTTTCTCTGTCTACCCCTACTTTTCCTGCCTCCGATCTTCCCTGTGACTGCTAAATGTTCGAGGCTCCTGAGGTGACAGATGTGTCCTAGAAATTTCAGTTGCCTCTGTCTTATTGTTTTAATTAATGATCTTTTCAGATTAGAATCTCTCTATTGTGCTAGTATGAAGCAAAATTTACGGGCGGTGAGGCACCGGTCTGGCGTCAACACCAGCCTTGGCCTGCTTCACCCCTACATGGGACTAAGATGATGGTGGCGCAGGGAGACAGGTGTGTTTTGCGTCTGTTTTGACTCCGTGCACAAGGTCTCTTTCCCACCAGATGTCTCAAGACAGTCGTTCTCTGGCTAGCCTTGAACCCTGTGTTTATTTGTTCCGCGCCTTCGCACCTTTTGCTAGCACCAGAGAGTAAACATGTACAAATACAATCATACTCTCTGCTAGCACATCGAACGAGGTAATATTAAAAAATGTATTAATAAACATCCATTTCTATGTACACACGAGCTGACAGACTGGCTGTCGATATCACCAAGTCATAGTCATTTCTAATATCGCAGTCGATTTTTATTGATCGATATTTATTGTTGATGAGTTCACATGAAATATATTCTGTCCTCTTTTTTTTATTATTCACATATTGTTCTTCACTCGGCCGTTTTCCGCCTGTGCATACTGCGGGTACATTTATCATTATCAAGAAGCGCTGCGCCAGAAACGATAGGCCCTTTCCTTGTCAAGGACTCACAACATAATGAGATAATGGTTCTTTGAATTTATTTTTAAAAAATTCTCTCAAGTCAACGCTATTTCAGTTTTTTCTTTTGCCTGAAGAAGGTCTTCTGTGACCGACAGCTTGCTTTTTCTTTCCGTTTTAGTTCTGTATGTGTGTGTGTGTGGGGGGGGGGAGAGAGACAGAGACAGAGGGGAGGGGGGAAAGAGAGAGAGAGAGAGAAGAGAGAGAGAGAGAGAGAGAAAGACAGAAAGAGAGAGAGAGAGTTATTGTAATGTTTCACTGTTGTTTGTTCTTGGCGGGGGCTTCACAACATACTTTTTTCTTTTTGCTTTTGTTTTGCTACGGCCGTTTTCAAAGGAATTCTTGTAATTGTGGAGTTATAGGGTGTAATAAGCCAAACAAATCGATAAATTCTGGTGTGTAAAACAACAACAACGACTACGACGACACCGATAATTCAGTTGTGTCCACGATGTGTCAACCGAATCGGAAATAATAATAATTATGATTAACAAAACGTAATAATAATACACGTAATACTAGTCATAACAATAAAATGTAATGGTAAATTACACCAGGCTGTTGTTACTTTGTACGTACGGTAAAGTGTTTTGCGCTAGAGGCGCGTACGTACACGTAACTAACCCTAATCCCGTTCTTGTCCTCAACCCTAAATCTTTTCGAATCCCTAACCTT
Source organism: Onchidella celtica (assembly GCA_963931925.1). NCBI lineage: Eukaryota > Metazoa > Mollusca > Gastropoda > Systellommatophora > Onchidiidae > Onchidella > Onchidella celtica. The sequence continues at coordinate 23,276,727 of OZ007579.1, read as the reverse complement.
ACCCTTACCAAAAAAAAAAAAAAAACAGGAGAAAAAATAAAGAAAATCTGAAAGAATAATTAATCACAATTAATTAAGGCTGTTGTCAGGAGCATTTCGGGAGGAGCTCTCTAGCTCTGGAGTCACAAAAGGCTTTAAACTACGTACCCATAACACAAAAAACTTGGGGGACATACATACTTGTAACAACATTCATTATAATATGACCATACAGAATATTGCTAGGACCCACCGTTGCCCGGGACAAATCTGCCCCTCTCCCCGCCCCTTTCTCCTCTATTCCTCGCCATCCCCTCTTTGTTTTTTTTTCTTCTTCAATAACACCCCCCCCCCCCCTTACGAACAGATTACTGCTATGATTCGCAACGATTCTGATTCACTTTCCTCTGGTGCACATGTATGCGGGACTTGAATTGAACGGTAATGCGCCACGGTCAAAATGGTTCCACTGAACTGTGGTTCACGATATAACACTGCAACTGCCAAATGCTAAAATATCTTTTTCGACACAAAAATGTGACATCAATGAAAAAAAAAAGGTCATTATCTGCCTTTGATCTAGTCAAAAATTCGCAACAAGAAAAACGTGTTCGTCGCAAAGCCTCGCGTAAGAAATAATTATTCATTTGTCTTCCCATTTTCTTTCCGTTTTATTGCAATGTCTGGGTATTAATTCTTACCCGTGGCTTTGCAATGTACAACTTTTACTTTTTGCCAGTTTTTGACTCTGCTTTAAGCCTTGCTGCGACCTCACAGTTTTTCTGTGGTTTTTGTATTATTTTGTCAACTGCCTTGGATCTAATAGTTTCTGGATGTATTTTTTTTTTTTTATTTAATGGCGGAATAGTGTGTTCTAAGAGATTTAGGGAGATATCATACTAAACCCGGAACGGCACAATCAGCTGCTCGCAGACAAGAAGTGCACACCATAATTTCCTATATTCTCTTAGTAAACCCGGGAAGACTGCCATACCAAGCTTCTGCCATTAGTTCTTGGGTGTACATTTTGCTGACAGCAAATAACTGTGACGTACCGGGCTTAGTATGATCTCTCCCCCCACACAGTCTTGCCCACAGCATCCGCTCCGCTATTTTTACGGGAAATGACACATAAAAACACTCTTTTGCCTCTATAGCGGTGAGGAGCGGAGCGGGACGGATGCAAAGAGTTTTACTTTTTCATATGTCATTTTTCCACAGCGGAGCGGGTGCTGTGGACAAGACCACTAAGCATGACTTTGCATTCGCGCCGTTGATTGGCCAAAAGCAGTTCAACACTCCACGGACCGTCCTCCTTTAGTAACACACTGATAGTCATACACAGCATAATACATTTATTATCATAAAAGATACTGGCGCGCACGTTTTACCCAAAGCAAGCATAGCATTCTGTCCAAGCACTTCGACTGGCAATGCACCTGTTACCCAAAACACCTGGACCCATCAGCGCATGATGTTTACGATTGTTCTACATAGCATATAAAAACATAACGACGCAATGTTATAAATTAACATGAATGTTGAGTGGAGGCCAGGACTCTCTTGGTGATAAAAGAAACACAGCTCCCGATAACAAAACGGTACACCGCGACATTGTTGGCAACTGCGACTTGCATATAATATATCTATAACAAATGTTACACGTCTGTACAGCGCCTGACATAGCCAATAAATAGTGCAAGGATATTGCTAAACAAAAATGTACTAGATCTAGTTCTTTGCACTTGTACATTTGGAAAGCAAGTTTTCCACCATAATAAAGAAATATGTTTTGTTCTTATTGTTGGGGTGGGGTGAGGGGTGGGGGGGGGGGGGAGAAGAGGTCTTTCTATGTGGAGGATCGCTGCCCTTGTTGTTATTTAAACTTTTTAATTAGACCACAGATATTATCGTGGAGTCCTTAATCGTTTAAAGGCTCCTTCAGCAGAATTTAATACAAACAAATTAATCAATTAATCAATTCAACTAAATTAAAAACAAAAAAAAACAAAACTGCGGCGCGACTGTAACGCAACAAAGTCACAGGTCCACGCCTACCCCGGCAAAAGACTTTGAAAACGATGGTATGATCGCATATTTATACCAAATGGCTACATATTTCACTGTAAAGTGAGCCACATCTTTATAAAGCACAACGGCAGCTGCTGATACTATGAAATGCCATAAATATACAAGAGAATATGACTATAATTCTAAATTTGGATTCGCAATGCTCCGGCGATCCAAATTTTGTTAGCAAAAAGGACTCCACTGGTTGAACTCGAAGTCTCAAAACTGGCCGCGGGGGACATGGTCAAACGAAGCCGCCGACACAAAATCTGTGGTCACTCACTTGAGTTTCAAACTAAAACCTCATAGTGTGAGAAAAGAAGGACTCTGAAGTTTAAGGACCTATTATCTTTCACGTGATCTCATCCGACTCCCCAGTCAGCCGCCTCGCCTGGACGACAAGGCTTATCAGGGGGGAAAAATTACCCAAAATACCACGACATTGACGCCCTAATGTAAGGAAGTCCAAAGTTCTTTCACAAGAGATCTCCCCAGTAACTTTGTGTCGTTAAGAAGTGTGATTTATCTGGCCACCGAATTCTGGCGATTTCAACTGGACAACACAAAAGCATACCGAGTCCTGACGATTTCATTTCAGCAAGACAAAAGCGGACCGCATTCTGGCAATTTCACTTAAACAACACAAACGCGTACCGAATTCTGACGATTTCACTTGAGCACAGGTCAGAGTAGGAGATCAACCACTGGAAGATGTAGAGTCCTTCTGCTATCTTGGTAGTATCATTGACAATAAGGGAGGAACAGAGGCAGAAGTCAAAGCACGAATTGGAAAGGCACAGGCAGCTTTCACGTCCTTGAGCAAGATTTGGAGAACCGAGGATATATCTCTAAAAACAAAGCTGAGGATATTCAACTCGAACGTGAAGTCAGTCCTGTTGTATGGGTGTGAGACTTGGAATGCGTCTCAGGCCTGCATAAAGAGAATCCAAGTTTTCATCAACAGATGTTTGAGGAAGCTACTTAAGATCAGATGGACAGACAAGGTCAGCAATGAAATTGTATGGAAAAGAACAAGACAGAGCCCAGTCAGAGAGGAAATTGGTAGGAGGCGATGGAGATGGATCGGCCACACTCTCAGGAGGCCAGGAAACAGCATCACGAAGAAGGTATTGGATTGGAATCCCCAGGGCAAGAGATCAAGAGGAAGGCCGCGCGGAACGTGGAGAAGAGCCAGAGAAAATGATGTGCAACGAAGCGGAAAGACTTGGAATAATGTAAAGAGGCTGGCCCATGATAGAGAGGGATGGAAAGTGTTTGTTGGTGGCCTATACCCTGATCCAGGGTGAGAAAGGCAATGATGATGATGATGATGAACACAAAAGCGTACTGAATTCTGATGATTTAACTTACAAAACACAAAACCATACCGAATTCTGATGATTTCACTTCCAAAACAACACAAAAGGCTGCCAAATCCTGACGATTTCCTTTAAACAACACAAAAGTAAACCTTATTCTGGCGATTTCACTTAACAACACAAAAGCGTACCGAATTATGACGATTTCACTTAAAAGCGCCTTTTTCAGAAACAAGCACAATAGTTCTCTAAAGAATTCCTGTAACTAGATCATTTTTTTCTTTTACTTGAGACTTTCACTCCACAAATGCTTAGCGCTGACTTCTTCCTGTAGAAAGGTCCCTTGTATTCTGAACAGTTGGATCAAATGTATTGCATGAAGACACCCGCCAAAGTTTTAAAAATACTCGGGGTTTTTACATGACATGAAATTCTGTCCGCCTCTTTTGTTTCAGTTTGGCCAAGTGACGTTAAAGGTACCTGAAAGAGAATCAGGAACTGAATGTTTGGAAGGAGAAAGAAGCTGTTTTCAAACATACCCTGTGTCTCAGGTCTGTTCGGGTTTACCCGCTATTTCACTGTCAAAAGAAAATGGAAGAATGAGAGCGAGAGAGAGAGAAAGAGAGACAAAGAGACACGGAGACAGAAACAAAGACACAGTGAGAGGGAGTGAGAATCAGAGAGATGGGGGAGAGAATCAGAGAAAGGGGGGGGGGGGTGAGACAGAAAGCGTGAGACAGACAAACAGAGAGAGAGGGGAGGGGGAGAGGCAGAGAGCGACACAGGAAGGAGGAGAGAGACACAGAAAGAGAGAGAGAGGAGACAGGGAGAAAGGGAGAGGACAGACAGACAGAGATAGAAGGAAACAGACAGACACAGACTGAAAGGGAAAACAGTGTGTATGCGTATGTGAGAGAGAGAACAAGAAAGAATAAGAAAGGGAAGGAGAGAGAGAGAGAACAACGTGATGGCAGAAGAAGAGAGGTCTGCGGTGGAGACGAAAAGAAAGGAAGGCGGTAAGTAATGAACCCACAGAAAGCATAAGATGGAGGACGCCGTGCTCACGAAAACAACTAACTTTAACCTAACGGACGGGGAAAACCCTGCCATGCCAAGGGAAACCTACAGACCCTAGGCCAATCAACCCGTGATATCTTGGGATTTCCCTGTCCTAGTTCCTGGTTACGAGGAAGCCACCCAGTCAGCCAAAGTCTCAAATGCTGACAGGAAAGCGGACAATCCTGCCGTTTTCAGGAAACAGAACCGACGCACCAATCTAGAGGAAGTTTAGTTTTTTTCAACATCATTTCACAGACTAACCAATGTTCTGTCCGGCCATCTGGGTTTCCATTTTGTGTGGCAAATAGTTTCTTTCGGTCATCAGAAAATGGATAGTGAATGAACAATAAGTGGGATGGAATATTAAAAGGGGGTGGAGGGAGAGAGCGAGAGACTAGAGAGAGGGAGTGAAGGAAAGAAAGAAAGAGAGAAGGAGAGAGAGAAATAAAAGGTGCCTGTCTCTCTCTCTTTCTCTCTCTTTTCTCCCCTCTCTCTCTCTGTCTCTCTCTCTCTCTCTCTTTCTTAAATTTCGTTTTGGGCCTGTATGTTTTTTTTTTTCTCGTAACACAGCAAGATTGGCAGCTGATGGCCTGCATATTTCGGGGATTCCCAGACACCTTCAGTCTTCCCCCTTTAAGTTAAGGCGCCCACCTGAGCGACGTTCCGATTTAGGAACAAAACTGTTATCAATCATTTCTTCCAACCGACGGTGATCAAACCGTTAGCTAGACCGTAATCAAAGAATGTAAAGGGGTGATTCTTTGACCGTGGCCAAGTGCCCTAGCGCGTCGAGTCAAGTCTTTTACAATGACTGCACAGCATGGGGAAAGGGGGGGGGGGGTCACAGTGCGACCCATTTTCCATACCGTCATAGCTCGATAAACGTTCTGGGACACCCAGAAGTCAATCATACATAGCTTTAAAAACCTGAGATTGTTTTTACCATTATTTGCTCACCGGTTTCTCAGCTCACGTGAGCGTGTTTATTGGTGAGGTTTTTGTCAACTTACTAACACTGTTTTTCCGTAACTCATCACTGGCATTATGTATGGGATTGTACGGGACAACATGCACTTTTTCCACAATTCACTCAAATGGTTTAATAATAATTATGTACTTTAAAATGCCCAAACACAATCACAGACTGACGCAACAGACAAAAGACAGATCTCAATCTACGCCAGCGTTTCTCAAGGTGAGGCGTGCGACATCACATCTTAATTTCATAGTGCATTTTAACTTAATTGTATAGATAAACTGTTGTTCGTTTATGTAATAAATTTTAGTTAACGCTTCTTTTGAATATATATGATACGGAATATATATAAATATTTTTTTAATCTTTTCGTATACATTATTATGCTGTATACAAACTTTGACCGATCACTGTGGGGCGCACGTTTTTTGTTGTTTTTTTCTTGGGAAAACTGAAGTGGGGCGTGGGACAAAAATAAAAATGGTTGAGAAAAACTGCCCAACGGCAAATCTTGTCAGGACACCTCCATCTACAGCGTCAATTTTATTCACTGTCCAGATTTAACACTGGTAAATTACTGACATGCAACACATTTCGTGCTCCAGGTGAACCCAAAAACGTAATCTTTACACCAAAAACAAAACTAAACGCCAAGTTCATTGTCAACACAAACAGAACAGGTCAGGTGCCAATCTTATCTTCAGTAAAGTTGACCTCATTAATGAACCCCCCCCCCCCCCCCAAAGCACAAATTTGAAATCCCAAGCGTCTGGGACAGGATATTTACATCAACTACATACAATCATGTATAAGAATAACGTCTGATCTTGACCTCAGACTTTTGGTCCTAAAACTATCCAGAGAACAAAGTCACACAGATGTAGCTAATTTTTATCCACAAGAAACACACACAGAGACCAAAATGATGTTCGTTTCGACTCATTTCAGCCTTCGGGAAACACTGACACATTTCACGTGTCTATGAAATACATACCGCACCTAAGGGTAGCCACACAAGGGCCACCGAATTCGGTCACCGAGCCACTAGGCGCTTTAGGTGAGAAGAACTGCACTATATAATTTCAACAGCTGCACACAGAGCCCACCTAGATTCGGTCCGTTTATATAGTGCAATTCTTCTCACCTAAAGCGCCTAGTGGCTCGGTGACCGAATTCAGTGGCCTTTGTGTGGCTACCCTTATGCTGGCCTGGTATAACTGCGTGTAAGATAAGCAGTCACAGACACGATTCATCGAGTATCTATAGTTTATTAACCCTCTGGTAGCCCAGAGTCCCATACTTGAAACATGTCATCTGGTGCCCACAGTCTTGTTTGAGAACATTTCCTAATTTATCATCAACAAATAGATATTAGTGATAACACACATATATTGTGTAGAGTTTCGCATTTATGTGACTATTTTAAATCAGATTGTGTATGTTTGAAAAGTTTTCTGACAAAAAGGCAATCAGTTGCAGGGCACCAGAGGTAATTTACCTACACTAAGTCTTATCGTCGCGAAGTGGCGTACCCTTTTCAGATCACCAACGACAAATTCATCATCCTTGTTTCTTACAAACGTTTACTATTGTACTTTGACCAGATTCCTACCACAAATAAGATTTCTTTGTTTTAGATATGGGAACTGTTCAATTAATTGTCTTGGTAAGCAAGACAGCTCTGCTGCCATCAACGTGGCTCGATCACCAGACAGCGATCAGCAATCTGAAGATAAAGTCTCATCTGTCGCAATGTGGGCAGTGGTTGAATCAACAATGCAATCAGTACATAACACAGCTAAATGTGTTCACATTTATTTTAATGGATAAACACCCCTCTCCTTCTCCTCCTTCCCCCAGACTCCAATTTTATCGATTTCTACATTATACTACAAACAAAACCTCCACTAAAGCAATCTAACGTTACATTTGCCATCTGTTCCCACTACAAATCGCAAATCCACAATTATCGCCCAAGTCCAACTGTTTTAATTAAAGAAGACGAAGAAAAATGAAAGCATTCGTAGTAAACTCTAATTATCGCATAAATATCACATTAACATTTCCACAAAGCACAACAACGATCCCGCATCTCATTCTAACCAGGCGTTCCTCGGCGCTATGTGGACAGACCATCTGCCACCCAAAGAACGTCGCCAACAACATCATATAAAATCGAAAGACTTGCTTGAAAAATAGGAAGTCTTTTCTTCATTTAACAGTCGGCCAAAACAATACTATAAATGTGTACCGAAAACGCTCAATACTTTCTCTGAACGTAAAACAAGAGGCTGCAAACTGGCTATTATATCACCCCATCTCTGAATTCAAATGCTATGGAAACAAAACATCTAGCAAAGTAAGTCGGTCAACTTCAATCATTTCCACCAGATGGGCCGCCCTGCCCACAAAGTCTAGTCAGACACGGCTATTAGGCTGGTGGCCCACTGAGCCAGGTCTGTTGTACGTCTGTTCTGACTCAGAGCACCAAGTCTCTCTTTCCGCCAACTGACCCAAGACAAGTTTGTTTTCTTGTTGTTGTTTTTTCCCCGAACTCATTCTACTTTTTTTTTCTTTTGATGGGTACCCCATTAGCGAGTGAGTTTAACTTGTTAAATATGGTTATGATTAGACAATACTGTCAGTGCTGTGACATCCTATTGGTTGCCTTTAGCGTATTTTGTATTTTAACTGCTGTTTGAAAAACAGAGAAGAAATGAGATCTGTTACTGAAAATGTTTGTTAGCTTTCTACTTGTCCCTGGTCTATAAAGAACCCAGAGGTGAGCTCTTCCCACTTTCCCACCTCATCAAAAGAAGAGTCCACTGTTATCAAGACAAGTTTTGGCGCGCCCCTACTTGAGAGACAGATTTGTTTCGTCAGTGCAAACACCGTTTAACTACACAGTTCACATCTCACATGATGCTTTAAAAGACAAAACTACATCCATTTCATAATGTCAAAAACTCTTAAAGTGACAAGTCAGAATATTTCCCAGGTATGCAATGGGCTCCCATACTCCGTACCCCAAAAATACAACAAAGAAGACAACGTTACATACAGTTAACACTTTTGTCCCTTATCCGAGATCCTTTAATCTATTATCAATTCAAGGCAACACTCAAAGAAAAAAGGAAAACCTCGCGTGCGGATACGCAACGAAATTGACATGTCGCGACCATTAGTTCTTGTTTGTTCCAATTCCACTTTTTGCACAACTGAGAAACTCGACGTTGAACATCTGCGGCTGTAGTATAATGACAGGGAGTTAAAAATAAATCGGAACTGTGAAACAGCTTGGTAAGTGCCACAACGTATTTTAAGCCAGTGTCAAAGTGTGCATTTGTTATGCCTCTTCTACATACTAAAAGATCTCCAGTTTTTCAGAAAATGGAGAGAGAACAATTAATGATGTGTGTGAAAATTCCAGAGAACACTTCCCAGGATGAGGCTAAGACACTAAACAAACACGCAAGAATTTCTGCCGCCAATAAATACAGCAAACTCCACGACACTGCAACTTCACAAATTATACGCAATGTCCCATATTATATAAACATGTAATTGTAATTCAGCATGCAAGAATTTTCATTAACTTAAAATGCACACTAAATACTTTATCTGACCACAAAAAAAATTACGAAACAGCCCACAATATTTACACAAAACACAGCCATATCGGTTAGGCTGCCTGTAATCGATAGTTATGAAAATATGCTCGCACGTCCGTAACAAAATCAACAACACAGAACTATTTCAACCTCTCATTAGGCGAGCGATTCACCCGTTTGTACCGTATCCACAATTTGAAAATATGTACAAAGACTGAGCTGCCAACTTCTAGACCCAGTTTTACACTAGACACCAGCTTGAAGTTGGCGAGTCCATCACCGTGGGCTGTCACAATCAAAACTTCAAAATAAAATGTACCAGATAAAATTTAACGCGAATTTACGTACCACACACGCTTATTATTCACGACTGGAATTATGAAAAGTAGACATCAAAGGCCACCTGTTATAGTACTAAATCATATTATAAAGGAAGTAAAGGCCTCCAGTGCAATCATGAATGGTTTTTTAACCGCTGAGCCTTAAATTCTATATATCATATTACATAATAATATATTATAGAATGACGTATATTTTGGCATATTTTGAAAGGTCTTGAAGTTTGCTATATTTTTTATACTTTCGTTGATTTTGAGACGCAACCTAGTTGAACATAAGAAAATTGTCCGACATTTTGAGCTGGAAAAGAAAAAAAAAGACACATTTTCTTCGAGCAGAACTAAAAAGTATGACAGGAAATTTCGATCTGCGCCTCAATTTACACATTGGTGATCGAATTTCAACTACACAAATCACATTTATGTGTATTCCACGAGTCAGAGGACCAACTAGTACACACACAAAAAAATGCACTGTGAACTTTTCTGAACACAGTTTTAAATTAAACTAAAAACCAGCTTGAACGACAACTACAGTCTATCACCGTCCGTTGTCACATTGAAAACTCCAAAATGTACAAGATAAAGTATGAATATATTATGCACCACAAGCGCTAGTTATTCACGACTGGAATTATAAAAAGTAGTCATCAAAGATGAGCTCCTACAATACCAAAAACTACAACTTGAACTACAAAGTCCACGTGGGTGTTTCTATGAGCACCACGTGAGGACATCACAACTAAACGCAGTTGAAAACACTGTTACATAAGCCGTGCTCACGAACCACACACTCTTGTTAACTGTAACTGGAATATTTGTACTAAGTACTCATCGAAGCGAAAATTTTATTATTACAACAGAAAAACTGAATTCACTAATCTGCTCTAATTTCATCGGAATTAAGGCCAATTCTACATAATATCCGTGAATATTGTAATTTTAACCTCTACCGTTGTGGTTTTGCCCAGGTGCCTTGCTCACATTATCACTAGCAGGTGAATGAATACTTGAACTGTTTAGTGAGGCGATGGAATATTGTATTCAATGCAAATTAGCTGCCACTGGCGGCATCTGGCGGCTTGTAATGGATAACATGAATATGGAGAATTTTACATCAGCAAAAGTAGAGCTGGGTTAGAGAGTCGAGTGGGACAGTGTGTGATGAGTGGGTTGGGAGTGGGTTATGTAAGTATAATATGCAATTATAAGTTTGTCAGTCAGTAGGTGGAATTACGTGTGAGTGAGTGAATGAATGAGTGAGTGAGGGGTGTGTGAGTGAGTGAGTGGGTGAGTGAGTGAGTGAGTGAGTGATGGGTGAGTGAGTGTGTGAGTGAGTGAGTGAGTGACGGGTGAGTGAGTGAGTGTGTAAGTGAGTGTGTGAGTGAGTGAGTGATGGGTGTGTGAGTGAGTGGGTAGGTGAGTGAGTAAGTGAGTGATGGGTGAGTGAGTGAGTGAGTGAGTGTGTAAGTGAGTGTGTGAGTGAGTGAGTGACTGATGGGTGTGTGAGTGAGTGAGTGAGTGAGTGAGTGAGTGAGTGAGTGAGTGAGTGAGTGAGTGAGTGAGTGAGTGAGTGAGTGAATGAATGAGTGAGTAAGTGAACGAATGTATGCAGATGTGCGACTGAATAGTATGCCCATGAGGCAAATCTGTCGAGAGAATCTGCGTGGGAGTGAATATGTGCATCAGTGAATCAGTATGCATATGCAGGACTTGGGGAAAAAATGAGTATGTTTTCGCAGTATCTGCAGCACTTACAGCTTTCAAAACTGGCATGAACATTCCAAATCACTTGAAGTTCGACATAGTACCTTCGAAATTTAGCATAACCAAAACGTTGATTTTTCTTGAAAATGTATTTTTGGGGGGATATTTCCAAGCCATCAGTAAGGTGTAAAATCATAGTTACGTGAATTTATATTTAATTTCCTTTCAAGACCGTTCATCTCGCTGCACTTTTTCCCCACTGGCAAACGAGTGCATAAGGCACCAGTACCCCCGGGGCACTGCTCTGACAGAGGGGCCTAATAAACCTCCACTGTGGGTATGTCAGTGACAGCAACGTTCCCTGGCCAAGCCGATGTCGATTGATTTCATGGATATGTCCGAAGTGTTCATCATAAATATGTAAATTTTAATGCTGAGGCAACAGCGAAACTTTAACCCTCTGAGCGCTGCAGCATTAACTCTATTACTGTGTAACAGCTGAGGTTGTTCTAGCACATTATAGTAGGGGGGAGTTAGTTGATCTAACTACAACCCTTTAGAAAACGAAACTATTACAGCTGTAAAATAAATAAACACGAGATCCGACGATAGATTAAATAATACTAAAGTTTAATAACTGTATAGTGAACAATAAATTACTAGGAAGACACCAGCGGAAACTAAATATCTACGCCACACAAAAGGGAAACTCACTTACTCACCCCCCCAACCACTCACACAGGTCTATATATATAAACATTCCTACAGAAAGTTCCCGAAATAAACGTTACCTTTGCCCTCGCACAAACTAACCAATCACGCATCAATACGTCATCAGGTTACATCACTCAAGGCCAAATCTGGCGTAAACATCCTTATCCACAGTGTTATCGAATGTTCGGGAACATACTAATATTTACTGAACGAGTCAAACACCTGACAACAAGCGAGCGAGGAAAAAAACCACTCACTAGAAAAGAAGGTCAGGTCACGGAGTACAGTCAACAATAAAATGAAAAAAGTAGTGGACACATGCTCAGCCACCAGCACAACAACAAAACCGGGGGAGGGCAAGGGGTAGCCCGCAGATGCTACACAACTCCCCAATTTAAGTTGAATATCTTTCAACTCCAAAACATTATTCAGCGTCTGCAATATCTTGAAATAATCTTATAGCACTCCCAATCTCACAAAGGTAGTTGCTAATTCTATTACAATTAATAACAGTTTCAGTGTCTTCCCGAATGTCATCACAAATACAATACAATGCAGTGTACTTTGCATCACTAATACAATGACTAATACAGTATCATCATTGTGACAAACCAATGGTTAACAGTAGGCCTACTAGTCAAAATAGTACAATGCCACCACTGTGGTGAAACAATGGTCAATGATATTATTACAAATCATATATGGTGAAACGATGGCCCATCGTTTACATAATGCTTCGTGCACGAATCATAGCATATGACATGGTTATCTCCAAAATGTATAACTCATACGTACAATGGCAAAAATACCAATACATATCGTCCACTGATCAGGGTCTATCTTCATCATATTAGGTCAAAACAAGTTACAACAATGCAATATAACACAAACACTGCTTGCTCGCAGTCCCCATTTGGGTTACATTTTCCAAAAATTACACCAAGTTCCATTGGTAACTAATATGACATAGCATAAAATCAAAATGTGACTAACACATTATGACTCTCCATCAGCCATCAATTCAATATTCAGTCACAGATGAACTATGTCCCCAATTACAGTACAATACTGCCGTCCTAGAAATTCATCTAGTAGGCAAAAGTATGGGTTACAATGCATTTCACTGATAGTGTACTACTTTAAAATACCCTGCTCAGGAAATCGGCACAGACATTTTCTCTGCCTTTTACGTAGTGAATCCTGAATCGATAAGACTGTAAAAATAAACTCCATCGTAATAACTTTGGACTGTCAAACTTGGCAGAGTTCAAAAACTCTAATGACCGATGGTCAGTTTGGAACACAAACTCCTTTCCATACAAATACAAAGTAAACTTTTTTACAGCCCAAACAATAGCTAAACATTCGCGCTCTGAGACCGAATATTTTGTCTCACGAGGCAATAGCTTACGACTAGCATATGCCACAGGGTACAACTTTCCCTCGTGTTCCTGCATAAGACTAGCGCCTAATCCGCGATCTGATGCATCAGTTGCTAAGACAAACTCTTTGGAAAAATCTGGCAAACATAACACGGGTTTGGAGATAATAACATTCTTCAAAGAGGTGTACGCTTTCTCCTGCGTTTCATCCCACTGAACTATATTGGGCTGACCCTTTCTAAGTAAATCAGACAATGGTGATGCAATCACTGAAAAGTTAGGAATAAATTCATGGTAATATCCCACTAATCCTAAGAATGCTTTCACTTCCTTCTTAGTGGTGGGTCTGGGTGCGTCCCGTACCTTACATACATTCTCTTCTAACAGGCCAATCATACCTTCTCCCACTAAGTGTCCAACAAAGTCTACTTCAGACGTTCCAATCAGACACTTCGATGGTCTTGCAGTTAATCCAGCTTGGTCCATCCTCTGCAGTAAGTCCTTGAGAGTCTTCACATGCTCGTCGAATGTCTCTGTATGAATCAGCAGGTCGTCCACATATGCTGTCACATTGTTCATTCCACGGATCAATGGCTTTACGATCCTGTTCAGTGTGGCTCCTGAGTTCATCATCCCAAAAGGCATCCGAATGAATTCATAGTGTTCGCCCATGGTGACGAACGCCGTCTTGGGAATGTCTTGCTCTCGAACTTTCACTTGCCAGTATCCCTTGCTCAGGTCAATCCGAGAGAATAATTTTCCTCTCGAGAGACTCTGAAACACTTCCGATGGCGCTGCTGTCGGATGAGGGTCAAATACTGTGATCTTGTTCAACCTCCTGTAGTCGATGCAGACTCGGTTGGATCCGTCCTTCTTCTTGACGACAACAACAGGTGAAGCATAAGCTGATGAGCTCCTTCGAATGATGCCCAGCCGTTCCATGGTGCTAAGCTCCTCCTTCAATGAGTCGCGCATAGCGTAGGGCACCGGGTATGGTCGTTGACGAACTGGTACTTCTGTCGTCAGGTCGATGCGATGTTCACCCAACTGGCAGCATCCAGGGAGATTGGTGAAGACGTGCTGGTAATTCTTCACCACATCGCAGAGTTCTTGACGTTGTTCCGATGTCAGTTGCGTTCCATACTGGACATCTCTGTAGCTTTCCTTCTGGTCCCAGCTTCCTAGGTCGGCAAGGTCCTCCGTCGTTCCACCGTTGTCGCCTTCCAGGTCGCAGTCCTCGATGACTGTCATGCCAGCTGACTCCACGGGTTGACTCTTGTCTATCAGGTCGTCCTCTGCCAGCACAGTCTCAGCACTATCACCGCCGCCGTCCTTTATGGCGTTGACATGTTCAGGCATGGTATCTCTCCTACTGTTGTCCATCCCACACATCTCGGTCACAATAGGTCTCGGTTCCATTGCCACTGCTGCTGCTTTTGACGTCCTTGGAATGTATCTCTTGAGGAGGTTGGCGTGCAAGGTCTTTTCTTTTGCACCCATCTTGACTCTATAGTCGTTAACACCGACAACTGAGACTACCTTATATGGTCCCTTCCATTGGACTAGGAGCTTGTTAGTGTTCGTCGGCAGTAGCACCAACACTTCATCTCCGGGGCGGAACTTCCTCTCTCGCGCCTTCCGGTCGTAGTAGGTCTTCTGTCTACCTTGAGCCTTGGAGAGTTCTTCCGTCGCTAACTTCCATGTGTCCTCCAGCCTCTCACGTAGTTCCATGACGTACTGGTAACTGGTCTTCGTTTCCGGCTCCTCTACGTCCTTGGTCCATAGTTGTCGTAAGATGTGCATGGGTCCTCTCACAGTTCTCCCATACAGCAACTCGAATGGGGCAAACTTGGTCGACTCTTGGGGAACTTCACGATATGCGAAGAGCAGCGGGTTGATGTATCTGTGCCACTGCTTGGGTTGCTCTGCGCACAGTCGTCTCAATGTTTTCTTCAGCGTGCCGTTGAATCGCTCCACCAACCCGTTGCACATAGGGTGGTAGACTGTAGTGGTCGACTGTCGAATTCCCAGTAGTCTATTCGTTTCCTTCATGACATCTGACATAAACTGGGTCCCTTGGTCCGACAAGATCTCTTCGGGCACACCCAAACGGCTGTAGATGTTCACTAAGGCTTCTGCTACCGTTTCTGCGTCGATCTTCTTCAAGGGTGTGGCTTCGGGGTAACGAGTAGCGTAGTCTATATACACCAGGATATACCGATGTCCACCTTCACTTGGGGGGTCGATAGGTCCTACTAAGTCCACGGCCACTCGCCTAAATGGTACGTCCACTACTGGCATACTCTGCAGGTGCACCTTTGGTGTCGCTCCTTTGTTCACCGTCCTCTGGCATATGTCGCATGAGCGGCAGTATCTCGCGACGTCACCTTCAATTCCAGGCCAATAAAAATTGCTCATAACTCTGTCTTTGGTTTTCTTCACGCCGAGGTGTCCTCCGACGATCGAGTCGTGGGCTACACTCAGTACATACTCTCTCAGTTTCTCGGGTAGTACCACTTGCCTTATAACCGTCGCCTGTCTCAGGTCCTTGTAGATCCGGTACAGTACTCCTCCATGTTTCTCAAAATGAACAGATTTATTGCCTCTATTAGTTGGGATCTTCTTCTGCTCTAACTTCCTAATGACTTCGTCTTCTTCTTGGAGTCGGATAAGTTCCTCTCTATCCACTCCCGCGTGCCGTTCTGCCCTCGGCACCTTCAGCGACGTAGACCGGTCCTTCCTCTTCTCCTGGGCCCTCGTGGTCACCGCTCCTACCATCACCTCAGTATCAGGGTCGTACGGATCCTTCGCTCCGTCCACGTTCCCGACTACTAGGTCGCAGATGGTCTCCGGGAGACACAGCGCCGTCACTTTGCCCGTCAGGTAAGGCGTCTTCACGTCGATAACGGCTTCCTCCGCCGCTAGCAAGGAGTTATCGATCCTCGCGATAAGTTTCTTCCCACCGGTGAGCTGTCCGTCGTCCACCAGTGCTCGCCGCACCACTACACCTTCACAGCCGGTATCTCTTAGGACATCTACCGCTCGATTTCCAATCAAGCCCTTCATCACTGGTAACTTCAGCTTCTCCACGGTCCTTCCGTCACTGCATCCTCCGCACGTAACAGGCACCGCTAACTGTAGCTTCCCGTCCTTCATTACCGCTTGAACGTTGATGCTGGTGTCAGCCGTCGTCACATCTTGTCTTGACGACTCGTCCGCCGCTATAACTACGGCCGCCGCCGCCTTGTTCGGCTTGCCTCGTCCCATATCCTTCTGGGCTGGACACATCCTCCGAACGTGGCCTGGCTTTCCACAAAGGTAACATTTCAACTCACCTTTGTCGTTTAACTTTGCACGACACTCCGTCGCCTTGTGTCCCGGCCTCTGGCACCTATGGCAGACCTGTGGGCTTCTGTCTCCGTTGGGCCTCTGTCGCACTGGCCGGCTCTGCAGTCTGGCGCTCCCGCTGAGCGTCCGGTTCCTCGCTACCAGGTACGCCTCCGCTGAATCTGCGATGTCCTGTAGCGTCTTCGGTTTCCTCTCCCTCACATGGGTTGCAAGGTCTGGTGGGCAGGCATCCATGAATTGCTCTCTGACGAACAGATCTCTCACTCCTTCGTAGGTCTCCTCCGTCTTCGACAGCTTTATCCACCTCTCTAAATAGGTCTTGATCCTGGTCAAAAACATTCCAACATCTTCTCCATCTTCAGGCTTACCTTGTCTGAACATGAGTCTGTATCCGTCCTCTGACAGGTTGTACCTCTTCTGCAACGCTTCCTTGACCTTGTCGTAGTCCTTGGCTTCGTCGATCGGTAGTCTGCAGAAGCACTCCAAAGCTCTCCCGGTCAGCAGGGCAGACAGTGATGTCGTCCAGGTGGATCTGGGCCATTCAGCTGTCTCGGCAAACCTCTCAAACCGCAGCAACCAGCTATCCAGATCGTCCTTCTTGTCCTGAAATGCAGGTAGCTTGGGTCTCTTAGAACTGGCGTGGTCGTCGGTCTTCTGCGCTGAGTCGTTGCCTCCACGTTGCTGGCGCATCCTCTCTATCTCCAACTCGTGGTTCATCTTTTCCCTTTCCAGCTGTCGTTCAGCCTCCTTCTCCTGTCGTTCAGCCTCCTTCTCCTGTCGTTCAGCCTCCTTCTCCTGTCGTTCAGCCTCCTTCTCCCGAGCCTGTCGTTCAGCCTCCAGCTGTCTTTCTCTTTCTAGGCCTTCACGGAGGTAGTCCCGTCTCTCCTGCCCAGTGAGCTCCATAGCGTCCGCTTCCTGGCTAAGCCTTCCAATAACCTCCGACATATTGTAGATAGCTTGTCGATGATATTCTACTGTAAATTATGTAAATAAATCTAGTAATTTAGATCTGGTCCGTTCGAATATGGTCGGATCCCGGACGAGCCCCCAATATGTAACAGCTGAGGTTGTTCTAGCACGTTATAGTAGGGGGGAGTTAGTTGATCTAACTACAACCCTTTAGAAAACGAAACTATTACAGCTGTAAAATAAATAAACACGAGATCCGACGATAGATTAAATAATACTAAAGTTTAATAACTGTATAGTGAACAATAAATTACTAGGAAGACACCAGCGGAAACTAAATATCTACGCCACACAAAAGGGAAACTCACTTACTCACCCCCCCCAACCACTCACACAGGTCTATATATATAAACATTCCTACAGAAAGTTCCCGAAATAAACGTTACCTTTGCCCTCGCACAAACTAACCAATCACGCATCAATACGTCATCAGGTTACATCACTCAAGGCCAAATCTGGCGTAAACATCCTTATCCACAGTGTTATCGAATGTTCGGGAACATACTAATATTTACTGAACGAGTCAAACACCTGACAACAAGCGAGCGAGGAAAAAAACCACTCACTAGAAAAGAAGGTCAGGTCACGGAGTACAGTCAACAATAAAATGAAAAAAGTAGTGGACACATGCTCAGCCACCAGCACAACAACAAAACCGGGGGAGGGCAAGGGGTAGCCCGCAGATGCTACATACTGCCATATGCTTTACGCTTTACTGCTAAAGAAAATGAAGTCAAATTGTGGCAAATAGAAAAAGTTGTACAGAGCAAAGCTCCGCGTAAGAAATCTTATTATAAAAAATAATAGTGGCGGGAGTAATTCATTGTGGTGCAATTTCACCCCTTTTTTTGCTCGACTCTACAGCCTAAATGACAGTTTCAAAATTTATAAAATTAATTTTCTTAAGTGTCAACTAATCCAGTCCAATCGCTTTTGTATCGACCGATTGTGCTGATTCAAGTTTCAGGTATTTTTAAATAAAAAGGTGTAAAAATGTAAAATACAATGATCTTTGTTTTGGCTCCCTGCACAGAGTAATAAATTAACCAGACTGGAAACACCAGCTTCGGGCTGTGTCGTTTTTTTCGGAATTTCCCGAGCGGCGACTGTATAACCAACATGGCCGCCGCTTAGGCAATTCCGATTCTAGTTCTATCTGCAGTAGAAATTTCTTTTTATTTGTCAAGATTGGTTGTACATGTATTAATTTCTTGGTGCAGAACCAAACTTCCGCGTTCAACAGGCGCGTCAAAATGGTGTCATTCAAAATTGTAGCTATGCTGAAGCGTCGGTCGTTACCGTAAACCTAATGTGGCGGATGGTTCATGACTTTTCGCTGTTTTGTGACGTCAGACAGTGGGATCATCTAGTCTGGGTATTTTATTAGTCTGTGGCTCCCTGTAGAAAGCCCATCGCACCAGAAACGATATTAATACGCGTTCACTTCCGAGCGCACAATTTCCCAATAAGAAATGAATGCGTAATGCTCTGGAGGGCATGGAATCTGTAGTAAGACCAAGACTGTAGAATAAATGGGAAGTTTTGTAGACCCAAAAGAGAGGGATAGAACGGTGGGTTCACAGGTTTATCCCGGATAATACCGGGAACTTTATCTAGTAATACAAAAAACAATACAATTAAAATGAAAGGAAAAGGAAAGACGCATCAAGCTTTCAGCATTTTAACCTTTGTCAGGAAAAAGAATGCAATAAGATAGAAAATTAAACAAATACCCAAAAAAATAAAAATTGAACACATAAAAAAAATCAAAGGATGGGGATGTAAATTCAGAGCCGGCCAGCATGACGGTAGGTCTGCTCGAAATCGCCTGGCGACTTCAAGGGTTAAAATTTTGGCGTCGAGAATCATTGGCAAATGTTCAAGATTTGACATGGCACGACAGCGTTGGGACATCAACATGCGGGTAATCACTGCTCCACTACCTCAAAGGCAAGGTGCTCGCCTCTCATGCCGGAGGTACCGGGTTCGATTCCCGGTCGGTGCAGGCATGTTGAAATTTTTTGGAGGGAAATTTCTGTCCCTGATCCCATGGTAGGCAGGACCGAGCATCTCGTCTTCTCGGGTAAGGGCAAAAAACTCGGTGGGCCCGTGTGCACGTTGCGCACGTTAAAGATACCTTGGCAGTTGGAATCGACAACAGCACGCGTAACAAGACCGCTGCCATGGCAAAATTAAAAACAAAAACAAAAACAACCAACCATATGCATATAATCCCTATCACAAAAACATTAACAAGAAAAATAAAAACAAGCAAAGTGAGGTGTAAATACCAAGAGCAGCGAACCTTCTAACTAAAGACCTAAAACCGACAAAAAAGTTAAGGCCCACACGTGTCATCTGGAGCCACGTATATGGCAAGACATAATAGTCCTCTCCGGAATTCTAGACCCGCACATGTAACTTGCTGTCGTGTCTTATTTTCACCAGAGAGTATGTATGTACAGAGAGGTTTCACTATTGGTCGGTTTGCACTGCCAGATACGGGAGGTGCCGCAAAACCACTGTTAGTATGGAGCGGAAAGAAGGTCGCTGTGGCAAACAAAACAAGTTTGTACATTTCCACGGGGGCGTAAGAGCTTACAAGCGGCTCTAAATAGTTTCAATCGGCCCAAAAATAAGAACAAACCACAGTAAACAGATATGCACACTGTCTTTGGTAAAGACGGTCTCTTTCAATTCTTGTTTACCGCGGTGACCTAGTTTCGCCATTTGGCAGAAATGAGATCTCTCTATAGATACATACTCTCTGCTTTCATGTTCCCGCTGACTCTGTAAAATAAATGAGCCGGAGTGTCGCATGTGCAGGGTTGCCAACCCAGATTTTTAAATGTCGCCAGGCTCATGCCTAAAAGTAGCTAAAATGTCGCTAAAACTCCAAGGGAAAGTCGCTAGTTATTGCTAGTCGCTTGAACATCCCCCACAGCAGTAATTTGATGAAAATACATATGTTCATGAACACTGATGACCAATTAAAATGCATTATATAGATCTACTAAACATTTTTTTTCACTTTAACGTGCACACTGACCAATTATTACTGGCAACAACCAACTTCGTGAAACTTTGTCGTGAGCCAGGTTTTAAGCCTGACCCTTTCGTATAATAAATAAATGAAATTTTATTAATTAATCCTTGTTGCTATTTACATTTTCTGTGACCTTGTTGTTATGATTACACTGGTCATTTGAGAAGCAGACAAATTTTCAAAATTTGTTGACCAGTGTTATGTATTATTATTAAGGCTCGACATGAAAAAAGTTCCAAAGTATCCAGGTTTGGCGCTAGATTTCAGTGAAACTCTCCAGATTTGCAACATGTCGCAAATAGCTCCCATATGGCGCTAGAAAATTTCACAAAAAGATCCAGATCTAGCAACAAATTCGCTAAGTTGGCAACCCTGCGCATGTGTGCGCATCTCCATTCGTTCGCCAAGATAATGAAAAAAAAAAAAAGCGAGGCGACAGCAACAGGACAAAGTAGTATGTGGTGCCTCGGTTGAAGCAACTTGACAAAGGCATGAAAAGATCACAAGCTGTTAACTGTATTATAACCAGAAAACAGACACTGCCGTAAGAACACAATTCCGCATCCGTGTTGCACTGGGAAAATATCTCACTATTAACCGTACTGTACCAAGAAAATATCTCACTATTAGTCTATTCTATCGGGAAAATATATCACTATTGCCCTTAATGTACCTGGAAAATACCCCACTATTGCCCTTATTTGTACCTGGAAAATATCTCATTATTAGCCTATTCTACCGGGAAAATACCTTACTCTTACCCTTAAATGTACCTGGAAAATACCTCACTATCGCCCTTATTGTACCTAGAAAATATCTCACTTATCAGCCTATTCTACCGGGCAAATACCTCACTACTGCCCTTATAGTACCTGGAAAATACCTCACTATTAGCCATATTCACATCTGCGCAGTAAATGACCATAACAACAGGGAAAGCGTCAAGGTGCACACATATCCATGCCCTGGAGAATCTACCTGAACCTGTCGGTATCACACACAACGATCAAACACCGTCACACACTTCACGTCACATACGAATAATTATCTGTCTTGGTTTTGAATTCTTTGTTTTCGGAGAAGGATCTCTGCCCCTACCATTTGCACCTCAATAACTGTCTTGCATTTTACTGGTCCTGACCTCAAACCTGGCAAGAATTTCCTTTTCGTAACAAACAAACAAAATTTCAAAATTAACGCCTCCTTCCCAACACTTTCCATACACGAGTCCTGTAAAATGTGGGTCAATTGGCCCATTCACAACTTCAGTTATTGTTTGTGTTAGCTCCACTTTTTTGCGCGATCGAGGAATTCGACGTTAAACGTTTGCGGCTTTAGTATAATGATGAGGAATTAGAATAGATCGGAACTGTGAAAGAGCTTGACAAGTGCCACAACGCATTTTAAACAAGTGTCAAAGTGTGCATTTGCTACTCCTCCTCCCCATACTTAAATATCTCCAGTTCTTTCAGAATATGGGAATGGAACAAACAAGAAGTAAGGTCGAGTGTTGTACCCAGAAAATTCCTCACGATTTCAGAATCAATAATGCAACCAGAGGTACAACGCTAACAATATAAGTCACTGTATGTCTCAGTTCTCTTCCAAAGTCAGGGACATTCACCCTACATACACCAGAAGCACAACGCCACGCACATTAATGAGAAAATATCACCTCACTACCATCAACAGTCACATACATGTATTTAATATTCAAGCCAGCTGCTGGTGATTATTGTATCGGTTTTTACAGATGATAAAAACTCATCATGTGCGACATACGAGCTTTTTCCGCTCAACTTTTGCAAGTTTGGCATCTGGAGTTTCGCATAAATGGGACGAGGAAAATATATCGACTATTCGGGATTTTCAATTTATTGATTCACATGTGCCATGTAACTTCCCAACTTGGGACTTCAATCTGTCTGCCCAGAGAACTGATCTTCGCGCACAATTATCTGATTTAAGTTAAAACCCTCATTTAAGAAAATAGATTTTTAAAACATTTTTTGACAGACGACAGACGGACAGACAGACAGACAGACAGACAGATAGATAGATAGATAGATAGATAGATAGATAGATAGATAGATAGATAGATAGATAGATAGATAGATAGGTGCCAATAAAGCCAAAGAATGAGGGGCAAGAGAAAGCACTCTAATAAAATATACTGTCATATAAGCCAAGTAGGATTACTCTCCCATACTAACGATCTTGTCTACATGAAGAGGGTAAGGATTGGTGATGATGACAAGGACGGGGAAAAGGATGATGATGATGATGATGAAGATGGTGATGACGATAATGATTATAATAATGACGATGATGGCAGGCATGATAAAAGGGGATTCGCCTAAATCCAACCACTGTAAGCATTTTACTGGCTGAATTTAAGATAGACAGGGATGTCCCCCTCTCAGCTGGAGGTCCTTAATGTGATCCGATCTGTTACTACTCCTTGCTTCTTATTTACTGCCTGTCTCAAAGGTCAAAACCGTGGACTCTCTCAATATTTTCTGTTGTGTTTTCCTGTCTACGAACTGCTCAACTTCTCTCGTCATTTCTCTCTCTCTCTCTCTCCATCTCTCTCTGTCTACCTCCTCTCACTCTTTCACCTCCTTTCTCTCTCTTTTCTCTGGATTTTTCTCTTTCTCTCGCTCCTAGACCTCTTCAAAACATTTTCGCGGGTACTAGCTAAAACATAAACAATTCTCACAGAGTTTGTATTAAATTTACCATGCAGGTCATCACAACGATGACAATAATAGCTTTCATAATTTCAGGATAGCAAGTTATAGAACAAAAATATGGAATCTCACGGGGTGTTCATGTTGAATACAAAGGTTACACAGTCATAATAGCAACGAGAAAGATACTGTGGATGAGACGAACTGACACAAATGACAAGATGGATCCCATGCAAATGATAAGAGATAAAATTTGAGGCAACGGCAGAGAATCAGTAATAATTTATGTCTAAGGCTGAGTTTTCATGTGTGCGGAAATGGAAACGGCAACAGAAAGGTAAAAGACTCTTCAAGCAGTGAAACAGGATGTTTTCATGTGTCATGAATCGCCATTTCCGTACACATGGAAACACACTTTCTATTTGCTACTTGATGGATTTTTGCCCTTTCTGTGTCCGTACGCATGGAAACACTGCCTCAGCCACCCAAGTTCAGGAAATCGAGCAAAATAATGGTCTTTGGGGCAAAGTTTGTGAGTTTAACCAGTTTATATTATTATATCTGCTACCATTTTCTACCATTAGCAGAACAGTAAATTTCTCTCCCAGCCATCAGTTTGGTGCATTTTCTCAATCTGGGCGGTGCTGACATCTTACCGAATCTGTGCTGGTACCTAACAAACAATATATACCACGAAAAAAAAAAGAAAATGTAGCAAGTCTATGTTACCATAGGTTACATCAAATACCACAATAGGACAGTAAGACAAAAAACGTGCACTGGCAACCAAAATGGTTAGGTCACAAAAGCTCAAGCCAACCTCTAACCTCTAACCCCCTAACCTCTATGATGACTGCAGGGCAAACTAACTACACTTACCATTGGTTGGCTCTGAAACTGGTTACAAAAAATAATACGTGGATTACATAAGCATAATCTAACTTTAGAAGGCGATATGACTTTTTTGTCTCAGTAGTGGCCATGAGTTCATTGTGTTATTTTGACAATGTACTCACATCTAAAGGAGACCATTCATGAGGTATGTACTTTACCCAATTTCCCCCCTCCCCACACACAAACAACATCCCCACTCTCCTATATCAGCTTTTCATATGCCTGACTTCAAAGCCCCCCCCCCAACCCTTCTAAGTTTGAGCGAACAGCCTTTACAATGATGGATGAATGTCCAGGACAAGCAGTTACCATTTATGGATTTTTTTTTTTTCACTAGAAACACAGCCTATATTCGATTCTTATATAATCTTACTACATTTTGGTTGAAAAAAAAAATAAATAACATGATTTAACCTTCTAAATCATTACCAGAACCGAAATAATAACTGGATTTCCAGAGTGTTGAAGATAATCTGAAATCAGACGACCAACCACGAAATGTTCATAATAATTATGACATGTAGTCCATGGACCTTCGTGCACTTGATGCTGTATATAAAACTACAACAGGGATGTATAAGAAAACTTCACCATATATTTCAAAAACACACCCTTACTCGGTATTGTAATCGAATCACACTAAGCGGTTGATTTTTTCCCCTGCCTGGTTGTCTTCGAGCTTTATTTTATCCATGAACTCCTGAGATCAGGTTTCAATAAACCTCTATATTTAAAACCAACTTTCACATTTTTCTGAATGTACAAAAATCACTACCTTGCCCACAAACACACACAAAAATTATGTAAATATTAAAACTAAAATTACAAGAAAAATGCAGAGTGAGGAAAAACCAACAGCAACAAAAAAACACAGAAATTCTGCCGTTGAAAAACTAAAGATTTGCAGACAACTCTAGACAAGTTTGTAGCTTACACCAATGAACACAAAACAAATTTCGATGGTATGTTATATAGATGGGAGTGTCCAGCTGAAATCCTTCTTATTTGGATCACCATCATCTCAAATCAAAACTTACATGGTTCACCTTTTTTTGCCAGTTTTACAGTGTATTCAGCTTAATTCAAAAGAAAAAAAAAATTACTGAGTTTCTGAAAACACTTTGAAGAACTCATGATATGTTTTTCATACAGTGACATAAGCTTAATATTATCATCATGTTTAATATTAAGCATTCAGAGGCTGATGGATGTATTTGAAAATATGATATCGTACTGGAATTAGCAAAATGATTAAAAAAATAATGATTTGAAGGGGGAAAAAAGTTCCTCGCTGGAGTGTTCTGACTCCAGCCTAATTCTATAAATCTGATTTAACTCCTGTTCATTTACAAGCAGGCAAAGAGTGTCCGTGACAGCTTTGTTTGCCAATCCTCGTCTACTACATATAAAAAGTGGTTTTCCTTGATAATATTTTGAGTTTGGGCTTTGTTTGAGAAAGTCCATTTTCCCCGAGGACTGACCAGGTAACTCTCCCTCATAAACGGAAGAAATCAACTTGATGTCTATAAATAACTAGTCTTTGCCTCATATTCCAAGCGAGGTCTAAGATAATGAATCAAGCATTACTTTCATTTTAAACTTATATCAACATTGTGAAAATGTTATAAATTTTAATCATTCCATTTTTCATGTTCCATGAAACTTCTGCGAAACACCATCTTGCAGAGATGAGTGATTGAAATGACACCAGGCCCACATCATAGGTGGGAATTGGAAAACCTCCATTTAATTGGGCTGAAACTGGACTGAAACCATTCAATGTGCCCGAATCCAGGTGTAAAGCAGCAATTACTCTGTGCGTTTTTGAATACATGATGATACATGAATATCCACTGAAGGAAGGTAGGCCAAGGCTGCAGGAGAATCTTGATCAATACGGCAGAGGTCCATCTTAAGGCAGGTAATTCCCACTTATGCACGGAAACTTCACATAAAAAGTGCCTAATTGCAAGGTCAGGTATGGCACATCCAACACAATACATGTATTATGCAATAAAGTACAAGCTATTTCGTCACCTTTCCCTAAGACTGCACTAACTCAAAAATTCAAAAAATTGATTTTGATATATATTCAACTACATTCAAAGTTGCGTTGAACGATCTTGATTGTAGACTTATAAGCCGAAAAATAATCAAATAGCAAACTTTCAAAAATTCATTGCAACTAGAATAATGGTGTTTTTTGCTTCTCCTGAAAAGTAGTCAAAACATAATAATTCCTACAGTTTTAGGAAGCAGTGACCATTTAGAGCTTGTAGCCAAAATACAACAGGATTTTTGTTGCCAACTTGCTGCCAGTTCCAACAAAGATTATTGTGGCCATGTTGCCACTGCGTACTGACAAGCCTATTGTGGCCACTTCACTAAACCTAATCCTAGCCCTAACCCAAAAACTTTGCAAAAAAATTCACTGCACAAAGAAAACCCACATTGGCCACAAAGCGCATTTAGCCAATCAGATAAAATGTCATATCAAAGGTCATCAACCTGAATGTCATATGTCCAATTTCATCCATTGCTCTTCAATGCCTGTAGATACCCAAGACACAAAGTGCATAACTTTATTTCATACCCCAATAAAACTATTCATGGGACCCTGTTGAAGTTATTGCAACTGTTTGGATTCTCATTAAGGTTACAAATTTCAAACTCCTTTTTTCACAATATGACAATTTTTGGACATAAAACATTTTGGTTACCAACCCTCCATATGCAGCTGAAGACCACAAGGGAAAGATAACCATACTCATAAAAAATGGTTTTCATCTTTATCCCCACTACATACATGTTCTGTTCATCAACTTCATCCCTGCGAAACCAAAGTTAGAAAATAGCACTGCAGTCTCAAAATAGTAAAAATCTCCCTTTCAATCAGCTGTGGACTGCCAATTTTTAAAACACAATTTTGTCACGATGGTTGTTTTCCCCTGTGATCTTCAATCACCTGCAACAATTCTGCACAAACAATGAACTCTCAAAGAGATAAGATATAATCTGGAAAGTGCTAGATGCAAAAGTCCACTATGCAAAATATACAATCCACATCTAGTGACAATTTGTCAGTTACAAAAATGCCTAAATGCTTACCTGGTGGAAGAGTGGTCTCACGGGTCTCCCCAGGTTTCTCTTTCTCCTGGACAATCAGAAAAGGAAAGGAATGGTCAAAAGGCTGAACTGGAAAACTATTAAATTCACACAGAAGGAGCTCTGGACAAATCTGTCCCTGGTTTATGATTTTACATATTTATTTCAAATCTTCTGAACCTTGATTGTTTAAATTGCTAAAGACCACTGTCATATTTACTTCAATCACTGGAGTCCGTGCACTTTTCTAATTCTCAGATACAGCTTGCGCACACTAGGCAGTTTGTTTAGTGAACATGCAGTTCTGAATGTCACATGTTGCAAAACAGGAAAAAGCTAGGAATGTTGATAAAAACACGACATAGAAAAAGTAAGACTCAACTTTCAAAATATTCCCATGGCAGGACAATTTTACAGTAAATTAATTATCCAGAATTTTATTTGTCCATCGCAGACTACAATATTTCCATGGATCCAGATAGCCATAGTACAGACATTGTCAGTCACCTTGTGAAAACTAGACTGTGAGGTTGACATCACAGGACCTTAGTATTTAAAACAAAAAGCTATAGGCCCATTGCGCATATCGGCCATCTTTGATGCAAGGACCAACAGATCACCTTGGTGATTGTAGCATTGATTTTGATTCGTTAGCTGATTTGCACTGCGAGCACTTGGGGTGTCGCGAACCAACCGGCGGCTAGCTAAAAGTAGTAAAAGTAGTTCACTACAGTAAACAATGGCACGTGTTTACATGCACATGGGAGACATTCAGTCAATTCTTTCACTTCCTTTCCCCTGTTTACACGGATGATAGAGAATCTGACCAGCTTGGATCCATCCTTTCCACCCCTGTCATAACAGTCAACTGCAATGCAACCAGCAGGCATTTTAACCGCTTAGACATATCTCGAAGTTACACTCATCAGCTGATCCACCGGCCATCTTGGGTGCCAGAAGAACAAAACAAAACATTCTGTGGCATCATTGGCAATGGGCCTATAGCCAAACAGTGAACACAACTCAGTAGTTTCTCTATCTGGCTTTGTCATTTGACTGTGGTCCTCTAAGGTCAGCCTTAAAGGCTGGTTATAATAAGGTTCCAATAGCCGACTGACAACATGTATATGTGCACTTACCCCACCACTGTCTGTCTGCACATTCTCTGAACTACTTGCAACTGGTGACAGAAAGAGATAAGAAACAACTGATAAGCTACATCAATCAAGTTTCACCCTCCAAAATTTAAACCAGTCACACCAAATATTCCAGCTTTGAACTTTCTAGAAGATTCCAGTTGAGAACTACAGGCTTTAATCAACGTTAGGGGTAAGCCAGACCATGGCTGGCATAGGCCCCAGATTGGTGGCTCACCACATAACTATTATGCATCACTCTAAAACACTACCCACTGCCCATACGGCGATGATATGGGCAGTGAGTAGTGTTTTAGTGTGATGCATAATAATAAGGTGATGAACCACCAATCTGGGGCCTACGCCAGCCTTGGTCTGGCTTACCCCTTACCCTCCTTTTTCACACAAACAACTGCATCTGGCAAAAAATTATCGGTTTCAAAATTAGATAATATACAGAATGACAGTAAACATCACTGTTAAAATTTTTCACACATACAGATAAAATGTGATTTAAGTAAGGTAACCTCCACATCTGGTGTAAATGCCCTGAGCAGCAATCTTCCTACAAGATTTCTATAGGAGATCTCCTTGTTATTACAATGGAACCAAACTGGGCTCCCTTCAGCAGAAAGACTTCAGCATGAAATCTCCTTGCCCTTTTTTTCCTTTTTCATAAATTATTTAATCAAGCTAATTTCCAGACTTAGGTTACCAAAAGATGGGGGTCTACAAAATATTCCCATGTAAGGTGAATGCAAATTGATAAGGCAAGGCCTGAACATTCTGCCAAAACAAATTTAATCTCTTCTTTCAAATTCATTTGCACTTCATTTAAATATGAACAAAACCTTTGTTTTTTAACCCTCTGCTGCCAAGAAAGAATTACCATGACCAGCCACAGCATTACTTCCCACAGGCCAAGGCCACATTCCTCCCTTTGCGACCCCATGTTTCCTCAATTCCTCCCCATTTTTAAACTGTCATCTCATAATTTTTTGTTCACAGTGGTAATTATTAAAACAATTTATGAAACCAAATTTCTTTATTAATTGTAATCAGTGGAAAAAAATCCTCACTTCAATAGATCAAAAAATATTATTTGATTTATCTTCCTCCAAAGAAAGAGAGAGAGATGTGCATCACTAAATTTAAATACATATTGTTTGTTTGTTTGTTTTTTTTTAAAATTGTGTGGACAATTTGCCTGCATGTCACACCAATCACAATTTCTACAAACTGACTTCTTTTCAATACAAAACTATAGATCTATTCATACTAGATAAGCCCTTCTCTATTAACTCACCAGGGTCCTGAACACAGTGACCATCTCCTGTGTCTCTGTAACCTTCTTGGCATGAACAGTGACCATATCTAGACTTGCTGCCTGTGTTCAAGACACACTGGGCACCTTTCACACACTCCAGCAAACCATAGGCACATGATTCACCCACCAATTTGTGACTATCTCCCTCTCCTACCACAGATGCTGCCGTAGAGGATGAAGATGATGCTGGTGATGATGATGTGGTGGTCTGTGGTGAAGGGGAACTTGGTAAGGCTCTTTCATACTCTGACACATCTGCAGATAAAGTAAAACAGAGAATTCAAAATTGATCTTAGGATTTGTTCATTCCTACTGCAGGCCTCTGCAAACTACAACTTTTTTTTTCCTTTGCCATTTCGCGACCTCAGTTCTTGTTTGTTCCAACTCCACTTTTTGCACAGCTGAGAAATTCAATTTACACATTTGCGGCTTCAGTATTATGATAAGGAGTTAGAATAAATTGGAACTGTGAAACAGCTTGATAAGTGCCACAATGCATTTTAAACAAGTGTCAAAGTGTGCATTTGTTATACCTCTTCAACATACTAAAAGATTTCTAGTTTTTAAGAAGATGAAGATAAAACAAACAAGAACTAAGGTTGCGATTTTTTAAACTTTGTCCATTCCACAGGCGTACCTGCAAAATTTCATCCCTTTCAGCAATGTTCACAAACAAAGGTTAACGATAATTAATCACCACACCAATCAATATTCCTCATTAAATGGCTGATTTAGTCCATATTTTTCTTACTGTTACCTAGCTGTTACTCACAATATGCAATAACTGGCTTTATATTCTAGGTTTTTTATAAAATATTTTTTTTATATGTCTTATATCTCTAATTATAATTTTCCTTAAAACTATGTAAATATGTATACTTCATTCACAAGGGGATACGGTGAAATCAATGGAAAATAAACGAAAATGACCACATGTCTGCAGGTAAAAATTAAATAGAGATCAAAATCACAGTTCCCAAATATCAGTCAAAGGCTAAAACATGCTGATCGATAACAAAAGCTAAACCAAGAAATTTTAGGCGACATTTCTATCGAATAGTGAAGAGTCACTCTGTTTGTAAGTCAATGAAGATAACATAGAGCTTTAAAAATCAGCACGATAAGACGAATACGTAAAGATTGTTTCGTTTCTTGGAGATAACTATTTAACCGCTCGAGAAGCACAAAGTTCCGATAACGCCATAATACAGCGAGCTCTTCTTTCTTTCAGGGGGAATAAGGCCTCTGGTCTCCCGATTTTGGCTAATGCAGCATTTCACACATAAACTCAATGTTATAATTGTGTAAATCCAGCTGGGGCCTCTCTCTCTCTCTCTCTCTCTCTCTCTCTCTCTCTCTCTCTCTCTCTCTCTCTCTCTTTCTTCTTCCACCCAGCGGTTTGTGCTTTTAGTTTCACACAACAAGCTGACAGATGAGCTAACAGTAGGCCTAATTTGAAGACAAACCTGAGACGATAAACCTTTACAGACAAAGTTAAATTTAAAAAACAACAAACAAAACTGAGGGAACTGGGTGGGGGGGGGGGGATAGATAAATAGGCCTACTAATGATTATAAATTGGTCGATTACAATTTGGTAAAGTGTATAATAAATGTATTATATGCAATATTAACTGTATATTATCTGATTCATAATTTATCAGATTCCCGCGAGTTCCTCGGCCAAACAGCAAGACTAATACAGGGAGAGGGGGTAGGGGTGGCTGGGATGGGCCACTTTATAAGAGTCTCGCTATTTGCATTAACCGTCTGACTTACCGATTGTTAGGCCCATGTCTGAGTTAACCTTAAATTTTGTCTGATATTTGTATGAATAAGTCCCAATTACAAAATTTACACTGAGAGCTCTCGAGACCACTACAAACCCTAGAAACATGAGGTTTTCACCTAGATTCTTTGAAATTTTCCGTAACAAAATAGAAGAAATGAAATTGTGAATACATATTATTTGTATTATACTCAGGGGTGACTATTTCGGAAGCTGAGCCGCATCTTTTCCACGACGTGTTTTGAAGCATAAAATTCTTGGCCTTTCCCGTCCGTGATTTGGAAAAAAATGTTTAATCCGCCGGAGTTTAATGGGTTCGAAGAATTTGCAAGGGTGGCTAGTCTGACATAACCTGTCTTTTGACAGATGATTGGCTTCATCTGAGTTTCCTCTCATTTGAGTTTTGTTTTCTCTTGCTTGGCCTATAATTTTATTGTTACTGTCTTTCTCCGATACACAGACCTGCCAACTAAATGTCTATTTCAATGTCATTTTGTTTTGTCCGAACAGTGATTAAGCCCGCGTTTGATCAAAGAACACTTTTTATTTCCACTGACTGAATAGTTTGTACACATGCACGGAATCTGTTCAACAAACATGTGGATACATAACCAGACCGACAAAATGCGCGTGATAAGAGAAAGACTGGCCTGGACAGATGAAAAAAAAAAGGGAAAATATCTGGGCGGCAGGTTCCAGCGCTCAATACATACTCTCTCTCTCTCTCTCTCTCTCTCTCTCTCTCTCTCTCTCTCTCTCTTCGCCAATTCATTCACTTTCTTACCCCCCCCCCCCACTCATTATTTCACGCTCATTCGCTTTCCCACCCCACTTACCCAAGAACTTACTCAGTAACCTTCAGACGTTTGCAGGCTACGAATATTTTATCTTAACCAACACTGACGGTTCTCTGTTTGTAATGTGTTCAATATAGCCTACTTGGTCCAGGACAGCAAATCTTTCGCTGTAACAGCAAGAGACAGATAGAGACACACATACCCACAATCCTACCCATAACATACAATGAACACTGATTTGTCTAACCGGGAGACAACCTCATGCACACACACATACACAGAGAGCAGCATTAACGGTCACCTCAGTGAGGTGTGCGTGACTGAATCCCCAGATAATGGCATCACGCCCGGCATCAGGACGAGTCAGACCGGGGGGGAGGGAGAGAACGTAATTTTGTGTCAGCCAGACGGGGGCCGGCGAAGTGTTGAGTGGATTTACACAGATTTGTGTTTTATACTGATACAGATGGATGGATGAACGGAGAGATTAGAGCTTTCGAGCCCAATGGATAGACCGGCAGATGAGACAGATGGATGGATGGCTAGATGGATGAGGAACAGACAGATGGGCGAGCAGCCGGTTGGATGGATGGACGGGCGGATAGACGAGCAGCCGGATGGATGGATGGACAGATGGTTAGACGAGCCGCCGGATGGATGGATAGATGCATATGGGTGGATGGACGGACGGACAAACTGATGAACAAACAGATGGATGGACAGCTGGATGGATACATGGTTGATATGGACGGGCGGATGGACGAGCCGCCGCATGGATGGGTGGGTGGATGGATATATGGACGGAGAGATAGATGAATGAATGATCTGATGTATGGATGAGCAAATGAATGTTTACACCACCAGATCTGAATGCAGTTAAACAGATATAATATCACATACTCGGTGGGCAGCATCGATGGCTACACGATCAATGTACACCATTTGTTTATAAGACAATACCAAACTGCGTTAAACCGATTAAGCAACTCGGGAATGATTTGACTTCATGGAGAACTGAGCTAATGCCAGAGTCGTGCAGAATGGGGGGGGGGGGGGAGGAGGGGGGGCAAGGGAAGGCGACAGCCCCGGGGATCCATTTCAAGGGGCGCCCAATCAAGGGGTGCCTAGGCCCTATATTTGAGTCTTCCGGCATACAAACAGGCAACTGGACCCGGGCATAATGGGACATCAGCAAACTTCCGCTACTTTGTAATTGTATAAAGTTTTAATCAGAGGGTGGAGCTATGGTCTCCTAGTTGCAAGACAAATGACCCTTCAATATACATGACCAGACTTTGCATCAGTTACGTTAACCTGGCCACAACCATCGACTTTTATTTCCTCAACCCCGGTTCCCTCTCCCTTCTACCTTTCTCACAACGGATACTCCCCCCCCCCCCCCCCCACAGAGAGTCACTCAAACAATCCCGTCATCCCTTGCAGGCTGCTCGACCGGAAATGGTCTTCACGGCAAAAAGAGCCGCGCGCCTCAGCCGACGATTGATTTGCGCAGCGCCGGATAAAGAGAGTTAATTTCTGTGTGGCCTTGATCTTTCTGATACCTGGTTTTATTGGTTAGTGTATCAAAGGATACAAATCTGGTTGATGTCGTGATAACACCACCTCCCTCCCCCCCCCCTTCTCTCTTTCTCTCTCTCAAAAACACTCTCTTTCTCTCTCTTTCTCACTTTTCATTAAGATCCACATCATTCTCACCATTGCCCTCATTTATTCGCTCTTTCTGTCTTGCATGCTGCATCTTCATTTCTCCTACTCATGTACACGGGACGGAAACGGCAGCAGAAACGTAAAAAGCCCTTCAAATAGTGACACAAGAATGTTTTCGTGTGTGTGTGTATAGAACCGCCGTTTCCGCACACATGGAAACACTCTTCCTTTGGACTTTGGACTTTTGTGTTGCCGTTTCCGTTTCCGCACACATGAAAACACGGCTTAAGAATCTACACCAGTTTCCATATCGCCTTAATTTGTTCTCTATCTCTCTTTCTCTCTCTTCCTTTCTCGCCCCTTCTTCTCTTCACTACATACTAAAATCTATACCAC
Organism: Onchidella celtica; assembly: GCA_963931925.1. Lineage (NCBI taxonomy): Eukaryota > Metazoa > Mollusca > Gastropoda > Systellommatophora > Onchidiidae > Onchidella > Onchidella celtica. The sequence continues at coordinate 23,242,408 of OZ007579.1, read as the reverse complement.
TCCCGACCACATTCTTTTACTTTCTACCCTCTCTCTCTCTCTCTCTCTCTCTCTCTCTCTCTCTCTCTCTCTCTCTCTCTCTCTCTCTCTCTCTCTCTCTCTCTCTCTCTCTCTCTCTCCCATCCATGAACATGATCTAGGGATGATTCAAGTTATCAGTTGCACTCAGGGATACCTTACAGAGGTTAGGATAATTTATATCAATACCAGACAAAAAAAAAAATTTCCCCCGGGAAACGGGGTGGCGGGGGGGGGGGGGGGGGTAAAATACACTATCGAGATTATGGTGATACATGTAGTTACAATAAATAAATAACTGTATTGGGTCCCGATTCGATTGATTTATCTTAAACTTGTGAAGTATTTACAACTGATTTCAAATTATCAAATATATGAAAGAACCTAATCTTGGAATGTACTATATATATCTATTTTGTTCATAAAAATATTCCAACTCGGTCTGACTTATATAGACTGAATGACAGAAGGCTTATTATTAAGGTTAAATCTTGAGGGGACACGTTGATCTGGAGGTAAGGTGCTCGCCTCTCGTGCCGAAGGTACCGGGTTCGATCCCCCATCGGTGCAGGCATATTGAATTTTTTTTTTTTGGGGGGGGGGGGGGGGGGATTCCTGTCCCTGATCCTATGATAGGTAGGACCGAGCACCTAGTTTTCTCAGATAAGGACGAAAAACCCGGACGGCCCATGTGTACGTTGGCAGTTGAAAGACGAAAACAGCAGGCCGAACGCCCTGACAAAATTCTAAAAAAAACTCATCCCTAGCACAAAAACATACAGAAACAAGAAGAAGAAAAATAAAAAGAGGAAAAGCGTGGTGGAAATGCCAAGAGTAGCGAATGTGCTAAAATAAAGAGCTAAACACACACTAGGCTAAACATTGAAAGAACAACAGCTGCAGATTTAGTTTTCATTCTGCCTAGCCAACAAACCTGAGTCTCACGTCTCTCGTTATGTCTACACTTCCAAACCTCATGGGGACAGGCAACAATAGCCACACAAATGTGAGAAAAGCCGAGAAAATCGATTTTTAAAAAATTTGGAATCCACTACTTCCCTCTTTCACTCAGGAGCAAACAATGATACACATGAAACTTGTAAGCAAACAGAGAAAAATACAGATGATTGTTTTTACCCTCCGTTATTCGCCTCAACAAGACACTAGAGCTAGATGTGTGCCATATTTCACTAAGGTTCCTTACCATGTCACTTCATGGATGCCTGCTACTGAGTTTACTGAGTTATGATATATATAGGTTTTGTGTAATGATACGTACGGTGTGTGTACCACGTCTGTGCTCTTAAACTCTCGGTGAAAGAGAATTTGAACTATGGAATAATAAAGTGATTATTATCTCATCTTATCTTTCAACGGAAGGGGCGACGTACAATTTTGTAGCTGCAGCTGCTTTTTCAAACACTGGTGTCGCAGACACACGGGGCTGGTGAATGATGAAGTGGATAATGACGAAATCAGGCTTCAGGTGAAAGACCAAATTCCTGAGCCTCCCTCCCCCCCCCCCCCCCCCTCCGACGAATTTTTTATGGAAATTGAGATTTGCTTAAAATATGAAAAATTAGCCACTTTCCTGCATTCAGTTAAAATGTTTTGCTTGAAATAGTCTTAAAAATATTTTATTCTGATCTAAAAGTTTGAACTTTGACACTGTTTTGTGCTATATGAATGAAAAAAAATATTTTTTCACAGCAAGCGCAAAAAATATTTCGTGTTGCACTCCGCTTGACTGCTCTTGTCCACAGCGTATGCTTATATTTACGGTCAATGTCGCATGAAAAAGTATAACACTCTTCGCCTCTATAGCGGTGAAAAGCGAAGCGGAGCGGGTACTGTGGACATATATATGTTACAGTAAGAACCCGTACCTAGGGAATACGAGTAATCACTGAGCATTTTAGTAAATCCACGTAATCCCCGATTCACTCAGGGACTTCCCGTAATTGCTGAAATTTCTAGTGATAACGCGAAATCCCTAAAATTAGACCTGTCATTTTACGTGTTCTTACTATTGAGCTTTCAGTGAATTCGCGTAAAAGCCCCGCCACTGAATAAGACTCAGTTCCCTCTTTAAAATGGTTATTGGTGTGCTTGCTCTGGTGTGCTTGCAAGAAAGTACATCACAAAACTTGCTTGCTCTGCACCGTCAATGTGTTATGACACCGAAATTGGGTGAGTTTGGCAGTGTGTTTGTTTCGATCAAAGTTTATTAGATAAGGTCGTCTTGCTTCATTATTCGCCTTCCTCAAGCAAAGTCAAGATGTCTATCGAGGAAAAGTTTACACAACAGCTCAAGGATCATTTTAAAGAAAACAAAAAAGGATTGATTCCAAAATGTGACTATCAGAAGACCATTGATAATTCCCATGCCAAGGGGCGGCTTGGATATTATCTGTTGGAGAAGTAAGTTTTCACTTCAATATACAATTTTACTCAGTCAGTCTCAGACAAATTCTCTCTCTCTCCCCCTCTCTCTCTCTCTCTCTTTGTCTCTGTCTGTCTGTCTGTCTCTCTCTCTCTCGTTTTATTTTTTGTTGTTGTTGTCTTTCATTTAGTGTTTTGATTTTTTATTTTTTTTACGAATGGTGAAGGTCTCTACTTGTGTGTCTGTCTGTCTCTCCCTCTCTCTCTCTCCTTATCTCACTCTCTCTCTCTCTCTGTCTCTCTCAGGTATGAAGTACTCCAGTGCGGGCCCACAGAAAAACTGATAAAGAGACGTTCGGCACAACAGGAGTCGCCACTCTCCTACGTGAGCATCGAGGAGACGTTTGATGTTGTCAAGAGCGCCCACATCTCAACTGGCCATGGTGGAAGAGACCGGATGCTGAAAGAACTACAAAAGAAATATGCAAACATTCCAACTAAAGCCGTTGAGCTGTTCAAGTCACTCTGTCAAGAATGCCAATAGAAACGAAAACGGCCGATGACGAAGGGTGTTGTCGTTCGTCCAATACTCACCAAGGAATTCTTGTCAAGGGGTCAGGTGGATCTTATTGACATGCAAAGCATGCACAGTGGATCCAATAAGAAATGGATCATGGTGTACCAGGATCACTTGACGAAGTTTTGCACCCTTCGAGCCTTGACGTCTAAAAGAGCTGCAGAGGTTGCTTTTCATCTACTGGACATTTTTCTTCTCATTGGTGCACCCGTTATTCTCCAAAGCGATAACGGATCCGAGTTCACTTCACACGTCATCACAGAGCTGAAGGAAGTTTGGCCAAACCTAAAAATGGTGCATGGTAAGCCTCGCCATCCCCAAAGTCTGGGGTCGGTTGAGCGAGCAAATGGTGATATTAAAGATATGCTGGTGGCATGGATGGCCGATAATGACTCACAGCACTGGCCTAAGGGCATCAAATTTGTTCAGTTCCAGAAAAATAGTGCTCTTCATTCCGGGATAAAGTGCTCTCCATATTCTGCAATGTTTGGCTGTGAGGCTCGTGTTGGACTTACTACTTCGTCTTTGCCGGTGGAAGTGATTGCTCGGATGGAGACTGAGGAAGATCTTCTTGCTGTCAATGAAAACCCTCTCTCCCAAACTGATGGGGTTGCAAACCAGATCCAAGCTACAAGTGATGAAACAGCAACAGTTGGTGTGGCAGACGGTGTTCTACTTCCAGTCGAACTTGAAAGCACATCAGCACAAGACATTGATCTACCCACAGGACCTTCCTCGCCCACAGCAACACCATCTGCCTACGATGTTGACAGTCCTGGTTCTTATGGACAATCAGAAGAGCATGTGACGTCTCCCTCACCCACTCCATCTGACAGTTCTGCTTCCTTTGCTGAAAACCTTAGGGTCGAAGAACGCATCAAACAAATCAAAAGGCGTCGTCGTGAAGCAGCCAATGCACAAACTTCTCAAGCAGAAAGGGTGGTGAAAAGAAGTCGTGTAGAGATGCGAGCTGGCGAACAAGGAGACAACGTTGCTGTGCCAATTCCACTTGTTGATCGTGGGAGAGGCGATCCTAGAAATATCCTTGGTGTCATAATTGACAGACGAGAAGACACAGACCAATATAGGATAGCCGTAAAAGCTGGTATTCTCAGTGGTCTGTATTCCAGAAATCAATTCGATCTGTGCCCTGAGCGTCTTCTAAACACTGACGACATAAACACCGAAAAAATAGTTTCACTGCGCTCGGCGGTGATTTCTCAATCCTCTTCAGGTTGACAAGGCTTCACAAGATGCAACTGTACTGGTGCCAAAAAGTGTAGGACAAGGCGATGTAAATGCTTTAAAGCAGGGCTTCAGTGTAACTCACGCTGTCATAGCAGCGTCAATTGTTGTAACAAGTGACAACGTCGATGGTGTCTGCCATTTTTTAGTTTTTTTAAATGCTTATTTTTATATCGTGGAGCAGGTGTGTTTGTGTGTGTGTGTGAGAGAGAGAGAGAGAGAGTGTGTATCTTTTACCGAACTATTTAAGCAATAAAATTTTTATACTATACATGCCTGTCAATGTTTGCATTGTGTGCAAGTGTGATCAGGGATTACACGTAACTACTGGGACCATTTTTCAGGGTTTTCACGTAATTCCTGATTATTTCAGTGATTACGTGAAATCTCCGAGTGAAACAGGGATTACGCGTATTCACTGAAATATTCAGGAATTACTCGTATTCCCTAGATACCTTTTCTTACTGTAACATGTACAGAGGCAAAGAGTGCTTTACGTCATTGTCGGTAAAAATAGCGGAGGGAAGGCGTGCACCTGGGACTTGCCGTCGTGTTACCGTAATGCTTTGGTTTCATGACAGCCCGAGTTTAGTATGAGTGCGTGTCCCCGTTCATTCGCCTGGATTTAAAAAAAATGCGACGCGATAGCAACACAATAATAAAGTCGCATGTGCGCGCCTTCGTTTAGTAATTACTCAATTTCCGTTTTATGATTTTCAGACCAAACTTTTAGCAATACAAACTACAATTCAAGTTAGAAAGTCCACATTCCATTCGGTAAAAGACATGTACTGATGTTTAACTCATGACCTATGGTAACTTTTGTGGGTGTGGACGGGAACTCTCTACACTATCCAGTTTGAACTTTGGATATTTTTTCTGTCACCCAATAATGAACACAAGAGATAATATATTTTTGTTAATGTAATGGAAAATCAATGAACCAGGATAGGATTCGATATCTTGAAATGTTGGCATAGATAACAGTGCTGGAAAATCAGTGTCCACCTGCAGCAAATCGAAAACCTGCGAGCCGAATATTCGGCTTGCCGTATAGCGAATGGGGTATACGGTAAAAAGGAATTTGATCTCGACTGGAATGTACGATATTCTCATCTAGGGATACGCTGGTCTAGAGGCAAGGTGCTCGCCTCTCATGCCGAAGGTTCGACACCCGATCGGCGTAGGCGTGTTTGAATTTGGGGGAGGGGGAAATTCCTGTCCTCGATCCTATGGTCGGTAGGATCGAGCGCCTAGTCTTCTCGTATAAAGACAAAAAACTCGGTGTGCCAGTGCGCACACGTTGCGCACGTAAAAGATACCTTGGCAGTTGCAAATCGAGAAAAGCAGGGCCTAACAAGGCCGTTGCCCGGGCCAACAACAACAAAAAAAATCCCTACCACTAAAAACACACACACACACACACACAAATATGAACAAGAAAAAAAGCAAAAAAGACAAGAAAAGTGAGATGTAAATCCCAGTACAGCGAACCTCCTAAAATAAAGACCTACAAAAGAAAAAAAGACGGCAGTATAAACATTGCACGCGGTTAAGGGAGTGACGTCACTGCAGAACGCGCTAGAATGGTTTACACATTATATTATACAGGACACTCTAACCGATCAGTGGGCCACGCCCCGTCCATGCCAGCGCATTGGAAACACCAATCTTGGCCGACAAAACATACTATGGGAAAGGGGTGGGGGAATGGAAGTGGGGAGAAGACAAGCATTTCGTCGATAAACTTGGTTACACAATAGTAATGTGAGGTGGTCAAATGGGGCGGGGGGAGGGGGTGGGGGCGGGAGGGGGGGTGTGAGATCGATAGCACAAATACAGAAAGTTTTATTAGCCTCTCTCTCTCTCTCTCTCTCTCTCTCTCTCTCTCTCTCTCTCTCTCTCTCTCTCTCTCTCTCTCTCTCTCTCTCTCTCTCTCTCTGTGTGTGTGCATGTCTCTCTCTCTCTCTCTCCATTTGAAACTCAGTCTATCGATCTACCTATCTACTTATCCATCCATCCGTCCATCCATTTTTTCAAATCAGTTTTCTCCAGAAACAAAAACAAAAAAAAAACGGATGAATAAAAAACACAAGAAGTATAAGGGAAAAGAGCAGTGAGGGAACAGTTATGAGAAAAGGGAAACAGCAAAAGTATACAGTGAGAAAGAAGAACAATGCGAGAGAGATGAAGACGGAGAGGGTGAGGAATGGGGCAGAGAGGGGGAGAGAGAGAGAGAGAGAGTGGGGGAGAGAGCTCGAGTTTGAGTTTGGAGAAAGCAAGTCGGCACGATAGCGGGCCATACGGTGTTAGGAAAAAAGCAAAACCAGACAGAATAATTGTAACATATTGATAGGACAAGGAAAGGCCCTACCAGAAGCGCCTTCCAACCACCCGAGAGAGAGAGAGAGAGAGAGAGAGAGAGAGAGAGAGAGAGAGAGAGAGAGAGAGAGAGAGAGAGAGAGAGAGAGAGAGAGAGACAGACAGACAGAGAGAGAGACAGAGAGAGACAGAGAGAGGGAGAAAGAGAGAGAGGCAGAGACAGAGAGAGAGAGGGAGAGAGAGACACAGAGAGAGAGAGAGAGACAGAGACAGAGCGAGAGGGAGAGAGGGACAGACAGCCAGACAGACACAGAGAGAGACAGACAGACAGACAGAGAGACAGACAGAGAGAGAGAGAGAGACAGACAGAGACAGAAAGAGAGCCACAGAGAGAGAGAGAGAGAGAGAGACAGAAAGCCACACAGAGAGAGAGACAGAGAGCCACAGAGAGAGAAAGAGAGGGGGTGGGAAAATCAGGTAAAACGAGAGAAAGACAGTTGGAGACAAAGTCACACCGGGATAAATGTATTCACAGAGAGAGAGAAAGGAAAAGCGGAGGTGGGGGAGACGGTACAGGGACTAGAACAGTGACAGGCAGAATGAGTGAGCCAGGCGGATTGATTAGGGAAAACGTTGTACGAGGGAAGAAGAATGGCTGAGAAAAAAAAGAATGAATGATCTCCGCACAAGAAAACTGAATGCACCACACATGCGCGGGAAACGAGTGGACCTGCAGAGCTAATGAAGGTAAACATTTCTTTCCTTTTAAATAAAATCATTCTGATAAACATACCAAGGCCGTGGTCCTTGTTTGTTCTAACTCCACTTTTTGCACAACTGAGAAAATCGACGTCAAACGTTGGCGGCTTAAGTATTCTTCAGGATTTAGAATAAATCAGAACTGTGAAACAGCTTGATAAGTGCCACAACGCATTTTAACATGTGTCAAAGTGTGCAATTGTTACACCTCTTCTACAAACTAAAAGATCTCCAGTTTTTCAGAAAAAGAGATTGAACCAACAAGTTAAGGTCTCCATACAGCGAAAATTGAAATCACACGCGAGAAAACTGGTGAGAAACGTATGGCGGATGAGATTTTTAAAATTAACATTTAAAAAAAAATGTGGGGGAGAAAGAAAATTAAAACAATAAAGCACATGCACACACACGTACACATGGGCACACAAATACTCCAAGACACAAACCACTTATACGCGGGTACGCGGGGAGAGGGAGCTGAGAAAGCACTGGTGAAACAGTCTGATTGTACTGCTGCCCCCCCCCCCAACAAACCACTCATACGCACAGAGAGAGGGAGCTGAGAAAAGCACTGCTGAAACAAAGTCTAATTGTATTGCTGCCACCCCCCCCCACCCCCCCGACACACACATAACGCATCTCCTACCACAGAATAGGGAACCTACCAGAAGCGAAATAAACCCATTTTTTCGTGACTGCAGGAAGTAAGCGCACCGCCATTTTGGATAAGATGCAATTTCACCTGACTCATTCAGTGTTTCACTGAAGATCGGCGGAAAACAATCCCTGTTTGTACATTTCCACGGGGAGCAAGAGCTTACAAACGGCTCTAAATAGTTTCAGTCAACCCAAAAAATACGAACGAACCGCGGTAAACAGATAAACACACGTCTATCGATCTCATCCAATATGGCGCGGGGCAGTCAAAACTGACGACGTATCGCTGCCTTGTGTCTTGGGGGGATATGGGTGGAGTGGTTGTATCTCTACTGTGTGCACCCACCCCACCCATGAATCCCCAACCCTTTTCCATAAATATACACGCCCTGCCTTGTTCCACTGCAACAGAGAACGCGCAGTGCTTGTGTACAGAATATCAATGAGAAATTCTCGCGGGCTATAATGTGGGCGACGGCAGTCGGCACCCGGCGCGGGTTCCTGGGAAATGGTGCTTGGTAATTTTTTTAATCATTCATTCATTCGTCCATTCGCTCATTCATTCATTTGATCATTCATTAGCTCGTTCATTCATTCGTTCATTCGTCCACTCGCTCATTCATTCATTCATCAATCCATTAGCTATTTAATCATTTATTTATTGTTCATTTCCTACTTGTGTATTTATTATTCCTTTACTTAGTTATTCATTTATCATTATTTGTTTATTTATTTATCTATTTACTTATTGTTTGTTTGTTTGAATTTATTTCTGTTAATTTACTTATTTATTTATTTGTTTGTTTGTATCTCTTTTCTAGAATTTACTTGTTTGTTTGTATTTATTCATTTTTTCAAAAATTTACTTATAAATTTATTCATTCTTCTTATCTTTTCCCCAGCAGTTTGTTTACCAAAAAAAGTTTACGATCGACTTTCATCGACCCCAATTTCTGGCACTGGAGTCTGAACTGTCTTGTGTTTACTGAAATTGTGCAACCAGGGTGGGCCAAGCAGTGTACGTGCTTTAAGAGCCAAATTTGAGGCAAATACCACTGTGTAACAATTCAACCGGAATTTTAAAGAACAGTTTTCAAGGTGGTGGAAGGAGGATCCAACTTAGTTTGTGCCCCTGGTATATATTATATATACTCTGTGAATTATCCACTTAAGGTACTGGACTTTCCAGTTTGTGTTTCTTTAACATTTCCCGCAACATCCCACGGCTGTGTGAGTTGGGTAGGCTATAGGATACTAAGCCCGGAACGGCACAGTCAGCTGCTGGCAGACAAGAAGTGCACACCATAATTTCCTATTATTTTCTTAATAAATCCGGGAAGACCCGATCATAATAATCCCCGTCAGACACAGCCAGGTTGCGCCATTTATTTCTTGGGTGTACATTTTGCTGGCAGCAACTGGCTGTGAGGCACAGGCTAATAAAATAACCAGACTAGATGATCCCATTGTGTGACGTCACAAAACAGGGAAAGGTCATGAACCATCCGCCACATTAGGTTTACGGTAACGACCGACGCTTCAGCATAGCTACAATTTTGAATGACACCATTTTGACGCGCCTATTGAACGCGGAAGTTTGGTTCCGCACCAAGAAATTAATACATGTACAACCAATCTTGACAAATGAAAAGAAATTTCTATTGCAGATAGAACTAGAATCGGAATTTCCCGAGCGGCGGCCATGTTGGTTATACAGTCGTCGCTCGGGAAATTCCGTAAAAAACGACACAGCCCGAAGCTCGTGTTTCCAGTCTGGTTAATTTATTAGTCTGTGCTGTGAGGTGCCGGGCTTTTCATGATAACACTTTCCCCCCTTTCAATGAGGACAGGATGGGAGGAAAATTTATTGATTTACTGATTTGTTAACACCATTGTATTAAAGCCTTCTTACAGCAATTTTTGTAAAATATCTCGTCACGAAAGTGTAGGATTTCGACAGCGCTGTCGTGTTCACTTTCTTTTTTATCAAAATCAGATCACACTTCATCCCCTCCTCCGTCTGCACGTTCGCCGACCCTAATCTGGGCGTCTAAGCATGGTTTTTATCCCAGACTGGTTGTTTTCCAGGTCTATCCCTAGTGCATGACATCAGGCCGGGGGCGAGACGTAAAATTTTTTACTAATATATACTATACTACAGCCATCTTAAGTTCAGCGAAGAACACCAATGCAAACTTTAAATTTAGTGACGAACACAAACCTTTACGCAGGCAATTTTGGGTTAAGCAATGAACACAAAACCCATACTAAGGCAGTCTTAAGAACTAAAAAACTGAACTCTGGTAATCTTTAAAATTCCGTGTGCATTGCAACATTCGAACAATCAAACCCGCAACCTTAAGTCGACAGCAAATTACCGTAATGGAACCACAATTTTCATTTACACAGATCTACAAATACATGTATTATATAAATGATAATATGTATACATTTTGTTGTTGCTACCGCTGTTCATTTGTTTGTTTTGGCATTTTATCATCTCCTCGTCAAGAATGATATTTCCAGCTAAGCGATTCTAACCTTCAAAAAAAAAAAAACACCTTAGTTTGATACTCTGATTGCTACCCTGGCCTTTGCGAAATGACATCATGTGCTTGGGATATTGACGCATGACGCTGTTCCTGCTGTTCTTTTTTTAAAAATAATTCTATGTTGTGTTTCATCAGGGAGTATTTATGTATAGAGAGACATCGCTACTAAAGGATTTGCACTGCGCGACACTGGAGGCCTTGCGATACCACTGTTAGCATGGAGTTTGAGTTTGGGTTTTACGGCGCGTTGGCATGATAACGGCCACATTGCGCCTTTCACTATTCTATCTATTTGGGTACATTATTAAAATTTACGTTTGGTATTCAGAACTCCATCAATTTGAATTTCACGAGTGACGAGTGGAATTAAATAGTTCAGATTAAATTCTTATAACATTGGTCTGTTAGCGTGGATCGAATAGGAGGTCACGTGGTTTGACAATGTCAGTTTGTACGTTTCCATTTAAAGAACGGGCTTACAGACAGCTCTAAATAGTTTCAATCAACACGAAAATTTTAACAAACCACAGGCCGTAGATTGCACACTGTCTTTGATGCAGCCGGCCCCTTCCAATTCTTGATACCGGCATAGCCTAATTTCGATTTGGCAAAAGCGATTTCTCCCTGTATATACTATACACATTGTCTGGTTTCATCCTTCATGATGTCCAAAAATATTTAATGGTAAAAACGACTAAATGAACGAAAGGTTTGGTCGCCCCGAGACACTAGCAAAAAAACTGTATGCAGCGCTTAATGAGAAGATCGCGGGGCCGAGTACTGAACACTGGCAATTTGCTTACCACACAAACACACACACACAAAGAGTTGATGATGAAGAAAATCTGTGAGTGGAGATGGCTTACTAAATAAACTATGATCTTCTAAAAAAACCGCTGCCTGATTTCAACACTACTTTTTTATCATTATTATTTCATTCTCCTATCAACTGCCTGCGGTCATCGTTTTCTGTCAAATCTGGCTCGCGCACAACCCCCCCCCCCCCCCCCAATTCCCCACACACACACACACCCAGCGATACGCCAGCATGCAAGTAATTATGTACTCACACCTTCCAATCCAAACTCCTTGGCCGATCACGATCACGCGCAAAAACTACCAGACACCGAATGTAAGTGAAGGTAAAAATCACGGCATTTTTCGCCACATTCTCAGCATAATAATCAATTTCTGATGACCTCCTTTGTTTTGTTATGCGATGCCAAACGTCTCTAAATTCTTTCTTTCTTTCTTTCTTTCTTTTTCGTGACCCCCTTAACCACAAGACCTAAGTATGATGTGCAAGATTTCATGCCGCGGGACATCACGTGCGGCTTAAGGAACGCATAGACTCACAGAATAGGGAACTAACAGAATCGAAAGAAGCCCAATGTTCGTGGTATCTTTATTCTCTGCATAGACTGCAATGTGACAAACGTCAAGTCATGCTTACAGCTTGTCTGACACGCCCCTATCGCAGTCTGTATCTGTGTTCTTAACCCGCCCGTGATCTCCCGCGGCGGGAAGTCCCGCTCATCTGCCAGGACTTTAAGAACGGTTGTGTTTCAGCTAGGGTCAGCATAATAACGGTAACAGAATTTTGCTGCTGTGAGTAAAGAGGCACGAAATTACAGTTTTTACGTTCAAAATATTAAAATAAATAAATAGAAAATAAAATACATTATTTTTAGAATCGGAAAATTATTTTTTAATGGGGCGGGGAGGGGGGGGGGCATGCCAGTGACTCACTGCCGATAACTTCGCGTCCCACACTTTGAGAAACATTGCCACGATCAACCCCATTTTTTATTCTCTCTTTAACTCATTGGCACCCGCTGCTTCATGTGATTTATTTACCTCCTGGGACCCACTGTCCTATACATTGTCACTGTAGCACTATTCGACTTAACCCGTGGGGGTCTACTGACTTGCATAACTTAATTAACCCATAATTAATATGATGATTTACTTTACTATACGATTTAATCCACTGGGATCCACTGACGCGGACGGAATATGAATATATTTATACAATGACAAACATATTGTCACGGTGATATACATGTTAGGAAACGGCCACTGCCTCCCTTGGCAAAATCAAAACAGAGCTCTCCAAGAACAGATTACAGGAATTTTCGAGCCACTCTGCAAAGCAGTTTGAAGATTCTTGAGCACTGATACGCGCGCCTCGACACAGAACAGTTTTCCCGTCAATTTCTACTTCCACCACAACCAAATGTCGTCAGCTCGATACGTCACACTATATAAATTGTTTAAGAATTTAGTCTAAGCGAGTTTTACTTTAAATTGTACGTCCCTTCAGCTCAATAACAGCTATATTTTGATGTCAGGTGCACGGTCCATTGACGAGTGATCAGGGTGTATCACTTGAGTATTTCCCACTACTTATCATACTTCAAAACCTGTGTGTTCTCATTTGCCAAGTCCTTCCCATGCAGAAACTTGACGCCCTGACTCAACATACCCTCCATCACCCCATCCGTGACAATATTAATGCTACATCGCTGAAACAATGTTTCTTCTTATACAGTAAATTGTCTGGATAAGGAAGGTTGATGTTTGTAATTTATATACAAAATAATAAAAGTACAAGTAATAAATCATCTGGCTTGGGAGACTTAACGGTTCCAATATAATATGAAATTTCCTCTTTGCGGAATGTTTGGCTATTCACCATTCAGCCGCAGCTTTCCTAATCGTTTACTTTACGACTGATGAGGGACGCTTTGCGATGTTTTCTGACAAAGAAACTCGGTGGGCCTGAACGCTGTACATTATATCTACGATTTAACTACTGAGGTCTTTGATGGGTGACGGGAACATTACGGTTCCGAGCACTGGATTTTGCGAGACGACAACCAGAAAGTACGTAGGCAATGAGAGGGTTCATACTGGATGCATAGGTGTGATTGGTCAATTGCACTGGCAGACATGGGAGGCTAAGCAAAACCACTGTTGGCTTGGAGCTAAAAGTAGGTCAGAGGGATAAACAATGCTCGTTTGTACTTTCTTCATTGCGAGAAAGAGCTTAGCGTCGGCTTTAAACAGCTTCCATCGAGCCCAAAATATGGAAATACCACACTCTTTACGATGCACACGACCTTTTCCAATTCTTGTTTACCGTACCGACCTAGTTTCGAGGTCTGGCAGAAGTGATATATCTTTCTCTGTATTTATATCTTAGCCACGACTGCAGTTTTGAATTAGACAACATTACAATTCAAATCCCATCATATGTACGAGGAGGAAAATGGTTTGGTACATACTGATTGGTTAGGCCATGGAGTCAAAATACTCATTATAGGATTTTTGTTAAACTTGAGACCAATTTCCGGAAAAATTACTTTTAAAAAAGGCTGTTGTGGCTTATTACCTAAATTTAATCCTAACCTCTACCCCACCCCCACCCACCCCCCCCCCCCATGCAAAAATTCACCATGCAAACAAAACCTAATTTAGCCCCACGGTGCAAAAACTCACTCATAATTGGTTTGCACGCAATAAACCACTTACTGTCGAATTACAGCGGCACAGCCTGTCTCATTTACCGCCATATAGCAGAAACGCTCACTGACGTCATTACCGACGAGACCCTTGTGTATAGCTCTCCTTTTGACCAGAAGATGTTCGTGTTATAACAATCCATTCGACACCCCGCGCGGACACGTAGCTGATTTCTGAACACAGGACAACGCCAGCAGGACAATAGCTAGAGAAATCCCTGGCGCCATTGGTATGATTTCCTCCGTCACATGATATTACTACACCTTACTGCTTCCATAGTCCCACATTTCGCAGGAAGAGTCAAAGTTTAAACCCCTATAAACCCAACGAACACAGTTGGGCTAAAATACGCTGTGTATTATTTGTAGCTCACTCGAAGCCCTAGAAATCAGTAAGAAAGGACTTGGCAAATGGATTACAGTCCAGCTATTTAATCATCCACGACACTCCCCTCCTCCTCCTTGCCGCTTTCCACCCACTCAAATCCATACACCCCCTCCCCCCTCCCAAGTACGGCTAGAATTTTTCCGTGACGTGGAACGGTTGGCACGACCAAACAATGAAACAGGACCTCTGCCCACCTGACCAGTGGAACCACAAAATAAATTCTGATTACCGATAAACACAAACCACCAACACCTCAGCGAGCACAAGCAACTAAAGTCACATTTGACCTGAGCTGCCGACCATGAGCTCGGGGCCTGGCACATTGACAACTACTTGTCAACTTCCGAAAATGACGTATCGTTAAAATTGTCCACCTAAATCCCGAAAGTCACTGATGTGTTCGCCTTCAGCCGATCGTGGCGAATATCCGTTACCGATTTCAGAATGAATATGAATGTAGAAGGTCACGAATTGTTCTGGTACAAGGCTGGGGGTTCGCAAATTCGTCACTATACAAACATGAGGAAGAGGGTACTAAGATGTCTGTCTGTCTGTCCGCCCACCTCTCTCTCTCTCTCTCTCTCTCTTTCTCTCTCTCTCTCTCTCCAGCTTGTCACCATGTGATAGGATCGGACTTAAGTGGCCTGATTTATAACCTAATCATTGATTAATCAGTGCATTGCTTGAATCCATCGGCTGTCGAGTCAAGCTGATACGCACGCGCTAAATATATCCATGACGCTTGCCCTCTACTATTTCCTCGCCACTGATTGGCCTCATCGTCCACATCACATCATCAAAAGGTGTTCTCCTGACCACAGTTGACAGTAAGCCACCTTTGGCCTCCTCACCTTTCTGATACAAGCAAATCAATCTAATCAGTTCTGACATGAACAAACTAAAGCATAGATAATCCCCCAAACTGCGAGGATGGAAACAGACTATCAGCCTATTAAAATGGACTGTTTCTCTCTCACATCCTACATCCAACTCCTGAAACCCAGCCCCATCTTGAAACACACGATTTTTTTTTTTTTATCTTTACGAAGATACTTTTCTTTTGTTTTGTTCATCTTCAGCCTAAGCGGGTTTTGAAAAAGATATCGCTGGCCCTTTCAAGAAATTGCACAAGTGTAAAGGGCCTTACTTCACCAGAGAGGACCAAAAAAAAAAAAAAATGTTTAGCTTGAAAGGTGCGTGCATTCCAAATTTTAACCAAAGATACTAGAAAAGATAAGATGAGACACTCCCTTCTTCTCACCTCTAAAAAAATCGTGCACAGTTTGCACGCTGATCGGGGGCGGGGCCAATGGCACATTGCATGAAATGAATGCTTGATATAATGATGGTGTTAATGATGCTGATTTGTGACACTGCTACTGCGACTAAAAAAAAAAAAAAAATACAACCAGAATATCCCACGGCGATTCAGGTTATAATAACAAAATAAGTGACTTCAGTCAAGGCCTACAGTGATAGCTGAACAGTGAACAAAATTCAGTGTTTTCCCTATTTGGCTTTGTAAAATATGGCACTGTTATGACTTCAGGCATTTATCGCTAGGTGGCGGTGCGAAATCTCTGCCCGCTAACCGCGCCAGCTGTCTCATCTTACAGAATCCAATATCTTTGTTTTAAAAACATTTTTTACTGTAAACGTTAACATGTACATTTATTCAATTTTCTCTTAATCGATAGAAAAAATAAAATTCCTTCAATGAGTTCTTCACTCTTCAAGGCCCGTGTATCTGTACAAACTTTGCCAACATCAATTTTTGACTGCGATGACTGAAAAAAGGATACTTATTTATTTCCTCACTAGAAACACTCAATACATGTAGCCTATTTGATTAATTCTAGAGAACTACATATTATTTTGCGTGTAGAGAACAATAAAGATGATTAAATCTCTCAATCGCAGTGATGTCAAATAAAAGTACAGGTCTACTCAGTTGACATACACTGCTTTGTCCCAATATTATAAAAACCACAGAAGAACTGCGGGATAGCAGCAAAGGCCATAAGCAATGTCAAAATTTGGCAAAAAGGAAAAAGTTAAATGTGGCAAAGCCGCAGGTCAGAAATAATATCCAAACGATACAATGAAACGCAAACTAAAACTCTGCGTTTCATTGTATCGTTTGGGTATTAGTCCTTACGCGAGGCTTTGCTACATACAACTTTTTCTCTTTGCCAAATTTGGACATTGCTTTGTCCTAGCTTTTAAAAGCAGTGTCGCTGACTCAGTATGAGTTGCTGGGGCCTCAAAGAGTTAAAGAAGGGATTTTAAAAAAACTGTCATTTGCATTTGTGCCAATAGACTTCTGCGGCTTCACGATAGAACCAGTGGTATTTTATTACCGACATTTGTTTGGGGACCGTAGACAAATTACAAAGCCCAATAGAGAAAATACAGGTTATGTTCACTGGTTAGTTATAGCTTGCTGTGTGTACCACGGTCCCCCAACGTCGGTCGTATTCTTTGCTCTCCGCGCTTCCTCATCTAAAGAAAACGACCGCTTTAAATGCATTAAAAATATTCCAGTGAAACTCCCGTCTCGCACTTAAGCTGGGTTTTCATGTGTAGAGAAACGGAAACGGCGAAAGAAATGTCAAAAAACCTTCAAGTAGTGAAACAGATGTGTCTTCTTGTGTTCGGGATGGATACACTCTTTCTTTTTACTGCTTGATCAATTTTTAACGTTTCCATACACATGAATACCCCAGCTTTAGTTGTTGTTGTTGTTTGTTTGTTTGTTTGGGAGGGGGTGAAAAAAAAAGGGGGGGAGGTAGTTTTAGTTTGGACAAAGCACACTGACACAATAACGGCCATGTATGTTAGGCTAGGAAGAAGCAAGATGATGGACAGAATGACGGGGCAGAAGAAGACCTCCATACAAGAGAAATGCCCACTAACCACTCACTGAGAGGAAGAAAGGGAGTGGGGAGGGAAGGGAGGAGGGGGGGGGGCGGGGGCCACCACATTCTAAGGAAAATGAAAAACTAATCTGAGTAGTGCAACTGTTACACCGCCATGCCAAACAAACCTATTAGCTGTCGCGGAATGAAGAATTCATTCTGAAATTTATCGACAAACTTGATCAGATTTTATGTAAATGGCATGTAACATATTGTGGGCTCTCTTGGCCAGGCTGTTGGCCAACGGTGACTTAAAACTTTGAGACTGGTGAATTGCCAAGATGTTTAATAACTTAAGCGATGGGACATACAGTCAGCTGATGGCTAGTGGTAGTGATGGCGTGATCAAGTTGTGATAGTGGGTGTGTACGTCGTTCCTACGTAGATTCGCTGCTTACATCGCATCGACGTCGATTTGATGTAGGGAACCCGCCCCAATGGTAATCCTACCAAATCAATGTTATATTGACGTAGGATTGCTGGAAAGGGAGGTAGGATTGCTGGAAAGGGAGGGGTGATGGTGGTGGCGTGATGGTGATGATGATAATGAGGGGGGCACTAGCTGTGTGTGACGGTTATGTCAGTAGTGATATCGATATGCAGTAACTGTGGCAGTTGTAGGGAAGGGAGAGACTCTGTGTGCGGGGGGGGAGGGGGGTGAGGACGATAGACTGTGGCGGTGATTGTGACACACTGATAGTTGAGATAGCAGTGATTGATGAATGTGGTGGTGGCACTAGCTTTGATGGTGATGCCTGCGGCGATAATGATGATGATGACGACGGAGGTGAAGGCATCTCTCTCTCTTTCTCTGTATGTGTGTGTGTGGGGGGGGGGGGGGAGAATGTTGTTGAGGTAGCCATATTGTTGATGGTTGATGATGGTGTTGAGAGTGATAATCGTGGTAAAGATGGTGGTGGTAATAGTGATGGTTAAGATGGTAGTGATGATGGTATGACGATGAAAATGACAAGATTGATGATGATAGAGGTGCGTTGTTACCAGTTCCAGGCCTTTGAAGCCATAAATACTAAATTATCCTACACCAGTTCTGAAGAAGACTTTGCCTTTTCTCTCTTTACTTACTAACACATTGCTCAATGGGATTATAATTGTCAACCTATCATAACGCAAACACCGATTCAAATCAAATAAATCGTTTGTTTATTAGTTCATTAGTTGCCATGGCTACCCTAAATCCACCTAGAACAATTCACTAGGTCGTCATGCTTTTCGGTCTGTTCCTTCGTATCCCCCCCCCCTCCTCTCTTTCTCCCACCCTTCTCTCTCTATCTCTTTTCCTCCTTCTCTCCTTCTCACCCCTTTCCTTCTCTCGCCTCTCTATTGACTCCCTAGCTCTCATTCTCTCCTTCCCCTTCCCTCTCTCTCCCTGTCTCCCTTCTTCCCACTTTCCCTCTCCCGCCCCTCTACTCCTCTCTCCCTCCCCCCCCCCCCCCACCCCGGCCTCACGTGTACACACGACTGCCATGACGTATTACTCAAATATTGACAATGCAATAATAGCCATTTGGAAAACCCCATTCTGCGGCCTCGGGCCCACTGGCAGACCAAACTTTGGATTTGATTACTTCCCTGCGTGTTCCTTGTTAGATTTGCTTGCAATGTTAGGATCATTTGTATTAGATCAGCTGCTAGCTGTGTGCAGACCTGTTGCGACACTAGGGTCCAGAGCTGGCCCGGGTTTCTATATGTAATTACTACATAACATACAACATGGATCATGTGTGCTAACATTTTCTGTATGTCCAAGACTGCAACAAACTCTGCCTCTGCCTTCCTACTCCATAGTGCTGGTCATTACTGGATTGATTTCCACACACAGCTGGACAGAATGAATGGGCCTTAAAATTATCGTGAGCCTGTTCAATTTTTGCGTCCTACGAAGTCTACATTTGGATAAAGTTACAGCAGAAATTACACTGGCTAATGTCCAGCGACTGGACATCGGCAACTGGTGGATCGTGGGGAGGTTTGTCATGGTCTTCCTTTACTGTATGTCCAGTTTACTATTCAACGCCGTCGTTCCCGTTGGGCTCTGCAAATATTTTAGTCCTATGGTCTCACTGTCATCTGAGCTTGTCTTTCGTGCAGACAACACTGAAATAAGAAATTTGAGTTTGAGTTCAACAGCGCGCCGGTACGATAACGGCCACTTTGAGACGTTAGCGGTTTTTTCGTTATCTTATTTTGTGTTAGTTTTCAACTTTCCCATTTTTATAAATAAAATAAAAGTGAGTTTTTGGGTTTCACGGCGCGTGGGCACCATAAGGGCCACTTAGCGCCTTTCGCTGTATTTTTGGGTACTTTATTTTCGTTTGGTATTCAGAACTTCATCAGTTTAAATTTCACAAGTAGATTTAAATGAACAAGTACTCTGCGGGTTTCCATCCTCCCTCCTACTCTGATTTCCCACCAAGCTGATGTCCAATTATAATCTCTGCTAATAAGAAAAGCTGAACTTAATATTGCTGGTGACAAGACAAAATGTATGTTTACAATTACATCTGGTGACCCGACCTTTTGTCGTTGCAGGACAACTCGGGATGACGCTTCTCTATTCGTTGATGCACTTTCTCATTCCTTCCCTACAGCTTCCTGTCAAAGGTCGAATTTCGACTACCATCCACAAAAAATGGCAAAACAGACCAAAAGCGCACGCGGTCAATCCTGGTAAGAGCATTTCATTGCGACACAACAGAAAGCCAAACCGGCATTAGATCACGCCTATTTTGTGTTTGTTCCAAAGAGCTCGTGTTACTATAAACTCTTTGCTTCTATTTTGTCTTCCAGAGAGTTTCTTCCTTATTTTTTCCTCCCACTCCCGCCCCAGTTGGTTTTCTTCGCTCCGCTACCTAACTTCACCCCCAAATCACTATAAGCTCTTTGGTTTGTTAAATTCTTTACACAAGAATACGTGTACACACACACGCACACTCATAATGTGCGCACTCGCATGCACACATACGAGCGCACACATAGACCTACCGGGTGTCTACTCTCCCTTCTGTAACATACGTCCTATCATGAGCACAGACACTCCAGAATGTCCTATCTCCCAGAGAGCCACATTAATGAGCATTTCGACGTAGATCGTAGACCAATGCACTGTGGCTAGACGCAGTCTTGGACATTTCACACCCCGGATAAACCAGGGTTAAATAATAATATTCTCTCCGCGGCCATCATAAAAATTATATTGTGTCGGCCTTCTTGCAACTTGGACCAATTTCAGACTTTCAGTGGAAATCCGATTCTAAGCAAACGATCGTCTTTCACACATCGACACTGCTCGATAATGGCGTATGCCAAAAGACAATTGACGGTCCTTGAGCAAGAGGGCTATCAAATAATTTATAGCAAAAGAAATGCGCCAAAAGGAAAATGTAATAATCCAATAGAATCATAATGGCATAAGCCATCAAATGACAGGAACAGAAACAGTTGTTTTTAAATATCTCAAAAGTGTCAAAAATGACACCGGCCATTAGCGTAGAGCAGTGACGATGCATGGTTTCTTTATTTTCAAAGATGGCCAGTATACATATTACATCGCTAACATCGACGTCTTGATTTACTCTAATACTGGCGTCCATAAATTTAATGAAGAAATGATGCTTCACTGAGGTTACAATCAGGAAACAAAAGGCAGAGTGTGGGTGAGGAGCGGGCATGGTGGAGACAGGTTCATCTTTCACCGACTGGCAATGAAACTGCAGTCCTTGCTAGATTTCACCCCTCTCATTTTGCCGTTCCACGAGAGAAGACCGCATATGCCAGTCTATGCCAAACTCACTTCTTGATATCATTTTATAGGATGAAATTGTGATATATCTTTCTATCTGGGTTATAATTTTGTACCAGTGGTAAGAAACCCCTCAGGTGGAGCGAGACAGACGACGATCTTCACAGGAAGAGTGGATTCTTTCACCAGATGTTTTCGGCCTTTAACTTCGTGACATCTTCTAGAAACCCGGCCACACCGAGTTCATGTCTCTCGGTGTTCGTCACGCACCCTTTTGGGGGTTTGATTCTAGTGCAGGTGTCTTATCCATTCTGCCAATACTGCCACTGGTTGGTATAATTTACAAGATGAAATTATGCTACATCTTGTATTTGGGTTATACTTTTGTACCCAGTAATACTTTGTTTTGGTCACCACAAAATAGGAATTAAACGAAGGATAAAGCTGGGGTCAACGCCAAAGTTTCGTTGTTGTTTTTTTCCTCCTGTAAAAATATTGCTTTTGGCATTTGCGGCCTTTTTCCATAACACGGCAGCATTATGGCCGCCTGGGTCAAACTGTGGCTTCTGCCTGACATTCATGACTGCGCACCCCGACGTGATTTCCACTGCGCGTTCGTTCTGGTGCGCGCCGTGAGTGCTTGTGACAATCAATGGTTCTGGGACCAGCAGTAACTGCAAGCACGGAAATGCAAACGCATGAATAATTTGACAGCCACGCTGGCTGTCTGATGCCTGGCAAATCCTGTTACTTTCTGACTGAAGTTAGTTTATTCACTGACAGCCGCAACGTTTTGTTCATTGACTTAATGTTGGATGTTCTTCTTCTTCTTCTTCTTCAGCGTTCCAAGTCATGCTTTTAGTTTGGTGTGGGCCAGGAACTGGGTAGTCAGGTGAAGGTCTGCCTCACTGCCCCATAGCTTGGTGTGTAGGTCCGTGGGACTAGGCCAATAGTTTTGTCGTTCCGTTTTGGATGTTCATTATACAAGACCAGTGATACCGCCAAGACCAGTGATACCGCCAGTAAGGGAAATAGATAGATAGATAGATAGATAGATAGATAGATAGATAGATAGATAGATAGATAGATAGATAGATAGATAGATAGATAGATAGATAGATAGATAGATAGATAGATAGATAGATAGATAGATAGATAGATAGATAGATAGATAGATGGGCAAACATACAGACAGGCAGAAAGACAGATAGGCAGAAAGACAGATAGAAAGGCAGGTAGGCAGACAGACAGACAGACAGAAAGATCCCTAAAAGGAACCAGAAACTTATACAAAAACAAACTGTCGGGGACACACATACACAGACAATGAGAGGCTGTAGAAGAGAGACAGACAGACAGACAGATTAACAGACAGACTGGACGTGCATGAATGTTTAGGAATACAATACACTAAGGCTAGTATTGCTGGCAAGATATATCTTCTTGGAAGATGACAATAATCAAGACACGATAGCATCCGTTCTTGAACATTCATCGTGAGCACTTCGACACATTTATTGCAGTTTGCTCTTTAAGGGTGGAGTTGTGTGTGTGTGGGGTGGGGGGGGGGGTGGGGAGGGAGGGAATTAAAGACGGAAGGGTGTGAGAGCGGGGGGGGGGGGGCGGAACCCATTAATAAGTGGAACTTGTCCAATATTCCCACACGACAGCCTCCCTCTGATTTATCTCCCCCGGTGTCAGGAACATTCTATACACCATATTCATTCAGAGTGAAAGACAGAGGGAGCGGGGGAGGAGGGTGGACAGAAAGAAACAAGGGGCGAGAAGGACACGAACTATGTGCAAGACACCAGAGTAATCTGATTGGTTATCTCGATCGGCGCACACTTTTTAAATTATTTTTTTGGCTTTTCGTTCGGGGACCGTAGCCTAACTACCAAGACACTGATGTTGTGTTCACGCTGGTCCAGAGACAAGGTGCTTGCCTCTCATGTCGAAGGTACCGGGTTTGATCCCCGTTCGGTGCAGGCATGTTGGAATTTTGGGGGGGGGGGGGGGCGGGGGAATTCCTGACCCTAGGGTTGGTAGGATCGAGCACCTAGCCTTCTCGGATAGGGACCAAAAACTCGGAAGGCCCGTTTGCACGTTGCACACATTAAAGACACCTTGGCAGTTGAAAGTCGATCAGAGCTGGCCGAACAAGGCCGCTGTCCGGGCAAAATTCTAAAACAAAAAAAAACAAAAAAACTAATCCCTACCACAAAAAGACACACAAAAACAAGAACAAGAAAAGTAATGTGTAAATGTCAAGTGCGGTGAAACCTGTTAAAATTAAGACCTAAAAACACAATACTTAACTATAACTTATACTGTATAGAACACTACCGTCCTTGAACAGAAGCTTTTTTTTTCTTCATTTATTCAATCAATTAGTGTTTATTGGTATCCAGCTATAGACAGTGACGGAAAGAAACAAATGCATCTGATCGGTCAATATCGCCCTCCTCGGTGCACATCTGTCGAGTAAAGACAGCAGGCTGTTGTTTTGTTTTTGCTTTGTAAGTAATAAGTGGGATGGGTTGGAATAGAACTATTGGGCAACGAGAGTAGACAGACAGAACGAGGACAGAGAGAAAGGCAGAGACCAAGAGAATGGGAGAGAGAACAAAACGGAGAGAGAGTGGACAGGAGACAGACAGAAAGAGAACAAGGCGAGAGAACGAGGGGGACAGGGAGAACAAATGAGAACGGAAGAGAGAAGGAAGGGAGGGTGAACAAGAGGCACTCGAGAGATCGAAAGAGAGGGCTGTGGGAGAAAGAGAGAGTGAGGGACCTCAGAAAGAGAGAACAGAGATGGAGGGAATGGCAGCGAACGCAAGAGCGAGCGAGGGAGCGAGAAAGAGAGAGTGTCAGTGAGTGGAAGAAAAGAGAGGGACTGAGTAAGGCGATGGGGGGTGTGACAGAGAATGAAACAGAAGGAGAGAGAGAAAGATGGAGAGTGAGTGAACCAGAGAAAGAGACAGAAAAGCCAATTCAATGAGACAAAAACAGAGAGAGAACCAACGACAAAGAGAGAGACAGGGAGAGAACAAGAGAAAGAGGCAGAAAAGCCCATTCAATGAGAAGGAAACAACTGACGTCAACGAACCCCGGACAATGGATAGGCGTCAAGCATTGAGACTGGAAGATCCGACTCGTCCTGGGCGGTGACCTACTTTCACCCGAGGCCATCCAATCAGATGCAGCGGACCTCTCCGCACAAAAGATTGAATGCCAGTAATGTCGTGTATTTTCCATATTGTCCTATGTGCAGTTTTGTCTTTTCGAGAAAAATGAGGGTCGAAACATCGAAGAGTTGTGAAAAAAATCGGAGGACAACATTACATTACAAACACATACCTCGAAAAGTTTTTCACCGGTTGGAATGACATTTACGTAAATGAAATTAGGAATGAGAGAACCACTTCCATGAACAAAAGCTCAAAATCGGCAAAATGTGGCACACAACAATATGGCAAATACCCCACGATAAATCTAAACACAACCACAAAACAAAAAAACCTTCCACACATCACCC
This sequence comes from Onchidella celtica, assembly GCA_963931925.1. Taxonomy (NCBI): domain Eukaryota; kingdom Metazoa; phylum Mollusca; class Gastropoda; order Systellommatophora; family Onchidiidae; genus Onchidella; species Onchidella celtica. The sequence continues at coordinate 23,217,765 of OZ007579.1, read as the reverse complement.
AACACACAAACGCATACGCAAATTATTATATACACGCACACACATCATTATCCCAAGTAAAAAAAAAAAAACGAGCCCAAACCTGAAGCGGAGACATGTGTGACAAGGCAAAACTAAACAAAACAAACAAAAATTTCTGACTCGAAGATATTTTTAGCAGTTTATCATAAGCAAGACAAAGCAATACCGGTTTGTCAATTCATTGTGTCGGCAGCTGCAGTTTTCCTTTTTACGCAGACTAAAATACAATGCTTTACTGTACTTTACTGAAGCGTTGTTGTTAGTTGTTGTTGTTTTTTGGGGGGGGGGTGGGGGGGGGGGTGTTTTTCTTCATAGAATGTGTGAATGCATACACAGCAAGACATCCACACACACATAATTGTTATTATGAATGTAACACACACACAATCATTTACTTTAATTCTTTTTTTTTAACACTTAACAGTAACTGAATGTGTGAATACATATATATGCAGCAAGGCATACACACACCCATACCAATGTGTTCACACAGACCCAATCATTCCTATACCATGCCTGCAACAACAACAACAACAAACAAACAAACAAAACACTTCCGTATCACGTAGTGGCGCATCAACAATGTTCTCATTACACAGGCTCACCTTTCAAAGTTTTGGTCATTTTTGTTAATGTTATTCTCGGATATGGCATGAACATGTCTGCCTATGACGTCAAAACTATTGAAGATATCAACACATTTCATTGTGTGAGAATACAGGTCTCACCACCAGCGTCCAGCGATGATAAGACAGTCGTAGCTTGGAACTACCAAAACCATTGATACGCCATATCGCACATGGATCCCCCCCCCCCTTCTTCAACCCTCACACACACACATATCAAATCTATATCATTCACACAAACGGGTGGACGTATAAATAAACACACATACATACTCACACTGATGTTGTTTACATTGGTGACAGACCTATGTATAATATTGACATACACGTGAGCATGCACTTGCTGTGACCTACTTACCTACACAATTAGAGAGAGCGGGGGGGGGGGGCAAAAGACAGAAAGAGAAAGAGGCAGACAGAGAGAGAGAGAGAGAGAGAAAGATTAATCCCCACGTCATCCACTCTTGGACTTCACCGTGTGCGCATAGAGACGCTCGCTCACGCACAGACAGCATAAACGTTCCAATAACCTTATCTACTGTCTAGTCTGGCACTTTCACAGACTTCAAGATCAATGATAGTTGTCTACTTCATACCACTTATGTCAGAATTAAAGAGAAAAAACAACACAAATAGGCCTATGTTTATTTTTTCAATGTTTTTTTTTTACAGACAGAGAGAGGTCTATAGAAGACAGACAGACAGATGACCAACAGACAGACTGACAGACGGATGGACAGACACTTATAGACAGATAGATAAATAGATAGATAGATAGATAGATAGATAGATAGATAGATAGATAGATAGATAGATAGATAGATAGATAGATAGATAGATAGATAGATAGATAGATAGACAAACAGACAGACAGATAGATAGATAGACAGATAGCTAAATAGATCGATAGACAGACAGACTGACAGACAGATAGATGGATAGATAGATAGATAGATAGATAGATAGATAGATAGATAGATAGATAGATAGATAGATAGATAGATAGATAGACAGACAAACAGACAGACAGATAGATAGATAGACAGATAGCTAAATAGATCGATAGACAGACAGACTGACAGACAGATAGATGTATAGATAGATAGATAGATAGATAGATAGATAGATAGATAGATAGATAGATAGATAGATAGACAAACAGACAGACAGATAGATAGATAGATAGATGGACAGATAGCTAAATAGATCGATAGACAGACAGACTGACAGACAGATAGATGGATAGATAGATAGATAGATAGATAGATAGATAGATAGATAGATAGATAGATAGATAGATAGATAGATAGATAGATAGATAGATAGATAGATAGTGGATAGATAGATAGATAGATAGATAGATAGATAGATAGATAGATAGATAGATAGATAGATAGATAGATAGATAGATAGATAGATAGATAGATAGATAGATAGATAGATAGATAAGAAGGATGTAGTTGAGGGGGTAGGCAGGCAGGTTAGACGACAGGTAGGGAGACGGACAGATCGATAGGTAAATGCTTCTGAATTTGGCGATTTTCCGCTGCTCCACAACTACATGTGTATGTAAATAACAGATTTTTGGTTGCTTGCTGGAGAACTTATGTACAGCAATCAATAGCTTGATCTCTCCGCCACATGCCACCGGTGGACACTTGTCACTGGACACGGTCCAGATGGACATAGGGCATTCTTGGCAATGAAGAGTCAGATAATGGAGATGTCTTACAGGGATTAAGAGTGAGGGAGAGAGAGGGGGGAGAGGAGGGAATCAGAATGATAGAGAGAGAGAGAGGGTGAGAGAGAATGTGACAGAACTGGGTGAGAGAGGGGAGGAGAAAGAGACAGAGAGAGAGCTGGAGGGGGAAGAAGGGGAAAGGCAGAGACAGAGAGGGGAGGAGCAAGAAGACAGACAGAGAGAAATGAAAGGATAAACAAGGTCTCAACCTATCTGCCTTGAGATAGATAATGGCCAGTAGACACAACCAATAGTAAACAAACAAACAACAACTGCAACTATCAGGACAATAGGTAGCAGGGTCCGACCCACAATTAAACAGTACAGTGGCTCACTTGCTACAAGTTTTACTACCCAAACCAACATGACCCCACCAAGCCGCTATGGAGTGTTTGAGATCCCTGTTCTAGCCCTCATTAACCACATCCCAGATGCCACACTGGGTGGAGGGATCTGGTGATACGTCTCTCCTACTTCATGACTACATAGAAACTTGGAGGACAAAATCCAATGAGCTCCAGATTCAACACAAAAATTAGCTCACTCCCTCACACAGCCTTTTTTTTTTTTTAAAAACTAGGTGAAGTTCCCAGCATTATGCGGGATAAACCTGTGAAACCACTGTCCAGTGTCTTTCTTTTTTTGGTCTAGAACCTTTCCAAATTCTACTGTCTTACTGCAGATTTCATGCGCAGCACTACGCACTCATTTCTGGTAGGGAAATTGCGGGCACCGAACTGAACGCATATTAATACATCATTTCCGGTGTGGTGGGCTTACTATAGGGAGCCAAAACAAAGATCATTGAATTTTACATTTTTTACAACTTTTTGTTTATGAATACCTGAAAATTTAATCAATACAATCGGTCGATACAATAGCGATTGGGCTGGATTAGTTGACACTCTGGAAAATTAATTTTATAATTTTTTAAACTGTCATTTAGGCTGTAGCGTCGAGCAAAAAAAGGGTCAAAATTGCACCACAATGAATTACTCCCGCCACTATTTTTTTTATAATAAGATATCCTGTTTTACTTATAGCAAAATTGATTCTTCAAGACTTTAGGCTATTTGTAACAGCTGAGGTTGTTCTAGCACGTTATAGTAGGGGGGAGTTAGTTGATCTAACTACAACCCTTTAGAAAACGAAACTATTACAGCTGTAAAATAAATAAACACGAGATCCGACGATAGATTAAATAATACTAAAGTTTAATAACTGTATAGTGAACAATAAATTACTAGGAAGACACCAGCGAAACTAAATATCTACGCCACACAAAAGGAAACTCACTTACTCACCCCCAACCATTCACACAGGTCTATATATATAAACATTTCTATAGAAAGTTCCCGAAATAAACGTTACCTTTGCCCTCGCACAAACTAACCAATCACGCATCAATACGTCATCAGGTTACATCACCCAAGGCCAAATCTGGCGTAAACATTCGTTTCCACAACGTTATCGAATATTCGGGAACATACTAATATTTACTGAACGAGTCAAAACACCTGACAACAAGCGAGCGAGGAAAAAAACTACTCACTAGAAAAGAAGGTCAGGTCACGGAGTACAGCACACTCTGGCGGTGGTCAACAATAAAATGAAAAAAGTAGTGGACACATGCTCAGCCACCAGCACAACAACAAAACCGGGGGAGGGCAAGGGGTAGCCCGCAGATGCTACACTATTAATGGAAGAAACTTTGGTCATTCCATATTGCTATAACTTCATTTGGTCAAGGTGCAGACAAAATTCTAAAGATAAGATTTGGCAGTCTTGCCCTGAACTACTTTGAATATTGAGAAGTGTCCATGAAAAATTCTGCACTTAAAAGATCTTCCATCCAACACCACGCCAATTCATCAGGACTGCCGACACTTCAGAACTTTCCATCACTTTGAAATTAGCAAGAGTGTGTCTTGCACTCTCATTTTGTTATTGTGTTTCACTGACTGTATCTTGTCATGAACTACATAACATTGATGCAAAGCTTCTAAATAATATTTCCCTCTCTCATTTTTTCATGTGGGGGTCACCTGAAAATGGAAAAAACAAATAACAGAATTCCTGATTTTTCTAGAGTATTTGCACCTCTGACAACAAATAAACAATGAAAGTTAGACAGACAATTGTGAGTGTGAATGGGAAAACCCGGCATAAGTCGGCAACATGACATTTTGAGTTCTGTACACATAATAAAAGACAAGACATTTCTGATAAATTGAAGCCAATGACCCCTCTAAAACAAGATTTTGAGAAAACGGAATTTAATCGTATAAGTGGCAATAAATAATTGACCTAGTAATATTGGAGTGATTGCTGTTAGGAGACCGTAGCCTAATAACTAAGCAGTTATAGAGATCATAGTAAGTAGTGTTCACTGCTCATCTGCAGTTTACCCTGTAACATGCCACGGTCCCCTAGCAACAGCCAAGTCGGAAGTTTTTGGATCTTGTTAGGAGACCGTAGTCTAATTACAAAGCCGTTATAGAGATCATAGTGAGTAGTGTTCACTGCTCGTCTACAGTTTACCCTGTAACATGCCACGGTCCCCTAAACAACAGCCAAGTTGGAAGTTTGTGTCGGACCCGTATTTTCACTTCAAAGCCGTTTTTTCTCAAAATCAGCTCTGCCGACTTATGCTGGGTTTTCCCATGCACACTCACAATTTATATAGCTGTACTGACCTCTGATGACTATCATAACAGTACTGTTATGCCTTGGACTGGAGTTTGGCACGGGCTGACATGCATCCGCTGGGTGGTCTGCACATGCGATATGGAAGCACACCCCACCAGTGAACAGCATGACATCACAGTTGTTCTCATCGCAACACAGGCTCATACACTGCTCCCAGTGCTCCGCCCCTTTTATCTGCAGCGAAAGAATGAGAGGGAGAAATGAACCAAAGTTTATGGCATCAGATCACGTGGGAGGAAGGTCAAAGTTCGTACAAGAAATCGCCACTACAAATGAACCAAGATGCCATCAGAATTTCATGAAATATTAAACAACCACAAAAAATCTGTATTTTGTATTATTGTATTATTTCTTATGCCAGGCTTTGCTATTACCATATTTGGCATCACAATTTCAGTTTTCTGTCATGTCATACATGCATGACAATTGGACCATAAACTCGATGAACCAACATGTAAATAGTGTATTTGTCAGTCAATTCGTTCATCATACTGTTGGTCAAAATGATTTCATCTTTCAATAAAATGATGTCCTGCCATCAGTCATGCAATCAAGCAGATAATTTAGCCATAAAATCAATCAGTCAAACTCACATCAGTATGATAGCCCACTCAACAAGTAAATCAAGGCATTAATTCTTTGAATGCCAGCAATGTATAATTGTGAATTGCCATTTTAATCTTGCTTGTAAAAAATTATTCAAAAGTCATTTCAGAAAATTTACATTTCTTTTTGTTATTATAAAAGGCTGCGGTAATCGTATATCTAAAATTAAGTAGGAATATGAAATATCTAACTTTCTGGCTTATTATGGTTAAGCAACAGCAAATGCAAATCTGCAAGATCTGTCTAGTCAACCTACCTTCGAAAATTTGCCAGCACGCATCCCAGCTTTGGGCAGGTGAGCGTAAAATATATGTCGTTTGATCTCCTCATTTACCCCAAGGTCACTCTCCTGGCCACTACTGAGCTTGTCGTATAGCAGGTCACACAGGTCCTCCGCCAGAACTAACAGATTCGTAAACACAAAAATAATTGATAAATTCCACAAACCATCACTGTGACAGTGAACAAAATTAATGGCACCCTTTAATAAGAAACTGCATTACTGAACTTGACAAAACAGGAACTGGGCCTTAACACCTAAAAGTATATTTCCAGTCAAATTTTAATCCATTTCAATTTAACTCGCTGAAGCCCAAAGTAGCATACATGAGACAGAATTCAGGCGATAGAAATATGACTTTTAAACCAAAAAAAAAGTCCTCTGCAGGATCACACTCTTTAGTCTACACCAATGTGTGTGTGACTTTCTACCAGGGCCTACGGATATAAATGAATGACGTGGCACGGAAACTGCTGTCAATATTTCAGATGTACCACACAATTTGTCTGCTTTTAATTTTTTGGGACTCAAAGGGTTAATCTTATTAAGAAAAAAGCAAAGGAATAAAAACTTATGTGAAATCGGTTACTTTATTGTGTGATGATTTGCTGAACACTGCAATGGTACAATGAATGAAATGCGCAAAAAAAATAAAACAATTATATACAGGGCGGACCAAAGATTATTACTTTCCCATATTATTACTTGATTAACACAGTTATATTTGAATTATATAAATCGTACTCCAATTATACTTCAAGTAAATGAGGTGTACATTGAGTAAATTATTAAAAATCAGTTAAATGTACTGTTCATAATGACCTTCTTCTTCCTCTGCATGTGTATAGAGTTGGCACCTCTTTCGCACACCACTAAGTATATTAATATGTCCCTTCAGTCAAAATTTTCTCAAGGGATTATTTTAGATTTAGCCTACCACAACAATTTTCAACTGTAGGTCTGAGTATATATATATCAAACATTAGAATTAACAAACATTTTCTTCATTTTGCCAGTGAATAAATCACCTAATCATATCCATTGTGGAATAAAATGACAAAATCATCTTTGCTTGTTACAACATTATTTCTGCAACATAACAGTAACAGGGCTGCCACTCAACTGAGAAAAAACATCTGAAATCTATGTGCGGCGCCTATACAGAGCATAAATTTTAAATGATTGACCATATTCTGCGCATAAATTTGATATAATGGACCATACATTACATCTACACACAGAAATACACAACTAAAAATAAAAGTAATAAATACACGGAGTGCAGAAAAAAAACACGAGACATCGGAAAATCACCCGAAATCAGAAAAATTACCGCTGATCTCTTCCACCACGGATTTCCGCGTTTCCGAGGAAGAGTGGCAGCCCTGAGTATGAAATGTTCAATATTCAGCATATACACTGGTCTCCCAAAATCCAGGGCTGCCAATATAAACATTTACTATGATAAATTTTTTAAGAACCAGACTTTTGGGACTCCCTGTGCACAAATGTCTTCACTGTTCACTCACCTCTTTCAACACCTAGGCCCAATAGAACTATCAAGATAGAGAAATGAGCAAAGCTTCTCCTGCTGGTAAATCCCATCATGGTCATGCTCTAGAGATCTGAGAAGATAAAATTACCTCATATATATATCATATTATAAAGGAAGTAAGGTCTCCAATGTAATCATGCAAGGCTTTATAACCACTGAGCTACAAAATATCATAGAAAGACGTAAAGGTGTACATGGGCATATTTTAAAAGGTCTTGAAGCTCACTATATTCCTATAATACTTTCATTGATTTTGAGCCACAACTCACTGAGCTGAAAAAAAGAAAGTGTTCCAACATTTTGAGGCTGAAAAATGGATTACATTTTAAAAAGTATCACAGGAAATTTCAATTCACATATTGGTGATTGAAACTCAACTTTAAATATCACATCTGTGTATTCCGCGAGACGGTGGGCCAACTAGTTAATGTAAAGAAAGTAGTGGCTGTTTTATATTTATACTACACATAAACAAAATCGCCATTAAATCATTATATAAACCATAAATCATTACAAGAAAGGCAGTGTCTGATTCCCTATGAAGTGATCACGATCTTTGGTTGCATTTATGTCATACAGAATGTATCAATTTGCCAACTGAATTTTGTACAAAGTAGAGCCAACTACAATATATCATATTATATTTCCATAACTTCAACGTCCAAGCAGAAGTCAGCTGTATGCCATAAGGATGTAAATGTGCAGCTCTGCTATCTTGTTTTCAAGCTGTAGTGTTTAGCTACAATAATCTCTTTGGAGTGTTAAAAAGTTCTGCTTAAAAAACACCTGGAAGACACAAATGTAGTCAATTCATTTATGAGCTCAAGTCTGCCCAGCCACGTATAATAACAAGAATCAATGACATCTACACCACCCCAGTCTATGTTTGGCTGACAAACAGAATTGTATGGCATGCCTTGATTGCAAATAATAACCCAACTACTTACCTTGACAACAGAGTCCAGAAATTAACAAATTATGCAGACTCAAAATGGCTACATTTTTAGCTATAAGGAACATCAAGACTATTGATTTATTGTATTCTTTATCACAGTGACAATGGAATATGAAGGTTGGAAATTTCCATTCATGTCAAAAGAAAAGTAATTATTGTCCATCTTGACAAACAACAAACTGACATGATTGATGAGAGTGGAGAACTAGTTTTTATTCTATTTTACTATTTTACTTTGTCAACAAATCTTTAAGCATCAGGGATTATAAGTGACAGATTCACAAAATAAGTTCTCCAACCTTTGGTTGATTTCAGTTTAATTAGATCAAATCTTCTTAAGCCAGAATTTATTATTCATTATTAAATATATATTGTTATTAATAAATTAATATTCAAATATTATTTGAGTTGTGTGTTGTGTGAACTGATGTGAGTTGTGAACTGCTGTGAGTTGTGAACTGTTGTGAGTTGTGAACTGCGCCTAACAGGCTGCGTTACAATTTGCTCTGAGATGTTGTTTCTGTAAAGCGCATAGAGCATTTGAAATTTTAAATGGATATGCGCTATATAAATGCTATACATTATTATTATTATTATTATTATTTTGGTCCACAAAAACACATTGACCTTTTCGTCACAGTACAGCAGGGTGGATTTGACTCAATCTTCTGTGGACAGTTAATGATCTAAGCAGAAACTGCACTTTACAAGACTTCATGTTGGCTTAAAGTTAAATGATGCAAAGAGCAAACCTTTCCGTTTATATTTTTTATATGACATTTGTGCCAAACGTACAAGAAGTTGATAATAAAATCAATCTCTGCATTCTTCTTCATTTCTTCTCTTAGTTCTTAGAGTAAATAGCCTTCATCTTGTGTAAGAACTCTTTCTGTTACTGTAAAGAGGTGTTTGGAATGCAGTGACCACCGACTGATTCAAACATACTTTTTAAAGGCCAGGGAATAATAATAATTGTACAAAGTGTATGTGTTTCTATTAGCTCATTGCAAACAAAAATATGGTGCCAACACTGAACTAATGATGTGCTGTCTTTTTAATTAGAATGAATAAATACTGTACTGCAAGGACAATTTCAGAATGAAGTAGTGAGTGAAAGGAAACTTAAATATATACCCATCAATAATGATCCAAATAAATAATGACATATTTCCAATCTGGGCTTACAACACTGGTACTGATTTGACCATAAATTATATAGTGGGAAATTCTTACTTTAAAGGAGTCTGTGTCACAACTAGTGTCAACATCTCACTAGCTAAGACTTGACTTAACTTTTATCAGTACTTATTCATCTAATCAATCATCACCTAAAAAATTTTCAGGTTCAAGTGGGAATGAGGCAAATGTTTCACAGCCAGTAAATAGTGCACAAGTATCTGAAACTGGACAAGATTGCTATTTTTTTGTTTTAACTAAACTTGCTCCATGTGTACACAGAACTGTTTTAAAATCATACATGTACTAACTCAGGCTTCCTGCTTTGCCCAGGATAAACCTACTTCCCCCTCTACCCCTCTCCATGTATCCTTTTCTCTCTCTCTCTATCTCTCAAATACAGTCTTTCATGCACACTGGTGTGCTATTGAAACTGAAAGGCAGGCAAATAAAAACCACAAATGCCAAAAGAGGTCACCATGGGAGGACAACGTGAATTATTTTTTCATTTTTTAAAATAAAGGCCTTCGTATCAGTAATTATCAACGGTCACATTGATTATGATCTGAGTATTCACTATTTTAAAGCCAAAAATTTTGAAGCTTTTAGTTTTAGCGGTTTACTTGGTAATTGGTATCAAGCGTGATCAGCATATCCTGCCATCTGGAAAAATGTCCAGCACTCATGAACTTTTCATACATGTACTAACTGCACTATGAAATGTCAAGATCCAACTGAATGTTTATGAGCACACATGGAGAAAATCACTGAATTCAAACGTCAGTGTTTTACCGAAACGATATCAATTTGTAAACCAATTCATTTTATTTACAAACCCCTTTCAATGTAAACAAAATATCATGTTCAGATGAACGTTTTTTCTTCCGTGCGGACTTGCCAACTTTAAATAATGACTAATTCTACATGTTCTTAAATCATTCAACCCCAGTGACCAATGTCAGCCACTGATGAATTGCACAGAAATCCCCAGCGGCCTCTATTACTGGTAGTAGCTGATGAGACAGATTATTTTTTTATTCAAAAGGAAATATTCTCTCAAATTCATAAGAAATTTGCCCTAGAGGGTTACTTTGAAGTGAAACAGGCGTGATATTTGATGAACGATGCATCAAGTGCAAGTCTTCAATGAAAGTTGTATTGGTAAAATTGTGGCTTCCCAGAGCCTTACGTGATTATTGGCTGCCTGCAGATTACCTGGAAGATGACTTGACTTGTGATTTTGATCTATCGAAGTCAGCTTCAGACAATGCGAGTAAATCAAAGGTGAAAACAGGTCTATAATGTGAATGTAACATTAATTATCACATAAATTTCCTCTCCCAAAACCTCGTACTGATCTTTCACAATGCTTTTCTTTAATCACCTGCATTTTTTATTCTATTATAATCTTCAAGTTGGTGTATAATTTGTATCATCTGACAGGCAAATAACGAAGTAATTAATATTTTTTTTAATATGACACATTTTTTGTATGTGGCTATATTAATATATATATATAAGAAAATCAGTCATTAGGCATAAATCAGGACTTATCAGTCACATGAGAAGCCATAAGTCATGAAAGAACAGTCTTTCTATTCTGTCCTCTGTGTCCTTTACTTCTCTTTATTGTCCATGTGTTGAAATTCTCAACAATTTCTGTTCTTTATTCCTCTGGTGTTGTTAAGGTCATCATCATACCTGATGGACGAACTATTATTATTATTATTATTATTATATAAGAAAATCAGTCCAATGGTGGAAAAAATTCAGGACTGAACGAATCAAAAGAAAAGTGAGATCTAGATCCAGGCTACACTGAAATGTCTGTTCAAGAACACTTGGTATTGCAATGGCCCCTTTTTTTTCTTTTCATTTTAATGTATTTCAATATTAAATGTGATAGTGACGGTGTTTCTTTTTCCATGGCCACCAGCAACATTGATTACTCTGCAATCTGAAATCGAAATGTTCATCTGCCGATAATCTGTTCAGTAATGTTTATTTTGGAAAAATTCCTTCAGGATCTGCAATAGCGTAGTGGTTAGCATCTTCACCTGTCAATCAGGTGACCGTGGTTTGATTCTCAGCCAGGCATTATTTTTTTTTTGTAATAAAAAAGTTATTTTTTTCTTTGGAATCAATTTGTTTAATTTTTTTTTTAATCCAACAACAATAATATTAATAGAGAATAAATCCAGTTATTGTTGTTTTTTTTTGTAATTTAATCAACACCAATACTGGCAATGGATAAACCCGGGTAGTATCCGTTGACAACTTTGGCGGATAATGACAGCCATCTGAAATTGCTTTTATATCCATGGTTGGTTTGATTGGTATACCACTTTTACTAGATCTAGATCTAGATATAATAAGCTTTCTTGTTGTTATTTTTTTTGTCTAATTTCAAATCCCGTTAAATTTCTGAGCTGTTTCGCAATAAATAAAACGAAGTGTTTATCCATCGATATCGACAGATAAAATTTCCCCTAGGATTTTTTTTATCCGTCAACATAAATTCTGTATATATTTGTGAGTCATCTCCCCTGATTCGAACCTTTCGCCGTCTTCCTCCCTCCTTATTCCGTTCATCCCGACGCGATCAACGTTCATATTGAACGGGTGTTGAAAACGATATTGAAATTGGAGAGACTTGGAAATTTATTGATTAAATGGATACATGTACTTAAAGGTTCAGGTCTAATCCGCTGATCTTGATATGGGTTTCTTGGTTTGGTCATTCTTATTTAGTAAGACTTTCCTCACGACTAGTCAGGTTCCTCAGTAGCGTAGTGGTTAGCATCTCTGCCTGTCAATCAGGAGGTCGTGGTTCGATTCTCAGCACGACGTTTTTTTTTTAAATTTCATAACTCTTTTTATTAGGCATAAATCTTTTCTTTTTTTTTTAACCCACGAACAATAACGGAAGAAATCCAGTTTTTTTTGTATCTACGCCTGTCAATAGGGGACAGTGGTTCAATTCTCAGCAGGGTAGATTTTTTTATTTTTTCTTCTTTTCTTATAAAAGTTCTTTTTATCTGTGATCAATGTGTTGGTAATTTTTTAAAAATCCAGTTTGCTTGTTTGTTTGTTGTTGTTTTTTGTCATTAGTCAACCCGAGCTTTATCCACTGATACTGTTGGCGGCCCAAGATCTGCCGATAGTGTTGCCGGATAAACCCAGGTATCCGCCGATAATATTGGCGGATAAAGCTGGGCAGTATCCGTCGATAATGTTGACGGATAAAGCTGGGCAGTATCCGTCGATAATGTTGGCGGATAAGGGCGGCCTAAATAAAATTCCGGGTTATAGGTAAGTGTGAACTGAATAAATTTTCCTTTCAATTTTCAAAAGAATCACAGTTATCGTTGCAGCAAGATCTAGATTCACACAGTCCAAAGAAGAATTCATGACTAGATCGAAGACGAAATACAATCTAGGCCTAGATCTAAACGTCAACTAGATTCTCGATCTAGAATCTAGATCTAGATCTAGATCTATTCTAGTGAGGCTGACTCCGCTGAGGGCACAGCAGACCAGCCTTGACTATCGTCCGGCAATCTGCTCAGGGCCACTTACCGAAACCATCAACATATAGAGTCTACATGTTAACCTACCTCATATGAATATATACTACATCCAAGTATGTAAGAAAAAAAATCGCAAACTTTGAACTTCGCTTCAATCTGGAACAAGTACATCTGTTGTCACTTCCATGTTTACTAGCCTGAGTTGTCAGGAGAGCTTTATCCCTTACTTTGTTCTTTCGAAGATTTTTAAAGTGGGAAGAAGTACTATTGTGAAAAGAAGTTCGTGAAAGAAGTGTACTTGTCATTCAAAAATGCAAGCTGCAATCGCTGAAATCATTGGACTCACATCATTCATACTTATTCTGCTCGGGGTTCTTGGGGTTTCTTTTAAAACTTCCCCTGAGGTATTGTGGTTGGGGGGGGGGGGGGGGAGGGTGGTAAGAGTCATTCAGGGCATTTCCGTTTTCGGACTATAAAATTTCTCTATCCTAAATGTCTGTCATTGTGTTCAACCCCATATTAGCTCAAATTAAAGTTATCCAAAAAATTCAGGATTAAATCAGTTCATTCTACACCCCATCATGTAGCCTCAAAAGAACTGGATAATTTCTTTGCTTAGGCAACACACTTGACCATCAAAATTCTCAACCTCTAATATAGCTGAGGAGTATTATTACTAAAATTTAAATTACACGTATGTTGGGTATAGTGCTGTTAAGTTTCTGATGCTAGAATACTTTGAAGTGTTATCTTTAGTGTAATTATCTTTTATAACTTGAAATTTTTTTTTTACATCTGCCGTTCTTAAGGCTGAGCGCCATTGCGTGCATGAGACGATAAAAATAAACATTAATTAACGCCGTTATTAAGTTCACATCAAAGTTAATGTGCTATTGTATTAATGTGTGAATATGCCTGTTGTATACATTATTATTTGCAACGAAATATGTATGAGCATCGTTATTCATTGAATAAAGATGTTTTCTTTTTAAATTTTCCCCCATCAACAGCTCCGCATTTCAAGCCTGTTTCAATTTCTGATATGGACGTCCCAATGCTGACGGCACACGGAGAAAAATTGTTTAGCCCAAAAATAATGTTCGAAATATATTACATGCATAGGACTTTTCAGGGGTGTTAAATAAGCATGATGAAGGGACAGCATCTACCTGTCCTATGGACCGTGTACCGAAATAATAATATTATGAATCGCCTACTAGGTTTATTTATGGAAAGGTTTGCTGTAAAACCGATGATTTGACTTTCACAGCACCACACACGTCCAAACATTTAAAAAAAAAAAAGAAGTGCTTTTTAACCATAGATGTACACTACTGAACTAGATTCCACGCGTGACCTCGCCATCTGTCTCTTTCCCTGCTTCCCGACGCGAGCCGGAACGGCCAGCATTGAAACCCCTTTCAACATCGCAGTGTGGGCTGAGCTCTCGATGCTGGCCTAACCCAGCCTTCGTAACGGGTTGAAAAATAGCGGTGATTGTGATTGATTTTGTAACTTTACTTTGTAGTCACTCACATACCATTTTCGTACATTTTATGACATAAAATTGAATAAAATTCCTCGATTAAAAAAAAACAAAAAAAACAGACAGTTTCAACAACAGACTGATTCAACCGACACAACTCACCACAACTACAATGTAAAGCCAATGGTGTTAATGTATATGACACGGCGGTACAGGGTGGGGTAAGCCCAGAGGGAAGACAACGGGCGATGAAAATAGATAGATAGATAGATAGATATATAGATAGATAGATATATAGATCTAGATAGATAGATAGATAGATAGATAGATAGATAGATAGATAGATAGATAGATAGATAGATAGATAGATAGATGGATGGATAGATAGATAGATAGATAGATAGATAGATAGATAGATAGATAGATAGATAGATAGATAGATAGATAGATAGATAGATAGATAGATAGATAGATAGATAGATAGATAGATAGATAGATAGATAGATAGATAGACAAACAGGTAAACCTTCTCATAGTCAAAGGCCTACACGCTGCTCCGTTTACAAACACGATGACTCAAATAATGAGCCGCGGCCCGTCCTTTGATGGCCGCCAGCGCCTTCTAACAATCCCATTCAACCCGTGGAGTGTCTGGGCATTGGTTTTAACAGATTACACTTCAGTCTAGTCATTGCGACTGCCTCAGTTTTCAGCAGATTTCTGGACTACAATAATTTGGACTCTAACAGTTCCAGGTAGCACCTTTGCGACAAGGGAAATTACTCTCCATCATTTTATAACAGCGAGAAAAATGGCAGCAGAAAGACGAGCAAGGATATTCGTTGGTTCTGTTATTTGCTTTTCCTTCAGAGAACTAGCCGTCTGAGTATTTTTCGTTGATATAATCATCAATGGTGGGTGTCTTTGGTGTTCTGAAAAGATTATTGTTGATTTTGTCCCATCAAAGACGACTTTACATCATCAAATAATATCATATTTATGTGCAACTAGCCTATAAATTTTTTGGAAGGAGTTCCGTACTCGAGCGCCAGTATATAGCTACCCCGGCGGCTTTCCCTGATAAGTCAATCTGACTACTGCCCGGACGAACATCGGCCTACGGCCTCGATGATACAAACTGACTAGACCCTCACGTCGTTAACATATCAGTCATTGCTTTTTTTTCCAATGACAATTGGATAAACTAAGAAAATTAATAAGTAGGCCTACCGAAAAAATATATAGGGTTTTTTATCAAAAAGTGGCGCTCGAGTAAGGTACTCCTCCCAAATTTTTTTCAACTTAAAACACTTTTAAAAATGCTTTGAAGGAATGCTAGAACCCTTTTCTAAAATGGGATTAAAACGTCCAAGGAGGAAAGTCACAGCACACGAGTCTTTACGAGTTATTAATGTTTTGCACAGAGAAATCAGTTGACCACAGTTAGGCTAGGCAAGGCAGTTGCTCAGCTTGGCCTAGATCTAGACCAGATCCAGTCCCAGATCTATACTTTCAATATCTTTATGCCACAAGGCTAGACTTAGTCGCCCTGGGTGTGGAGTGTACTCTTGTAGAGGTATAATCCTATTTTAGCGTCCAATATTCAAAATCTCAAATAATCGTACTTGGTATAATTTAGATAGGGAAGGAGTTCCGTACTCGAGCGCCAAAGACCAGAAACTAACACAACTACCCCAGCCCCTTTTCGCCTGAGTAGTCAATCTGACTACCGCCCATTGATACAAACTGACTAGACCCTCACGCCCCCAGGTCCATCTGACCATTCCATGTGTTGTGAGTTTAAATTGATAAAACTAACAAAATTAATAAGTACCGAAAAAATATATAGGACAGATTCGATAAATTCGACCGATTACGATAAATCCGAATTTTGTATATTGGACGCTAAAATAGGATTATGCCCTTGTATGGATGACATGCACAAAGTAAATCTGTTGAAGCTTGTCGACAAAAATCAAATTAAATTTGATGTGAGCTTCTTGCCAGGGATTTCCCAAAAGTTCTTTGGGCCTTTCAGAACATTAGAATGTCCTTGACTCAGATAAAGAATGTCATAGGTTGGCAATTGTAGTGTAGCTATGGGGTAGATGTAAATAAAATGAAATGTTTAACCCATATTGTAGACTTACACTGCAGGTGTTACAGAAATGTGTAGCACATAAAACTAGTACTAGTAGGCTACATACACATATGTGTGTTTTCATGGCTGGGAAAAGGGAAAGAAAATTACACTCTTATTTGACATCATCATCATTGCCTTTCTCACCCTGGATCAGGGTATAGGCCACCAACAAACACTTTCCATCCCTCTCTATCATGGGCCAGCCTCTTTACATTATTCCAAGTCTTTCCGCTTCGTTGCACATCATTTTCTCTGGCTCTTCTCCACGTTCCGCGCGGCCTTCCTCTTGATCTCTTGCCCTGGGGATTCCAATCCAATACCTTCTTCGTGATGCTGTTTCCTGACCTCCTGAGAGTGTGGCCGATCCATCTCCATCGCCTCCTACCAATTTCCTCTCTGACTGGGCTCTGTCTTGTTCTTTTCCATACAATTTCATTGCTGACCTTGTCTGTCCATCTGATCTTAAGTAGCTTCCTCAAACATCTGTTGATGAAAACTTGGATTCTCTTTATGCAGGCCTGAGACGCATTCCAAGTCTCACACCCATACAACAGGACTGACTTCACGTTCGAGTTGAATATCCTCAGCTTTGTTTTTAGAGATATATCCTTGGTTCTCCAAATCTTGCTCAAGGACGTGAAGGCTGCCTGTGCCTTTCCAATTCGTGCTTTGACTTCTGCCTCTGTTCCTCCCTTATTGTCAATGATACTACCAAGATAGCAGAAGGACTCTACATCTTCCAGTGGTTGATCTCCTACTCTGACTTGTGCGCTTGGGGGTGCAACAATTTTTAGGACCTTCGACTTTGCAGGATGTATCCTCAATCCAATAGATTCTGAAATTTTGTTTAGAGCTGTAGTCTTTGCTTGCATCTGGTCGTGTGTGTGTGACAATAGTGCCAAGTCATCTGCAAAATCTAGATCGTCCAGCTGTGTCCATGGGGTCCATTGTATGCCATTTCTTCCTCCACTGGTGGTTTCTTTCATAAGCCAATCAATCACCAGGACAAACAGAAATGGGGACAGCAAACAACCCTGCCTAACACCAGTCTTGATATCAAAGCTGTCAGTAAGCTCGCCATCGTGTACGACTCTGCAACTTGTCCCCTCGTACATGCTCTCGATAAGGTTCACCATCTTCTCTGGGATTCCATAATGTCTCAATATTCTCCACAGTGTTTCTCTATCGATGCTATCAAAGGCCTTCTCGTAGTCAAGGAAGTTCACTATCAGTTGGGAGTTCCACTCTAGCGACTGCTCTACTATGATTCTCAGCGTGGCGATCTGGTCGGTGGTTGATCGATTACTCCTGAAACCAGCTTGCTCCTCACGAAGTTTTGGGTCTGTTGCATTCTGTATTCGCTTGAGAATAATCCGATTGAAAACCTTTCCTGGGATGGAGAGAAGTGTGATTCCTCTGTAGTTACTACAATTGCTGAGGTCCCCTTTTTTTGGAAGCTTCACGAGGTGTCCTTCCTTCCAGTCCTTTGGAAACTTGCCTCCGATCCAAATCCTCGAGAATAGTGAGTGCAGACCCTCTGCAGCCCCAGCAGCATCTGCCTTCAGCGCCTCTGGTGGGATCTGATCTGGTCCAGCTGCCTTGCCTCGATTTAACTGCTTTATGGCATCATTAATCTCTGCTTTAGTCGGAGGGTCGCAACTGATCGGTAAATCATTTCTTGCGGGTAGAATGTCGGGTGGGTTGCTTGGTGGAGGTCTGTTCAAGAGGCTGTTAAAATGTTCTATCCATCTTTTTGCCTGAGCTTCCTTTCCAAAAATAGCCTTCCTGTTGTAATCCTTGACAGGAACTTCAGGTTTTCCATATTTTCCAGCAAGAGTCTTTGTAGTCTGGTAGAGGATCCTCATGTGTCCTCCTGTTGCTGCCTTCTCTGCTTTCTCTGCTAACATTCCTATGAACTCCTCTTTGTCTTTTTTAATTGATTTTTTGACCTCTTTAGCTGATGCTCGGTACTCTTCCTGGTTACCAACTCTTGAGCTTCTTGTACGACTTGCATTTACCTGTTCTTTTAGGTCTCTTCTTATCCTTATCAAGTCCAGTGATTTTTGACTGATCCATTCCTTGTGTTCCACTTTCTTTTCCCCAAGAACATCCTGACATGTCGATGTAAGTACTCCTTTTACCTTAGCCCAGTGAGTCTCCAAATCTACTGTCTCTTCGAGGTCAACAAGGGGTTTGAATCTATTCCTCAGTGTCAGCTGGAACTCTTCCTTCTTGTCTCCATCCAGAAGGCTCACTTGAAACTTTCTCCTCTTTGTTCCTGCTCTGGTACCTTGTTTCTTGAGGCGGAGTTTGAGTCTTGCCAGCAGCATGTGATGGTCAGATCCAACATCAGCTCCTCTCTGTACTATGACATCCTCCAGTGAGCGTCTGAATCGTCGGGTGATGCAAAAGTGGTCAATCTGGTTTTCAGTTACTCCATCCGGTGAAATCCAAGTGGCCTTATGGATCCTCTTGTGTGGGAATACTGAACCTCCAATCACATAGCTGTTAAATGCGCAGAAACTTGCAAACCGTTCTCCATTCTCATTCATTTGTCCCAAACCATTGCACCCCATAATGTCCTCATACCCTGTATTGTCCTGTCCTATCTTGGCATTGGCGTCTCCCATTATAATGTTCACATCTTTTCTTGGCAATGTGTCAACTATTTCCTGAAGCTGGTTGTAGAAATCGTCCTTGTCCTCATCGGTTGCTTCATTTGTTGGGGCGTATATCTGCACAATGTTCATGTTGATGTTCTTGTTCTTTGTAGTAAATGATGCCAATATAATTCTCCTTCCGTAGGGTTCCCATCCCCTCAGTGACCTCTGGGCGTGCTTGCTCAAGATGATCGCTACTCCTTCTGTATGCTTTTTGTCCTCCCTTCCAGAATACAAAATCTTTTCCCCAGAGTTAAGTTGTTTCAGTCCGGACTGTATCCAGCGGGTCTCGCTAACTCCAAGTATGTGCAGTCTGTATCGCCTCATCTCCATTGTAACCTGGGCACTCTTTCCTGCTTCATACATGGAGCGGATATTCCACGACGCAATCCGGAGTGACTTGTTTGATGAAGGAGCAGTCAGGCCAGTGGAGTCCTTTCGGCTTTGTCCATTGTCCTTCATTGAATCTACAGGTGCAGATGCTCCCCCTTCTCCCAAGATAAAAGACTGATTTAAAGTATTTGCTTGTGTTTCTGTAACTGGTTTATTTTTACAGGGTGGGTAGTTGGCCCACCGCCAACTGGCTCTTCTCGGGAGACCAGGACCTTTGCACCTTTAGTCGCCTCTTACGACACGCAGTATCACGTCAGATGTATTCTTTGCTGTCCCTCTTCTTATTTGACATGCCAGTCCAGAAATACTACACAAGACTAGCATTTCTTGCTTTTCATTATAGATCAGTTTGTTCAAGGAAAAATGATACTATTTCATAAAATTTGTCCATTTGTCTAAAACTTTGGGGATTTGATTGTGATTTTACTTAGAGATGTCTTAGGATGAATGTTTTCAATGATTGATCAGAACTCAGAACCGCAGATCAGTGGAGAAATGGACAACAAACATAAGATGGAAGAGAGTGATGGAGAGGCAGATGTTGACTCGACAGACTTTGGTGATGAGGTGGACGAAGAGGAGAAGAGAGATAATAGCATTCAAGAAACTTCTGACAACAGATCAGCTGTCAGCTCAGGCCCAGAGCTGGGATTGGTCAGTGGTGACAAAGATAAAAAAGAGACCAGCAACAGGAGTGGTTCAGCAACACCAGTCAGCAATGAGGTCAGATGTTAAGATCAGAATAATCACATGTAAAAGTATAGGTTTTTGTTGTTGGGCTTTACTGTGTATCACTCATTTCTTTCCTGGCTTGTTGGGGGTGGGGGGTTGTTTACACAGTTTCCAGTTTGAAAGAATAGTCTAATCATTTAAATTTCATACAGAGGAAGTGATTGATTAGATTTTGGTATCTGATTTTGATTTAAATCTTAAGTCCCTATTAAAACTGCAATCAGAAGACACATTGTCTTGTGAATAAAAGAATTGTTTTCTTTTGCTTATTTTTCAGTTGGAAGTTTTTCGCCAGCAGTGGCACGAAGAACTCCAACAGCGGCCTGGTAGCCGAGGCCACAGCCAGAGTCCTCACAACAACCACAGGGAAGCAACTCAAGCTAACAAAGCCAAGCAGGCAAATGACAAAGAAAATGAGGTATTTAACATGCCTTGGAGGTTCTGCTTGTCGCGAAATTATATTCCTAATAATAAGTTGATTCTAACGCAATAAATATCACTTGTTCTTTAAGGTTGTGAGGTTTAAGCCCTCTTAATTACCAAATGAAAAAGTATGAAAGATCATTTAATTTTTCAAACATTTGATACAGTGGGAACAATTCTGTAATCTAGGTTTTGTCAAGTAAATCTCATTGGTAGAGCCGAACTGTAGTGTCAGTATGCTTTAGTTTGAATCCATTTTATAATGTCTGATGCAGGCACGAGCATACTTCATCCAGGGAATGGAGGCAGAAGATGATGGCATGTTAACTGAAGGTATGAGTAGTTAACAATAAATTTATGTCATGTGTGGGAGATGTACATTTGTGTAGTGATATTTGCTAATTATCGTAATATAGTTTCTTTTGTCTAAAAGGAATGTTTTTTAAATTAGTTTTTCAAGGTAATCTTGTTTTTAATCTGAATTACCTGACGTTGCCTAGGATAAATCTTTTTCTGCTTCACCTTATCCATTCCTTTAGATTGATTTTGTTATTATGTAGTTTGTTTCATTGTTTGTTTTTAGGTTAGTCTAACTGTACTTTTGCACATTAATGCTCTACACATCCTTTTAGCGCTTGAGATGAATATTGCCATTACATGACAATAATCTGTGCACTGGGCACTTGGTTGACATTAAACACATCAGGGGAAGTGATAACATCATGGGCGTATTTGTTTGTGGAAAATACAGGATCAGGGGCGAAATTAATGACATGAAGCAAACTCAAAAAAATTCTTCCCCACCATTTCAAGTCTCCAAATCTGAATAGAAACCTTCTGCAGGTCAAAAGGAAGGCATCAATAAAATTTCAAGCCAACAGGAGCTGTATGAGTCGCAATAGGTCTAGATTAAAATCCACCAAGTTTGTTTTTTTTGTAATAAGTAATATGGATTTTCTGTTGGTGACTGATTTCTACTCTAGCATATATTGTGATGAGTTTGTTTTCCCCTAGTTTGCTTACTTTGCCCTGAAATTTTTTTATTTCATTTTGGTGGAGGTATCAAAGGTATCAGAATTTATTGTTGTACATAATGCTGATGATTGGCGGGTTGGTGGTCATTCATGACTTTCACTGCGTGACTGCAGAAACCGAGGTTTTATCAATTGACAGTGTAATGTCACATAGTCATATCTGAGCATAGCTGGCTTAAATTACAATTTGTCTTTTCTCCATCAACAGCCATCTTCTACTATAGAAAAGCTTTACAGCTGGTGCCAGATATAGAATCAAGACTGGGCAATGTTTTCACTCAAAGCCCAAGAGACAGAGGTATGTCATGTAAAGTCTGTGCAATTTCTGTTTTTATCATAATTTTCAAGCCTAATACTGTATGTTTCACGTATTAACTCTGGTTCAGACTGCCTGCTTGAATATAATATGTAAAAAAATTATTGTATCAATGCAATCATGGCATAGTACAAGGTTGTCTTAAGAGTACACACATTCCTAGTTCAGATGACAGTACTGTTTCTGCTTTCTTCTGACAGTGAGACAAGACAGTGAGAGCTCAATGGAAGAGAGGTATGTTTTGATTTTTTTGTCACCCTGAATTCTGTCCATCATAGTTTCAGCTGCTAGGTAGTTTGGTTACTTGATGGTTTGTATATTGACATATGGACATATTGAAATATGTCCATGCTTTCGTTTCAAACACACTGTAATAAAGCACCTCCAGTCTCTGAGAAACATGAGGCCCAAAAAGTTTCAAGTGGCTTTGTTGTTCGTAAATTTTCTGTTGTGTTATTTGCCACAATTGTGAATTAGATAGAAGATAATCTTATATGATTTGTATTTTGTAATTCCTTGCGTAATCATAAATTTGTTTCTAGTTTATATTCAGTAGGTGGATAGGACTTGGTACCGAGACTGTGGATTTGACCAGTTGGTTAATTATGGTCTTGAACTTTCAGATAAACCTGTTTATTAATTTATTTATTATTTTCTGCTCTATTTCTTGTGTCCCTTGTCTGTGCAGTGAACTTGATGAAGATCTGGTGGTGCATCTGGAACAGCTGAGATTGAAGGAGGAAGCACTATGTCAGCCAGAATACGAGCAAAAGGTGAGTGTTTCCTGACTTGGCAACAGAGTGTTTTCACTCAGCACAACACATAATTTTTTATTTTCAACTTTATAAGCAGGTTCCTTTGTCCAAATTTTAGAATTGTATTTGTGAGTTTTGCACCAGACATGTATGAATTACTATGAAAAAGCTCAGATGTTTGCAGAGTCAAATTCTGTTCATAAACTAAAGAAGAGATACAGGATTCATAGGTGAATGATGAACAATGTATCAATCCACAGAACATTGCACATATTCATATATGATATAATGAAACTCAGTTCACAAGTCTGTGTATGAACAAATGAAAATTTCGATCTGGGAATGAAATGATGACTTACTTTGGATTAGGGGATCTGTCTGTGTAAATAGGGGATTAGAAGGGAACAAAGGCCATGACAACAAACTCCCATGCATGCTCTCACTTTGTGTAGCAAAGTCACATTCACAATTACCCATAACAGATGAATCCGATTCGCAGTTGTTTAGATCATCCAATAAGACATGAAATCCATGTTAAACTGACATCAATGAATCATAACATTTCATAACTTGATGTGTTGCACAGAACATCAGCATTTGCATATTTTTGTTTACCACACTGTTTGCTTTTGTGTCCCTAGATGACTCACATCTCTTGTCTGCCTGTGGAGTTGATTGTCTACATCTTGCACTGGGTGGTGTCCAATGACCTTGACCTGCGATCTCTGGAAATGTTCTCACTGGTCAGTTGTGTGGTTGTGGTGATGAATGGGCAGTAGCTGTGCTACTGAATTTCTATTCTCTTACAATTTTGCCGTCTGTTTGAAGTTTTCACATTGATGATGGAGAGGAAAGAGAAAGATTGTTGTCAGTATATTTATTTAGTGACAGAATGTTTACACAATCATATATTCATTTTCGTACTTAGTTTGTTTGTCCTGGAAATCTGTAAAGCTCAAAATAAGCATAATTATTATACAGTCTAGTACAGCTCAGAATATCATGGACAAAGTCAGATAGGAAAAAAAAATTACAACTATTACTTTATTATGAGCTTGATACCTAAAAGCAATTTTATTCAATTGCCCTTCTAACATGAAGGACTGTGTAGATGAGTTTAGTGTTTTCTCAGTGCTACAGTTCAAATAAGATAGAGATTACCTAGATCCCTAATCATTGCTCAGATGACAAAGAGAAAATTCCGAGAAGAATTGCACAGTATTTGGAGAAAACTTGGACACAAAACAAATAAAATCCATGCTTTATCGAGTTTATCACATATTGTTTCTCGTTGAAATTGAGGTTTGCCAGGTCAAATTCTATTGATCTTTTTATGCAGGTTTGCCGTGGATTCTATCTGTGTGCTAGAGAGGAGAGGGTATGGAAAAAGGCTTGTGCACAGTAAGTCATGTGGCCCAGATGGGTTGCTGTCGAGAACTGCTCTCAATTTGATTTGACAAAGGTTGATGAGAGTTTGATTTGCCACTGTTTAAAGTTGATGTTGATGCAATATAGGCATGTGATAATTGGGAAGTAGCCTACCAAGTGAGTCACGTGGCTCAAATGGATCGCTGTCCATAACTTCTTACAGTTTGATTTGATTACAGAGGTTTATGTGATACAGAATTCTGATTATTGGGATCTTTATGGCCCTTTTTGTGAGGATTTCCCTCATTTCACTTATTGCATTTATATATTATTACATCTGTAGAGGGTGGAAGACCTCTGGCTCTGCTATTATCTATTTCTAATTTAATGCTGTACTTGCATGGTTCCAAAATTCATACCTACTGCACATAATCTTTAGTTTATCTAGCCAGCACCTTGTCCTGATATGTTAAGTTAAAAAAATTTTATGCTTTAGAATACCAAAGCTCTTCCATTTATAAGTTGCCAGCTTTTTTTTTTTTTTGAGACATCTGAAAGTGTCTGGCAATTGCTGGTCTAATCTACTGGATATTTTGCCTTCATTTCTGATACTCACTGAAGAGGCATTCATTTCCATTTCCAGGAAATTGTTTCAGTTTGCTGCATACCTGTTGTGGGGGTCATAATAATTGACAGGAAACATCTGTCTTCAAGATATTGATGTGTTCTAAACTAAGGCAAAATATGAATTTAAAAGTCCAAAAAGAAACGAAATAATGTTCTTGGTCTGTCTTTGACGGAGGTAAGAATTTTGTGAGGATTTCAAGCACTTTCTACAACACAGTGAGTGTTTCCTAATTTTGATACTATAATGATTCACCATTGCTACCAGAAGCCTGATTCAAACTGTGCAGGAAAACTTCTGCGTCAGTTAAAGGCTTCCCCCACATATTTCCTGATCAAACAGATTAAGCTTTACCACAATAACTTTCTCACTTAATGAATGCATTCAACGAATTCATGTGAGATTATGTTTCAGAAAAGTGGGAATTGCTATGTTGGCAAATTATGTTATTAAGACTCTGTACAGGGTGTGGGGTGTCAACCTGGGGAGCTCAAAGAAGTATGGTGGTTCTTGGCGAAAGATGATGATAGAGAGACCACATCTTCTTTTTGATGGTAAGGAGTATTTTCATAAGGATGTATGGATATGTTAGAATATATTGGTGATTCAGAGAAGAGAATTCGAATTGTTTGAAGACGTATGATTTTGGCTGTCACAAACTTCCAAGTGCTATCTAGTTTTGCACTCTTTATTAGTGACCTTCTGTTCAACCCTAGATTTTGTTGAAATTGTGCAAGTGTCTTTGCATATATATATCTGCAGATGACAACTATTTTTTGCCAAATATTCTTTACTTTTTCATTTCACAAGGGAAAATTTGTCATTTGTTTACAAACTTGTGTCAATACTTGCACTTGGAAACATCCAGTTAATTTATCTGTTGTTGTCAATGCCAGGCTGTTACATCAGCAAAGTGACCTATGTCCGACAGGGAGAACAGGGTATGGACAGTTTCTACCGACCCTTTCACATGGTGGAGTACTATAGATATGTCCGGTTTTTCCCTGATGGTAAGTTTCTTTTTGCAAAATTTTTACTTTACTATACATTTATTGTGTGTACTGTGTGTGTGAAACAAATTTGTTGTTTTTGTGCAGTTAGGTGTATAACTTAGAGTAAGCACTCTTGAAATTAAGAAGCACCTAAGCTTTTTTTAAAAAATGGATTGATAAATTGTCATTGTATGTCAAATTTGGAATTAACTATGATAAAACATTTCACTTCACTGTTATAATATTATAACTTCCAAACTGATCTGTTGACCAATTGTATTTCTTGAAAAGCGTTTGATTTATCTGTGTTAATTATTATAGTTCATGACTTTATTGCGAAACAATAAACTAATTAATGAACGAGAATGAATGAGTGAGTTGGCACAGAGGGGATCAAAGCTGATCCACAAAAAACCGAAGCCATCACAAATTTGGAACCCCCTTCAGATGTCCATGGGGTAAGAAAGCTCTGTGGCACGGTACAATATCTGTCGCGATTTCTTCCCAACCTGGCGGACAAACTGGCATCAATACGCAGACTGACTAAAAAGGACGTTGCGTTCAACTGGGATATCGAATGTGAGAGGTCATTTAATGAAATTAAACAAATGATTTCCAATACGCCAGTTCTCAGATATTACAACCCAAAACAAGAATTGCAGGTCCAGGTTGACAGCAGCAAATCAGGTTTAGGCTGTGTGCTCATGCAGATGGGTCAGCCTATTGAATTTGCATCTCGAGCGCTTTCGTCTTCAGAACAGAAATGGGCACAAATAGAAAAGGAGATGCTGGCGGTTGTTTTTGGACTAGAGCGCTTTAACCAGTACACATACGGCAGGAAAGTCACAATCGTCAATGACCACAAGCCTTTGGCATCAATTATAAATAAACCTCTTGACCAGGCACCACCACGACTTCAAAGGTTGCTCATGAGAAGCAACAAATACAACTTTACATTCCAGTGGATGCAAGGAGAAAAACTTGTAATTGCTGATTTTTTGTCATGAAACTATCCAGTATCAGATCGCACTAAAGACACTCAGGATGTGGCAACAATAGCATTCATCGAGGTACCCATACCAGACATTATGATGCAAAGGTTTGTTAACGAAACTGCAAAGGACCAGACATTACAATCTCTAATGTCGGTGATCAAAGATGGGTGGCCAGAAAACAAAGAGGAAGCAAACTCAGAGCTCCTGCCATACTTCCAGCTTAGAGACTGTTTATCTTGTGAAGAGGGACTAGTATTAAAGGGAAGCAGAATTGTGGTGCCCACTGCACTGAGAACTGAAATAAAGAAGAAATTACACTCGGCACACATGGCATATGACAGCATGGTGAGACGAGCTAGGCGAGCGGTATATTGGCCTGGCATGAATGCAGAATTGAGACAACTATCGGAATCGTGTGAAAGTTGTCAGAAACTAAAAGCAGCAAATTGCAAAGAAAGCCTAAGGCAACACAGCGAAGGGAACGAGCCATGGACAAAAGTAGCAGTCAATTTGTTTGAAATCAAAGGTAGGCAATACATGGTAACAACAGACTACTTAAATTTTATTGAAGTGGACTATCTTTTCTCCACAACTACCTCCGCAGTGATCACAAAACTCAAGGCCCATTTTGCTAGATATGGAATCCCAAAGTGCGTGGTGACAGATTGTGGGCCACAGCTTACATCACAGCAATTTAAAATCTTTGCAGAGAAATGGGGATTTCAGCACATCAAGTCAGATCCTGGACACCACCAGGCCAACGGAAAAGCAGAGGCATCAGTATAGACTATAAAACACATGATGCTCAAAGCACTGGAAGAGGGCCAGGATCAATATGAAGCACTCCTGGAACTGCAAAACACACCAAGACAAGGATTTACCAACAGCCCTGCTGAAATCCTTATGAATCGCAACGTGCGGACTATGATACCCTCAATAAAGCAAATCATCATGAGCAGAGATACAGTGAAAGAACAATCACAAAAGCACAAGAAAGCTGTCAGAAAACACTTTAACAAGACAGCACATGATCTTCCAAGAATGAAGAACGATACACCTGTATACTTTCAGCATCCAGAGCAGAAAAGGTGGCAAAAAGGCCTGGTCACATCAGCTATCTCCGACAGATCTTACAAAGTGTTAGGGGAAAATGGTGGCAAATACACTCGGAATCGAGTCCATCTGAGACACAAGCACACATCTTTCCAACCATCTCCGGAGACTATACTTGATCAGAATATTATAGACTCTGACAACACTTCGGGAAGAGATGAGGAACTCAATAAATCACCAAATCCTACTCGAACAGCAGACCCAGAGGAGTTTCGCCAGTCACCAATTGCTGATGCAGACCCCCCACCAAGGCGGTCTCTACGAACCCGTGTTCAGCTACAGTGGATGAGAGACTTTGTGGTGTGAATACAATGACAACAAACCGGGCGAACTTTGATGTTCACCAACTAGCGAGCAGGCTAAGCACATTGCTTCACATGCAGAACGTCCAGTGCCTGGATGGTTCCTCATACACCTCCCACATACATTTTTTACTTACCATGTTAGACAATAACAAATACCCTTGCTAATTCTAGACTTTATGTTATAATATAAATAATGTAACAATAATTAACATTAATTATCTACAAACTTGACCATGGTTAAGAGATGAACTGACGAACAGTGTTATTTAGGCTACAATTAATATACCTTATAAATCTTGTTTGACATGTCTGCATTTACTGAATGATGGTATAAGTTTTACACGATAATAAGGAATCAATCAGTAAATCATATAATTTTTATAAAGGGTTGAATAAACCAGATCATGACTCAGTTTAGATATTACTCTTATTCGGAGAAGAAAGGATGTTAATTATTATAGTTCATGACTTTATTGCGAAACAATAAACTAATTAATGAACGAGAATGAATGAGTGAGTGAAGCCCCTTGGCTATGGCGTCTAAGTACAGGACACCATGTTGTTCTAGTTCTCTTTAAATAAACCTTTCATACAGTTGACCTACATCGTTTGTCCAGTGGATGTTCATCTGTACAGTATCATAATTAACAATCTGCTAGATGATATTGTCTGTTTAATGTTTTTTAACTTTGAACATTTTTTATGCCTGAGCTAATGACCATGCATTTGTAGGTCAAGTTCTGATGTTGGTCAGTCCAGAAGACCCCATACAGTCACTGCCCAAACTGAAATACCGTAACTCTAGAGCTTCTGGAATTCTCAAAGGAGGCTATAGATTGTCTGATTTGAAGGTATGATACACAATCTTGACAGTATGCATGGTAGTATGAGATCATATCATGTATAAGTGTGTAAGCTTCAAATGTTGAGGGTTTAAGAGTATGAAATGTACTTCCTGCTGCAACCCACACTGAAACAAAGGAACAAGATATTGTTGGTATCTAGAGCTTTTGCATTTTTGTTTTTTTTCCACATACGAGATTTTAGGCATGGATCATTTTTAATGTTTCTCTAAATAAATGTACTAATGTGAGGCGATTTCTGGAAACAGCTTTGTGTATAGGACGTGACAGTGTGTGCAGACAATATACTCTTATTGTCAAAATTTGGCAAAAAGAAAAAGTTGTATGTAGCAAAGCCTCACGTAAGAAAGAATACCCAAACGGTACAATAAAATGCAAACTCTCTCTTTTAGTTTGCGCTTCATTGTATCGCTTGGGCATTATTTCTTACGCAAGGCTTTGCTACATACAATGTTTTCTTTTTGCTAAATTTTGACTTTGCTTATAGCCTAGCTGCAACCCCACAGTTTTTCTGTGGTTTTTATAATATTTCCACAATACTCGCATTATGCAGGCTTAGTCTATGTGTCAGTGTTGATGAAGGTTATCCATTTATTTATTTATTTGGCAGTTAACACTGCGAGCAGATTGTTTCAGGAATGGCTTATCTCCCTTCCTAGGTGACCTGTGTCCTTAAGCGTGAGAAAACTGAACTTCAGAGCTACAGATACAAACGGCATAGACAGGCAGCCAATCAGAATGATGTGGACATGAGCTATGCTGTGGTCAGTTACAACTTTCCACCTGCAAAATTTACTTCTTAGTTCTTGCAAAGTCTCAGGCAGTACACTTCTTTCCAGATGTATTTAATCTGCCTCTGATAACAATTACATGATATGAGCAATTCATGTAACCAGTTCAATTGATCACCGGCATACATAAATAATCGTAGACAACAGAAGAAAACTGGTAATATATGCTTCACACACAGCGCCGAAAACCCGGTCGTTTAGTTTGGCCACCGAGCGCCCTACTGGGTCATCGCGACCGGGGTCAGCGACGGGCCACTACACCTGCGACGGGCAGCGCTTTGCGCGGGCGAATTAGATCAAATTGGTACTATTATGATTTATCACCTTGCATTGTAACCAGGGCCGTCAGAATAACCATCTTGACGCACGTGAGACGTAAGGCTTTGAATTTTGCAGTGTGAAAAGTAGAAGAAGATAGCTTTTGTAGTTTTGTAATGGCAAGTAGGGAAAAACTGTACATTTTTGCTGAAGAATATCTAATACCTACTCATTTTAAAGTTACATAACAAAAAAAGTGCTCAACACAAGGCACAAAAATTACAGTCAAATGGAGGACAAGACATGTGTTCATGCCCTGACGAAAAGGCATCGTTGTCGGTGGAATAGTAATCCACATACAGATGATTTATTTTACATCTGTACTCAGTAGTGTCAATATTTACATCCCAAAACAAGCCGTATATTTTATTATACATTGTTCTTCAAACACAGCATGATTTAAGTATTATCCTAAGCACAATAATGAGTATGGGCAGCATTTTTCAAGTTGTTTTGCGACTGGCGTGGTCAGTACTCAGCGATGGCGCAATTTGAAGAATATGTGAAATCAAAACTTGCGTGAGTTTCTCCATTCTGTACGTCAGTGATTTCTTGAACGCGTTTCTCGCTTTGCTAGTGGCTGTTGACTAATCGCTGTCTCTTGCTCTCCCGGCAGAGGCAGGCCCAAAACCATATTGTTTTATGAATGAAATGCAGTCATGTTCTAATGTATGTTGCTTTGGAATGACTTTATTTCGAAAATGCCTCCCGAGCAATGTCATGTAGGTCTCTGTTGCTGTTTAAATTACAGGAGTCGATGCTTCCGCCCCGTGTGCACTATGTACAACATTATGAATTTGACTACATGATGTGATTGCGCTGGCCGCTGTTTCATTAGTGATTGTGCTTACGTCGGTAGTATTATTGACTGAATTTATGTCAAGGTCGAGACTGTTGCTAGGCAATTCTAGGCGTTGAACGTTTCATACAATCTTCAAATGAGACAGCGTTGATGCATACTACACTGGTTGACTGTTTTATGACTACCAAAAGAACACCAAATCATTCCGCCTCGGCTTGCTAGCTCTCGCACGTTCTTTACTGAAGTAGAGTTGAAGTGTTATCGGTTATTCTTAACGAGCACGTACGACGGATAAACTTCAAATGTCTGTCATTTAAATCGTCACTGATGTCTTCCTTTTGAGTCGTTTCTGCGTTTTGTCGCATTTTCCATTCCACAAATTCTTCAAAGTTTGTTGAGTGAAGAAAATGTCTTCCGCATGTATGGGTCACAGTGTAGTTGATGTAGAATGAAACGCATCAGCAGAATAATACACCAGCAACAGGATGTAAACTGATATTGTCCAGCAACGAGAGTTCCGACAAGCAAGAAATTTTCAGGTATGAAATGGGAAAAGGTCTGTAACACAAAAAACCAAAGTTCATGGCAATCTATTGAGCCGTTTGGAAGCAATCAATCAAGAAATACACCACTTAAAAAACAATTTTTAGTGAATTCGGGCATATTATAAACACACAATAGCATGAAAACGGGACATCGCACTGACATCAGATTTTCACAGACTGAGAGAAGAGAAGTTGTGCTTTTGTATTTTAGCGGCATTTTTGGTGTTATAAGTGAAGAAATTAGAGTTAATTAAGTCGTAAATACGCCCGTGTCATCACTAGCGGCTAGTCTGTAACTGATGCCGTAGCCCGCGGCGTGTGGCCTCGGCGTACCCCCCGATTAGATGCGGTCAGCGTGCGATTTTATGGGTGGCCCGGGACCGAACTAAGTGGCTTGTTTTTGAGTGGAATTCGGCGCTGTGCACACATCTTAGGTTTGTTATTGTGCTAACTTACCAGCCTATCTCATTTTTCTTGGTTTTGAGAAAAGTGAGTAAAACTGTTTTATCAAGGTAAGTGGATAACTGGTTTTTGTCCAAATGATGCTGATCTAAAGAAGAATTTAAAGGTCAGTGCAATTTTGGCCAGACTGACTAGCATAGTGACCATATCATTGGTTTCATGACAAAGGGGTGAATAAATAACAACAGCTGTACAATGAAAGGGCAAACGCTTATCTGTATGGCAAAGGGGCGAATAGGTCAAATTTGAGATATTTACTCTTTTATAATTATCAAAAGTATATGGCGGGGGGCGTCACCCAACACAAGCAATTTTGTTAAATCTCATTAGTTTTTGTGTTAAGTAGTATGACGAAAAGGTGAGAAATCGATTATGAGAGTGGCCCAGAATTTTCAAAACTGAATTTCTGGCAACATTGATTTCGGCGGTTCGCCCCTTCATCATGCAGAGAAGTTTAGCATTCGCTGTTTCGATGTACAGCTGTTGATATCTGTTTGGATTTCATATGGAATCGAAGCATGAGGACACAACTTAGCAGCCATAGAACAGTAATTAGCCAACTGAAAGCAACAAGGAAGACTCACTTGACTTATGAAAGTTGTAAAAAGTTTAAGGCTGAGTTGTAAAGCTGTTTTTAGCAAACGGCATCATGTTGCTGAATGTTTTGTTTGGTGTTGTATGTTCTAGGAGTTTGATGTGGTATCACACAAAAGGAGGACAAATGCTCAGCTGGTGTGGAGCAACTATGCAATTGAGGTCAAGAAGTAAGTAAACAGGGTTATGTCCGAAGAGTTTTGCTAGCCCTGTCATGAAAGCGCATAGGTGCAAAGAACCTAATTTTACAGGAGAGGAAATAAACATTTTTTTACCTGAAATGCATGTTTATTTATATATATTATGATATTTATGTAAATAAACATTTAAAATATTGTACAACCCCTTAAACATCAGAAAAAATAATATATATTTAAAGGAATTCGTAAAATATTTGGGCAAAAAAAAAGATGTGAATACATTTGTGTGGTTTCACGGTAGAGCCCGCAAGTTTACGTTGTGCTGTTTAACAGAAACGGCAATAGACAACAGTATGTTAAAAAAAATTTCACCCAACGAAAAGTGATATTATTAATGATCATGACTAGTGGGGAGGAATATCTCAGATCTTGAATGGCCCTTGAATCAAACTCTATTAACACTAAACCTCTGCAGTTACTGTTTTGGTTTTTTCAGTGGAATTCCTTCTAGAAAAACTGGTCAATTTATTACCAAGAAAACTGAAATTGGATTTCTTTTAGTGTTCTCTGGTGCATGTGCTTGACCTAATATTTTAATTCAACAGGAATTATGGAACGATGGCAGTCTTTACATATTAATATAATATTTAGCATGTAATACATGCCATGAAATACAAATGTTATCTGCCATTTTTTGCTAGAATTGTCTGCTAAGAAGAAATTATTTTGCCTGTCTCTGCAGATCCGCTGGTGAGGAAGCAGTTACTAATGTTGATCTCAACCAGCGCTCATTCCCACCCCTCTTCTTCTCACGTGTGAGAAGCTATGCTGCTGCTTCCACTGAACCACTGGTCTAGAATATATAATTGTTATAAATATTTCTGTTTTATTCAATAGTTTGGTTTCTTTAGTTTTATCTATCTAGAGTGTGTCATTACAAACTTTTATGCAATTAACCTTTGAGGAA
Organism: Onchidella celtica; assembly: GCA_963931925.1. Lineage (NCBI taxonomy): Eukaryota > Metazoa > Mollusca > Gastropoda > Systellommatophora > Onchidiidae > Onchidella > Onchidella celtica. The sequence goes on along the minus strand of OZ007579.1, from coordinate 23,183,744 downwards.
TTGGACATGCACACTGCACGGTTCTCAAATTTTAAAAACACGAATCAATGATTAAAAAGGATATGGGACAGAACATACATGAAGGGAATAAAGCATTGTTTTTGTCTGCGAAAAATATGTTGACAGTTGAGGTGTGCCATTTATGTTAATCCATGGCCTTTATGACAACTGAGATTGTGACAAGATGAAAACTTATCAGTTCAGGAAAAGGAAAGTGTGGATCCTTTAAATCTATTTCTTATAGTGATACTAACAACCAATGTAGTGCATGAGAAAACATGAAATTTGTGGCTTTTCTTTTTTTTTTTTTTGCATATCATAATTATTTCATTTCTATGTTTGTAATATAAGTGTTTTGTTTTTTCCATTGACTAGTTTACTGTTAATTATTATTTATTCCTTATTTAGACTCATAAATAAGTTATTATGTCAGTGTGATTTTATGTTTGCACCTGCAGTGATGTACCAACAACCTATATCTTACATAGCAATGTGTAACACCACATAAAAAAATATCCCCTCTATGGAGGCCTCTATCAGACAGTTGGAGATTCTGTACTTTGTGAGACTTGTTTTACACCGATGGAGCTGAGTGAAGTGTCAGCGTGATGTGATTGCAAATGAATTCTCTGGTAAAAGGGGACTCTTTTTCAAAGAACAGAATTTGCACAGGATACAGGAACAGCATAGGACAACTGGAGTAGTCAGTTGTCTGAGTTTGTCTTTAATATCACAGCAAGATGAATCAGTTTCTAGATAAAGGTCGCCACAAGAAGCATCATGATTTCTTATCCTACTTCCTAGGCACAGAAAGTAAAAATTACATTGCCTCAGTACTGCTTTATTCTGTCTCCACATCAGCGTGATTTGAGAAAATCGCTTGTAGAATTTTATAATTAATCTTTACAAAGTGTTTGATCAACCTTTTAACACTTTGAATTAAATGACATACCTTCATCACTTTTTTTAAAATGATAGAATACACTTTGTTAAAGTTATGCCATGTTATGGCCATATCTCAATTTTCGTAAAAAGTGAAGATAGAATAAAGCAGTGCTGGCATAGTGATTTTTATCTTTTGTTTCCAGTTCGTCATGCTTTATTAGATCCCAATCAAACATTGTGCGAAAATATCAAACTTGGACATTGCTTTTTCCTTCTGTCTCTCACTCTTTGTCTGGAGTGCACAAATTGTACCAGTGTGTGTTTGATCTGTCTGTGATGGAAAGGAAAGTGAAAGGACGGAACGGGAATTCTTGGAGGTGTTATAATGATGGTATGATAAAGGTCTGCCACAGTTTCCCCAACTGACACAAATGATTACAATCATAGGCCTACTTGTGACGTCTTTGAGGAAGAAGCTTTGAACTGAAGGCATTGTATCTTCACGAGTGTATCATCAGCAGTTGTCCTTAGCTTTAAGTTGGCAGATAGTTTTATGTTCTATGTATCAGTGCAATTAGCAGAGCCAGGTAGATCCTCCTTCCTTGAATAACAAGACAAGTATTTTGTGTTGTGATATTTATACTCCAGTCCTCATATACAGTATACAGTAGACTCAAGTTTTACAGCCTCGGATTGAACGGGACCTCGGGTACAACGGCATAAATTAAAATCCCCATTTCATAAACTCTTCCCATAAGTAAAAAAAAAAACTTGTTAACAATGGCGACACATAAAGCACACCTCTGTTACAACGGCATTTTTCATTCCGACGGCACGAAATACATTTAGCAAAATATTTTGCACAGCTGAGAGATCTATCAGGAGATGGGCAGAGAGGGAATGCCCGAGGGGGGATGATAGTGTTATGATCAATTGCCAGTCCTTTGTGTGAACAGATGCGAGATTGTGTTACTGTGGGAGGTGGGATGGCCACGCATCGCGGAGGTGGGCAATGATGCAAGACCAGTTGCACGTGGTCAGTCCTTTGTGTGAACGTATAACCAATCAGATAAACGGGGCCCACGAGGTTGGCACACATCTGTAAACCTAAAAGTAAGGGAGTGGTCATCCTGCTCGCCCTTGTGTGTAGTCCTATGCCTGACCAAGATGACGGTTACTTGCTGCGCTACCTTTCAGGGACATCACCATTCACTTTTGAGAGAGAGAAACTGCACTGCTATATAATGATGGCAACAAGGAAGAGAAACTGAAAATGCTTTTCTCTTGAAATGAAGGCAAAATCAATTGAAGAGGTGGACAGGGATGTAAAAAACAAGGCTCAAATCTGTAGGGACAATGAAAATTTGAAATTTCTTTGCCTCTGGCATAAGCCCTGTGTATTTATATGAGTGCTTTCCCTTTGACCTTGCCTATAATGACCTCGCTTAGAATGGCAGTTTTGCAGTGGCCCCGTGAATGCCGTTGTATCTGAGTTCCACTGTATTTAGGTTGTCTACATATCTTCATGAGTGCGACTCTCCAGCATCCAAGTCAACTTGTACTGTTCAGTGAGCAAAATCTTGAGTCATTATTTAAAATGTATTCATAATGGGGTTTTTATTCTTTGTTAGGTCACATCTCAGTTCAAGAGATCATTGTAATCGCAAACAATGCATACATGTATAACAATACTGCCATGCAAAGGCAGAGCAACGTAACTGATGAACTATTAAGTGAGCACGGCAGAATACAGGGACAAAATGGACGTTCTGATACGAAACAAAGACATGCAGTGTACGTTACACCCTAGTAGATTAAATAAAGAACATTAGGGAAGATCTGTGTTACATAACAGAATATCAAGTGCGCTTTTCATCACACTTGTCTTTGGTTGTGGTCTGAGTTTCTATTTAAATTGTTGTTGTTTTTTTAATGTTGCAAGGAATATCCTGGTATATTTTATTTACACTTTCTTCCTCCTCTGGGTTTTCCCTCTTTCTTCCATGCTTGTCATAATTGTGTATTTTGAATTCATTCCATAAGTTCTGTGGGTTTTTACTGTTACTAACAACTTGATGGTCAAATTTTTATTGCAGTGCATTTCGTTGTTGTTTCTGGGGCGTTGGTTGTTTGTCATCATCAGGTTGTTTTTTTTTGTCTTCTTTTGTTTTTAGAAGTTATTGTGTTTTCCGTTTTAATGATTCAGGACTTGGATTTTCTGATTTTTCTGGGATTTGAAGTTTCCTTACCAAACTGGAGTAAAATTTAAAGAGCAAAAAATGGACAAATGTGATAGATGAAATATTGGGTCATGGATGACACTTCCCAAACAAATATTTTGTCTTACTGTTCCTAATGTTATCCAGATGTGCAGACTTGACCCAGTTATGCAGACCTCATACTCATACCTGGTAAAAATAGTAAAATAATGTTTGCATCACCATTTTGTTAATCAGAGCCCTACCAAAAAAGCCAAACCTCACTGATTTTTGTCCTGTACTGTTTGTCACTTCAGTTGGATGTCTCAACACTTATTTCAGTGTTTTATTGCATAGACTTCCTCTTCTGTGAAGAGGTAGTCTTCCTGACTGGCCATTGGACTGAATAGCTTAAATTTGTCAGGCAACTGGACTTAACTGTCAGAAGTAATTGGGGGGAGTGTAGGCTTATGTTTTTAGTTTAGCCAGCATATTGCAGTGATGAATTCCACTAGGCATCTATCAACTTTTATCGTCCCTTTTAAGATCTTGTCACCAGGGGCATTTAGTTCATAATTTTACTTCTGTATGGCAAGTAGTTCATTTGATGGATGTATTGATTGTTGTTCTTCATGGTTGGCTCTTCTTCATGCCATCACTATGGTAGGCACATTTTTTTCAATTGCATAATAATGTATTTCTTTGTTGGACTTTTGAAAAACTTTAGGTTACCATTTCAGGAGTTCATTTGTTTCTTTTGCCTAAACATATTTCGTGGTTGAATTTAATCAGTTTATAATTACAGAGGCCATTTCTTGTAATTGGAATTTCTTCATCTGGGAATATGGGAGAAGAAAATCAGTGTGGTGTGTGTATGTTTCTTGTTGATGTTTATACTTGTACATAAATTATTCTTTAACATTTGAAACCTGACGTTGGATTAAGCGAAATAAATTATTTCACTAAAGTACTTTTTTTCTGAGTTTTGATTTTCTTGTGTCTTGTTGGTCCAAACAAAATTCATTGTCATTATAATTTATAAACTAATTTTCCTTTCTGGGTTTAAAACAATAACATTTCGCTCATTTGTTTTGATGACCCATTTCTGCACTTCATCTGTAGTGTTTTTGACATCAAATATTAAATTCAATAAATGAAGCAACAGCTTCATGTGAAAGACATTTTTTTAAAACATGCATACATTTTGCATGCTTTACTGAGGCACTGGAATCATTCAGAGACCACAAACATACACACTCTAGCCACAGGCTTCAACCATCTGTGTACAAGTTAGTTTTGTATTGTATCATAATATATATATGCTTTCTAGTAGTAGTGATACAACAGTTACAGTTAACAACACAAACTGTTGTAAACTAGGACAAAATAGGCAAACACAGCTAACATAAAGCAAATTCTGATATAATAATGTTGGAAAAAATTCAGTGAAAGACAAAATATTAGAGGTGACAATTACAGTGTTGTATATGTTACCGGCAAAGTATGAAATTCAGGCATTCTATAGAATGCCGAGACAAATTAGGCAAAGTATGAAATACAGTTGTTATTTTGATTTGTTACATAGTATAGGCAATGTATGAAATTACAACCATGAAAAGGTTTCTTTCTGTTGTTTAATTGAAAAAAAAACTGTTGAAAATCAAACAAGAACTATAAAAAAGTACAAGATCCTTATAATTATATTACATTAAAAATATCCTGATTCATTTGCTGTAGATGAGTTATTAAGCAGAGTATGAAAACACAATTATGGAATTATATCTAGCGATATACGAGTATGAAGCTGAAACCTACGACAGGCCACTATAATGAAATAAATAAAATACTGATTCACTTGTTTGCAGATGAATTATGTCGAAGGTCACAAGCCTACTACTGGTGGAAAAATTTTCTAGTTTGCTTGATTGTCTTTTGGCATTCTATAGATTGCCTAGGCAATGTGTATAATATTAAAATAAATATTTCATACTTTGCCGTCTCCTTTTCGGCATTCTGTAGAATGCCTGATTTCATACTTTGCTGGTAACATATAATATAAATATATTATATAAGATGACACCCGCAGTCTCCTGTAGGAGACAAGCTGTGTGTCCGTGAAAGCACCGTACACAGCTTTTGATAAAAATTAGCATGATGCAAAGTAAACAAATATTTCAATGACTATCTGAATGATCAAGTTACAAAAAATGTACAAGAAAATCACAAATAGATTTGTAGCTGACACACAGTCTCCTGTTGGAGATATGACATAAGCTGCATATCCTTGAAAGCACCATATATGGCTTTTGATAAAAAATTAGCATGGTACAAATGTACCCAAGTATTTCAACAAGTATTGGACTGATCAATTTACAGAAAAACATGTACTACTAGTACTACAATATCACAAATAATCTTTAAATTTTGTGATTTGTACCATGCACATGACAGCTCTGTGGGGAATGCTATAGAATTACTTTGTCAATAGTCAGAATAAAGGAAGGAGAAAATCATATTTTGTCACTGGTGCAGTAAACAGTAATTTCTTAGAAACATGATTTTTTTTTTTTTATTAAAAGAAGTTTTAGAACCAGCCTTAGACCCAGAGTTGATATTATTCAGGGTCACAGTTGAAAACTCATATTTCTATTTTTTTCACAGCAAGGAAAGGCAACCAAAAAAAAAAACAACTGGTGAATACAGAGGTAAATATTCTGATTGCTGCTATCTCGGCAACATTTGTGTGCCAATTACAATCAGCTCACACTAGATGAACTTGTGTTTATTTATGTATGCTGTTTCCAATATCTTTTGGTGAATTCAAAGAATTTCTTCACACTACTTCTTGTAACTTTCATCAGCCAGTGTGATCTTGCCAACATGGTTATTGGTAACATCTATCACCCTTTCCCATTTTAGGTCACCTCGCGACAGAAGTGTCCTGCTGTTAAAAATAATTATTAATTTTCATCAAATTGCCACAGACAAGTCAATCTAACCCTCATGAATTTTAGAGAGAGAGAAAGAAATTTTACAATTCCTGAACATGTATAAATATGATTAAGAGCACTGAACCAGCAAAGGTAAGTCATTAATCCCTTTGTCCCTTATATGACATACCTGGTACGGCATTAACATGCGTAATTTGCGCTGTCATGACGTACCAAGTACTGGACAGAAGTCATCGAATCCACGGTTACGAGATCCCTATATGATGTCCCATGTATGTAGTGGTTATAACGGCCCAATATTCAACCTGAACGTAGAAGTAGGGATAATCGGAGAACAAATTCGGATTCAGTAATAAAAAAGTATGCATATCCATACCAATTTCGTTTTAGTTCCTGTACTTCTGATGCTTACATTACTTACAAACAATCATTCCGCAGACGTTGGGCAGATGAACAAGAAGTCACAGAATATCATAGAATGCACCAAACTGACTGAAAACACCAGCACATTTCTCTATTTGATCTAGATCTGGGTATTTTGCAAGATGAAGAGTTTGAAGGTGATGAATATTGCGATTCTGGGCCAGAATATGTGTTGAGTGAGCCAGAGTCAAACTCTGATAGATCTACATCCAGTACTGATGCAGATCAGCCTGGTCCCTCGACCTCGACAAGTAGGTCTGGATCTAAACCTGGGGCCCAATGCTGCTGCCACTGTGGAGAGAGAGCACAGTAAATCTTGTGGGGGTAAAGGGAAAGCACTGAGGAGGGCCTCCAGCAAAAAATCTGTGCCTAGGCCTGGCCCTGATGCAAAAGAAGTCTGAAAAAGCCTGATCAAACAAGCTGAAGCCAGTGTTGCAATGGGCACTGAAAAAGCTGACCCAATGAAAGGGTTAAAACTTTTCTCTTTCAGTTTCACCCGACCCTCGTGTCTGAATGGTATCTACAACACAAGACTTATGTAACCTGTGTACTTTCGGCTTAAATATCTTCTTGCAGCCTTAGGTTTGGCCTAGTAATCCTATCATAATGTGGCAAAGAGGCTGCTGTAGCAGATGGAGCAGGAATTTTTATCTGTCAAGTTTATCACACTGCTAACCTGGTCAGATAAATGTTACTCAAAGCTGGCTACATCACCCACTGTTGTGTTCCCCGAGTTAAATGATCTTATACATTAGCAAGTCATCTAAACAATCTATACAAAAAAAATTAAAATAATGCTAAAGTTGCAACAATAACTGAACAGAGTATGATCCGCTGGAAAACAAGAATGTGAGCATCAGCTATCTTTCCAAAGCACCATCAGCTCAAATTATAAATATCCAAGCTCAAGAAGTCAATAGCAGAAAATATTTTTCTTTTCAGCTGAAAGACATGACATTTTCTTCACAGCACATAAAACCCAATACATGTATTCATTTTACAAAAAAATATGTATAATACCATCAATGTATTCATGCTGTCTTGCAGAATGCATTAAATGTGCCCTGTATAGAAACCCTCTCCAACCTAAACAAAGGCTATGTGACATCTTCACACTTTCCGAGCAACTCAGTGTGATAAATGCAATTAAAGTTGTTTCAACATTACAGGAGCAGGTGCCAGTGCAAAATCTACTATTTTAATATTCCACATTTCCTTTACAATCTCACAGTGACAAATTCCTAGTTCAGCAGCTCATGCTCAACAAATACAACAGTTGCATGTCAAAAATGCACCCCCCCCCCCCCTCCCAATACAGCAGTTGCCTGACAAAAAATGCACTCCCATCCCACTTCAAAACACCAAAGCAAGAGCACATATATATATGCTCACAAACCCTGGCAAATCTTGCTGATAATGTGAAACCTATGAAACCTCCAATGATCCAAATGGACACTGTATCAATGTCACACAAATAGTCTCCATTTTATGTCCAACTACTGCTGCTGTATACAAAGGGGCAGAAATCTTATGATAGCACTTGGCAGTGGAATGGCAAATCCAGTATCACTTCCTACAGGAGATTTTAAACTTCTTGAGAAAGGGAAGAAAGCGGAATGCACAAATGTATGAAAAAATCACAGATATATTAAATATATTGCTGACAGTTCTCGCAGCACCAAATAAAGCCCTTGCATCAAAACTATACACACACAAGCAATTTACTGCTGTAGTTTACCACTACTGCTTTTCTGATTGCCTATGCCACATAAAGCTTTGATGAAACAATGCCATCTTGTTGAAGGATTTAATTAGCAGTGCTCTCATCCAGAATGCAGAGGCAATCTGCTGATACTGCAGCTAGCAAATAGTGCAGTACATGTGACCCTCTCTAGGGTAATGGTCCACATTGCCAAGCTTTTCAAAATTGAGTGAAGGGTAAACTGTTCTGAGATGAACGCACTTTATTTCATGTAAAAATGTTGAAAACTGGCCAAGTTATGGCTACTTCAAGGTAGCAAGGTAGAAAACGTCACTTTTGAGAAATATGCATTTAAAGTTTACGTAAATTTAAAAAGGCCATTAGAATGGATCAGAACAAATGAAGGAAAAAAATATTTAGAGGCGGAATTGATTAAAATCCTTTTGCTCAGACATAATGAAATGATTAAGGAATCTATTGCTGCCAAAAACTGATATAGGCAGGGCTGGAAAGTCCCTATCCACTTACTTTTGGCACTCGAAAGTGCCGAGCGCGATATGTGGACTTATTCCCTAGAGCGCTTCACATATGGTAACACAAGGACAGCTGTTATTTAAGCTTTCCTTGTAAACATTTCAATAACCTTCTTTTCCTGCTTCTCACAAGACCTGGGAATCCGCAGAATTTAATCCATACTTTGCAAATTCTGAGACAGCTATGGTTATAGAAATACATATAAAAAGCTGTCACCACCTTTACAAAGTTATTATGTTCCAATTTCTTCCAATGCCACCAGTCTGAAGAAATGGAAAGAATTAAAATTGAAGGCACTAATTATATACTTTTTTGTCCTTTTTTAAAATATATCTATTTTTTATAACATGATAGAAATAAAAGGATTGTGGAAATGGTTTGTGCAATGTCACTCAAATACTTTCTCTCACAAACAAAGGCCCATCTGGTAAACTTGCGGAAACTTAGGCATACATACAAGAAACTCCTGCCATACAGGCCCAAATGGAGCTGACAACAGTGAAGGTCAAATCAACTTCATCATGATTGATGGACTTGTCACTCACAGCATTCAGCCCTGATTGACATGTGGGTACTGTCTTTCCTTCACTCAGCACACTTAACCAAATTCAATTACCAACCATGAAGTACTGTGTGTAAATAAAAACAGTACAAGAATAAAAATCTGTGAGAGTACATATTGTGGAAATAGGCCCTTGGTGAATCAGCTCTATTTTGTTGTGCTTGTTTAATGCAGCAGCTTGAAGAGATATAAAGATATGGTGTTAACGTGTAAAAATATAACTATGTACAGCACGAGCTGTTCCCATTCAGTTTGGTATGTCCGTACACTGAGTACTCAGACCCATGTACTTATATCTTACGTATGTGCTTGATCTTGTAATTATGGCGGGACATCAGGCAATCTGGTCCAGGATAATACGGGTAGCAAAGGTGATGGCAACACCAGCTACAACTGTCACAATCGTATTGTAGGTCATGGTGAAGCTGAAAATCTAGGGGGAACCAATGGGATGCATATAAGCTGCGTTGGGTCAACATACAGAGCATTAATCTCATTCATTTTTTTCATGCAATGTATAAACTTACTTATAAACTTGAAGATACCTCCATTACAATGAATCTCGATGAAATTCTATCAAAACATTCCATCTGTCAATCTATCTTTCAGACAACCTTTAAATCAGGCAAGAAAAACAATGTGTGAATATCCTAAATCACCCACTTTGACAAAGCTCACTGAGCAACTTTAGTCTTTGTGGACAAATACAGCTCTTTTGAAGTGAAAGTAATCTTTTCTAAAGAAATTACTAATACCTCAGCCACAGAAAAGTATAACATTTCCCATACCACAATTTTCTTTCATGATGTTTCAAACATTAACACTTTGCTTGCCAATTTCACAAATTTGCGAATGCTATACACATGTACTATTCATGCATATTTGCGAATCTGAAAGGGGGTTATAATGAGAGTGGCATTAGAATTCTACCGACACTGTTGGCCATAATTTGTGAGAAGTGCCCCTTACAACAATGGCAGTCCTACACTTGAACTTTTTCATGACGATGGGGGGTGAATTTTGGGTCTAATTCATGTTTTTTTGACGGAATTTTCAGCTCATAATGAATGAAGCAAGCACATCACGTGTGTTTAGGGATGATTCAGACTGAAAAAGATCTTATTGTTAGTGTAAATTCCTGAGACAGATTTGGTTTTAATGCTGGACAGAGTAGATCTAGATCGAGTGATGATACGGCAAGTAGTAGTGAAGAAAACGAAGGACAGGGGGATGCAAGGCGGGTCCAAGGCAGAGGTGGGTGTCCATCAAGAGGGCGTGGAAGTCAGAAACTGATGGAACTGAATGGAATTGGAGGACCGTTAGGCAGAATGTTGGATTTATAGGTTGTCAAACGTATTCTCTGTGTCATAAAAATCTGAAAGCTCTATCTCCTACGGTTTTGCCATATTTTTTTTCACAAACCACCTTATATTTTAGCTCTTTCCAAAAAAAGCAGTGGCAAGCAAAGGTTTTTTTTCTTTATAAACCAGTGGCAAGGAAAGTGTTAACAGACGGTACCACTTCCCTCGTCAGATTCTTCAACCTGACTGACCCTCCCAAATGCACAATTATCTATCTGTACACATACTCAATTTTATTGACCAGTGAGAGTATAGTATCTTACTGACCAATGAATATACAGTCGAGCACGGAAAACTCGAATTCTTTGTGGTCGCTTCATTAGTTCGAGTTTGCCGGATTTCGAGGAATACGTGAAGCATTAATCATGAGGTATTATTGCTGTGTATTCACGGAAAATAATACAACTGACAACGTGTACCGCGAATTACTTGTAATTTCCCTAATCCCCACCCCCTTCTCGTGGCCAGTGAAAGAGAAGCAAGTATTAAACTGGCGCTTGTGACAGCGGCACGTGACCTTGTGCTCGAACGTTTGGTTTTTTTTTCTCTTCTGGAAGTGCGTCGGTAAGGACCAAGTCATGCCCAGCAGCGATAAAATAAACTAAAAGGTGAACACAACTCACCTTTTTTCTCTGTTCGGCCGTACTTCAGTTCATACGGCAACGCTTCCTTTCTTTTCTTTTTTTTTCAATTGCGGTATGACCATGAGCGCGGGACCATAGATGTACTACATGACCATGACCATGTATTGTGGGCCTAGTACAGTGTACAAAAAAAAAAGGTTATTTCCTGCCCGAATCGGTCGTCTTGTGTATTTTAGTCCCCGTTTTTATCGGGCGAAGGGGGAGGGGGCGACTATACTACTATCCTGTCACCACTAGGTTATGCTACGGCTAACCGAATGAAGTTTCTGGCGTTCGTTTTTTTTTTTCTTTTCTACTTCTAGGCTACTGGGATGCTTGGATCTCACTCGCAGCGGGAAAACTGGTTCGTTGAATCCGTGTCACAGTTCGAGGTTCGCGTGAAATAACTACTAAGAATATTAAGAAATAAATTCGGGACCTAGATCTCTGTTCGTGGAATCCGTGATTTCGACTTAGGTGTGTTCGAGTTTCGCGTGCTCGACTGTATATCTTACCTTCGCTTCCATTCTGGAATTCTGGAAGTAATAAATGACAGGCATACGTTCCACTGTAGGCAGGACACACTGATGCATGAAAGGGCAAAAGAGGGGAACAAAATACTGGTGATTAATCATCAGTCAAAATTTCAAACAAACACGCACATCAACATAATTCCACTCAAGACAAAATCTCTACATCACCCAAATGTTGACTCCTAAAGTTATCCCCTACTCATGATTCTGTTGAATGAAAACATCTTTATGTGCATCCAATTTAATCTCTTTCCAGAGAGGCAATATATCTTATCTTCACTGAGGACAAAAACATCAATGCTGTCTGATAATGTTTAATTATTTGGCTTTGCTACGTGCATTTCAGAATGACAAAATGACTTCATATGTACATTATGTATGCTACTAGTGATATATTCAGCACTGCACATCTTAGTTCACAGCTATAACATCTTTCCCTTACCTTATCAACTGAGTTTCCAGATCTCTGGGTAATTCAAAAAATTTCCACAAAACAATATTCCTCTTTCCCTACGATCAACACAGCTACCCTTCATTGTGTCAGTATGTTAATTTAAAAGGCAATACACAATACACTGCACTATTCAACATTCTAAGAAGTAATGTTAAGATATATATATATGAAGAGCTCTGCATAAGCATTGAGGATTACATTTCATCATACTTATCAACTTAAGTGGACAAAAAGTTCTTAAACAATGCTATAATAGTCCAGAAATACCTTCAATAGCCTCTCTCCTTCAAAGTTGACTTCAGCATAACCCGATGTCAGCAGTCCCAGAGCCACCAAGGGAATGAGGAACTGGACAATGCCTGAAATCTCAGCTGTATGTGTAGTCCAGTAGACAATCAGTAAGGCACACCACAGTAAAACGAAGGTGATCCAGCTCGAAATCCAGCGTTGCAGAAGTCGGGAGGTAGAGGAAAGACGACGCTAAAATAATAAGAGACACTGGATCAAAACCACCTGGAAATACTGGCTTCAGGTAATGTTCATATAGTTCAGGATGAGAAAAGAAGATGGAGCTTTTGTCAGATATTAAGCAGTTGTCAACAATCAAACCTTCAAATTCTGATCAAAAGACAAGAAGAGACCAGAAGAAACAGGAAGAGTGTTTTACCACTGCAACAGAGTAATGGGACAGAGCTTTTGTCTGAGTTAAAATGATTGTCCTCATTTAAATTTTCAAATGTTGACCAATAGGCAGAAAATAAGACCAGCATTTTGCCACAGTGATCAAGTAGTGAGTGTCATTCACATCTTAACCTTTGCCACACATCAGTAAGAACTATGCATGGTCTACGTCTTGGTGTCTAATCAGCATCAAAATGCTGCAGAACGATTTACTTCTTTAAAAGTATGGTGTCTGTCAGCCCCCAATATGTACGAGTATGGACATCACAATAAAATCCTCTTTAGGAGTGCGGTGTACCTGAGACCCCAGGATGTTTGACTACGGATATGACAATAAAATCCTCTTTAAAAGTTTAGTGTCTGTGAGATCCCAGGATGCGCAGGCAGGAATAGAACATATGTATGCGTGTTGGCAAGCATATCTTAAAATTTTAAAACTATTGGAAGGTGGGCAATGATATCATCGACGAATAATTGGAATTTAAGAAAAAACTCCCAGAAATACCGTAATTACAAACGTTATTAATTTTTTCTGGGTCCATTAGACACATGACATAATTATGGCGAAGTTTAACCTGTTACTGAAAACTCATGTCTTAGTTCACAGCTATGTAAGATCCCTCCTTCTCTTATTACCTTAATTTCCCCATCCCTGGTAAGTCATGAAGTTTCCTCAAAATAATATTCCTCTTTCCCAGTATTCAGTTCACTAAGAAGAAAGATTAAACACTTTTGTATTTTCAGTGCCGGAAAATGATGAAATTTTCTCAAAATCTTAAGCTAAACATATGAGTCATGAACCCACTCACTGGGTATCCAAAGCTAAATTAACAAGTTCAGATTTAAAACCAAAAAAGGTCACTACCACCTTCTGGAGAACTCACCACAAGTCCATAATATGTGAACATCAAATCATCATTACTCATAATTGGGGGACGGTTTCCCAAAAACAGAGAATTCTGGCGATTCAGAATCTGTGATCCTGCATCAACATATGATGACTGGGATTTAATTTCTTTGTTGCCATCATCCTCCTCTTCTTCAAGTGTTATTGGTAAACTGGATGGTTCTGCAACATGCGGACCGGGATACGAGTTCTGGGCAGAGACTCCCCCTTCATAAGAACTTTCACTCTGAAATATTTAGAGCATCTTTGTTCACCACTTGTCCATATACTGTGTTTTTCATACCGTACAGAAATCAGTCAAAAATTCTCTATCCTTCTTGTAATCACATCAGTATGCTGGCTGGGTGTTATGCATTTGTGTCATAATACAGACTGCACAGAGCTTTCTCTTGATATATGTTTGGAGTACATATCGTTACAGATCCCTAAGACTGTAGTAACTCAAAAATTCGATAGCTTGCCTTCTATATATTCAAAGCCACATCGAATGATCTTGGTTCTAAACTCCTTGGCCGAAAAATAATCGAATAGCAAGCTTTCTAAAAGTCATCATCGCTAGACTAGTTGTGCTAAAATAAAAGTTTTTTGCTTCTCCTGAAAAGCAGTCAAAACCACTTATCATAGTTTTAGGGAACAGTGACGATACATTAACACTTATTTCTTGTTAACTATCATCTTCAGTGAGGAAAGAAAATTACTGACATATAATATACATTCAAATAATATCTGGTGGATGACCTTTTTTTTCTCTGGATGACCTTTTTTTTTTCTTGAATAAATTAAAATGAAACACGAAATTACAGATTGTTTCTCATTTATGATTCAGTAATCCAAGATATAATTAGTGTTCTGAAAAGGGCTTCCCCCCAAGAATCATTTTTCAAATGATAAAGCCGCTGAAAGTCCATATAATTCATAAGCTGATTATGTGCAAAATATTTATTGCCTGCTACACATATATTATATATACACTGATTTATATATTTTGTGCAAGAACAGAATTATCACTTTCATATTCTCTATTTAAAAATCTAAAACTCTCTTTAAGAAGAGCTAAGTTTGTTTCTGGTGACCAAGCTCTGCAGACACACAGCTGACAAGAACAAACTGACCTCATGCTCAGACATGACAATTAAGTCGATAATCTTGACTCACATCTCCTCCAATACGCCAAGTTGGTGCTGATATTTCCATGTTTGAGGCGCTTGTGCCTGGAATCAAGTGCATCAGCTATTACTTGATAGATTTTCAGTTTCACCCCATTCTCTTTACATTAAATGGTAACCAATGGAAAGCATTCACATGAAAGACATACAAAAAATTTGTTGTTGGAGTGCTGTCCATAGCCTTATTATATATTCTCAACCTCGTCAGGAATCCAAATTAGCAATCTTTTTTTAGCAAATAAGATTAGTCTTACAAAACTTATATTCAGATAAAATTTGAGATAATACAATTTGATGACATGGTCACTACTTGAGACTCTTGTAGACAAACTTTAAGACTTTTTTTTAATAATCATGTCCATTTTCTATGGAGGGTACAAGAATGTATGAGCTGATCATTACGCACTGAAAACAATTCCAAAAAATCTTTTCTCATTCTGACTGCAGCTTTACCACAATAAATATTTCCTACTCATCTGAATATCTTGCTATCAAAAGTAATGCAGTCATAAATTTACAGTTTCCCGTCTTTTCAGTCATAAAAGATATGGCTCAAGTCAAATACTCAAAATCTGCACTGCTTTCTCTGCGGGGGTTTTCTCTTCTGAGATTTTCTGAATGTCATGCAACGTTCTTTTGCAAAGTCCTAACCTGGTTCACTCGTCAGACGATCTCTGGTATTTTGTCTCATTAGACGGAGAGTCTGCAACAGAGGGGCGTTGGAAGGTCTGTCTTTGCAGCCTTCTCCGTCATGGTCAAACCCTGCGATGTCATCATCCCAGATGTTGGAGTCTGTGAAAGATGAAACAGTTTAACCCATACAAAGTTCTAGCAGTATATCTGTCAGATTCAGAAATAAGTGATCTTTCACGGAATACAATTCCAAGAGGTTATACTGCTTCTGTATTGCAACAGAACAAAACAAAACAAAGAATACCCATGTTATGCTAAGTCCATCTATAACATACAGTTTTATGGGGGCACTTTTTGAAAATAATCAGAAAATGGTTTATGTATAATTAGTCTAAATGGTCTTCGAGCTTCCATGCTTTTGGCGGACGGACGTGCTTTGGTGCTGCTAACGAAGCAAGAACTTGCAGCTAAGTAAACTGTTTCACTTCGTTCCTGTTGAAGTCTTTTATTGTTCG
The DNA here is from genome assembly GCA_963931925.1 of Onchidella celtica. Lineage (NCBI taxonomy): Eukaryota > Metazoa > Mollusca > Gastropoda > Systellommatophora > Onchidiidae > Onchidella > Onchidella celtica. Next base: position 23,167,616 of record OZ007579.1, on the reverse strand, counting down.
TTTTTTTTTTTCACTTGAAAAAGACGAAAGCTGAAAATTTTGTGTATTTTCTGTCTTCTCTTTAGTTTGCTTTGTATTGTTTGGGTTTTATTTCTCACGCGGGGTTTTGCAACAGACAACCTTTTCTTTTTGCCCAATTTTGACTTTGCTTATAGCCCTGCTGCGACCCCACAGTTTTTCTGTGGTTTTCATGATATTTCGTGAATAGTCCAAATGGTGGCAGCCCTGACAAAACTTAACTGCACTAAAGTTAACAATTTTGCTTCACACCTGAGACAGACTGGAATGGGTCGGTTGCAGAACGGCACCGCCTCATTTCATCAACAGCCATTGCTGGTTGTTGTTTCTGCTCTTGTGGTTGTTGCTGCTCTTGTTCTTGTGGATGCTGTGATTGCTGTCGCTTCAACTGCACTTGTTCCTCCAATACCCGAAGTTTGCAAAATTCTTCATAAATCTTTGTATCGTACAACAGCTCCTTCATGAACCGTCGAATACCTGGGTTTGAAAAAGATGGTTGAGAAATGTCACTGCTGTGAATCTCTAGACAAAAATTCCAAGTTTAAAAAAAAAAAAATCTATTATATATTTCAGTAACTTGCAACCTTTGGCATGACTAACGTAACTGACCAAACTATACACTCTTCAGGCCTTAAATTTGGCAGGAAGGTGGCAATTGAGATAAGGAAGATGATGGCTATAATTAAAAGTTGTTTACTTCAAGCATGTATTTTAAAAAAATAACAATGTTTATTGCTATGTAACATGCTATGTTGCATGTTTGTTTCGTAATATATAGTACCGTGCATGTCATAAAAAGTAACCATATCAAGCGTTCAGTTTGGTGCGTAGTGTTCTGGTGCGCATGAGTTCTGAAGCAAGACTGTAGTTTATTACTTTTATTATACTAGAGAGTGAGGGGGGGGGGGGGGGGGGATCACATGATTGTTTATTCTGGGCAATGCCCAGTAGCTCATCTAGTACTAAATAATCCAAAACCATCCTGTCAGCAGAATGAAATGTGTGTCAAAATGGAGTGTGTCTCAACCTGGAATCAAAATGATTGTATCTGGCAGTAATGATACAGCTGACAAAATTTATAGTCATACAATGTGCATGTCACTTAATATCATCTCTTCCTGAAAAAGTCTTCTGACATTATAAACACTAACATTTCATCTTGAAACACACAAAAAATGACATATGCAATTATGTTATGACTATGGCCATATATTATCAGACCTGCAGACAGTCATTAATACCTGTGTCAAACAAATAACAGATCTGTCACCTGTCACCTGTCGGCTTCATCGTCATCAATGTTAGCTGCTACAGTGGATGTCACGACAAAATCTCCTCCACCCAATCCTGTCCTTAGCTTTCCTAGTTAGTCACTTATTTCCAGCTGGCTGACTTTCTTGATGTTATCGTGATATGTAATGGGTGGTCTTCCTTGTTTTCTCTTTGTTTATGGGTCAATTATTGCAATAAGTTTGCACGCAACTACTCACAAATGGTATGCGTGCGACAAACAGACAAGTAGATGCCCACAACCAGAAGATTCCACGTCAGACAGAAACAGCAGTAGATGACCTTTGAGGTGTAGTACATCTGACACAGCAATACCTGAAATGATATGAGAATGTTTTGTCATTGGTCAACTGATCAATTTGTTCTGTGTGAAATGATAAATTTAATCATAGTAAGAGATCTTGACATCACTGATGTGCCAAACTCCAGATCTAGCAGTAGCTCCTGGTCATTCAACATGTCAAAACATTGTAAATATTGCAAATGTTGTCTGCCTAGTGATACTTTTTTAACCTACGATTATGAACTTTCAGCCTACTGTTATGAATGGAGCACACCCAACTTATATTATAAGCACTGCTTGATTTTAGAGGTGTGACTCTGTAGGTCAATAAGACATCCTGAATAATCACAGAAGGTAACATGCCATACTCCAAAGCCTTGGATACTAAATACTGATGACAACATAGTTTAGTTTGTAAGTCTTTGGTGACAATGACAGTTAAGTATGAGGTAAAAGTGCAGTTTTGCCTTCCAAAGTTTTGCTGTGCAGATTGTGTGTGTTTCAGCTGTTCCGTCAAGTGCGCGCACCTTCAGTTTCATTAAAAAATACCAGCCATATTTTCTCATGGTATATGAAAAGAAAAATCATGTGCCTTTAGTCAGCTTTCTAGGCACGGCTTCGACGAGCCACTCATTTACTATAAAAACATCCCTATTGAGGACTAACTCACCAGGGGTCCCACAACCCCTAGCGCATGGCCGCTCCTAAAGTCACGTCCTTGTGGGTATCCGTATACCCTTGCAATCTGGCAAATAAACAATTACCAGTGGAAGTTGGTTTCGCTTTTGGAAAAGCAGAACATGGATGCGCAGAAAAATGGAGGGCTTAAGTGCACTATTACGATATCATACCAAACTGACGTAAACAAATGAAAAATGCATTTTCTTGTCTTTCCCAATGAAAAGTCTACCCAGTGCATGTTCCAAAAAGACTGTTCAACATTTGGTCAGGATGTCAATGGTAAAATATCTCCACAACTGCTTGGCAACAGTTCAAGAGTTTCTTTCTGTACCAGTTACCCTATAATTGATGTAACTACGGAACAGTGCATTCAGAATGATCTTTTGATAAAATAGAGTTAAAACATTTTAATTAATCCGCGAAGTAGTGATCAGTTCATATTCGACATGACCTACTTCTGAACAGCTGCCATTTTGCATATAATGCAGTTACAGTTCTGCAATTTTTTTATTTTTCCTAAAATTCGTTTTTGCTCATGTATGCCAAGTATCAACCAAAAAGACACACAAATACGCCTGACCAGCGAGTTCTGACCATAACCCCCCTTAATGGTGATCAAGTCCTCTGTGACCCGATAACTGTAAAGAGAGGATCGTGATAGGGTCTTACACAACCCGATTACTTTAAAGAAGGATTGGTGATCGGGTCTTATATGACCTGAATATCGTAAAGAAGAATAATTGGTGATCCTGTCTCCAGACTTTCAAATTAATTAAGACTATAAAGCAGAGGGTAGGGCTATAGGCTCATGAATGTTTACATGAGAACAACAGAGGTCAACACCAACCAAGTGAGTCAAATCTTGGTGACCGCACTCTGCCAGTCCAACCAGCGCAACTGACAGGGAAAGGGGATTGGTGGAGATGCTGAGAAATTTGATACGATAGCTCTCACAATTTGTATGACATAGTTTTATGTGTGCTCGTGAATTTGACTTTGTTTTACATCGTTGCACTTTTCCATCATGCATTCATTGTAAATTTTAAGTGCAAGTATGCTACACTACAATTCAGTTAGGCTTTATTAGTTATTTGCTTTGGTCAGGGTACCTCATTTAATAAGAATCATGGAGGAGAGCAGATCTAATATATTCTCAATAATGAGAGAGACCCTTCAACTGGAACAAGCAACTGACTATGCTGATGCGTCCAGTGCTGATTTTCAAGGTTTTACACTTGAGGATTCTGGCGACAATCCTCATTTTGATGCAGATGAACACACCGAGGTTGATGATAATGATGATGTTGATGTTATTACCGCAGAAGACAATGAGCCTAGCACAAGCCCTGGAAGGTTGGAAACTTTTTTCAATATCCGAAATGGAACTGAGTGGTCAAAGGAACCTAGAATACAACAAGGTCGGTCTTCAGACTGAAATGTTTACAGAAGGCTTCTTACACTTACAGTTACAGGGAAACCAAGCACTGCTGTTGGACAGTTGTTATGCTACTGATGCAGCTGATCTTTTCATGAGTAATCCAATAGTTGTGCAAGTAATTTGCTTCACAAACGAATATGGCAAAGTGCATTTTAGAAGTCACAGTGCCCAAGAATTACGGAGAGAGACAGATCTTACAGAAATCCATGCCCTAATTGGATTGTGGATTATTACTGGGACTTTGCTGATAAACAATTATCTACTCTCAGATTTATGGCATCCAAAGTATGGGGTGACAGTTGTAAGGGCTACATGAGCTATGACAGATTTTGCAGCCGTATGAGGCATGTGCTGTTTGACAATGCACAAGACAGAGATTAGAAATACGTTTAGAGAAACCTTTGAACTTTTTAATCAGAGTTGGTCATGCTACTATGTTACGAGACCATTCCTTACAGTTAATGAACAGCTAGTTAGTTTCAGAGGGCGATATTCTTTTAAAGTGTACATGCCACAAATGCCTAACAAATATGGAATGAACATTTTTTTGTTGTGGCAGCCACACATTTAATCCACTGAGGACAACTGATGCATGCCAGTGTCCTGGGGCATCTGGAGAATTTCTGTGATACTACCGTTCTGGTGTTGAGGCATGGTGATGTCCTAGGACATCTGCCGAGACTTTGATACGATGCCTGTGTCCTGGTGTTGAGGCACGCATGTGTCCTGGGACGTCTGAATTATTTCTGTGATGCCAGTGTCCTTGTGCCGAGGCATGCTTATAACCTGAGATATCTGAAGTATTTCTATGACTTCAATGTGCTGACGTTAAGGCATGCTGGTGTCCTGTGACCTCTGCTGCGGCATTTCTATGATGCTAGTTTCCTGGAACATATACTGAGATATTTCTAAGATGAAATGTCATGGGGCTGAGCTATGCTTGTGTCTTTGAAGATCTGAAGTGTGTTTGTGATGCCACCATTCTCTCTTTATGAGGGTGAGGTCATATAAGACCCAATCACCAAGTTACGTAAAGTTTTTTCATCACCACCGCACAGGTTAATATAGATGACAACTTACACTGACTCCCACGCTGGCACAGTTGGCATCCCTGACCTGTGTACCATTGACAGGTGGTTGAGAATCCAGCAGGTAATTAGTGGAGTACAAGTTGGTGCACACAGCAATTAATGACAGGATGAATACAATGGCTGCTGTGTTGATCTGAAACACAAGACTGATCGGTAAATGACGTGTCTGTTCTTTGTGGGGCTTGTTTTTTTGTTATTATTTGTAAATCAGAGTTCTTTCCGTGTTACAAACTTATGCTTCAGAAGTGAAAAAATATAATATTCATGCTCACAAAAAATATTGGGTTTCTATATAAATACAAGTCACACTGTGCATTCAAGTTCAAAGGTCCCATTTGCTAATGTATCCACAAGTGACAATGTCAGGGACAGTGGTGGATTTACTATGAAACCAAAATGAAGCTTAAGCTTCCCTGATCCCAGAGTGGCCCTGAGGAAATTTTTTTTAATGAATGAATTTTGGGTGTTGCCCTACTGTTACTGGTTGCAAAGCTTCAGGGTCCCAAAAACGTATGTCCGCTACTAGTCAGGGACATAAAGCTCACCTTCAAGAATGTTTTTGAATGTAGCCGAATGCAATCCACCATTCGTGAATTACTGAAGAGTCGAGAAGCCAGTGAGTTGGCATAGATGCCCAGACCAATCCAATATAGACCCAGCACTGATTTAGCAATGCCCACCAGCACCGTTGTTTTTGTGAATTCACTTATTGTGTCATACACATTGAAGAAAAGGCCACACATTCCAAACATCATGGCAGAAAGCATGGTCAAGATGTGAAGGAATGTAGCCAAACAGTATCTTTTGGGACTGAAAAAAAAACAACAATACCAAACCAATTCCAATCTTTCAGCATTGGACTCTCCAACGAGATATGAATTGTTAAGACAGCAACTCTCAACTATCAGATAGTACTGCATGGGCTTGTGAACAAGAGAAATCTACATTCAACCTTACGATGATACCATCCTGGTTAGGACACATAAAAAATGAACTCATTTAATTTTCATTGCATTAAAGCTACAGACAATGATCAATGCATAAATCATACAATAATGGAGCTGGAGGGTGAACAAGTAAACGTCTAAAACTTCATGACTACACCAACAAATATCATGAAACTTTCTACTATCATATAGTAATGGAGCTTGGGCCCAACTTTGCGACCGCAAAGGCTTTTTTACTACGCAACGTAGAGAAATGAAACTTGGCACATGTATGTAAAATTTATTAAGCCTGTACGTGTCGAGCTCATTTTTCCCCGAAACTCTTTACTTTTCCCAGAAATTCAGTTATAATTATCAGTTATCAATTCATGATTGCGAATACAACGTGATAATGTACTTCCGTCAATTTCGTCATTTCCGCCTCTTACCGGAAAGGTAAACTAGAGTTCACGATCCAGCCACGCCAAGAAAACTTTGATAGTGATACCAAGTATAGTGTTATACAGATGAGGTGAGTGCCATTCATTCATACCAAGAAAACTGTGCGTAAATATTTAGATCATTTTTTACGAACACATGAGCCCATGAAAAATGCTCGGTGCGCACTACTGTGCACTACTGTAATACTATCCTATCTATCTATTGATCGCCGATTTTATGTGGATGACCCAAAGTGTCTCGACATCAATGTCTTTGTGCTGATTCCTTTCGGTCTGGAGTGGTGAGCTTTGTTTTTTACCATTCGAAGAATGGGGCAGTTACTAGTATCAATAATTTATGATGAATTATGTGGACACATCCATTTACCACAACAAAAATAAATACATCAACAAAAAAAGAGATTACATTTCCATAGAACACAATCAAAAACTGACATAAAATTTTGTATTTTACCCTTCTTTACATAAAATGTGCACAGGCTGTTTCACTACACTAAGTTAAAGTGGCAATATCTCCTGACAGTCATAATAACTTTATCATGGCTCCTAAGCATAGGGAAATTGTGGGCAGATCCAGCTCTAGTCAATACGAGAGAGGGAGAGAGAAAGACAGAGAGACAGGCAGGTAGACAGACAGACAGGGAGGGAGAGAGAGCAGATGGGACAGAGAGAATGTGAGAGTGGGGGAAGAAAGGGAGAAAGGGGGAAGGAGAGAGCAGAGAGAGGGAGGAAGAGACAGAATGAAAGAGGGGGGAAGAAGATATGATGGGGAGAAGAAGGGAAATGAAGGGGTGGCGAGAGGAAGGGAAAAGAAGAGATGGGGAGAGGAAGGGGGAAAGGAGAGGGGAGGGAGGGCTGAAGCCGATTCATCACAGGCAACACTGCATACATCATTTAAGTGGACAAAAAGAAAAGTTTTATCTTGTAGCAAGAAAATCTTCCACTGAATGTGATACTTCACATTAGCCCTGCACACATTCCTCTTACCCTGTTGGGCCTACATTGATACCCAGAATCTTGACCAGTACAGTCCACAACCAGCTGGGAAGGGGTGGAGGCATCCTGACACTGGCTGTATGAAGATCATCGTCTGCAACAGGTGGTGGGACGTCTACAGTGGCCGACAGAAACAGCTGATTTTGGTCAGGAGATTGCAGCCTAGGAAAATCAATATTCCATAAAAGTCTTCACCAGCAAATCAAAACTGGCCATTTTCCCGCATCCTTGAACTTGTTCAGCATTACAACCACCTGATGGACAGCACTGTTTAAAGACATTTTGATTCATAGCAGCCATTTTGTGCATTTCACTCCATAACGTTTTCATAGATATCAAACCTCTTGTGCATACATCAACCTTTACACTTCTCAAACAATGGAATTTTTATTTTCTCATTTAACTTTTATGTTTCCATGGGTTGCTCTCATTTACTGTTCCTTCGAAAACTACAGACTTGGATGTTTTGATACACACTAATCAAGCACAACAAAGATAAAAAAATATTTACTGTAACTCTTTCATACTCGTTAAGATGAATATTTAATCTGTTAAATTCTGTGTGCAACAGATATAAATACAAGTATTATGTCAGGGGTCCCCAAAGTTTTTGATATCAAGCCCCAGGAATCAGTAAGACAATCCAGGGGGTCGGCTAAGCTTTTGAGGGGAAGAAAGTTGTAAAAGAGAATAAAACTACATGTCATGACTCATTTTTACAATGGAGGACCAAAAATTTCATACAGGGGTCAACACTAAAAGAAAAATTTGGAGCCCCTGTATTATGTAGTTATGTCCTGCTTCATTTACCCGGCCACCATTTATAATGACATCTGAGACACTGCATGAAATTTTGCCCAGTCCTATTAAAAACTAGTTATTTAATAAATTCCATAAAGTTTAAATGCTCCTGAAAAGCTATTTTGAAATCATATTATACCAGCCTGGCTCTTTGGGTCAGAAATAAATTGCACAAGTATAACCAACAGATGTGATAACAAAAAGAATTAAAACATGCTTGATGAAATGCACACCATTTCAAACTAAACTGAAGTTCACAGAAATTTTTGGCAAAGGCACCGGTTATTTTCATGTTGTGCATACAAAAAATATACTTAAGGTTAGGTTAAGCTGGCCCCAAAGCATGAAAGCCATTCTCCAAGCCATTTTCAGTTTTTCACTAATATGAAACTTTATTAAATTCTGCACATTTCTGTGTGTTTTACAATGTTCTAGAACTTCAAGAAGTATTTCATTTTGATTTTTAGGGTGAGTGCAAATGTATATTTTCGCATAGATTTTCTGTTTTTTTTTCAGATTTCTCAGTTTTTCCATTTTCAGGACAGCGTCTGCAGTCATGACAAGATATCTCAAAAACTACTTAAACTACTGGCTTGAAACTTTGCCTAGTAGTTTTTGATGGTATGCAGGTGACAACAGACTATTCCTAAAATTATTGACCCATAACCTTTGGAGTAAGCTAGATTTTGGTATCCTGACCCCCCATAAATTTCACAAAAATTTTCCTCCATGACTTTGAAAAATCATAGAAAAAAAAGTAGCAACAGTATCTACATGAAAATAGTCTAAAGTCTGTGTAGCATTACTTTCTACACTGATGCTAAGTTTCAAAATGATACCTATGTAACTCTTTGAGATATCTTGTCACAACTGTGTGGCATATTTGGGGTTCGGCACCCCCCTAACGATGTTTATTTTGTGCCCCCATCCTTTATTAAGGAGAAATTGGGCATGAAATGGTGTTTTCTGTATGTTTCTAACCTGTATCTAACTCACTGTGGTATTTTCAGTTCATTTATGCCAAGAATTCTATTTGCCAGTTTAACCTGACCTTAAATACAGATTTGGCAAGACAAAAAAAAAAAAAAAGAAAAAAGCAAAACATGGAAAACAACATTCAATAATAAGAACATAAAATGTAACTCAGACCATAAATTTACATGGGCTTTGATTTTAACTACAGAGCAGCAACTAAAAAGAAAGATGGACTTTGAAAATGTTACATGCATCAATGAACAACTCATGGCATAAGGCTATAATATAATTACCAACTGTCAATGCTTTTGGGTTTCAACATAAAACTCTTTAAACTTGTTTTTCTCCACTGGTTGATTTGGTTGAGTTCTTCAAACATCAAAAATTATTACTGGTACTTTTTTTCATATCCAGACAAAATATGGAAAAGAATCCAACATGTAAAACTGTAAATACATACAAAGCATGAAAAATACATCTACTGGACATGATTCTTGAACTTCAAAAACTGCAATTGTCATTTTCTTGGTTTCCAAAATTACAAATTAGTAAACACAGTTTGATATCAAAGTGATTGGTCAAGAACATTATTTTTGTTACTGTTATGTGGTAAGCACCTGCCGTTAAATCTGCCGATAAATATTCATTTTTCTGCAAACTGACTCTTCATATAGACATTAGCAGAGTATACTTCACTAAACAGCCCCTGCCATTCCTGTGTGTCTGCAGTCAATCATTCTTGGTCTTATGGTACCTGAATATGGTACACTCTTCTGAGGATTCCCTCCTACCACCAAATCCAGTGAAGTCTGAATGGTACAGTAAAATAGAGATGGAAGAATTGACACCCCCCACCCCAAAAAAAAAAAAATTGGGTTCTGAAGAAGTTTGAAAAAAAAAACTACAATGCTGTATCTGAAAACAGGACACACACTAGGATTTGATAACCTTTAAAAATATAGAATCTAATTTCTGCTGACAAATAATACACCAATCACACTAAAGATGAGACTGTATGATATGACTCACCTGTACCAGTCACTGATTGGAGATGTCCCAGACTGACTACTTGGAGTCCAGGACCACGGGGAGCAATTCCGCACATCAACAACTGGAACATCATTTTGTGAACTGTTGTCTCTTCTTGCAGAACTGGGAACTCTGTCTTCTTCAGGTATGTTGGATTCTGGGCATGCTTCAAATTCTCGATATTGGAAACCTCCTCTGCCTCTGAGATGTGGAAGGCCAGACATCTTGGTGTGATAAACTATGAACCACTACGCAGTCTTGTTAATCAATCACAGCTGAACTGAATGGCTGACATTTACATTTGTATTCCGACGTAAATGGACTCAAAGACCACAATGCGGTCCATCTTTCCACCTGATGTATGGATGAATTAACAATTACGACCACTCTATAAATATAAGAAAATCTGAAGAATATTTTCTCACATTTTCTGTAATCTGTGTAAATGCATAAATGTTCAAATCCTTCCCTACATCTGCTTGAAAAATTAGAGTGCAGATAAAATCATACATAGATCTGCTATCTACCATTAATTAATTTACTGTCTGTAGTGAACCAAGTAATCATGATATACTTCTGTTACCATCTAAATGGGTAAATTTCACCTTTGTCAAAATATCCCACACAAATATAAAATTTGTATTTATGAAAAGACTCATAAAAATACAACCTTTCGCATTATACAATCACAATATGACACAGGCACAGTGAAAACATAACAGAGTCCCTGATATAATCCACATTCCCATCAAGTTTTACTTCCTGAACTAAATTTAAGCAACAACCACTTGCTGTCACTGACAGCTGGGAACTATGTAACTAAGAAGTGGAATCTCCATCCTTTATCTTTAAAAACATTCCCAAAGCAATGACGCCAAATGTGGCAGCAAGCATCAATTTGATAATTTTAACATTATACTTCCTCCTGCTCTCTATTCTGTCAGATGCAAATGAAAAAACTCAACCACTTCAACATCTTTCATGCCTGAAGTGGATCTAGCATTGCAATGAAGGAAGTTTAAATAAAGACAGTACTTAATATTATAATAAAAACTTCTGTTGCACTGAAAATCTATCACTTCCTGACATCAAAATGTAAAGCGTTTGGCATTACTATTACATTAACATAGCCCAACCTAAGATGCAACAAACTTAATAAATATGGTATGGTAAAAACATATTTGAATTATTTTCTGGCCAATCCTTCATCATTTCCAACACAAAAGCATTACTAGTGGTCAGAAATGTTCCTTCAAAGAAGTATCATCGTTTTGCAAATTTCTTTTCAATATACCACAGTTTTAAAGTTGAAAGAAAGTAACTGTCGCATGTCCTGATAGGACTTCAACTAAAAATCTCAACTCAACCAAACCTGCATTTCCAAGCCCTCTTTATCATAGCAATGGTGTGCGAAAGGCTGACTACCATAAAGAGTATCAGTAAAGTCACATTCATCAATGTGCAACTAAACCACATCTTGTTTGATTTCATCATTGGTATAATGTTCTCCGGTCCTCTTTAGGTGACTGAATCTTCCAACCTCACACTTTATCTCTCAGTAACTAGTCCTCATCATTTCAATCTCAAGTAGAGGACAATGAAACCTTATCACCCATGATACCCGAGTACTGACCTGGGTGATAAGTCCAGAAAAGTTAAGTCTGAGTGATGGATAATGAGGGATGCTACAAAACCACTCTACTTCCATTGCACAATATTAATCTTTCAAACTAGTATACTTGATGACACTAGAATCACCCCATGTTAAATGGTTGAATCAGCGATCAACTTTGACAATACTTTCAAAATCCATCTTCATTTCCCCTGACATGTAATATATATTTATTTATCCAAAGATGGATTTTGCAATTACCATATAATTCTCACTGCTTGCACCTATGTTGAATGAATATTTAAGAACAGCTCATTGGGCCTGACAAAATCTTATGCAAAAGACCTAATCATAAATGTACTTTTATTCTAAGGAGCATAATAGCAGAATAATAACTGTGAAAATTCTCTTAAAGCTATGTTTTGTTAAAATCATTAATTTTAAACAAAAAAGCTTTGTAATACTTGTAAGAAATCTGAAATGAACTCTTATCTGCACCTGTGAACAAATATTTTTGCAATTTAACAGAAAAAGGAAAAGACCCCAGGATCTTGCACAGTGACTTTGTTTAGGTACTGAAAAGGTCAGCTTAACTATTTGGGACCAGTACATTGGTCTGAACTGGCCAAGAGTCATTGCTTACATTTCACTCTAGTGCAAAAATGTACATGGTAAGTTATTTCACTAGGCACTGTCATGGTGGAAAAGTGGGAAAACATATTTCACTGTAGATATTATTATGTAGTGTGAAGTATTATTTTAGTGCTAAGATGAAGAAATGTGCAATGATGTTTTATTCTTCTAATGAAAAGGTATGAAACAATATTTCTATGTTATGACAGAGATGCTAAAGGATGCGTCTGATGGAATAACCTTGTCTTCTATAAAGTGCAAGTCACTTCGAGACGAGCAGGCAGGCTTCCGCCAACATAGATCATGCACGGACCATATTGCAACACTGCGGATCATCATCAAGCAGACCCTGGAGTGGCAGATCCCCATGTAGACAGTCTTTGTCATCTTTCAGAAGGCCTTCGACAGTGTCGACAGAGGCATCATCTGGAGACTGATGCATCATTACGGCTTTCCACCAAAGTTCGTCACCATCAACCAACAACTGTATGAAGGTGCCACCTGTCAAGTCATCCACAAAGGGAAGCTGGCGGAGCCCTTCTCTGTACAAACCGGCGTCCGGCAAGGTTGCTTACTCTCGCAGACAATCTTCTTGATGGTGATTCACTGGGTCATGAGACAGTCCACAGCAGGCAGGAGAACTGGTATCCAATGGACTTTCACGAAGCAGCTGGAGGACCTGGACTTCGCAGATGACATCAGCCTTCTCTCCCACAAGCAGCAAGATATACAAGAAAAGCTATACCGTGTTGCAGAAGAAGCTGAGAAGACTGAGCTCTAAATCAACATCGGAAAGACAGAGGTCATGAGGGTGAATAACAAACAACAAGATCCAGTTCAACTCCACCAAGAACACATCAAGGAAGTTGACAAGTTTGTTTACCTGGGCAGCGTAGTCAATAAAGATGGGGGGCCAGACGAAGACATCAAGTGCCGAATAAACAAATCAAGATACACTTTCAACACCCTGCAACCAATCTGGAGATCAACAGCCCTTTCACTCCACAACAAGATCCGGATATTCAACCCCAATGTGAAGTCTCTCCTACTATATGGTTCCAAAACATGGCGAGTAACAAAAACCAACATCGAAAAGCTACAAACATTCACTAATTAATGTCTCAGAACCATCCTCCACATCAGGTGGCCAGAAGTCATCTCCAACGAACAACTGTGGGACAGGATGAGACAAGCCCCAATTGAAACTGAGATAAAGAAACGGAATCGGAAATGGGGATGGATCGGCCACACGCTATGAAAGCCTGAATCCAACATCAACAGGCAGGCTCTGATCTGGGACCCACAAGGAAAGAGGAAAGTGGGTCGACCAAAACAGACTTGGCGCAAGGGTATTGATGCTGAGGTGAAGGCAGCTGGAATGACGTGGACCGAGCTAAGGAGGACCTGCCAGAACCGCGTGAGTTGGAGGAGTGTTGTTGCGGCCCTATGTTCCTCAGGGAATCAAGAGGTGTAAAGAAGAAGAAGAACATAAAGTGCAAAACTTGGAGAATAAAAATATGGTAGCAACTGTTTGGGCCAAGTACCCAAAATACAAGAGGCGCTTTTGTGTCCAGATGGCCAATTTTCAAAAATCCTTTTTGCCAGCCACCCAAACATAATCCTAAACCTACCCTTACACTTACCTAAAAAGTCACTGTGCAATTAAAAACCCAATCTGGGTACAGTACACTAATTACATGGGCTAAATATTCATTCACCCCAAAAACTTGGGGTCTTATCCTGACTGATGTACTTTTCTCCCACTGGGACAAGGACAAAAAACAGGCCTACTTTAAATTACTGATAAAATGTGCAACCTATCAGGTCAAACAGATTGCACTACAGTCCATTTAGATTTTATCAGAAATTTATTGTAGTCGCACATGCATTGCTCAGACAAAACAACATCTGAATGTAACTATTTCATTTCATACCTATAATCCTACAATGACAATATTTATAGAATCAAACTTGCAGTGCACAGGTAAAGCAGAAACCATGAGCTCAAAACATCAGCATTTCCAGTCCTTGGGGCACTAATACTGTAATAGAGTCTGGCGGTCCCACTGCACTGTCATGTTGACATTTTGGCTGATTCGATATTAGATGTCAATGCCAGATTGCAGGGATATAATATGGATCCCCACAAGCTTGTGACTTTAGGAGCAGCTAGCTGTGCACGAGGGGTCAAAGCCCTCTGGCGAGTTAGTCCTCTATATGGGATGCTTTTTAAATATGGAGTGACTATACTCCGGTCCCCCCGACGAATAGCCAAATGGCTATACTCCGGTCCCGGACCAATGAAAAGCTGTCTTTCATCGCCAAGTTAGGCTAGGGTAAGAAAACAAACATTCAAATGGCGGCATGGATGTTGATAGATCTAGATCTATCTAGATCTACATGTTTTGTTGGACTTGGGGGCGCAAGGGTCTAGTCAGTTTGTATCAATAGGCGGTAGTCAGATTGACTAATCAGGCAAAAAGGGGCTGGGGTAGCCATTGGCGATCGATGTACACATAAGTCCGGGACTGGACTATAGGCATTTGGCTATTCGTCAGTACGGGACGGAGTATAGTCACAGTCTTTTAAATAAACACGCTGCTTGGTGATTCCCTGCTAAGAATTCCAATTAAAGGGCACATCACCAGTTTTGAGTAAGCCAAGCCCAAAGCATCGAGATGGCAGACTACAGCAGTGGGACCACCCAACCCTATACTATTACTGTATTAGATCTAGATCTAGATCTGGTGCCAAATATTTGGTGAACATGGTTATGTTTTCAACAGTTCAAGACACTCATTTACCGGAAGGAGTTCCGTACTCGAGCGCCAAAGACCAGAAACTAACTAAAAGAGATGATACATAGCTACCCCGGGGGCTTTCCCTGATATGTCAATCTGACTACTGCCCAGACGAACATCGGCCTAGGGCCTCGATGATACAAACTGACTAGACCCTCACGTCGTTACTTATCAATCTGACAATCTGACAAAGTGGCGCTCGAGTAAGGTACTCCTCCCCATTTACCCCATTTTAATCGAGGTTATTGACACTAGGCCTGCTATTGAAGTGTGGTCCAACCTCCACCTTGCGATTCAGCTGATTCGAAACCATTGAATCGAGATCTACTGCTCGTGACCTGGCCGCACTGGGGGCCTACCACCATATCTATTCTACTAGAATTTCTTTTTCTTCTTCTTTTATAGTTGGTTCGTCTATAACTATAAGACGATTCCCCAACTGCACTATAGTATATGCGACTCAATGTCGCTCCTCTGAGGCTAAAAACAGGGTAAAATCTTACATAGATGTTAAGACCATTTAAAAATATATATTAGTTGTATAAAGTCTTTTGTATATATAACTCTGGTATAAATATCTCTTGGTTTCCAGATTGTGCACAGACATACAACCCCCACTTTAGTTACAATGGTAGCTGCAACGGATAATAATGTTCTTAAATTCATTGTCGAAAGTCGTTGCAGACGATAGTGTTTGGACTTCTGCCGGGAGGTTGTTCCACATCCTGATGACATTAGGGTAAAAAGAATAAAGATGGCTGTTAACCCGTGAGCTTGGGATGTTATATTTTATATTATTCCTTCTGTTGCCTCTGGTATTAATGGTGAGGTGGTTCAGTGGGATATGGATATTTCCTTCCCTGCCTTTATAAAATATTTTTACTTTGTTTTTTGCTCTCCTCTCTTCTAATGGTGTCCACTCGAGGTCTCTCATCATTTTATTTACACTACTAGTCTACTTCTAGTATAGTCATTCGTCACAAAGCGGGCAGCTCTCCTCTGGACCCTTTCCAGTTGGTCTATATATTTATTCGACAGTGGGGGTCCCAGACACTGCAGCCATACTCTAGGGAGGGCCTCACAAAGGTGTTATACTAGATCTAGAGTATCTAGATCTAGATATAGATCTATCTAGATCTAGATCTAGACTCTAGATCTAGATATAGCATTTTTCTTTTACTTTCCTATCTAAAGGAAAGATTTCTGATGATAAAGTAGAATGTAAAGTTGCTTACAATTTTATCTTCATGGGAATCATCTTGAGACCGAATGAGAAACCAAGAATTGTAATAGCCAGCAGACGACAATAGTGGAAACACCCATTTCCTGTTCCCCAAGACCTAGATCTAGGCCTACTTTCTTTTCAACAACATTAGTCATTAGGCTAGCTTAAAGGCCATGTAAACGAAAATTTTTCCATACTCGTTTTATTCGCTCATAACACACTTCGACACTTATTAATCACGTCGAGACTGATATTTTTCACAAAAACTTTATTTGTGTATGTTTATTTTGTCAAAAAACAAGAGCATATAAACATCCGGTGATTTTCCGGTGATTTTACGGTGATTTGTGCACTACGTCATCTTTACCCGAACGCCGCACACACAACTCCACAGCGATCAGCAGACAAAGACAGAAGGCTAGCCAACCCTACTCGAAACGTGACAAACATGGAAACTGTAAGGCCGTACCAGTTCGAGCCAGCGAAAATTAAAAGATCATCATCTGAGCCTGAAGGAGAAGATGTCAACAGTGGAGATGACACTGAACCAGTGAATGTGGACATTGACTGGTGAGATTTAGATAGATCTAGATCTAGAAATCTAGATAGACTCTATATGATCTAGATCTAGATCTAGATAAGCAAAAGATACCCCATCTCATCTAGACTCGAGTCAAAATCAGTCTAGATCTAGATCTACGATTGTCTTGTTAAACATTATTAGGAAGGTTTGGGATTAGTAACAGATCTAGAGCTAGTGGTACTAATACATGTACTTGTAGTAATAGACCTAGATCTACATATAATATTATAATGTGTAGGCTATTCGAGTAATGTTAATTTGGGCTTAGGCCTATATAGATCTAGACATAGATCTATATTAAGTAGACAGTGGAGCATTCTAAGAAGAGTGCTTCTTCTTGGCAGCTTTTATAATCTAGATCTAGATCTTATTTGAAGTTTGATCAACTCCATGAAAAAATGATAGCCTACAATTAAATTAAAGTGTCGCAGGAATCTGTGCAGTGACCAAAATTTAGAGTAAAACTAGTTCAGCTTGTTCAGACTGCAGTCTCTAAGAAGAAAAATGTAAAAAAAGTAATACATCATGTGTGTTTTTTTTAATGCATTAGATAACACTGTAATTTTAAAAAATTGTAACTTGTAAACCATTTTATCGTATTATTATTAACTCTGTGGAGATATTTCAAATTCGTTAAGTATTAGACAGCACCGATTACAGTATGATTTATTAAAAAAAAAAAATTTTCTTTCTTTTCAGGTGTACCTGTGAAAATTGTGCAGTGATGCCAACTGCAGCAGAAAATGTTTGCTGCCAGGATTTTGTGGAAATTCTGGAAAAACTGCAAGAATATGAGGAACGGCAGAACCTGCGAGAGCTTCCTAATTGCATTATGCAACATCTGGGTTTTGAGCAGAACTGCCTTTCTGTGTATGTGTTGGAGTGAGACTTGGCTCGAATGAGACAAGATGGCGAAGATGAAGAGGAACTAATTCACCAGTATGTAGAAAGTCACCCCAAAATGTTAAATAAACGATTTTTTGCTCATATTTATATCATAGACAAAAGGGCCAGAAATACTGGGAGGGACTCCCAAAATCACCTTTTACTTTTAGCATTACATTCGGTTTTTGAATTATTCACTTTATATTCTTATATAATATAGTAGTTTTGAGAGATTCCACATATTTTGCAAAACAAGAAAACACCTTGTCTTTATGGCATTAGCAGGTTAAAAAAGGACCCATTCGTTTCTCACAACTTCCTTTGATAGAGATTTACAAGCCTTTGTGTCACGAAATATTAAGTAGAGGACTAAAGTCCCATAAAATATTCACTTACTGAAATGTTTAAAGTATTTTGTATACAGCTTTCTGATATCAAAGGACAACAATGCAACAATTTTAAATAAAATAGGACAGAGCACCGGCATTTTTCACATATTTGTGATCAAAGGAAGTTAAAAAATCATGTCATCTGATCCCAAATATCCATTACATGTTCTAAATGTTAAACACAGTGTACATCAGCTGACTGTCTGAATTTCATGTTGAAAATCCCATATAAAAAAAAAGTCGCGAACTTAGTGGGCTTAGAATGGCAGAAGCGGCTTCAATGTCAGATTTTTTCGTAGTAGCCGAGCTCCTTACATTACAAATTTAATATGAAAGGTGATTTTTTGTTTAAAAATGACATTAAGAAGGTTAACAATAACATGGAAGTATTGTCATTCTTTTTGTTCTTCAGAACATATCGTCACATTGCCTATCGGAATTTTGTGACATGGATTTGGCGTGTGGTGGGCAAGAAGGGGCGCATCATTTTACCACCCTGTGTTGTTACCAAAATCAGGCAGGCATTTCCTGCTGAGAATAGTGAATACTGTGGCTTCAAGTATCCCCAACCAGTAAGTTTGAAAAAACTATGTGACAGAATTACTTCTCAAATCTCAGCTTGTTTTTTGTGAACAGTTTTCACACCATTCAGTCCTTTACTCACAGTAATGGTCCCACTTACAGTTTAGATCTAGATCCAAGTCCAAATGACTTTTCTTTGTCCACTCTTTCCCAAATTTGATTTTTATTTTTTATAGTCAAATTCTCCAAAATAGGTCAAGTGTACTCACCGACCCAACTCAATTCTGCATTCACGTAAATTCTAGTCATTCAGACAAGTACACACCCAAAAATATTTCACCACTTCCTCTCTCTCTCTTTTGTCACTTACTTGTGGCAAATAAATTTATAACACATTGCATGAGTGTTCAGTGTTTCCTTTAATTTATTTGGGAAATATTTAATGTTAACTATTATGCTGCAGGCCAAATCTGCTGTGATATGTTGCTTGCAAGGTGGCTTTATCTTGGGGAGGGTAAGTGCTTGTCCGAGTTGGTGGCACTTCCCTCTGTCCAAGTGCTATGGCTGCCCTTCCATAGCTGGGGTAACGCAGCCGGTTTTCAACCACCTCATTCCACAGATCATTCACATATGCTGAAATACAAATATTAGTTAAGATTATTTGGCGACAAATAAAATCTCATTTTCATTAGTAACACTAAGAGGTTATAATGGTGACATGCTACCAATAGACAGTGCTTACCTCCAACCCCCATTCTAAATTTCCCAAGCAACTGCACAAAGGCTGTATTGAAAGACCACATTTTAATTGAACTGTTTTGTGTAGATTATGCCCACTCTTTGACTATTAATGAATCTCATATTACTACAGTATGGTTTCTACCTTACGCCCCCACCACTTTTTAACAGAAAATATGACATCAAATAATAAATCACTTTCAATAAAGAAAGATTTAAAGTAAACCATTCTTTTGCACCCCCTTTTTTTACTTACCATAAGTGCTCTCTTCTTTGACAAAACGTAGAATGGCATGGCCTTTTTTTGCTTTTGGATACACCATTGTTGTCTTTGGCTGGCCATCGTCATCTTCAACTCTTTCCTTATCACCATTTTCATTGAAATGAAGAGCTGCCAGGAGTAACCTTCAATAAAAGGACAGAAAGGGATTTATGAAATATAAAATGCACAACAAACCAAATTCATCAACTGCACTTAATGTCTGGTAAGTTTAGCCTCTGTATAACTAATTTTTGGGAGCTGCCAGCCCACCAGAAAAGAAAAAGCAATAAACCTGTAGACATGTACATTGTATAACTTGTTATAAAATTGATGATTTTACTGCCTTCCCAAGAAAGTTCATGTTATCAGGAGATGGGTTATATTTTAATAATGCTGTAATCATTGTCATCTGGTACTCTAAAAATGTTCTCTTGTGTTTCCAGGCTGATAACTGTAGGATATTTGTACAGCCAGTAAAGAAAATCACAAGGAATTCAAAATGCAAATGATCTAACTAAAGCGAAACAGAGATGCAGCTCCTAAAATAGTATCAAAACAGTACTATAAAACTGAAAACACCTCAAGATATTACATTACCAATCATCCTTATCTTGGTGTTTGTGGCTGAGTAACTTCAATTATGAAATAATGACAAAGATGACATGACTTACTTTGCTTTCATCATCTTTGTCATTATTTCATAATTGAAGTTACTCAGCCACAAACACCAAGATAAGGATGATTGGTAATGTAATATCTTGAGGTGTTTTCAGTTTTATAGTAATAGTGATAAAATTTTGGTGCGAACTGACATATCAGGGAATGAAATGCTTCCAGCTTTGAAGTCTGGATGTGTGGTGACAATTGTTTGATGTCTTGAAGCAGCAGCTTTTGTTCCACAATTTTTTTCAGCTCACGGAACTGTCTGCTGTCTGAAAATAGAGCGAATCAATCATCTTCAGTGCAAGGTTTCTGAACACAACTGACAATATGCCTACAACAATAATTGCATTCTTTGCTCAACTGTTCTGCATTAATTTTCGTATACTTGCACAGTGTTCATGCTTGAATACTCCCCTTTAAAAAGTTTGTGGCCAAATATATTATTATTATTACATAAAACTTTCAATCCCCATTGATTACCTGGCCTAAACCACTCTCGGTCATCCACGCCCATCTCCTCATGTTCACAGCTTGGAAACAGGTCTCCATGTCCCTCATGGATGTTGCAAACATGTCGCAAAACAGACAGCCACTTTTCAAGGACGAGCTCCCCGTTCCCGTCGCTGCTGCTGGCAACCCAGTATAGGAGATTCGAAATGCTCCTGGCCCATAGTTGGACCATATCGTCGCTGGTATGGCATAGGGGCGCATCGATTAAAATATGGGTTTTTACATTTTTACATTTTTGTGATGTATATTGTGAGATCTTTATTGTGTATAACTGGTTTTGCACTAAAAAAAGTAGTTTTAGAATTACAGCCACTATGTAATGGACGTATCCCCTCCTCCGGTCATCTCGTGGTATGGCATAGGGGCGCATGTCTGATGCGCCCCTATGCTATACCAAATAGTACACCTGGCGGGAGGCGTCATACAGCCGTTTATCTCCGACTCATCCAGCTGCGCTCGGGAGATGGTGTCTTTATTGGCTCTTGCCTATTGTTTTCTTCACACCAGCGGGGACAGCGGCGTGCTTTTGAAGTGGGATTAGCTAACCGGACATGAACTTCAAAAGGAGCAGATATCTAGCCACATGCCATTGTATGAATGTGATTGTGAAAGTAGGAGCGAAGGAGAAGATCTAATACCATATAGTTTGCTCTTATAGTTATATAACCATGTTTTGATACTTGAGCTAAATAAATTAGAATTGTAGTACCGAAGCCAAGAAAAAAATGCCGTACATGTATGAAGTCGGATTACTGTTGAAAACTGGCGTCTGTGTTGTCATTTTGAATATGGCATCCCCATTGTGCCTCGGAGATGACCATATTTGGTTGTCAATCCCCATCCTGCCTAAAAGATGACCATATTTGGTTGACAATCCCCATCCTGCCTAAAACATGACCATATTTGGTTGTCATGATAATTACATTGAGATCAAGAGCACTGTGACACATTAGCGAGTGAAGGCAAAGGAGCTGCCATATAAACTCGGAAGATGCTCTGGTGCTACGCGGTCTCAGTTACCCCTCCGAGCTTTAAACATGGACTACCGAAATTTCAGTAGAGGAAGGCGCATGGTAGAGTTAGCCAAATCTGCTGTTAATCAAAGTACACAAAGTAGAAGACCCGAAGAGAACGCTAGCCAAGATTTAAGTCGACCATCCAAACTATTGGTGAAACCTGACAATCACCAAACCAAGAATACTCCCGCAGATTTACTGGAAGTTTCACTCATCAGTGATTTAGACATTTCCGTCACGTCAGCGGCCAATGAACTGTTCCATGCCAGCATCGGGTCTGTCGGCGAGATCGTACCAGATGTTCTCCAGACTGAGCCACGGTCAGATGTAACTAATTCAGTCTCTAATTCAGTCTCTGAGTCACCCACTGTACACCAGGCAGCACCAGACAGTCCCCAGCATCTACCTGAACAAGCGCTCCAAAGACTGATTCCGGAGAACTTTCATGTCGATGGATTCTATTCTACCAGCCATGATTCGCACATTCCTGAAATCATCCCTGTCTCTGCAGTCTGTGACCATGCACTTTTTCGAAAAAAATCATGGTCAAAGTGAGGGAGATTCAATGCATTCTGTTGTGGAAGCTGCTTATAAGAGAATTGAAAGTATCATGGTGCCCTCCGAACTGGTCGGCATAATTAAATCTGCAGCACGCAAGAAACCATAATTATATAGTGAATGAAATTCACACTAATGATATCATAGACTGGAAGGCCACTTCTGGTACATCTGGGGTTTTGCGTGTTAGAAAATCAGATGAGGGGATGCCAATATCTTGGCCCGATTTCATGGAAATAAAGATCAGAAAGGACACCCTGGTTAAAATTGAATTCAAGACCTCTCACCTGCAGGAATCCTTCGCAACCATTACCTTACCATCAAGAAGGAAACCCGAGGTCGCACCAACTTTATTGGAGGCTTCTCCTAAGATCTCCAAAGGCAAATATGAGGATCTTGCTGCACTGTGCAATGGACCTACCCCAGTTATAAGCAATCCAGATCATAAACGATTCTACCTGTCTTTACCTCATGACTGAGAAGCGATAATCACACTACCATCATCAGCAACAAACGAACATTAAGCACCATTGTCACTGTGATAAATTCTGTTATCATTTCATGTCTTAAAATGATATGTCTTTAATGTCTTAACTATTGTTGCCACTTTACAGAGCAACCCATTTGCAATACAATATACAAGCTATTATCATCATTATCGACGCCATCATCATCATCGTCATCATCATCATCTCTTGCTGCTCTAATAATATTGTGTCAGGAGCCAGCCTTTTCATAGAAGGGCTAGATATCTGTTAATATCAATTACACTGTCAAGTTGTTGTGTTCGTCTTTAAAACTGCACCACTCAGCCTTTTTACAGCAGATCAGTAGTCAATAGAAACTTGTAATAAATAATGTAATCTTCTCTGCATCCATCGTCAACATCACCATAAGTTATGATTTGCTGTCAGTGTCATTGTGTCATTATGTCATATTTATTAATTTTCATGTCATCTTACTTGTTATCGCCTTAGTTATCATCGCATTTTGATAATTAATTAATTCTTAAATTACTGTCACACCTTTATTATAATGGCATGCAGATTTTTTTAAAATTAATAAAGTTGGTTTATTCTTGTAAACTTCGTGTTCCGGCCTTTCCTTTATGCTTCAAGTGCGAGATGTTGCTGTTCTGTGTTCTTTTCTTTCTTTTTCTTGCTTTCGAAGTTGGTTGTGTGTTGTAAGTCGAATTCAGAATACATTCTGTCAGTATTTTATTATTACTCTTTCTACTGCGTATGGACGTAACCTGCGAATAGAGCCCATTTGTGGCATGTCATAGGGGCGCATCGGGCCGTCGCGGGGCGCATCGGGACATCCATGTCAAAACGTGGTATGGCATAGGGGCGCATCCTATCTACTGGCTTATATACTAATAAAATCACAAAAACAAGATATCAGTATAATAGTTAACCTGCCACAGACATCGCAACAGCAAAAACTATTCGGATCGAGCCAGAAATAAGCGAGCTACCACAATTTTAAGACTCCCAAAGTTTCAAAGCGCTGTGGCTCAAAACTAGGTTTTGCCCGATGCGCCCCTTTGCCGTACCAGCGACGATATTAAGCTCTTTTTTCTTTTTTGAAAGAGCTTCCAGTTTTTTCTGAATGCCTGTTTGATTTGCAAAATTAATGTTGTTTGGTGTGTACATTTGCTCTGGGCATATTTTCTTCCACCTTGTAATCAGAGATATTTTTCTTGTCTTGTTCATTCTTATTGTCAGTATACATTGCATAGATTTCTTAATCAGTTAATGTATTATGTAAATGATACTTTTAGTTTACTTTTCATGACTTTAAATTGTAATAAATGTTATCCTGTTATTGTACCCCATGGCTTACTCTTGACTTTCTACAGTGCGCATTGCGTGTTTGCCAACGAAATCAAAATATTTAACTTCAAGCCCCTGATTTGTGGCTGCCAATTTCTTTACTCTTAATCTTAGGCTTTATCCAATAACCATAAGTTTTACCTTTTGCAACATGCCATACATCAAACCAGTGTTTTATGTCTGGTCTGGCCTTCATAAATTTCTTCACGCTGCTATGGCGATCTGTACACAGGTCTGAGATTTTTATTTTCTCATTCTCCAGTTTCAGTAAGCCCCTCTAACTCCATGGCATATGAATTTGGAGTCTCTGTCACCTTATAAAGGTGTGAAGAAATAAAAGACGGTGAACAAATACCTCTAAAGTCAGCTGTATAATGACAAAGAAATAACTATGGTGACTAGGTCAATATTTATGATGTAGTCAGATCTGGCAACTTTACCATTTATACCTGGTAGACAAACACAAGACGGAACAGAGCACAGACATATGTTGTCAGTAAATTACTAAAAAAAAACACTGGACGGAGCTGGATTTTTTTTTTCTTGTAAATTGAAACTGGATATTATTATACCAGTCTAAAGCTATTTCTATCACTGTTGGAGAGGGAAAAAAAGGAAAGAAAATTCATAAGTTTCAAATTCTTGAATCACACTCATGTATAATACGTACCATCACTAGTTGCACGTCGAGCACTTTGTTGGATTCCAGATCGAGAAGTGTATAGCTAGAATATGTAGCTGTTCGGCCAGGTGTGCAGCAGCGTGCATCCCCTGGTTTGATTGGTCTTCCTTGGCGCTCCTGCATTAGAGAGGCCTGCTGCCTTTCCCACTGTTTTGAAACTGAGGGGACGAGATATCCTCGCTGGATGTTGTAGTAAGTTTGGAGGCTCATTGTGGCTAGAGACATTGATTTTAGTGACCTGATAATTTTTGAAACATTCAGGCCAAAGAAGAAAATGTGTGCAGCCAACAGGAGATTTCCCCAAGCCAGCTTATGATGAACTGGCTGGCTATTCCATT
Source organism: Onchidella celtica (assembly GCA_963931925.1). Classification (NCBI taxonomy): domain Eukaryota; kingdom Metazoa; phylum Mollusca; class Gastropoda; order Systellommatophora; family Onchidiidae; genus Onchidella; species Onchidella celtica. The sequence continues at coordinate 23,142,375 of OZ007579.1, read as the reverse complement.
GCCAGCTATGCCCATTCATACAATTTACCACGCAGTGGAGCATAGTTCCCCAAGTCTTCGCTGATTGTACCTACAAAGATTCAACAATAAGATTAAGAGACTCATCAAAATCATCTAAACACTAGCAATAGAATTTTGCTATTAGTATTACATGCAGGATGGGAAATGCAAAATTTACGAACGACATTCATTGGTAGGATGGAGCTTGAAAGTCTGCGCCTGTTTCCCTCCTCACCACATTATTCAATCCTGTTTTAATTTATCAAACCTTGTAAAGTAAAAAGTACAGGTCCTCATTTTGAGATATCCTCACTTCAGCTGAAAAATTGAAACTACCAACTTACAACCATCTTCAGCTTACAATTTTAAATGACAAAAGTTGTTGGCTTGGACACAGACATTAAATTCTTTTTCATTTATGGCAAAGATTTATGCTTACCTTGGCTTCAGCCCCACACACTCTGCAGGATTCTAAAAGCTGAAACAGGTTGCTCTCAAATACAATGTATTTTCGTTCGGTTTTGGGGTCTTGTGTTGGAAATTTTTCATGATATTTTTCACCGGAGATGGAAGTGAGGTTCATATAATATTCTGGTCCTAATGACAATATTCAATAAAACACCAGAGTAAAACATTTGGTAACTTGGCCCACCAAAACACTAAATTTTCCGGGCTCAGCACTGCCTACACTACCTCTTCCTGCTGCAAAAATGCTAGTTTTTTGCTAATTGCTTAGCAATAACGGAGCTGAAAATATTGTTGACAATTTTAAATTGACAAGTAATGTAATGATAATTTTGATATTATAATAAAATAGCTGTGATATTAAAATGAAACTTGGTCGCAGCTTTGCAGGCTGTGACAGAAAAAAAAGATAATAACTGTTACCAGCAATTAAATTAATTAAACAAAAGTCTGCAAATGATTCGTTAATTTCGGTTCACAATTTTTGTTCACATCACAGGCACAATGACAACTGACAGCTGTTTTGTCTGGACTTATTGGACCACACCAAAAGAATGTCTAAAACTAGTAAAACATTCGTGGGGAGAAGGTGGAGATAGGAAAAAGAACAGCAAACTCTGTTTTGTTTTTCTAACAACTAGATTTGATAGAGAATGTTCATTTTAATCTGGGCTTAGAGGCTTCACTAGGTTTTCATGTAAATTGATGATCTGCATAGATCTACACTACAGACTAGCTAGATCTAGATGTAGATCTAGCCCGTTTGTCTTGGACTCACCTCTTTTCTTTCTTTCCTTTCAACATATCGTTTCTTTGGTACAGTTGAAGCTTGTGTGATCGTGGTCTGCTTTGTGCCATAGTCAAAAACTGTAGGAATGGCACCTGGCTTCAGCCTCATCTGGGTAACGTTGTAGCCAATCGACCGAGCCACCACAGGATTGATCGTGAACTGATCAGGCTCGAAATGCAGTGCGCATAGCACCGCTGCCTGCTCAGAACGGCGGTCTACTGACCAGTTCTTACGGCTAACTTTCCGCTCCCATACCTTTCTCAGTTCTTTGGCTTTGGGGAAGTGATGAAAACTTACTTTTTCCCCGTTTGCTGTCCGATTGTTTTCCGATCGGCAATTAATTGCCACACAGCAAACCATTGTTTTCGCTTTGGTTTCGCGGTCGGCAGTAACTCTGACGTCACTTCCGTTTACGGGCACCGACGGGGAAAGACTTGCAACATGGCATCGGCGAATTTGACGACCCGACAATCGAGCTCAATCCTTATTCCATGGGAGCAATAACTCATCCATAAACGTTTCAATAGCTCTGGGGTGAACCAACGGGCACCCTCCTTATTATAATAAGGCAATCGAACATGGTCATGGTACAACGTTTAATTGCACTTTAACGGTAAAAATTCTCTCATTTATCGGTTGTTTTGTACGTAGTGGGAGAAAGCTATCTTCTCTAGAGGATCTTCACCATTCATACAAAACAAATGTTTATATCATTAACGCAGTCACATTATGTAAGCTGGAATATCTTTTGGATTGTAAACATTTATGAATCAATTTTAAGCATTATCATCCTTACCTCTGAAACCGCCAGTTTCAAAATGCTCCATATTCTGTTGCAAAATCAAAATAACAATAACCTATGGCAAAGAGAAAGATTGTAGGCTTCCAGGCATTTGACAGACGGGCGTACTTTTGTGCTGCTCTAAGCAAGAACTCGCAGCTAAGTAATATATTCTGTTTTTTGGGTTTTATTTCTCACACAGGATTTCGCAACATACAACTCTCTCTTTTTGTCCGATTTTAACAAGGCCTATTATAAAGCGTGGTAACAAATTTTTAATGTCTCGATTTTTTTGCTTGTATTTCCAGCGCCCCAAAACTGTTTCTTTTGCTTAATTTGATTGGCCCTTTCCCGTCCAAATTCCAATCAGAATGGATAATACAAATATTATGTTTCGTTGGTGCTCATGGCAACTCAGCCTAGCATGCGTCATCATACAAGAAATAATTGGTAACGCTAAGAGTAGGGCGTCTCAAAGATCTGGTTTAAATTTTTGCAAACTTCAGCCAAAGTGTGAACGATTGGCCATTGCAAATATTCAAATTGATGCGATTCAAGGAAGAGAACAGGCTTGTCCTCTCTTGAGAGGTAGGCCTAAAGCTGTAGGCTACACTGCGACATTATTTACAAAGAGATCGAAAAATTCGGAAGGAGTTCCGTACTCGAGCGCCAGTATATAGCTACCCCGGCGGCTTTCCCTGATAAGTCAATCTGACTACTGCCCGGACGAACATCGGCCTACGGCCTCGATGATACAAACTGACTAGACCCTCACGTCGTTACATATCAATCATTGCTTTTTTTTCCAATGACAATTGGATAAACTAACAAAATTAATAAGTAGGCCTACCGAAAAAATATATAGGGTTTTTTATCAAAAAGTGGCGCTCGAGTACGGAACTCCTCCCAAAAATTCAATAACCCATGGCGGGCCATGGTAACATGTCTGAGCCAGAATAGGGCCTCTTTCTGTTTCTTTCCATTAATTCAAAGCAGAAGAGAAGGCGTATTCGTCTGCATAATAGTACTTAGTAGTGAGCACTAGCATACAGCACTTTGAGTTCTACTAATATGCTCGTAACACAAGGAGAAAGCTGGAGCGAAAATTCTGCATTTAGGGATTAAGTGCGACAAATAAGTAATATCTTTTTGCTTTCGTAACCTTTTCCCTCTTATTTTTTTTCTCATTACTTTGTCATCCTCAGAACGTCAACAAACGTGCAGTGTGTTTATATTGTGTGTGTGTGTGGGGGGGGGGGGGTATAATCACTATAATTATGCTTATCCTTGAAAAAAATAAAAATAAAACAAAATTATCTGTACCATATTGTTCATACTTCATTTCTCCTTGAAATACAACATCAACAACAATATTTTTTGACATACGTTACGTCTCTTTGAAACAAAAAAAAAGTTTTGTCATGTACGTCATGTCTTGTTGTACAAAAAAACTTCTTTGCTATAATAATTATGCCATCTGTCCCTGTGAAACAAATCGTTTTGCCATATCATTATATCAGCTACTTGCAGAGACACGAACCTTTAGCACGACTGAGTCACCTCAAAATATTTCCCTTGCCATCGTGATTGTCATGGCTCAGACTTTAGCCCCGAAGGTGAGTAATGTACGACTTATTTATATCTTCACCTTCATTATCCCTTTTCAATTTTCTATTTCTCCCTTTCTCTGCTCACTATATCTCCTTCTCCATCAATACCCACTGCCTTCTGTCTCGTTTTTAGCTTTTTTTTTTTTTTTTGGTTTGTTTAAATCTGTTCTTTCTTTTCATTCCTTCATTTTATTTCGGTGCTATTGGGTTGTTGTTTTTTCTGTCTATGTTTCCCCACCCCCACCTCATTCCCCTTTTTAATTCTCCATGTCTGCTCATCTCTATGGCAGGCGTGTTGGTTTGTTTTTTTAAACAAAAACTGGTTTCAACGTCTTGTGTTTTTCCAGGCTTCCAAGAAAGTCCAGGAGAAAATTTTACTCCCTGGGGTGTCCTACATTCCAGACAAAATTGAAGTGCAAGAAAAACCGTGAGCTGTAACCTGATTTTAAGAAATTTCTTCGATCGCCTTGTCTGACCTGTCAGTGTCATCTGTGCAACCTGAGACACAAGATACCGAGGAGAATCAGTTTGTCGTATTCCGTCTGTCGATTTGAGGGAGTATAATCGATGTCAACAATGCAACAATTCGCACCACACCCCTTCGTAATTGAACGTAAAAGAGTAGTCCTCACCGTATTTATAAGCGCGCAGTTTGTAGACATTAGTGGGAGAAGGAATAATTCGTCTCGGTATTCTGTGTCTCAGGTTCAACTCTCTTCTTCCCTTTTTTTTTTTTAACATAGAAAACAGTCGGGTCGCGAAAAGGCTCGACATAAAATTAAAATTTGAAGGATAGAAGGAAAAAAAAAAGAAGAAGAGGGAAAAATGTTCTATTTTGTAACGCTCCACTTTGGAAACAAATAAGAATAAAACCATACAATGCATTCTAAAAGAATGGAAATAAAAGAAATTTCACAAGTTTTTGATTACTAATATTTTGTACAGCTATCAGCCTAACCCGGGACTGACTCTCATGGTCGATTTCCTTTCTTGCATAATACCATCCCTTCCAATCAAATTCGCTAACCGTGCATGACAAAGTATTTCATTTCCGTTTGACATTGGAAACGAGATTTTCTAAAAGAACCCGCAAACTTTGGGGAACCCACAAGTAGAACTGAATCAAAGAGGTGCAGTTTTGTTTTGTTGATTTTTGTTGTTTTTCTTTTTGTTCTTTGATTTTTTTAATGGAATACTACCTTCAGCTTCAAAACGTTAAAAAAAAAAAAGGCATCTAAGTTAAAAGTATTATACATGTTTTTAAAGCTGAAAATTACAGACTTAAGCCTACTTACAGGGCAAATACCTTCATTTTTCTAAGAACATGTGGACTTTTTCGACTCGTCATAATAATTTATAATGTTATTAAGTGCTTGTATTGAGGTGAGACTTAAACGATTTTTTTATACGATCTCTTGCTATTTTCTTTGTTCAAGTGAACTGGTGCATCGAATTGAAGGTGAATTTGTAGATTTTCTGACTTGTATTACTGATTTGCTGAAGCTGATACACATAATGAAAGCCAAACATCTTAGAAGCTTGGTGAGTCAGTGTCCGTCCGTACAATACTACCATGCATGTGTGTGGTCAAGGATATATGGACATTCCCAAGAATATGTGTGCCAGGGGTATGTGTGGTCACGGAAATATATATGTGTGCTCAGAGATTAGTGTGGTAAAGGATCTGTGTCTGGTCAGGGCCATGTGTGATCAGAAAAATGTGTGGCCAGGTGTGTATGCGTGGTCAGGGATATATGTAGTCAAGGATATATCTTTGGTTAGGTTTAATTTATCTGTGATCAGAAAAATGTGTGGCCAGAGATACGTGTAGTAATGGATAAATGTGGTCAAGGATTATGTATGGACAGGGATGTGTGTGGTTAGTGATATGTGTGGACGAACATAATATATGTGGTCAAGGACGAAGTGAACAGAAAAATATGTGGTCAGAGTTAATATGTATGGTGAGAGATAGGTGTAGTCGGCGATATAATTATGTGTGGTTAGGGACATATTGTGTGGTCAGGGATATATATGTGTGGTCAAGGATAGATGAAGTCAGCGATATCTGTGTGATCCGGGATATATATGTGTGGTCAGGAATATATGTATGGTCAGGGATATATGTATGGTCGAAGATATATGATTGCGTGGACATGGATATATATATGGCCAAGAATATATATATATATTCTATGTATATATGTATGTGTGTGTGTGTGTGTGTGTGGTCAAGGATAGTAGTGGTCAGTGGTGTGTGTGTGTGTGGGCGAGGATAGGCGTGTGGTTAGAGATGTGTATGTGGCCACGGATGTATCACTAGAGCTGTTTATGTGGTCATGGGTATGTAAGATGGCGGATGTGTGTGTGTGTGTGGCCAGGGATATAATTATAGAGTCAGGAATGTAGTCAGGAATAGGCTGTATGTTATCGGAGATGTTGGTAAGCAATATGTGTGTAGTCAGGGCTATTATGTGATCAAGAATGTGTTGTGGTCAGGGATATTTGTGTCGTCGGTGCTATATCAAGAGAAATAATGTAAATTTTTTTATATAAGTAGTCAATCATTTTAGCTGCAGTAGAAAGCTGTTTTCATGTGCACGGAATCGGAAAATGCAACGAAAACATCAAACTGCCTGCAAGCAAGTGAACTAGAAAGGCTGTTTTCATGTGTACAGAGACGCCATGTCCCTACACATGAAAACACTTTTTCGTTTTACTACTTGATGGATTTTTGCCGTTTCAGTTTCCGTATACGTAAAAACACAACTGAAGTCCGGATGAGTAACAGAAACTACCGGCAATAAGTAAAAGTCACACAAATAACCAGTTTATACTTATTATAACACGTGTACGTGCGGGAGTGAAGCTGTGAGTGTGTAGGTGGATACCTGAAAGATTATGTTAAGAGGACGAATCCGATTCCACCATGCCATCCCCAGGTGCCCATGCCTCACAATGTGCTGAGGGAAATGCGTGAAACTGGTTTGAAAGGCCCTCTGGTCAGGAAATATGATAAGTACGTTTTCTTAGCCAACCGCCTCATCTGTAGGGGCCATCCGTAACAACGTACAACAACGTACGGTATGCTAGGGAAAGCGGGGAGGGACATTTGCCTTCAGCTTATAAAAAACATACCTGGGGAAACATTATAGGCATGGGGGTGAGGGGAATTCTGGGAAGCGTGCATAAATGCCTTTCATGAATTTTTAAAAACTGGTTGAGATTGTTGTACATTTTCTCGAAAACTTTAAGTTGTTGCATTATATAAAAATCAAATTTCTAATATTGTAACAATGAAACTGTTGAAGCCAAATATTACCTCAAGTTTTGAAACACCAAGCCCTTATCATGGATACTCACCATGCTAATGGTCGTACGCTGAGAGAAGGGGGGGGGGGAGGGTACAGGGTGAGGCAGAGCGCATGAAAAGCGTTCGTTGGGGGGGGGGGGGGGTAGGGGATAATCTGTGAAGTCGACCATACCTACTATAACACTAACAGGGATGGCCAAATGCTTACTGTAAGAGCCACGGATACTCACCATGCTAATGGTCGTACGCTGAGAGAAGGGGGGGGGGGAGGGTACAGGGTGAGGCAGAGCGCATGAAAAGCGTTCGTTGGGGGGGGGGGTGGGGTAGGGGATAATCTGTGAAGTCGACCGTACCTACTATAACACTAACAGGGATGGCCAAACGCTTACTGTAAGAGCCACGTACGATAAATTCAGATGTTCAAGAGCCACAATGACACAAAATTTACATACACACTTTCATTGTTACATGACAACAGTTTTATATAAATATTAAGAAATAAATACATGTATGCAACCATATTTAGCCTAAAAATGTATGCAGCTTTTTAAACTATTAATTTTGTATTAGTTTCAGTAGTCACAAACATACAGACCAATGTTTAAGAAAAACAAACAAAAAAAAAAAGCTCTGCTAACATATTTCATAATTTCTACACGCCACATATCGAAGGTCAAACAGCCGCGCGTGGCTCGCGAGCCGCGGTTTGGCCACCCATGGGTGTCCCTTTATGTTTTGCGTCATTATCACACACATAAAATTTTATGAAACATTGTAAATTGCCGAATGTAATGGATCTTTGCCTGTCTTTGACAAAAACAACAACAATAAAAATTGAAACTGTCCTAATTAGGACACACACACAAAATGCTACCTGTTTGTCCATGTATTAGGTTATGATTGTCTCTAACTATTGACCCTTTTTTTTTTCTTTCTATGCATCTGGTGCTCTATTCAATCATTAACATGTCTTTTTTTTTGTGCCCAAAAATAAAAGAGCGGTCTAATTCCACGTAACTTGTTTTTGCAAACATTGAGTTCGAAGTTTTAAATTTTTTTTTTCTTATTTTTAGCTATATTATATATCTATACTCTCTTGTTTTTAGGTAGTAGGCCTAGCACTTCTGGCAAATTGCGAAACTAGGTCACGGCGGTAACAAGAATTGGAAGGGGCCGTCTGCACCAAAGAGAGAGTGCAGATCTAATTGCTGTGGTTTGTTCATACTTTTGGGCTAATTTAAAGCATGTAGAGCCGTCGGTAGGCTCTTTCTCCCTATGGAAATGTAGCCTACAAACCAACACTGTTTACCGCTGCGACCTGGTACTATACGCTCCATGCTAACAACTAGTGGTTTCGAGGGGCCTACCGCATCTTGCGGTGCAAATCATGATTTCTCTAGTAGGTGCACAGTTATGAAGAAAGAAAAAAAACAACTCGTAGTGATTAGTTCATTTTGTTGGGGGAAGGGACTTATTCCACTGAAAAACCGAAATGTCCTGTACACGCTCATAAGGTCATCTCAGTTTCCAGCAAAAATGGAGCTGTACCACTTTTTTTTTTCCTCACACAGTCACAGATACATTAATTGTTTTTATTACTGTTTCTTTGGTTACTCTACTCTGCCTAAAATAACGATTATGCATTCTGACATTGCAGGCAGCTGGGTATAGCCGTGCCCGGCATCTCACCATCTGCCGAGAGCATCTTCAAGAGAGGGATGAGCACTGTTAGCAATATAACACGCGTCAAACCTGTTTTGTGAGTTATAGTTGCTGTTAGCTGTACATTACACTACAAACTTTTCGTGTAAGTTAGTCACTGTTAGCAATATAGCACGTGTCAAACCTATCTTGTGAGGTAAATTTACTATTAGCAGTGTAGCATGCGTCAAACCTATTTCATGAATTATAGTCACTGTTAGCAATATATAACTGCAGTAGTTCTCGATAGTGCATCGATGGCAGAAAATTTTGTGAACTTTAACATGCTCGGAGTAACAACTAGCCAAGACCGTAAAAACTGTTTCCTCATACTTTTAATTTTTTTTTTGCATGATAATAGCAGTTACCTAAAATTTCACCAGCAAAATTCTGCACTTTTCTTCAGGAAGAAACCAGAAATTTACAAGAAGAGACCGCTAGAAGCCGATTTGGTGGAAATTGTTGGCAAGAAAACAAAGCCAATGTGGCATATCGTGGCGCTGGAAAAGCCACCAGACCCATTGGTCAAGTGAGTCTATTCTTATGTGTGATTTCACGAAGCAAACTCCAAAAACAAAAACAAAAAAAATACTCCCCTGCCTTTTCAGGCCTCCTAATCTAAAAAAAACAACCTTCTGCGGGCCAAAAGGAAGGCATCTTTAAAATTTCACGCAAATAGGAGGCGTAGGAGAAGCGACAGACCTTGTTAAAAATCCCACGAGTTTTTTTTGTTTTTTTTTTATAATGCCGCCTTTGTTACTGAGTTTCCCTGTCATTTCTGTTGTTTTATCTTCTCCTCAGCCCCGAAGACATGCCACAAGAAGATGAACCTCCTTGTCCACCCAGTCGCATCATCAACAAGATAGACCTGCCTCTCTCAAGGTACAGATCTTTCAGAGGCAAAGCACGCTTGGAGGGGTGGGGGACGGACTTAAAACTGTTTATATTTATCTTATTCGACTGAGGTCAGAAAGTTCATACAGCCAAAAATGTTCTTGCAAAGGACGTGAACAACAATAACAACAACAACAATAAAGAAACAAACAAATGGCTACTTTCTTATTCACGAAGATGGAAAAAAACTAGTTTATATTAGATGATTTCAGAGAAAGAGTCAACCTATGTGACAGAAAATGACAGCCGCTTAATCATTTGTGTTTGTCTGTGCACATTTAGAAAAGAGGTCTATTGTAGGAGATCCGTTTTCCAAATGCATGTTTTCCTCGAAGATTTACACTTTCTGCACGGTCTTCTAACAAAAAAAAAAAAGATGACAATCACATTGGCCTAACTCACTCACTACCATAAGCCGCCCTGATCTAACTGACTCACTACCACAAGTCGCCCTGGGTTAACTCACTCACTACCACAAGTCGCCCTGGTCTAACTGACTCACTACCACAAGTCGCCCTGGTCTAACTGACTCACTACCACAAGTCGCCCTGGGCGATAAACATCTACTTTTGCATTTTACCTCATTTCTCCAAACCTCCACTACAGCCATATCACCTATCACCGCCTTTCAATGAGGACAAATATGAGAACTCTTGTTCTCTGAAAGGAACTAGCTGGAAGAGAATCAGCTAACTTACATCAAATGGCCATAGCAACTGACTTCATTATCCGCAAATGTATTAACTTTGCATTTTATGGTATGATTTGATTTTAGACTTCTCATTTATGAACATCCACAGAACACATTCAGAAGAGATCATTGCTTCCATCAAGTACCTGACCTATACTAAAGTCCGGCCCAAAGATCCAGTGGTCCAGGAGCAGATGGACATGCTAGCTGCCGCAGATGCTGGCTTCAGTACAGTGGAGGAGTACAAAATCTATCTGGACACCCTCAAGCCCCACTGGTCAGTTATATGCAGGGTGAAAGAGAAAAACGGGCCATTGCTTATCTGTGTAATATCTGACACTTAAATAACAAAGTCAGTTTGATCTGACGGTTAATGCTGTAGTGTTCAGACATAGAGTGTCGTCACTTTAACTTTTTAGCGTCCACACATAGATACACGTATGGTCAGTTTAAACCTCTGGTGTCCAGGCATAGGGTGACTTCCGGCCACTTTAACTCTCAGGTGTCTAGGTCATATTAAACCTGCAGTGTACAGACATAGAAAGACGTTTAGTCACTTTAACCTTCAAGTGTCCACACATAGAGTGACTTATGGTCACTTTAACCCTCTTGTGTCCAGACATAGAGTGCCTTAGATCCCTTAAACCCTCCAGTGTCCAGATATAGAGTGACTGGTGGTCATTTTAACCCTGTAGTGTCCAGACAAAGAGTGACTCCTGGTCACTTTAATCCTCCAGTTTATAGACATAGAATGACTTATGATCACTTTAATCCTACAAGTCCCATTCTGGACGTAATATTCCCTCTTTGTGGTCAGGTTTAAAGATTTGCTGCAAGAGGCTATCAAAATCGGCATTGTCACTTCAGTAGAAGTCGTGGAAGCTTTTGAAAATCTGGGCCGGTACTATAGCATGACTGAAGACTCATTATCTTTAGCACGGGTGAGTCAACTGAATGATTGAGGCGCTGGGAAACTCAGTCTTGTAGGCTACCAGCCAGCATCATTACGTCAATCCCACATAGATTTCTGTAGGATTACGTGTTTTGATAGCTTGTTTCATTTATTGCTTGAAGTTTTGTGGCAATTTGTGATGGCTCACATGTGTGTTGTTTTGCTTTCTTCCGCGGATGGTTGATGAGCTCTAGTGGTATGGTTTCCTTCTGTCCTATCGTTTGGTTCTATTCTGTCTATCGTCATGGTAAGGTCTCCTTCTGTCCCAGCGTTCTGTTATACTCTGTGTATCGTCATGGTAAGGTCTCCTTCTGTCCCAGCGTTCTGTTATACTCTGTGTATCGTCATGGTAAGGTCTCCTTCTGTCCCAGCGTTCTGTTATACTCTGTGTATCGTCATGGTAAGGTCTCCTTCTGTCCTAGCGTTCTGTTACACTCTGTGTATCATCATGGTAGGGTCTCCTTCAGAAACTGTCCTAGCGTTCTGTAGGCCTACTCTGTGTATCGTCATGGTAAGGTCTCCTTCTGTTCTGTCGTTCTGTTATATTCTACCGCCATGCATTTTCCTAGCACAATGTGACTGCTATCGTGTCGACGTGCTTTCTCCAAACTCAGATTCCAATGCATTGTTTTCTTCCAGAGCAAACTTTGTTTCATGGTTATGTCGCTGCCGATCTGGGACATTGGGCGGATGTCCATGCAAATGGCTGTCAATGTAGGTCTTTTCCTGCTCCCCTCAACCCCACCCCCGGCCACTGTACTTTTGTTGCCACAGCAACATCATCATGCCCCCACCCCGAAAAGCAAACAAGCAAACAAACAAAAATACAAGACATTACAGCTGACCTGATAGAGACAGAGAAAGATGCAGTAAATCGTTTTTGCCGTCTGCAATTCACCTCAACAAGACACTTTAGCTAGATGTGTGCCATATTTCACTAGGGTTCCTTGCATGTCATTTCATGTATGCCTGCTGTTGATTTTGTTGAATTATGATATATGTTTATGTAATGATGCGTAAGATATGTGTACCATGAATGTGCCCTTGAACACTCTGTGAAAGAGAATTTCCCTTAAGGCATAATAAATTGATACTTATCTATCTCATCTTATTAAACAGTTTCCACGGTGATCGGGGGCGTGGCCCAAGGCGCATAGTATGAAAAGAATGCTTGGTATAAGGATAAATCAAAACTGCGGTATTGTATCAGTATTGTCGCAACTTAAAACAAAAACAAAAAATGGACACAGTTTTCCTACAGCAGCTGAAGTTAATTACACATGTAGGCTATAACAAAATAAGCTACTTCAATCAAAGTCTAGAGTGACAGTTAAACAGTGAACACAATTCAGCATTTTCTTTATGTATTGGCTTTGTAAAATACAAAACTGTTTATGACTTCCGCGGATTCACAACTTGGTGGCGGTGCAAAATCCGTGTATGCAAACTGCACCAGTTGTCCCATCTTATCATACCTACCCAGCCAGAAACCCTATGTAAGACCGTCGTTGAGTTTGCATATATGCTAACGACATCGATTTTATGCAGATCCGCTTGTTACAATAATAAATATGTCGTACTTCCGTGGTTTTGATGTAGAGAATCGGTCCCCATGGTAATCCTACCAACACTGCGAAAATCCAATACAAATCTCTGTCGGGCTGACTTAGGGATGCTGGCTGGATGATATCATTGGTTATAGCAAAGATACTGGATACTGTCACGAGTGGAGTGAGCGATAGTTAATAATTACGGGGGGAGAGGAGAGTAAAATTAACGCACGGAGACAAGTGAGAAAGTCGTGCATGTCATGAGTGGGGGGTCTGAATGAGGCGAAAGCGCGGTATTACTATCACTGCAAGTTAGAAGGTCCTAGGGATCGGACCTGTGAATAAAAGCCCATCGGGCGGACATAAAGGGGAAGCAGTCGAGAAGACTAGTGAGAGTCTTTCCAGTTATGACTGGTATGTAGAACGTTGATTGATTATTATGATTGATGTATTATATTATATTCGTCTATTACCATGATGTAAATAAGGATATGTGAGGAATGTGGAAGTCCTTGATATTGGATATAGCAATGTGCGCCACGAGCGATAGATGGAAGTGAGTTCATGGATTTGTAGCGCGAGTGAGTAGTGTGTACTCCGATGGAAGTGTGTTACCGTAAGATGTGTGGTGAGTGAAAGGTGAACTAGTGTGTGTACGCTTCATGGATTGTAAGGAGAGGTGGAGTGAATAGAAATGGTAGGGTATTATACCAATGTAATATTATTCTTGTAGGTGTCGGGGACGGGCCGCAGAGCCACCTCGATGAGCACAGGGGATAGGCCAGCATAGGGCCGGAGGCCACACATAGGCCAGAAGTGAGGCTGTCAGTGCAGGACAGTAGAGGCACATAAAGTCGTGGCAGTCAGGTCACGGACAGGGACGTAGATATGAGAGTGAATGAGATACTATATTGTTGCCATGTTGATAGGCTAGTGAACTGATATTATGTTGTTGCCATGTTGATGGCTATGGAAATAATAATGTGTTATTGCCCTGCTGAGGTGCTAGGGGAGTGCTAAGGTGTATGACAATAGGGAGGGGATATTGAGAGACTGCGGTGCCAGTAAATTATTAATGTACTATTAAGACCCTGAGGGGAGAGGCTGAGGCCGAAGTGCCTTTAGGAGTAACTACCGGATTGTGGATCCAAGGGAGAGTGTGTGTGAGAATAAGGCCGTTGTACGGCAGTCATTTCAATAATATAATATATGTAATTGCGCTATTATATGTACAATTATGTTTAATAAATGTGTGAGTCTGATGGATTGTTCTGTTAAGTGTTAACTTGTTTGTTCGTGATTGTTGTCCTGTTATAACTTATTACATCTCCCAGTCTGGGATTTGTGACATTGGGGGCTCGTCCGTTGTGACATTGGGGGCTCGTCCGTTGTGACATTGGGGGCTCGTCCATTGTGACTCGTCCATTTTCGTAATATTTAGTTGTAGTTAGTTAGTAGGTAATTGTGCTGTCTTGTTCGTTGGATGAATGGACATTTCATGATAGGATTTATGTATAATAATGAATGTATATTGATGCATGTATTGCTATGAATAGGTATTAATGTGTATTTAAACTTTCCAGAGTGTGTGCGTGCAGCCTGAGGAGACAAGCGGCCAGAGCTCCGATTAAGGGGAGGAGTTAAACTCAAAATTCGAAGTTAAGTGAAACTGAAATTTTGTGCCCTGGATCGGGGGCTGTTCCTTTAATCTGTCTTTTTCCCTGTTTTTGCTGTTTTCGTTTGCTGTGTTGAACCTAGTTTATCCTTTAAAAAAAAAGGTGTGATAAACTTGGAACTTCGTTCATCACGGTGAACATTCTGTAGGGCTTTGTTAGTGTTTAGTTGTAGCGTCGATATCTTCTCTGTTCCGCAGGAAGACGTATTCTCTTGTCCCTCTTTCTACCTATCTATAGATACGTTCTTTTTTTTCAGACTCTGTTCTTGTTCGTACCTTGTAGTGTAATCGGCGTAGTTAGGTTGCATTTTTTTCCATTATATTTTCCTTTTTAGGTCGTTGTCCTAGTCTGGTTCGTTGTCCTTGACGTACTTGTGGTCCTTCTACTGTATTTCTTCATTCTTGTCGTTTCTATTTTCTTTTATAATTAATAGTGCATACATTTTATAGATATAGAATTAGTTTTGCTGTAAAGGTAAATTTCTGAATTGTATTCTGAATTGGGTATTGTTATATCTGGTGTGATCTCAGGTCTCTGGTCGTGTTGCTAGTGATCATACCGACAGGGTAGCCGTTTTCATAGTATACATACCATAACCATAAATCTGTGAAATGGCGGAACTCCAACAACTAATGAAGTTGGGTAAGGAACTTGGCCTGGAGGGAGAGGAGCTACGCGGCTGGATTAAAGAACAGCAGGCGGATTTGCGCGATGAGCGTGCTAAGGATAGAGAGCGAGAAAAAGAGGCTCAAGACCGACAGAGAGAAGAGGAGAGAGAGTTTAAGTTAAAGGAGTTAGAGGCTCAGCAACAGGAAAGGGAGTTAAAGTTAAAGGAGATAGAAGCTCAAGAGCAAAAGACTATAAAGATAGAGGTTCCAAACTGAGAATTTTTAAGCCAGGAGACAAGGTTCTGTTGTTGTTACCTACGGACCATAATAAGTTATTGATGACATGGAAAGGTCCTTATGTTATTGAGCGAGTTGTTTCAAAGGTAGATTACGCTATCCACATTGATGGAGCGAGTAAGGTTTTCCATGTTAATATGCTACAGAGATTTTATGAGAGACCACAGTATCTGTGTGCACAGACAAGACCAGAGGAGACTGTCTTCTCTATTGCTTGTACGGGGGTCGTAGACCAGTTGGACTGTGACGTAAGCGACACCGAGGCGCAGGAGGAGTTACAAATTCAATTGCCGGAGTTAACTCCGACACAAGGTTACAGGGACGTAAAAATTAACCCTGACCTTACGAGTTCAAGGCGTAGGGAACTTGAGACCCTGTTAGCGTCATTTCCGGATGTTGTTACGGATTTGCCGGGTCGCACTACGGTGATTCAGCACCAAATAAAGCTGACTTCGGATAAGCCAGTATTCCTTAGACCGTATCCGCTGCCTTTTTCTTCGAGAGATAGAGTCATAAAGGAAGTTGAGTCAATGTTGAAGTTAGATGTGATAGAACCATCAACATCGCCGTATTCATCACCCATCATCCTCGTGAAAAAACTTGATGGATCGGTGCGGTTCTGTATTGATTTCGAAGATTGAACACTATAACGGTAGGCGATAGGGAGCCTATTCCGTTTCAGGAGGAACTAATAGCTTCATTGGCCGGGTCCACGTGGTTTTCCAAGATAGATTTGACGAAAGGGTATTGGGAAATCCCGCTTACTGAGGAGTCTAAACAATACACGGCGTTCCAAACGCCCATTGGATTATTCCAATTTAAGGTCATGCCATTTGGGTTGGTAAACGCGCCAGCGACGTTTGCACGATTAATGAGATTAGTGTTGAAGGACATACCTAATGTCGTGTCATTCTTTGACGATATAGCATGCCATACGTCGACATGGTCTGATCATATTCAGACACTAACAGTAATTTTTCAACGATTACGTCATTTTGGGTTAACTGCTAAACCCGCAAAGATGTATTTGGCATGCCCAGAGATAGTATTCTTAGGACATATTGTGGGTAGAGGTGTTCAGAGACCTGAAGAAACAAAAATTGACAAGTTAGTAGGGTTGCAAATCCCTAAAACAAAGAAACAAGTCAGAAGCTTAGTGGGAATTTTAAATTATTACAGAAAGTTCATTCCAAATTTTTCCTCCTTGTCATCTTCTCTTACTGACCTTACTAAGAAGGGACAACCCGATAAGGTCCAGTGGACGTCTGAATGTCAGACAGCATTTGATAATTTGGTGACAGCACTATCATCGTCACCCATTCTGATATTACCCGATTTTCGATCTAATTTTATCCTCAGAACGGATGCGTCGGACTCTGGTGTCGGCGCTTGTCTTCTACAGGAGAAGAACGAATGTCTCCATCCTGTATGTTATGTCAGTAGGAAGTTATTGCAGAGAGAAAGAAAGTATTCTGTGATAGAGCGTGAGTGTCTTGCCATTGTCTGGTCCGTCCAGAAACTAGGACGTTATCTCATGGGACGAGAATTTTGTATCCAGACAGACCACAAGCCACTGACATTTTTGTCGAAGAATCGTTCGTCCAGCCCACGCTTGTCTAGATGGGCATTGGCTTTGCAGCCGTATACCTTCGTTATTCAACCAATTCCAGGAACCAGCAATCATATCGCCGACTACCTTAGTCGAGCCTAGGGCAGGAGTTCAGCAGCTTATACATCTGAGGACAGGAACATTGACAGGATCTGTGTGAATAAGTCGACTTTAAAATATTGACATTATAAATATGATATGAAGAATGGTTGATAGGTTGAATGGTTTTTGATTCTGTATTAAGTATTGTGGTTAGTTAGCTATTCATGATGTGACACATATATGCATATTGCAGGCCATATTGATCCCCATATTTTCCCCTGATTTCGGTATTCTATATACTAGGGGAACTGGTAGGTCATTTTTAATGTAAGTATTGCTCAGGCTCACTCGTTGACAGTCATCTTGATGCGATTTGAAATTAATTGCATTAATTTTTTTGGGGTGGGGGATGATGTCACGAGTGGAGTGAGCGATAGTTAATAATTACGGGGGGAGAGGAGAGTAAAATTAACGCACGGAGACAAGTGAGAAAGTCGTGCATGTCATGAGTGGGGGGTCTGAATGAGGCGAAAGCGCGGTATTACTATCACTGCAAGTTAGAAGGTCCTAGGGATCGGACCTGTGAATAAAAGCCCATCGGGCGGACATAAAGGGGAAGCAGTCGAGAAGACTAGTGAGAGTCTTTCCAGTTATGACTGGTATGTAGAACGTTGATTGATTATTATGATTGATGTATTATATTATATTCGTCTATTACCATGATGTAAATAAGGATATGTGAGGAATGTGGAAGTCCTTGATATTGGATATAGCAATGTGCGCCACGAGCGATAGATGGAAGTGAGTTCATGGATTTGTAGCGCGAGTGAGTAGTGTGTACTCCGATGGAAGTGTGTTACCGTAAGATGTGTGGTGAGTGAAAGGTGAACTAGTGTGTGTACGCTTCATGGATTGTAAGGAGAGGTGGAGTGAATAGAAATGGTAGGGTATTATACCAATGTAATATTATTCTTGTAGGTGTCGGGGACGGGCCGCAGAGCCACCTCGATGAGCACAGGGGATAGGCCAGCATAGGGCCGGAGGCCACACATAGGCCAGAAGTGAGGCTGTCAGTGCAGGACAGTAGAGGCACATAAAGTCGTGGCAGTCAGGTCACGGACAGGGACGTAGATATGAGAGTGAATGAGATACTATATTGTTGCCATGTTGATAGGCTAGTGAACTGATATTATGTTGTTGCCATGTTGATGGCTATGGAAATAATAATGTGTTATTGCCCTGCTGAGGTGCTAGGGGAGTGCTAAGGTGTATGACAATAGGGAGGGGATATTGAGAGACTGCGGTGCCAGTAAATTATTAATGTACTATTAAGACCCTGAGGGGAGAGGCTGAGGCCGAAGTGCCTTTAGGAGTAACTACCGGATTGTGGATCCAAGGGAGAGTGTGTGTGAGAATAAGGCCGTTGTACGGCAGTCATTTCAATAATATAATATATGTAATTGCGCTATTATATGTACAATTATGTTTAATAAATGTGTGAGTCTGATGGATTGTTCTGTTAAGTGTTAACTTGTTTGTTCGTGATTGTTGTCCTGTTATAACTTATTACATCTCCCAGTCTGGGATTTGTGACAGATACAGTACATGTAAGTGAGACATTCCCTTCTTCGCGCCTCTAGAAAAATAGTGCACACAGTTTGCGCGCTGGTCGTGGGCAGGTCCCAAGGCACATTACATGAAAAGAATGCTTGGTATGTTGATGAATTAATGATGCGGATTTGTAACAGTGCTACTGCGACGAAAAAAGAAAGAATGAAAGAAAGAAACACAGCCAGAGTTTTCCTACAGCGATTGAAGTTAAAATTACAAAATAATTGACTTCACTCAAGGCCTACAGCGATAGCTAAAACAGTGAACAAAATTCAATATTTTCCGTTTATGGCTTAATTTGTTCATGGCTTCCGCACATTTGCCGCTAGGTGGCGGTGCGAAATCTGTGCACGAAATCTAAACGCGCTAGCTGTCTCATCTTATTGTATCTAGTTTATTTGATTATGCATGTAGTAAGCTTAAGTAAATTCTCTGATTTCAGTT
This sequence comes from Onchidella celtica, assembly GCA_963931925.1. Classification (NCBI taxonomy): domain Eukaryota; kingdom Metazoa; phylum Mollusca; class Gastropoda; order Systellommatophora; family Onchidiidae; genus Onchidella; species Onchidella celtica. Next base: position 23,123,341 of record OZ007579.1, on the reverse strand, counting down.
TATCCTGTACAATATTCTAAAATCGCCAAAGTCCCACAACTACTTGCTGGAATGGCTAAATGTTCGCAAGCTGCCGTACGTGGCTTTCGAGCCCATCCACTCGGACATGATTCAGTTGCTGTCCTCGTCAGTCAAGGCAGCTAACACAGCCACTGCTCCAACGCAGTCACAGATGCAACAAAAACCGTCTGCCACAGAAACCAAGGGGACATAGGGCAGACGACGATGATTCTTTCACCACATGGGCCACCCATAAAGTACATTGGCCTACTCTCGGAAGGGGGAGGGGTACCCCTCACTTATTGTGAAAAGCATATCGATGGTGTCAGGCGCAAACCGGCCAAGTCCAAAAATTTCCTTTTACTTTATATCGTGCCAATTTATGAAGCCTGGAATCCTGCATCATATGTAAAAGTAGCTGTTACCATTATCCAGCAGAAATACTCAAAATAAGCATGTGATCAAACCGGTTAGGTCCATTTCCCATTGGTTTTAGCGGCAGTTTCTTGTTTCTCCTGTAAAATTTGCTTGTTTCGACTTGGCCGGTTTGCTCCTGACACCATCGATATATAAGGGGGCGGAGTATTTGAAGAGCATGGGTGAGCTTTGCGGTTATGTTTATATGGAATGAAGGACTCCTTTTATATATTTATTTATTTAGTTAGTTAGGCAAATTAAGCTGATGGATTGTATATATTTATAAAAATCACATACTTCTAATGAAACAGTCAAGTATTGTAATTCATGAAAATTGGAGCTCTAAGGCCTTACCTGGGCATTCACCATTCAAATGGCCGTTCATTTGTAAAGCAAAAAAAAAAAAAAGGGTGGGGAGGTTGAGAACCCATAAAAAAAAAAAACTGTATATGTAGGGTAAGGTATACAAAATTGCCAAATTCGAGCACAAACAATTCAGGGATGGCCTGCATCACAAGTTAATGATGAACGTTCATCCGGTAACAAAGATGCCTCTTTATGACATTTGGATCTGGGAGTCCAGATGTGTGTGTGTGGATGGGTGAGGGGTTCACATGTTATGTCACAAACACTCTGTAAATGGCTTCGGCTGTAAAACTGTTTCCTGAAAACCTTGGAAATCACAGGATATACATGTATACTATAAACACACATCATATGGTGTTTTATTGAATGATACATCCTCTGTGGACACAGAAATGAAAACTCTTGAGCTCAAAGGTGGCCGGTTACCATTTCATCTGATCATTTTGATACGTGACAGATTTGAATGGATATTGCCAAACGCAGCCAATCAGTGGGCTGACCAAAAAATAGAGGAAGAGGGAATGATATATTTAAGAGATTCAACATAGTCTTGTTTTTTTTTTTTTATAGGAGCGTTATAACAATCGAAGCAGTTAGCGGTGTACTTTTTGTTGAATTTTGAAAAGGGCTGGGGTAACATTTTTCTTTTATTACCATGACTAATGGAAAACGTTTGCCAATGAACTAGATAGGCATAAGCATGCTAAGAAATCATTCTTTTTTGTAAATAAATGAAACAAAATAATAATGATGCAGATGTACTTGCCTACATGCTTGAAATATTCAGTTTTGCAAAAGTCACAAACAAAGATCATTACTGTCTTCAGTTCCAGCCAGATATATTTTGCATTATACATTATATTTATTCAGCAAACACAATATACGGGGATCCTCGCTCTAGAGCAACTGAATCTATATATGTCACTGGTATAAAATGTGAGATTTCAAGTATGATTAGTACAAACCCTGGATTCACAAAAAGAAACAAAATAAAACACTACAATACGCACTCCATTTGCCAAACAAAAATGTTTTATTTATTATTTGCTACTTTATTAATAAGTCATGTTTTTTAATACATTCATTTATCATTTCAATCTCCTACTTTAAAATAAATCATATTATTTATTACAATATCATGACAAATAAAGATATTTATACATACACAATGTTCATCAAGTGATCTGTTTTTGTATGCTGTGAATCTCTGAGTAAGTGTCGCAGAGGAGAGGTAAAAAGACAGATGCCAGTGACAAACATCCAGTTCAAGATCTGACCTGGATAACAAAAGGAGGTGACAGAAGTCCAACACAAAATCTTGTTTCACACCAACACAATATGGCCCATGTTGACAACAAAGTTAGTTCAAATAAAAAATTAAAAAATCCATTTAGATTAGTATGCCAATTATGTCTAAACCACTGGCTCTTAAACTAAAGGACGAGTGGCCCAGGTGGGGGAGAGGGTAGGATTTCAGGAGAGAAATACATATTTATATATCGTCACCATTCTCTAAGACTGTAGTAACTCCAAAATTTGAAAAATCTATTATCAGATGTGAAAGCCACATCGAATGATCTCGGTTACACTCTTAAGTCGAAAAATAATCAAATAACAAACTTTCAAAAAAGCATCGTAACTAAACCAGTTGTGGTAGAATAAAACAATTTTTTGCTTCTCCTGAAAAGTAGCCAAAATCATTTACTATAATTTTAGGGAATGGTGATGATACTTACGCTTGTGCCCTGTCCACTTCTGTGCTTTCAATGAGGAACTTGTTAAGCAGAAACTGTATCAGGTGTCCCACTAATGCATAAATTCACACATATATAACTAGTTCTGTCAGAATTCTATATAAATCTCATAAAATGTTTTTCAAGAATTAAAACTGGCTGAATTGGTTCGGGAGAAATAAAGCCAAGAGACAAAAGTGCACAGGTAGAAAGAAGCAGGTTTCAAAAAGTTCATATTCATTGGTCTACAATTTCATGCAGTGATAAAAACTATAAAACTTTAAATATGCAAACTACAAGATCTGCAGTTTGACATTACATGCAGTAAATTAATCAGCCACTGAACTTGCAATTTCATGCAGAAAATGTTACATAAAAGATTTTTTTTTTTTTTTTTTTTACATATTTACATCCTCAGTTTTGAAAGATAGCAAAAGACGACAATCAATTTAATGGTAGTGCACATCACTGTGAAGTCGAAAAAGATTTCACGATATCACGGTCATCAAAAGACAGAAATAAAAGCTGAAGATGTCTGGAGGTCACTAAATGATGCAGATCCCAAAAAAGCTTGGAGAACTACTTGCACCTTTAAAGAAAACATTAAATTATTATGACTACCGGTATGGGAAGTGTAATTTCTCACACAAATGTTCATATGCATAAAAATACTAATACTGTGAGTTTTATTAATGTATTCCTTCACTTTTCACCTCAATTTGATGGAGGTTTAAGTGAGGATTTAATGAACAAATGTGAGGATTTCATATGTAGGAGATTCTGTACCAGTTGGACAACAAAGAGAAATATAACGCTGAAAACAGGTTTGGATGAGATAGTCTTGAGAATGTAAAACCAACAATTTCATAATAAATCTCAGTGATACCAATATCAAATGCAATAACATTCATGTTAAAACTTCATGAAAACAAACAGAATTCTGTGACATCAATTTGATTAAATTACCTCTACATGTAACCATTCCAAAATACATGTATCTGAATATTCCAGTTTGATAGTAATCTTTGACTGGGTGACTGTTAGGACCAAAAATGAATACTGTTTATTTGTGTAATCTGTATTTTACCTTAAGAACAATCATACCACTGGTAATTCATTGGTAAATAAATGTGAACCACCACATGTAATTTGTACTGTCTTGAGACAAAATAACTGGAGATATACAAACAGTTTGACATCGATGTAATTGCTTGCGTGCTATAAATCTCAAGAGTGGAAATTGTGCTTTCTATTAGGACAGTGTGACTGTGAACCAGTGCATCACTTGAGACATAATGAAATTACCAATTCTTCATTAAGGCCAGATCATTAACCTCTCAAGTTGAGGGCAAGCCTGCTCATATCAATTACGTCTGAAATTCTCTTTATGAAAATGCAGATCCACATTTCAAATCACCATCACCTCTTCATATGAAGATGTTTGCTACAGATCTGAATACTTGGCACTTAAATGCATTAATAGATGAAAATAGTTATTTTTACCATTCTTTTAGAAAAATATAGCATCTATGTTATACAAACAAACTCTGAAACAGTGGAATTAGAGTGAGCACAGGGTGCAACAACGAATATTATGCACAGCAGAAATTAAAAGTTTGACTGTATACACAAAAAGTTGAACACATACCAGATAAAATGGACTGAATTCTCATTGTGTAAAAGCATAAGTACATGGTGAACAGATAATATTTTTGACTGTATACACAAAAAGTTGAACACATACCAGATAAAATGGACTGAATTCTCATTGTGTAAAAGCATAAGTACATGGTGAACAGATAATATTTTTTCAGCTGTAAATAACATGGTCTAATAACCAACTGAATAATTATGCCCAAAAGTGGGGTAAAAAATCTCATTATGGCCAAAGGGCTTTGTAATATTTAAAGATAATAATATCATTTTGATATGCAAAATGGTTGAATCTGAGATTTTAGCTGATAAAAATAGCACCCCAAAATACATGTATAAGATTTTTATGATTTTCACGGTGAAGTTTGCACAAGTTTGATTTTTGACATGATATTTTTAACTCTTTTACTTATCAAGCCTTTTTCGACATTGTGAAAATATAATATACACAACAGATAAAAACTAAAGCATGCTAGCAGTCAGTATTATGGCGATGAAAATGAAGACAAACGTGTGCAAATGTATAATAAAATCTAAAAATATATCTACAATTACAAAAAGAAATCTCATCCCAAACATACAGATTTCATAGGTCTATTTCAAATACCGAAGATGAAATATCAAAATCTGCTTTCAACTGCAATGCAGAGATCAGAAAATACACGAGAGACAGCAGTGATATGCCTTAATAAAAATATTGAATAACGTTTACTTTAAAAATTGTAAGTATTTTAAAAAATGGGATCATAATCATTAAATAAAATCATATACTTGATCAACATGTGAATAAGATGGATAAGATAAGGGCTGCAATAAACCATGGTGTTAACATTCTACGAGTTTTACTGTATTCTAGGACAAGTCATCTTTGTTCTTCATCTTCTTTTGCATTTCCATCAACATTGAAAAGTGAACGCAATGCTTATATTCCTAACTTATATGATTACTTTATGAACAGCAACAACGACAAAAAAATCTCAGCAATATACCCACTGTTCTTGATTTATGTCATGCAATGTTTACGTTTTCAAACAATTCAATATAAAATATGCGTAGTTTATAACTAACATTTACTGTCATTCTGTAAATAGAAGAATTACTAACAAAACTCTCACTGAAAGTTACTGAGTTGGTCTCTTTAACAACATTAAGATTTTGCCATAAATAGGAGTTAGCGCGGTTACGTGAAATACTATTGTTATCGCATGATATTAATTTGAAGATTCACTGTAAGTGTTGTGATATGGCAAAAGGTTCCTATTGATGATATTTTCTGGTACCTTGAAAATCATAAATAGATGGCCTAGCTGAGACAAAATCCTGTTAAGACTGCCGGTTGATGATGGAATGCATCACAAGCTGCAACAGCCCATCATAATTAAGCATATCCTGAACATACCAACACTTTGCATTATTTATTGGACAATGTAAAGAAATAAAGCTCAAAGTAAAAATAAACACCATGTTTTGATCTGTGAAGGCTACAGGATGTTTCAATGTACATCCATCTCAGAGTCAGAGTAAGTTCAAAGAGGAGATATTTTAAAGTGAGTAAAATTTGAGGATAAATATCAGCTTTAAGTACAATGAAGTCTCTTGTTTTCATACTTGGCTCCAAAAACGAGGAGGGAAAACAATTACAAAGTGGTGTCACTGCAGCCCGTGGCATCATGGGATGTCATGTCTTGTGATGTGATGTCAGTAGTTAGGATATTGCTCATGACCAAAAATGCTATTTCTATTTGTGTATTATGTACTTCAAAGGCCTGTGGGGCATCTGGACATTATGTATCCCACAGATACCACTAACTGCAACCAGATCATCCCGTTTTGCAGTAATATTCCGTGGGTTCTACCATTTCCCACCTTTCACTGAGTATATAAAATGCTAGAGCGACAATGATGTCATCTGTAAAATTGTGACCTTGACACCAAAAAAATTACACCTATAAATGACAGATCTCTTGTAGATTTTTATACCAACCAAATAAAATCTTATTGGATGGCTCGAAACACTGACAATAATCAAGTGTTTCACTTACCCTGATTGAATAAAAAAAAGAAAAAGGGTAGAAAAAGCAAGATTTATGCCTTAATAAATATTTTTAAACAGGCAAGTAACTATGCCTTCTTCACAATAAACATTTTTTATTTGAACATAATATCATTAACAGTACATAATAATCCTTCTACATATATATTTATGACAGATTAGTAAAACCTACGATACGAGACTAGTCTGTCCATCGGCTATCAATCCATCAAATTTCTTCTCTCAGTCTCATGCAGAAATTGATTCAATGTCATCATCTTCAATGTCAAACGTTGAGTTAAGAAACATCTGGTTAGGTCTTCTCATTTCTCGCTCTCTCCTCCTCTCTCTCTCCAGTCTTCTCTCTTGATTGCGTGCATTGTAACTACAGTGTGTTTTGCTCTGATTGGATGGATAGTAGGGGAAATGTCCCCATTGGTCCCTGACCTTCGGCCTAGCTCCTCCCATCTGCATGCTGGTTACACCCATATAAGGTGCCACCCCACCAACACCACCCATATATGGATATGCTCCTCCTCCTCCCCCTCCTCCACCTATATATGGGCTAAATGCACTTGTATGAGGTATGGTAGACCCCCCTACATATGGGATAGTTGGCCCACTCATATTATATGGATTAGCTCCACCCATAAATGCACTTCCACCACTCATGTATGCACTAGCGGCACCCCCACCTGTGTCTGACCCTGAACTTGAGCCACTTTTGCCCAGAAGTACTCCCCAGTTCCCGCCTGATATGTCCGCCATCAGAGAATGCAAAGGCACAAATCCTGGTCCAACATGGTGAGCCTCCACTGTCACCTTGTGAATTCTTTCTTTCCTCTTATTTGTTTTAGTTGACACATTTTTCTTCTGTTTCTGTTGTTGCTGAGACAGTTTGGGCTGATTGTGCGCTTGCTGCTGTGGCTGAGGCTGAAATGGAAAATGCTGTTGTTGCTGTTGCTGAAGTTTCTGCTGATGGTCTTGCTGCTTGACAACCGGAGTTGGGATTGGCTCATCTGTAGAGCCAGGTAAGGATACATGAGTCTCCACACCCACACTGGCCTCCCTGCCATCACTTGCATGACTTGCCAAGCCAACACCCCCTTGCACACTGTCTTTGACAGCAAAAACTGAAAAATCTGTCTGTTTTTTCACTGGACCGGGTTCTACATAGGGCATTACCCTAGACGAATGCTTCAGTGGCGTCACTGTGTCTTTTTCAACTTTTTTGGTAACAGCTGGCAGTACAGTGTCTGGTGGAATATTAGACTCCAGAGAAACTGTCTCAATGCTGTTCCTCTCCATAGAGACTCGCACACTTTGTGCAGACATCTGGCTCATGGCTGAAGAATCACTTGCCTTCCGAGATTTCCAAAATCTTCCACTACCGAATCTAAATCCAGAAAACATTGGACCAACACCTGGTTTGACTCGATTCAGGCGACTTCTTTTCTTCTTCGTCTTCTTCTTCTTTTTGCCTCGTCTGCCAAAGTCATCAGGCAGACCATCATGCTCCACCAGGAAGAATTGACTATCTCTTAACCCCATCAACTGTGACTCTCTGGAAACTCTTCTTGTGGAGATAACTGACTGAACATCTGTAGGAAGATAAGCAAAGAAATAATATTTTGTTTATATTATGTTTATTGGCAAAATCTTATCGAAATAAGTGCAACATGTTTTCCCTTTTAGGTGCGGTACTTCAGAGATTAACCTGCAGAAAGGCTTTTTCTCAAGGAAGGACCAATGAAAAGCATCCTATTGACGAAATCTTCTTTATTTTGTAAGGATTGAAATTCTCTAGACTCTGATATGTCTCTGTGCATTGTAGTTCATGATCGTATAATTTCAATAAGAATACACAATTTATTTGGTGAACAGAAATGATCAGCTGCAATTCACACTTTTGATAGGCTTTGAGCAACAGAACAGTATCACGACATGATGCATGGAAATGGATTTGTAAAATTCCAAAGATACTAGGCAAAGGTTAGCAAATGTTTCAAAACTATTTTTCCCCTTTCATTTCCATTTCTTTTATGATTTATAACAATGGTTTTGTTTTATTATTTGTCTCTGACATGGGGCTTTGCAACATATATATAACCTATTCTTTTTTTCTGCACAGTTTGAAAAAGGTTAAGAAATCTAACTTATCCTTGACAACTGACAAACATGATAAAATTTTCTTCAACAGCTTAATATTCCCGGTTCCTATATTCTTGTTTTACAGTTATGAAATTTCACAACTTTGACAAGACTGGCATAAAATATGGTTTACCCGAGTCAGAATATCTTCTGCCCATTCCAGCTGCAGGGAAGATCAGTCCTCCTCGCCTACGCACCAATTTAGGCATGGCCATTGCAAAGTTGGAAGATAACTCATCATCACTTGCAGTATCCAAGTCAAATTTCATACCTTAGAATAAAAGAATAAAACTGTCAAAGGCATTCTTGTCAAGAAAGTTTAATTGTAAATTCTGCACTTTTAACAGAAGATCTGCTACAAAATTACACCAACAGACATCACTGAACTAAACCATTCACATTTTTATTACTCATTTGAAATTATCCAGTGCCACTAGGGCAGTATGCTTAAAATGAGACAAATTACATTATATCGCAATATGTATAGTGTAGTGTTCCTGTGTTCCAAATAACTCTTAAACTAAAGTAACAATGAGAACCCCTGTCACAGTACATAACAATATAAATGACTTTAAAATGTTCCACTGACTTTTTCTACTATTGTGACTACCTAGTGCACATTTTACTTCAGAATAACATTAGCGTCTACTTTGACAAAAAAAAAAAACATAGCTCAGATCAGGTAGTTGTACTATGACAGACTATGCCATTCAGATCTATTTGTATGCAGTGTCACACTAAACTAGACACATCACATTACAACATGGCACATGACAATCCACACATTATTATTATAGGTAAAATAACCCCAAACTGACCCAGAGGATCATCATGAGAGCTGCGGTAACTGATGGACACTCGTCCTTGTTTGATTTCTTTCCGTTTCTCAAAGGCCTGGGCTATCATATGGTGGCGTTTGAGTTTGACAGGCTTATTAGATGGTTTATGAAAGATCCTGGAACAAATTAAACAGAGAAAAAGTTCATTAGATAACTTGGCAATTTCATCCTCTTAGGGATATCTTAATGTTCTACTACAAAATGAAGCTGTCAACGAATTCCAGATATCAATTCAATATATATATATTAAACATACTATAGAAAAGCTGTTGGGTCTCGGGTGGGTTGGTACGAAGTTGAAATGTGGTAAAAAAAAACACCAACACTTCATACTTCGCAAAAAGCTATATTAGCAATATATAAGAAAAAATACAATAAAGTTTTAAAAAATATTAATTCAAATCAAAGTAAAATACATTACTATGCAATATATTCAATATATTCAACCAAATATATTACCTTATGACAAGATATCAACATGTGAATGGTATGTGAATTAGCAATTTAGGGAATGGAAACAGAACATTACTTCATTCAGCAACTTTTGTTTCTGAAAGATTTTGTTAACAAAATACAGGAATAGAATTACTACTGGTGTCCAACGACGCTCCAAACAAATACATTAACAACCTGAGATTTGATTTGCGACAAGACAGTGGGCATCAAATGAACTAAACCAATTTACCATCTGAAGAACCTCTCCCATGCAGAGAGGGAAGCTTTGGTCCATGACCAGGAACTCATGGCTATGCCAGCACCAAAGAAAGCAAAGATATGAATCTCCATGGCAACCAAACTGGGTTTGTCCTCAATGGCACAGTGAGAGTTGGCAGCTGTATTTGGTGCTGTGACAGAAACATTCGCCAAACAGCTGGAAAGTGAGACAAATTATTTGTAATATCTACCAGGTTAACAAGTGGCAAAACTTTTGTCATAATCATTCATATTGAGTGCAGGATTCAATGCCCTATGAAACTGAAACTGTGCATGTTCCAATGGGCACACATGAAATTTCTTCACTGAATAAAAAGCAGATCAGTTTAGTTTTATCCTGTTCCACCGTTTATCTCTTATAGCTCAAGAGTCAAATACAGCGTTATATCAATATTTGAAATAGTTACCATGTCCAGAGCTGTTACTGTTACAATTTTCCCGAAGTGTTATCAGCTAGGTCTGTGATGAGGCTACCTAACATTTGCTTACTGTCTTATGTTACGGCAAATTACAAAGATGTTACAATTGAATTTATTCTTTATAATTATATTCATAACAGAAATATTTCTCTTTTTCCTTGAAAGAATTCACAATGTGTCTCTACAATAGCGATGAAAGTCAAACAGTGCTGACAACCTAACAGCCTCATTTAGAACACTTTATGATGAAATTCATTCATCAGATTGGAGTTACATGTACATAAATTTTTTTTAACCTAGTCACTTTGCCAACTCAATTCTCTGAACCTAATAATTTCCCCTCGTTCTTCACTGGCAAAGATTTCACATGTGCACAAAGGCACTTTTGATGTTAATTAGTGACTTACTACATGTAGTCTCTAAAACTTGATTTCCAACTGCTCTCTTTGGCAAAGATGTACACATGGACAGCAAAGGTGATGAAAACATAAATGAGAGCCACGGCAGTGAATATATCTGTGGGAGGAAAACCACAAACGTCAATTTGTATGAACATGTTAATTGGAACCTGGCTAGGTACCTTTTGGCTATCTCTGAATATGAAAACTTGGGAAATTGACAAAGGTTTCAAACAAACAAACAAGAAGAGAGAAAAAGAAAGAAAAGAAAATAAACTTTAATAAATCAGAATAAATTATGAAAAGGCAGATAACTTTTATAAACAAAAGGTGAGTATCATGAAACAATGTCGAGCTCTTTTGTAACAGCTGAAGCCAGGCAATGCTCAGACTTTGTGGCACAACAGTATAATTATAAAGAATATGAACAAGTTTATGAGTTTCTTTCCATCACCTTCATAAATTTAGGATGAATGCAACTTTTATCTGACTCACCTAGTCTTATGATGGTGTCTCTGATTTTGGAAAATGTTTTCTCAGGAATGAAGGCAGGGGCTTCTTTCTTGATTTTAATCAATGTGTAGACACCTGCAGATGGACACAATGTTGTATACCAAGCAAATTTGAACACTGATATGGACAAAAGATAAGAAAAGAAAAAAGAAAGTCATCAATTTGAAGAGGAAGAATCTATTCAAACCATTAATTCAGCAGTATTCACAGTCAAATGAGAGGATAACTCGGGACATAAAAAATATTTGTTTACATATATTTCACTCCTTTTTGAATATTTTAGACAGTAAATACATATTGAAGTTGTTTTACACTGTTCTTGTTGTTGTTTTCACTTCTCGTTTTTTTAAAAAATTCCCTGACAACTTATTTCTCAGGAAGCATCTGCCCTAACAAGACTATGAAGTCGATAAAAAACAATAGCTTCACAATGTAGTAAATTTCATTACAATCAACCTCACCTCTCAGCAGGAAAAATGTTCCTACTACAATCACCAAACCAACAGGTACCAGCACAAATACAGCCCTTATCCCATGATTGAAACCTCCCACAAAGCAGATACCACTCACAGAATCACCATCAATCTGGTGCGACAGAAAAAGAAATAAATTACCAAAGTACCGGTACAACAAGATCATTAGGTGACAGAGGAAAAGAACTTGTAATAACCTTCAGCATCATTAAGTAGAGGGACTACTTTTTTTTCCATGCATATGAAAAATTATTCAAGGACTGGATTGATGGCTGGATTTCTTGGCCATGTCACAAAAAGTAAAATTTCTACTCTTCTGTTTTGCATGGCATACACCAATTACCACTTCACTCTTGTAAAGTGTACAACAACTACAGCAATACTGCTGCATCACAAATAATCACAGCAGTACTGTGGTATTGCATTGCTTTAGCAACTGTCAACTCACTCCTGTAACATGTAAAACAACTACAAAATACTTCTGTATTACACACTACTACTATATTATTGCTATATCACAAACTTAAAGTAGTTAAAGGAATTACCACATCTGATTTGGCTACCATACCATTGCTGTATCACATACAGCAACAACCATATCTAATTTATCACTAATGCAGGTAAGAAACTTCATTTCCATGTCTTGTCCATCAACAAAGTGGCTGCACACTTATCAGACTACTGTCCAATGCCCAAAGACATAATCATTACCTCTGATATGGCCAAGCAAATGATGGTCAGAACAAGAGGCAAACACCAGCTGACCAGGTGAAAATAGGCTGTCTTTGACTTGAGAGCATCTTTGGCGGTGCCCAGTGTTGTGAATGTCAAATACCAGGCATAAGACAGCATGACAAACCATGACATGCCCGCCATCAGGAAGTAGTACACAATCACAAACACAACTGTGCATGAAATACTCTCGTTGGACCTGCACATAATCCAGAGGAGAACAGAGTTAAAAACACCAAATGTTGTATAATCAGCTTAAAATGAGTTAACTTGTAAGATATTGTGAAAACATACAAGAAAGACATCACAAAGACATCAATTTTATATCACTGACCTTAATAAACTGTTCTACAACTCCACACTAAGATCAGAGATGAATAGCTTCAGAGTATAGACTGGTAAGATACTGTGACAACATACTGATAAATGACAATGACATCAATTTTATACATGTATCACTAAACTCAATACAAGTATATTGTTCAACAACTCCACACTAGGATCGAGTAGAAATAATTAATTTTCCCTCTCACCCCAGCAAGAATCTACATTGTAATGACATAGGGTTTTAATATGTGAATTTGTATTTCCCTTCTCACCCCAGTAAGAATCTGCATTGTAATGACCCAGGGTTTTGAGGTGTACATTTGTCTATACATTTTCCAGTAAAGGAGTCACAGTTACAGACAAGCCAAAAGCTCTGTTATTAATCTTACATCATTTTAAGTACTGAAACGGAAAGTTTCTTTTCATTATCCCATAAATGTAATGAAATATACAATTTTAAATCTTTTTTTTCCATTTTATAGAAATTCCGAATCTGATCCTCTATGGGTACATAAATTTCTAAAAAAAGAATATGCTTCAGCAGGGACAATAAAGATATCCAGTTGTAATGGTTTACGGTTATGTGGGAAAACTATGGAAGCCTGTTGTGCCACAAAGTTTTATATATATATATATTTTTTGTTGTATTTAATTTTATTTTTACTTTGTCAGGGACTGCTAAGAAAAATACTTTTTTATCTCTCACAACAACAAACGATATTTTAGAATAATTACAGCTGTCTATAATTTCTAACTCTCTCTTCATACTAATGTTATTCAGAACAAATACTTATGTTTCTCAAATGAATGTTCTCACTCACCCTAACTGTGGTTCCCCTTTTCTAACTGTCCCATCTTTGCGACAGACAATGTCCTTTCTGGCATCTCCAGCAAACTGGGACATCCAGCCAATACTGCCTAAGAAGAAGCAAGCGTTGATGAAGAACAGAATCAACGCTGGGTAGCGGTTGGCATTTTTCCAGTCAATGATGAAAGTCAGCTGGCAGGACAAAAATTTGATACAACATGACATCATGCAAAGTATGTAGGCCTATGTACGTGAAGAAAATTTACAGAATCAAAACTTGCTATTTTGTTTTTAATGTAAGATCTATAAAAAAAAAAATTAAAATGAACAAAATTAAAATACAATAATGAATACAAATTTTAATAAAAACTTATATGACTGATCCATCCAGCAACAAATAAGAAAGTGAGGAGTGAAAATTAACACTGTAACGAACTGTGATGTAGCTGTTATCTAATTTTCATGCAAGCATGGGAGGCAATTGGTAAGTATTGGCACAGATGATGGTGTAATTGATCTAGGTACATCTGCATTACAGTTGACACATATGTGATTGTAAGTGGAGGAGATGGGGAAAAGGATGTCTCCAACCTTAGCGTAAATAATTCTTGCAATGTGACAGTAAATGAGTTAATGGCTGACTTAGGGAGGTGAAGGACATGAAGAACAAATACAAAGGAAAACGAATATTTGTTCACAGCAACCAGCAGCTTTAACTAGACAGGAACAAGTCGGATAACAAGCAGACAAAAATTAAGTGATACTCCTACTCCTAAAGAAAGATCACATAACAAAACCAGCATCAATATTTGACCACTTTTATAACAAATGTGAGTGTGCATGGGAAAACCCGGCATAAGTCGGCAGAGCTGATTTTGAGAAAAACGGCTTTGAAGTGAAAATATGGGTCCGACATAAACTTCCAACTTGGCTGTTGTTTAGGGGACCATGGCATGTTACAGGGTAAACTGTAGACGAGCAGTGAACACTACTCACTATGATCTCTATAACGGCTTTGTAATTAGACTACGGTCTCCTAACAAGATCCAAAACTTCCGACTTGGCTGTTGCTAGGGGACCGTGGCATGTTACAGGGTAAACTGTAGATGAGCAGTGAACACTATGATCTCTATAACTGCTTAGTTGTTAGACTACGGTCTCCTAACAGCAATCACTCCAATATTACTCGGACAATTAGCTATTGCCACTTATAGGATTAAATGCCGTTTTCTCAAAATCTTGTTTTAGGGGGGTCACTGACTTCAATTTATCAGAAATGTCTTGTCTTTTATTATATGTACAGAACTCTAATGTCATGTTGCCGGGTTTTTCCATGCACACTCACAAATGACAGCAATTACAAAAATCAATTGCTGAAACAGTAGCTAAAAAAAAGCTTTGCACTTACCACTGTGAACAATGTGCACACCAAGCAGATGGTGCCAAACACAGCCACAAATATGTGAACTTCCATATGTTGATCAGATGTGAACAAAGGGTTATCACAAGGTACACCACACCCATCCACACCACTGTACCAGCTGCCTGGGTCATCTGTACGTACTAAAGGTGGCTCACACTGTCCGGTTGTATTGAAGGTCAGTTTGTCATACGTCTTTTGCTGTCAAAAAAATCATTAGGTAGGGGTGAAGAACAAGTTATACCATATAATCTGAAACATAAATACATGTATCATCAGGGATGAGAAACTAGACATGCCCAACATTAAAGAGCAAATAGATAGGACTAAGGATATTATCAAACTATCAGGCGCATATAGTCAGAGAAGAGGAACATAACATACCCCACTAATAAGAAATATGTAAATAAGCAATGAGGATGGGAGCAAAACATACCCCACAATCAGGAACAAAATTGGAATGGTTACACTGCAGGAACTCTGGCCACCCATTGTTGATATCATGCACAATCTGGCATGGTTTCCTTGTTCTTTCACATAGTTCTTTGCTGGGCAGCTCAACACCTTGAGTGTCATTGCATCTGTTCCAACAAAATATAAAATTATTATTTTACATTTTTAATATTATTTTTATTAATGTATATAATTAAAATTATAAAAAAAAACATAAAATTATTATTCGCACAATCATGTGTGAAATGAGCAGTCTCTAGCCTGCACTCTTCCTGAAGAAGCTCAACATTTAAAAGTCAAAACCTAATTTAGCAACACTATATGACCTCAAACAAATTTTCTCTTAATTTTTGTTATGTGTTAAGGTCAGATGTTCCATTAAATTATTAGGTGGCACCTTTAACCAAACTCTCACTACGAGGGAAATGTTAAAAAACTTAATGATCATATTATTTCCAAACAATTTCAGGTAGTTACACTCCATATGGTAAAGGAAGTTACTTAGGCTGCCTTAGCATCAGCCTCCATATCCCTCCCATCTTTTCAATTTTGAGGCTGATGTCAGATTGCTTTCATAAGTTAAAAGGTCATTATCGGAATGAGATCAAATTACCTGGGTAAATATACTGAACACAAAAAGGGCTGGACCACTGACCAGCACTGAGGTACATTCTGCAAGCCACTCCATAACCGCAGCTTTTCATAAGCATCATCCAATGTATGTGAATCGTTGGCCAGACTCGTAGAAGTATGCGTGAAAGGAAGAGATGTTCCTAAACACACTCTGGTTGTCAATGGCACACATGAACCTGTGATATTGGTTGATCTGTAGCATTTTAGATTGGGAAATGTGGACGGAAGTTGTGCACGAACTTGAAATGATGAATGGAATGCTGAATTTATGATGAAAATTGTCATCAAGATTCTGACGATGTGACCTGACCATCTTGTGTCTTGCCAAATACAGCGAAAGTTTTTTAATTTCCGATGATGTTCTCTTGCCATGGCAATGGTTTGTTCTTCCTCTTCCCTTGAAATCTAATCATTACTTTTCTGCCATAGTCAGGTGCCCTGTCAGCCACATAACTTGTGTGAGTATATCACTCATTCTGACGATCATCCAAAAATCTTGGTCAGCCTGTCAAATTAAACAATGCAAACCATCAAACAGGTAAACTACAATAATATGTTGAATTGTACAATAACATCTTTCACAAATTCCTTTGTCTGCTCTGATTTCTTCCATAAATGTATGAACAGTTTTATCTCGTTGAAGGAAGGATCATCCAACACAGGGCTAACAAAATGCACCTAAATGTCTCTCAAGTGTATGAGAATCTTTCACAGGATTACAGAACACATTTAGAATGCATTTCTTACTTCCTCATCTCTAACTCCCTGTGACATAATTACCAGAAACATAAGATGACAGAATTATGTGCATAAATTAGTTGGTACGTGATTCGTTACCAGTACCATTTCTGAGGCTATAGGAGATCCGTCTTGAAATTCCCATTCCTCACATTACGCTTTGATTAAACTCTAGTTTCTTTAAGACGACAAGGCTGTTGCATACATCAAAGTAAATGCAATAACACGACTAATATTATACTTCATATCCAAGCAGAAAAAAAGTGAAAAAAGAAATACGACGAGAGGACAAAAGTATTACAGTTCATAATAACAACATACTTCAAAGCTCATTGATCGATACAGCCTTACCTCTAAAAAGAATATTTTATTGGAAAGTTTACAGTTATACTTTTAAGGTAAGAAAAAGCGCCCAAAGGTCCGCACGGCTTGACCAACGTCCAAATAGCGATATACCCATGTCTTCAAACTTTCTTACTAGCAGAAAGACTTTGAAATTCACGAAAAAAGAATGGCCTCCCCTAACCTCACGCAGCCATCTTTTCGAACCATCCGCATCCCCTTGTGTGTTGCAAAGTTGTATGCCAATCCTCTAGGCTACACAACGCGCGCTGTAGGGTTGCAGGGGGAACGTTTACCTGTGCGAGATGGGGGCAGACGTGAAATTAAGGTCAGAGGCAACCCGAGCGGCACAAAGTCGAGGCCTATTGAAATTTTGGAGGCGCGGAGTGTTTGCAATTTGTACCCTTCTGCCGCCACAATCTCCTCCAACGTTCAAACCAAAGATTGTAGAAATAGCTAATATATTGTTTGGTTCAAACCGAACTTTTTACATAGAACAATTCACGCCTTCTACCTCTCACCACAATGCCCCCACCCCCCGTCACGATGGCATAAAAAGCATTAAGTTGATCCACAAATTAAAAAAAAAAAGGGGGGGGGGGAGTGTTCAAGGTTCAACTATATCCCAGTTTTTCTCTATATTCTCCTTAAAAAAAAAAAACCCAAAGAAATGTTCCGCTCCCATAGTTTTGGTAATTTTAGCAACAAAATAACAATAGGCTATAAAAGATTAATGTTTTCCTCTATTTTTGGGCACAAGATAAATGCACTCTGGGAAAAGGCGCTACCATTTCTCTTTTCATATTGAGTAAAAAGTATAATTAGTCAGTAAAAAGAATTGAAATGAAATTAAAGTCTCTAAAACGTGACTTTCTAAATGATGGATGCCAGATGGGTGACCAAAGAAAGAGTGAGACACCCCTAAATTGCAGTGCTAATAGATTCAACTATTAGCTTGATATCAACCGTGCAAATTTGCGCCCTCATTCAGATCTCTTGCTGTACTTGGGGAATTTCATGTATAACAATCGGTAACTTATTCTATTCCGCACATGATGCTGTTTTTGATTTGCTGTTTTATAAATCAGTATAAAGAATTGAAAATTATATTATTAGCATTTAAGGTACGAAGACTACGACTATACTCACGCGAAAGACGATAAATTCCGAGACCAGTACGCGATTGTTTACCTACGATACCGACATGGAATTTTGCAATTAAAAATTTGGAGATTGAAGGCTGTGCAGTTACAAAATGTTTGTCTATCTGAGCAAGAAGGTGCGATTTACTATTTAAGATAGTTATTTCAATTAAGTGTCATGTCAACGTAGATCTAATTAATCGTTCAGACACATAAATAGGGAAGGCACGGTGTTCATATCACGAAAATCAGAGACGAACACTTTGGTGATGTATTAATTTTTTCTTCACAGACACGGCCCAGACGTACCTCCTCGCCAGTGGTTAACAGTGTAACACTCTCATTTTGTAGTCGTTTTCACACTTGATCCATGAAATATGCTGAAAAACGATGGCACAGTTGTCCAGAGAAATTTAGTTTTGCATCTTTCTCCCCGGCTTCACAATTTGAACTGTTACTGTTAGTAATAGATTTAGCCAAAAATATTTCATTTTGGACAGGGAACTTACATATATAATCAAAGTAATTAGAAATTCACTTTAGAATAAAGACTGCAGATAGATGGAGGGGGGGGGGGGAGGGTAAATAAATATATATTTTATGGGCAGTCAACCATAACATGCATGACACATTATAGGCTACTTTATAAATTTTGTCTGTGCTTCATTCACTTATTCATGTATAATATAATATTTATTTGACACTGTTCACATTATTTACATTTATTGAAGATTGTTAAATTAGTGTTGATGGTCTTTGAATGTTGTTAGGGAGTTTGCAAATACATAAAGAGAAGTAGGCCTAATGAAGTTTAGGAAAATAAAATCTTCACATGGTCTGTTTTGTTTGGTGTATTACACTTGTATAATGTTTTACACTTTCTCTAGATTGCCATTCCCAATAACACACGCCTTCAGTGTGTTTCATGGAATCGGCAGCATGGGTATATTGCATGTGGTGGAGAAGATGGCCTGCTGAAAGTGGTCAGGCTTGAAACTCAGGCAGGTAAGTTCAGTGATGCTTAAGTAGACAGTCAGTCTCACTAATTTCATTTGAGAATATTCCATTCTTCAAATCTTTCTCCTGATTCTTCAGATTGTTGTAATGGTGAAAATAATGCTAAGAACTGCACATTAAATAGATAGGAGATAGTTCAAAGTTGCGTTCAGTGTGGATAATGAAAATTAATGTATAAAATTAGTTAGGGAGGAGAAGTAGGAATGAAAATTTTATTTTTGCCCCGTTTTCAGAATTTTGAAAACAGGTAAGAAATGGAAGCCAGTACTGTTCATTAATTTAAATTTTAATGTTTTCTTCCAGGCAAAGATGCAAAAGTGAAAGGTTTGGCAGCTCCAAGTAATTTGTCAATGAACCAGTCTTTAGAGGGTCATAGTGGTAAGTTTCACTCATAAGAATCTTTCAGTCAGTTCTTTTGATCATACATTTGGGCATTGCCAAGTGAATTTCATATTCAATTAAAGTGTAACTGTAAGAAATTGTTTTTTATGTGTAAGTGGCTCTTAGTTTCTTGTTTAAAATATCCTGGTTTGGCGAGGAAAGAAAAAACCCAGCTTGCATCACAATTAATTGTACAGTACAAGCTAGCATCAACAGGAGGCTGACATTATGGTTTATAGTAGCTTCTTATTCACTGACTATAACAGGAGCAGTCCAGGTGGTGGCATGGAACGAACAGCATCAGAAATTGACCACAAGTGACCAATATGGACTGATTATTGTATGGATGTTGTATAAAGGTGAGTGTCTACAAATATTGTGCCTCATGAGAGAAAGGGATAGAATGAAACTGACAGATAGATGAAATTGCAAATGTTATCTGTGTTATACAGAAAATTAACTGATGTTTAACACTCACCCAGCGCGCGTTGGCGTAAAGCCCGCTGTCTGGTCAGTGACCTTACTCCCGGAGAATCTTATCTGGGGTCACTGACCCTTGCCGTGATGATGACCACACTACCGCTGTCCACGTGGTTCGGTTTGTATTTGATCGGTATGAAAACATTCGCTGCTATGCCTTATCACACTTGATAATGAATTAACCAGCAAAACCTTAGTCTGTTAGTCTCTAACCAATGATCTGCCTTATGATAAGGGGATTCCAAACTGACAGCTGTAGTTTTCATGAGAACGAAGCATGATAACTAGCCATGCCCTCCCAAGCCCTACACAAATGGTTTCATCCTGATTGACACCAGTAATGTGGGCATTTGGGGCAAAGATCATTTCAGAGATTGTTTCTGATTGGTTCTTAGATACAGACAACTCCAGATGGTGGTCAGCTTGTGAGAAAATGAGATAATATTGCAAATTTGTTGAGCAACGGTTCGCATGTCGATGTTACATCTTTTGATAGTGTGGGGAGAGCCTTTGAAAGCTTAGTCTTTGTGATTCCGACCACTGGTTCACTGGTTAACATGTCCATGTCACAAGGCCTTTGATTTAGAAGAGATACAGTGAACAATAAGACAGTGATTTCATCTCAAAAAAGCCAGTGACCCTACGCGTGAAAATACGGCTTGCGCGTGGCGCGGTCAGCTTGACCTTGCCGACTAAACCCGCCCGTGCGGAGTGAACACTTGGGAAGTCGATACCGACATTCGACGCCCTGCGCAGCGTGAGGGTTAAAATCTTGCAGTAAATGAATGATTTTGTGAGACATTTCATATCGACGGTGCTCTAAGCAAACCTCATACCCCAATTTCAGAAAATTTTACAGGAGAGACAAAAAACTGAATTGCGGCAACCCTAATCAATAAAATTAACTAAATGTCCGTAATAGGTACCTATTAAGTAATGCCAAATATGTATATGATGGCAAGTACCATTACAAGTAGCGATAATTATCATTTTGAAGAGATCCGAGTTTTGCTGTTGCTTAATTGCTCTAAGCGAACCTCTCAAAGGGGGTTTAAGAGCTTTGCTCGAGGCAGATTTCTCGGTCCGCCGACTCCGTGACCAGCTCGGTGCGAGATGCGTTGTGATAGGACTCCCCGAGACGCACAAGACTGGCAGGTGGCAAAAAGTGATTAGATCTAGCCTATTGTATACGTCAGTCAATAGGGTTCAGACCTCAGAATCAGAGATTGACCAAAGTGTCTTCCTCATTATATCATCACTGGTCCGAGAAAAGACATTTGAGGCTATTTTTTTTTCCTTTTTTTTTTTGTTTTGGTTGCTTTTTTCTTTTTTTTTAAGTTTTTTTTTTTTTTCAAAGTACAGTAACACATTTGTTACAGGAAAAGGAGAAGAAAGCAAAAGGTGACATGCATATTTTAAGTACTTACTTCTTAACACTGCAAATAGACAAAATATAGTATTGGATGAATTTATCTAGTTGAAAATTTTATTTAATAATTTCTGTAAAGTCAGAACCATCATTAAGGTACATTGCCGACGCTCTGGATGCAGGAGACAGGAGAAATGCTTGCAGGTCCATTGAAATTAGCAAAATGTCTTGGTCATTCTCGGCCAAATGTTTTTTACTGAGCCTCTGTCTTCTTTTGTCGATGAGCATTCCACAGAGTTTCCTCTAGATCGCCTTTTTCATAGGCGACACAAGTGTCACACTGATCTTTTCGTGGATGGAAGATGCCGATATTGCTGATGTTGAATATCTTCGAAAATGCTTGTCGTGATAAAGGTGCCACACCATCAGTGATGCAGGTTTCTCCGTAGGCGTTGAAGACATTCTGGAGTGAATGAAACTGTCTCTCTAGATATTGTTTGGTGGTCGTTTTCCTGCTGTAATGTGATGGCATTTTATTGAGTTTTTGCAAAAACTCTTGACAGTAGCGCTTCTGTTCCACTCCACGGTCATGCCATGTTCGACGCTTTCTTTCAGGAGTGACTGCAGTTTGTACTAGGCACCAGTTCCTCAAAGACCATTCTCCAACAGCCGGGGTGCTGAGAAACAACACTTTGCAAATGTCTGTCCTCTTGTCACCAGTTTGAAGGAAATATTTGAAGACCGTTTTATGTTCATCATGCTTGATCACAGTAACCAGGTTTCTGACAAACAATCTTTTAGCATCCCAGGATCCAAGAGCCCAGAACCCGTCAAATGTAGACATCCTGTCAGCGTCACTTACATCATTGCAGTTTTTCCAGTCGGCTTTACATTTACAACACTCTCCAAGGACTCTGCGTGGCTTAGCAGTAGGCTTCACCTTTTTGTGATTCCTTTTAGGCGACATAAAGAACTTTCTGCATGTCTGTACACAGTTTCAGTAGAGCTGGATGCTGTTGGTGCAGGGCTGTCTGAAGTGGAACTTGGCTGAGGAAATGCACACTTGGAGGCTAAAGGTGGTGGTAGTTCTATCTTTGAGGACAAGGAAGCAAAATCAAGGGGTGGAGGTAGCTCTGATTAATGGCATGGTAGTTCTGAGTCAGGTAACAGCATCCAGTCTGGCGGTGGGGGTAAATTGGTGTCTAAACATGGAGATGACGCTGCCACTGTAGTGAGGATGGTGATGGTTCAAGGGGAGGAGGGTTTGCTCCTGTAAATGTGAGTGGCACTGGCTCTGCAGATGAAGATGGCACCGCCTCATGAGATGATGATGGTACTGATGGTTCCCTGAAGTGTGACGGCATTGTCTTATCACATGAGAGCAGCACTGGGTCTCCTGCTTGGAATTGCCATGCAGTAGAGTGCTGAAGTAAGTTCTCATTCTTGTGGTCAAATTCTGTAAATGAGACGTCTGGGTCAAGGAGCACAGAGTCTATAGATAGGTCCATCAGCTCGCCATTCTTGTCAATGACATCACAGACTATGGCAGACATGTCTAACCTCTCTCTATCTTCCGTTTTCTTCCTTTTGGCTTATGTGGAGTGTGTAGAAGGAGGTGATTTGCGCTTTCATCATCATCATCATCATCATTGCCTTTCTCACCCTGGATGAGGGTATAGGCCACCAACAAACACCTTCCATCCCTCTCTATCATGGGCCAGCCTCTTTACATTATTCCAAGTCTTTCCGCTTCGTTGCACATCATTTTCTCTGGCTCTTCTCCACGTTCCGCGCGGCCTTCCTCTTGATCTCTTGCCCTGGGGATTCCAGTCCAATACCTTCTTCGTGATGCTGTTTCCTGGCCTCCTGAGAGTGTGGCCGATCCATCTCCATCGCCTCCTACCAATTTCCTCTCTGACTGGGTTCTGTCTTGTTCTTTTCCATACAATTTCATTGCTGACCTTGTCTGTCCATCTGATCTTAAGTAGCTTCCTCAAACATCTGTTGATGAAAACTTGGATTCTCTTTATGCAGGCCTGGGACGCATTCCAAGTCTCACATCCACACAACAGGACTGACTTCACGTTCGAGTTGAATATCCTCAGCTTTGTTTTTAGAGATATATCCTTGGTTCTCCAAATCTTGCTTAAGGATGTGAAAGCTGCCTGTGCCTTTCCAATTCGTGCTTTGACTTCTGCCTCTGTTCCTCCCTTATTGTCAATGATACTACCAAGATAGCAGAAGGACTCTACATCTTCCAGTGGTTGATCTCCTACTGTGACTTGTTCGCTTAGGGGTGCAACAATTTTTAGGACCTTCGACTTCGCGGGATGTATCCTCAATCCAATAGATTCTGAAATTTTGTTTAGAGCTGTAGTCTTTGCTTGCATCTGGTCGTGTGTGTGCGACAATAGTGCCAAGTCATCTGCAAAATCTAGATCGTCCAGCTGTGTCCATGGGGTCCATTGTATGCCATTTCTTCCTCCACTGGTGGTTTCTTTCATAAGCCAATCAATCACCAGGATAAACAGAAATGGGGACAGCAAACAACCCTGCCTAACACCAGTCTTGATATCAAAGCTGTCAGTAAGCTCACCATCATGTACGACTCTGCAACTTGTCCCCTCGTACATGCTCTTGATAAGATTCACCATCTTCTCTGGGATTCCATAATGTCTCAATATTCTCCACAGTGTTTCTCTATCGATGCTATCAAAGGCCTTCTCGTAGTCAAGGAAGTTCACTATCAGTTGGGAGTTCCACTCTAGCGACTGCTCTACTATGATTCTCAGCGTGGCGATCTGGTCGGTGGTTGATCGATTACTCCTGAAACCAGCTTGCTCCTCGCGAAGTTTTTGGTCTGTTGCATTCTGTATTCGCTTGAGAATAATCCGATTGAAAACCTTTCCTGGGATGGAGAGAAGTGTGATTCCTCTGTAGTTACTACAATTGCTGAGGTCCCCTTTTTTTGGGAGCTTCACGAGGTGTCCTTCCTTCCAGTCCTTTGGAAACTTGCCTCCGATCCAAATCCTCGAGAATAGTGAGTGCAGACCCAGCAGCATCTGCCTTCAGCGCCTCTGGTGGGATCTGGTCTGGTCCAGCTGCCTTGCCTCGATTTAACTGCTTTATGGCATCATTAATCTCTGCTTTAGTCGGAGGGTCGCAACTGATCGGTAAATCATTTCTTGCGGGTAGAATGTCGGGTGGGTTGCTTGGTGGAGGTCTGTTCAAGAGGCTGTTAAAATGTTCTATCCATCTTTTTGCCTGAGCTTCCTTTCCAAAAATAGCCTTCCTGTTGTAATCCTTGACAGGAACTTCAGGTTTTCCATATTTTCCAGCAAGAGTCTTTGTAGTCTGGTAGAGGATCCTCATGTCTCCTCCTGTTGCTGCCTTCTCTGCTTTCTCTGCTAACATTCCTATGAACTCCTCTTTGTCTTTTTTAATTGATTTTTTGACCTCTTTAGCTGATGCTCGGTACTCTTCCTGGTTACCAACTCTTGAGCTTCTTGTACGACTTGCATTTACCCGTTCTTTTAGGTCTCTTCTTATCCTTATCAAGTCCAGTGATTTTTGACTGATCCATTCCTTGTGTTCCACTTTCTTTTCCCCAATAACATCCTGACATGTCGATGTAAATACTCCTTTTACCTTAGCCCAGTGAGTCTCCAAATCTACTGTCTCTTCGAGGTCAACAAGGGGTTTGAATCTATTCCTCAGTGTCAGCTGGAACTCTTCCTTCTTGTCTCCATCCAGAAGGCTCACTTGAAACTTTCTCCTCTTTGTTCCTGCTCTGGTACCTTGTTTCTTGAGGCGGAGTTTGAGTCTTGCCAGCAGCATGTGATGGTCAGATCCAACATCTGCTCCTCTCTGTACTATGACATCCTCTAGTGAGCGTCTGAATCGTCGGGTGATGCAAAAGTGGTCAATCTGATTTTCAGTTACTCCATCCGGTGAAATCCAAGTGGCCTTATGGATCCTCTTGTGTGGGAATACTGAACCTCCAATCACATAGCTGTTAAATGCGCAGAAACTTGCAAACCGCTCTCCATTCTCATTCATTTGTCCTAAACCATTGCACCCCATAATGTCCTCATACCCTGTATTGTCCTGTCCTATCTTGGCATTGGTGTCTCCCATTATAATGTTCACATCTTTTCTTGGCAATGTGTCAACTATTTCCTGAAGCTGGTTGTAGAAGTCGTCCTTGTCCTCATCGGTTGCTTCATTTGTTGGGGCGTATATCTGCACAATGTTCATGTTGATGTTCTTGTTCTTAGTAGTAAATGATGCCAATATAATTCTCCTTCCATAGGGTTCCCATCCCCTCAGTGACCTCTGGGCGTGCTTGCTCAAGATGATCGCTACTCCTTCTGTATGCTTTTTGTCCTCCCTTCCAGAATACAAAATCTTTTCCCCAGTATTAAGTTGTTTCAGTCCGGACTGTATCCAGCGGGTCTCGCTAACTCCAAGTATGTGCAGTCTGTATCGCCTCATCTCCATTGTAACCTGGGCACTCTTTCCTGCTTCATACATGGAGCGGACATTCCACGACGCAATCCGGAGTGACTTGCTTGATGAAGGAGCAGTCGGGCCAGTGGCGTCCTTTCGGCTTTGTCCATTGTCCTTCATTGAATCTACAGGTGTAGATGCTCCCCCTTCTCCCAAGATAAAAGACTGATTTGAAGTATTTGCTTGTGTTTCTGTAACTGGTTTATTTTTACAGGGTGGGTAGTTGGCCCACCACCAACTGGCTCTTCTCGGGAGACCAGGACCTTTGCACCTTTAGTCGCCTCTTACGACACGCAGTATCACGTCAGATGTATTCTCTGCTGTCCCTCTTCTACAAGAGAGCCCCGCATCTGCACGGGCGGATTTGCGCTTTGCTTGTAGATTTTGCCTTTGGCTCAAAGCCATCAGCATGCAACCTCTGGATAACGGCTCCATGACAGTCTAAAGCAGAAATGATGAGGCCACATTTGGCTATCATGCTTTTATAGGGTAAGCAAATAGGGAGATGGAATTCAGAAAATACCATTATCCATGTGGCATCATTCTAAAGTATAAGTGATGACATGCTGGACCATGCATCTTCTCAGACTGTGTCCACACTCCATCTCCATGTTCAACACATTTTCTTGCTCACCCGAGTTCAGTGGTTGTGTGTTGACAGTTGACACTCTCTTACCTAATCTGTATTGAGTCTCAACCACTCTTGCTGACCTAACCCAGAAAAGGGGAGGGGTGGATAAACATGATGGGATTGTTTCACTCTTCTATTATAATGAACAACTATGATTTTACAGAGGAGTTGATTTCAAAAAAAAAAAAAAAAAAGTACTCCATTTACATTCTTATTGTTTAAGAAATCGTCTTCAAACTAAACAGTTTGCAGTGTGTCTGCGGAGGTGTTCATCATCACCATGTTTATAATCTTCCTGTCATACCCCTTGTACTCCCTTTCCCCTCCTATTCTTTTCCTCTGTCTCTTTCTCTCTTTCTCTATCTCTACCAATGTGTGGATTTGTGAGTCAAATGACCGAGAGGGATATGGTCGACATGAAGAAAGGAAGGAAATTGGGAAGGCAGGAATTTAAAGTGCCAGTATATTAATATAACTTCATGTAACTTACAATAATTATTAGTATGCTAAGAAAAAAAATCAAGCCTTTACGGGCTCTCCGTCATTGACAATGTAAGCGTCTGCCTTGGTTGACAGATATCAATTTAATGGTATAATAAGAGTGTCACACAATAGTTGTGTCGTGGATTAGCCGCACCTGGGATTATCGAGAGCGTGTGGGCATTGTCTAGGGATTACGCAAGGCATTGATCTCGCATTACAGGTGAAACGCGGTGGCCCGTGTCACATGGCCGGCCGTCTCACTGGAGACTTCCGAGGTTGGCTCAGAGCAAATACACGAGGTGGAGATTTGAGAGGTTTGCAAAGTTGCGTTTTAATCAACTTCTAATCATTTTTCAGGTCTAATATTTTTACTGGATATGGGGGACTATGTAACGAACCTGTTTAGTGGAAAAAAAGTTGGGGGTCCAAAATTGGGGTTTAAGAGGTTTGCTTGGGGCGCCGTTGATATGCTTAATTCTTGCACTGTTCAGACATTTCGTACAACTTTTCTTTTACTTTCTGCTGCCATGGAATTTTCTCAGAAATTGTTCAGGACTGAGTTCACTGTCGTCTGTTAAGAAGACATGCTTTAAGGAATGTAGATGAGTGAATCAAATTAAACTTTAAGTCTCAAATAATTTTATATGAAGTTTTGAAGGAGAATCCATACAAAACTTTGTGTTTTCAGCTTGACCATCTGAAAAGGAAATAATTTCTTTGTAACATGCTCTTTTCTGCACCAAAAACACCCCAGTTGTTGTGCACAAAAGTCCAGAGATTTGACTTTGTTCTTCCCAGGTTCATGGTATGAAGAAATGATCAACAACAGGAATAAATCAGTGGTCAAGGGCATGAAGTGGACTTCAGATGGACAGAAGATCTGCATTGTCTATGAAGATGGTAGGAAAGGGATGAGGAGGAAATGGAGATAAAAAAAAAAACGCATAATAAACTGTTTACAAAAAAAAATAACTTCATTATCTCACTGTATGTGAAGCTTATTTACCTTACTTTTATTTATTTTACACTCTGCCTCTCATATTTTCTATGTGCTAATTTTAGAATCTGAGGAGGGTTTATCTCAAAAGATGTGACATTTGAGTATAGTTTCAATCTTTGTATTTCCCAGGTTTGTTTCACTTAGTCAGTAACATGTTTTTTTTTTGTTTAGAAATGTGTGCCACCATATGGAAAACAATTCATACGTATCCAGTCAGGTGCGAGTGTAAAATTTGTTGCCAAGTTTTTGCTTTTATTTTTGGGTTCCCAAGATTTTATCTGATGACTTTTGCCAGGTGCTGTTATTGTTGGCTCACTGGATGGTAATAGAATCTGGGGGAAGGAGTTGCGAGGCCTTCATTTAGCTTGTGTGGAGGTAAGTCTGTGTAGTCAGAAAAGCTTTATCTCTCTTTCTTAATTTACTGAGAGGATTGAGGTTTCACAAAAAACTCGCTTGCAGGTGCCTGCTCATATATTAATCGATGTGCTTATTCGCAGACGTTTGCGAATAAGATCCCCATCTTAACCGCAGACGTCTGCGAATAAGATCCTAATCTTATTCGCAGATGGGGGGGTTTCTTGATTTTGTGATGTCCGCTGTGGGAAAGTTCTCCTGTATTCTGCAGTCTGCGATGGCGCAATGGCTAGCATCCGCAGTTATCAGTCACTATGAGTCCGGTCCTGGGTTCAAACCCACGGCAGAGCATATATTTTTTTTTAACCTATGATTGCTCATTTTTAGGAAAACAATTTTTTTTTAAAAAGGATTTTGCAAAATTGATGTCGTGGGGAAATTGATCAATGTTACTAGATCTAGTGTGCTCCAGATTACTTTATTCCTGTTCATTTTATTTATTCCTCTTCACTGAACGGGACAGAAATAAAAATGTAAAATCAAATTTTAAACATGTAAATGATTTCTTTTAGTCAGTGCGAATTGAACAGCTCATCTCTCTCCACGGTAACCTGGATCTATTTGTCATGTTTTATTTTATTACATTTTTTGTTTCCATGGAAGTTTAATTCATTTTTATTTGTTCTGTCTGACTTTCTGTGATTTCACACCTGACAAATTGGCTAAACTAATAATAATAATAATTCATGTAAAAAAAATTGTAAAAAAATATTTTAAAAAATCCTAGCCACAATTTTATACTCTGAAGAAAAGCAACGATGATCGGGGGGGGGGGGGGGGGGGGGGGGTGCAGTTAAAAAGTCACCAAAAAAAAACGTCAGATCTTGCGGAGCCTCGAATTCCCCCCCCCCCCCCCCAACTTGGCAGGCAAGTTTAGTTCTGATAGGTTTTGGAATAGAAAAAAAGGAATGTGGGGCAGAGGACGAACTCTTCTGGCTTTCCGATTTCCCCCTAGACACGCTGTTTGTTTACCCTGGTCCATTGCTGAATGAGAAGTGATGCGCATCGTTTGTTTTTGTCATGTGATTGAGATGGACGCTCGGGTGGCCGCCGCTGGCATCTCACTCGTCGACGAAGGAATTGTTCGTTTCAGCTTTTCAATGTATGTACATATGAAGTTAATCTGATCTTTCTAGACTTTTATCACTCGCTAAAATTCAGAGGGCTTTGGTTCTCGCCTCCTTGTTATGGTACTTGGGCGATTTTGTATCCCATAGACTGCTCTCACCATCAAAAATGTTTTTGTGAAAGTTTCATCGATAACTCAATTGAACACTATTTTACGCCGAGGAGGTTGTCAAGTGACGCATAAGGAGCTCATCCTAAATAAAAATCACGAACAGAAAATCCATCTGCGAATAAGATTCTGATCTTATTCGCAGACGTCTGCGAATAAGTGTGCCCTATATTAATATATTGCCTGCAATATTTTGTCCTTAGGCAGTGTGCATTGTTTATAAAATGCCGCTGCATTTGTTTGTTTTATCCTTTGAATCCTAATTTAAATATCTTCATAATTTTTGTTCTAATTATTTTTTTTTTCATGATTCTAGTGGTCTCCTGATGGCAAGAAGATTTTGTTTGGAATTGCAAATGGAGAAGTCCAAGTTTTTGACAACGTTGGAAATTTCATTGTAAGCTTATTTGTGATTTTGTATGAAAATGCACATTTTATCTGACAAATTTCAAACTAAGTGATAGTCAAATTCCATCTCAACATTTTCTATAATGTTAGACCAATATATTTTGTGCATGTCAGTTTTGAGGCCTGCTAATATTTGACATTCTGACCACTATTACATAACTTGTAACTGCAGCCACTCACTATGGCATGATTTGTCTGTTCATAATATTCATTGCACAGTGTTGGAAGCATTGTGCATTCTTACAGACATGTACTTGCTGTAATTTCTGGTAAATGCAAATTTTTCTTTTCTGTTGATAAGTCTTGGTGTCATTTTATGACATGGATATAGTTCTCATTTGTTCAAGTCCTCCAGGGGTGGAAAATGTGCAAAGGAGAAAATAAATTTCACTAGGAAAATTATGATAATAATGTGACTGCCTAAATACTGAGCAAAGTTAATATGATTCTTGACAAAAGAATGTAACTAGATGGCAGACGGTTACAGTGCAATTGTCGAAAATACCAAAAGTAAAATTTGTCATGATAATCCTAATATGGTTAATGTTTTCAGAGTAAGTTAAAGGTATTCTGTTTGACCAATGTGACGGGAGCCATTCAGATAGCTGGATTAGAATGGTACAATGGACTTAAGGGACATGTGGAAGCCAACTGCCCTACTCTAGCCTTGTGCTTCGACAATGGACGTTGTCAAATCATGAAGAATGAGACAGATGAAGGTGAAATTTCTTGATTATATCCTAGTGTTTTTTTCCATGGAAATTACTAATTAACTTTCACGAAATTCTAATGAACATCATATGTTCTAAGAAAGATCTTGGAGTAACTGCATATTAAAGATAAGTCTTTGATATTGTGATGACAAAATTGATAATGAAGTTCAGAGTTCATGAATTCTTCACAGCCTCTCTTTCCATCTGTGCCTGACCATATCCATTTTCACCAATGAAAAACCAAAAAACATCAGATACAACATCTCATGTGGGAAGGATATTGTCCTCTAAACATAATTCATTTGAACATCCGATATTACTGAAATCTTAGTTCAAAACAGTGCAAATTTGGTATGCAGTACAAAAAGATGCATTTCCTGGCGAGGTAATTCTTAAAATAAACCGATCTTATTAATGATGAGCTATGAAGTGTAAGCTTGAGAATTTAGCATGGTTCAGTGTATTTATTTTTGGTTGCTTTTTTGTTTCTTTGTTTGTTTCAGGTTTTTTCTGTTATATCATGTGTTCCAGTTTTGCAATTTTCCTCACTGATGACCGACTGTTTCCTTCTCTGTAGATCCCATCCTAGTTGATACGGGGATGCAGATTGCCCAAGTGGCCTGGAACCACACGGGGTCCATTCTAGCAGTGGCTGGCTCCCAGCATGCACTGGGACAAGATAAGGAAGTCAATGTTGTGCAGTTTTATACTCCATTCGGAGAGGTACTGTCAACCTAAATAGTTATTTCGCTCAGTCATATATATGGCTTTCTTTGTGCATAAGTATCAACATTTGCTGAATCTGTGAATGGTTGTTTCTTTTTCACGGATTTAATTAAAAAGAAAGAATTGAAACATCACAAAAAGATCTCCAGGAGAAAAATTCTCCTTCAAATAAGTGTGTCATTGAATATCATAAGAAATACTATCTTAGATGCCAGAGGTTGCAGTAACACAGCTGAAAAATCAGTTTTGATGTAAAAAAGTGATTTATCTTTTCAGTGTACTCAAATCAAAACATGAAAATAGCTCTACAGTTTGTATTGGCTAACTAGCAGCAGTATTGGGGAGCTTTGTTGACATTTTGGCACTGGATATTGGCTGGGAAACATTTGCTTTTGATTACAGAGGAAGATGTAGAAAATCATACAAATTCTCTTGCTCACTTCACGTAAAGTGACAACAGTGTTTTTGCTTTTCATATTTCAGGTCTTTTTTGGCTTCATGATAACTTTCTGGTGTTTTTAGGGCTTGTCACTAATTTATCATTCCTTTCCTTCTCGTCTCTGCCTACAGCACCTGCGGACACTAAAAGTCCCTGGCAAAGAAATGTTCTCCTGCTCCTGGGAGGGGGGGAGTCTACGCATTGCCCTGGCTGTAGACAGTTTCATTTACTTTGCCAACATCCGACTGGACTACAAGGTAAGACTGAGTGACCAGTAACAGATTGGTTATTACTCTAGATTGTTATGTACATTGGCAGACTTGTTTTGTTATAAATGTCTCAGATGTTCATAGACCCTGCTCAGGAGGCTACACCAATGTCAGCATTTTGTGGACATGCCAAAAAAAAAAAAAGGAAAATAATATTTCTATTTTCACTTTATTATTTTTAATTGTTACATCTGACTTTCTTTGCGTTGAATCATGTTAGATATTCCATTATGCAACATTCCAGAATAGGGAGATATGGTTATTATGTTTCAAAGATGAGAAAAAAAGTAGAGATTATGTTTGTTCCCACATCAAGTGCCAGATAAAGTTGATTATGGAAAATAGTTGATTTATTTGTCAGATCATTAAAAAAAAAAGTTGCATACAAAAATGTTTTCCACTTTAATATGATATCTCATGCTAATGGGTTATTGGTATGTGTGCATATACCAAGTGATTAAACATTTGACCTTAACATCCATTCCAGTGGGGTTTTTGTACCAACACTGTTGTCTACTCATTCACCAAACCTGACAGGCCAGAGCATTGTGTCATCTTCTGGGACACCAAGAATAATGAGGTGAGGACATGTTCTTTACTTTCCACTGGTTTTCTTCTTTATTCCATGGATATTATTCTATGTATTTGATCGGTTCACGAAGCAGTCCTTGATTGGCTGTTGGAATCTCGTTAAGACTAGCCTTTGAGACTATAGTTTGGGGACTGTAGTCTAATTACAACCAAATAGAGAAAATACTGAGTTGTGTTCACTGTTCAGCTATGACTTACAATGTAAAATACTATGTTCTTCTAACAACAGCCTTGAAGGCTAGTTTTAATGAGGATCCAATAGCTGACTGACAAATATTTTTTGTATTTTGTATACTTTTCTTAACCCTCACGCTGCGCAGGGTGTCAAATGTCGGTATTGACTTCCCAAGCGTGCACTCCGCACAGGTGGGTTTAGTCGGCAAGGTCAAGCTGACCGCGCCACACGGAAGCCGTGTTTTCACACGTCGGGTCACTGACCTTTTTGAGACGTAACCACCGTCTTATTATTCACTGTATACTTCTAAATCAAAGGCATTGTGACATGGACATGTTAACCAGTGAACCAGTGGTCAGAATCACAAAGACTAAGCTTTCAAAGGCTCTCCCCACACTTTCAAAGATGTAACATTGACATGCGAACAGTTGCTCAACAAATTTGCAATATTATTTCATTTTCTCACAAGCTGACCACCATCTGGAGTTGTCTGTATCTAAGAACCAATCAGAAACAATCTCTGAAATGATCTTTGCCCCAAATGCCCACATTGGTTTATTAGTATGTGTCAATCAGGATGAAACCGTTTGCGTAGGGCTTGGGAGGGCGTGGCTAGTTGTCATGCTTCGTTCTCACGAAAACTACAGCTGTCAGTTTGGAATCATAAGTCAGATCATTGGTTAGAGACTAACAGTCTAAGGTTTTGCTGCTTAATTCATTATCAAGCGTGGTAAGGCATAGCAGCGAATGTTTTCATAGTGATCAATAAAAACCGAACCATGTGGACAGCGGTAGTGTGGTCATCGTACTTCGGCCAGGGTCAGTGACCCCAGATAAGATTCTCTGCGAGTAAGGTTACTGACCAGACAGCGGGCTTTAAGGCGTCGCGTGCAGGATGAGCGTTAATCCCATTTGGGAAATTTGCCTAGTGTCATTGCAGCCCAGTTACAACTGGAGGAGACACGTTGTTGCCACAGTGCAGAACCGGTCAGTGTTTTTTTGGGGGTTGGAGGTGGTTTGGGGAGGGGGTAGATAAAGTTTTAATTTTATTTTGCCCGGGGCGGCTGCCTGTTCGGCGAGCTCTTCTCGATTGCCAACTGCCAAGGTAATCTTTAGCGTGTGCAACTTGCACACGGGTCCTTATCCGAGAAGACTAGGTGCTTGATCCTACCCAACATAGGATCAGGGACAAGAAATAGTATTTCTAATTAGTGTGGACTCTATCTATTCTTCCCACGGCTGTTAAGAGGCGGTATTCTAGTTGCCGAGCCCAGTCGAGCGGGCTCCCCGCTACCGGTGACCTGACCCCGTTGCGACCCCGTTAACTGGGTCAGCGACCTCGATTCGAGGGGGGGTTTCCCGGAGCCCGTGTAGCGCTTCTGACTCGCTGTTTTTATCGGTAATCAAAGCAGTCTCAGTCCCAAATCAGCCCATTGGTCATATTTTTGTAAACATATAATAATTTTGCGATATATTGTAAGTGTATACAGTGAACCATAGAAATGTATTCACCACCGTAATAGAGATATAGAGGCACAAAGTTATACAATATTTCCTCAAATTAGTACATTGTTCATAATTTCAGATATGAAATTAGATATGATTGCTCCCATCGAATGAGGTGAAATCATCACACAACATGAGAGATAGGTTAAATTTCAAAACTCACATGACTGCATTCATGTATAGATATCCAGTCTCGAGTTATTTGAGTTCGACGATCATTTTCCGTTCGCTTAACTGTCAGTGTCATGTCATGCCTGCACTTAACCAGTCGATGCTGTCTAGTTGTGAGCAGATGGGCCCTGACCTAGGGCTCAGGGCTAAAAATATTTAGGAAGTTTATGTTCTTCTTGTCTGAGTGGCCGTGTTGGGGACAGTTCGAATGACTGGGAAAATAACCTGTCGAGTTTAAATGCCGGTGAGGTGTTGCTGTCTATCATAACCTTTATAGGTTTGTGTGGCGTTGATGTAGCAATATGGGAGCCGCTCAACTCTGCCTCATTAAGGCCACTGCTAAATGACGGTGTGTTTTCTGTTAGCGTTGTGTCCTCGCAAGTTGTACTACAGATCATTGATAGGCTGGATGTGTCATGTAATGTAGCTGATGTGGCTTTCGTTATGTCATGATGGATTGCGTCTTGTATTGTACATGCCATCGTTTGTGTTGGTGCTGTGTCCTCACATGTTGAATTTTGTGTTATCGGCGAAGGGATTATGTCCTCTAATGTCGTGGTTGAACATGCTGCTGTGGAAATTATTGTATGGTCTCTGTCTTGATGTGGTGTGGAGTCATTTGAAACATGTCTACTCCTCAAACTAGTCTTTAAATACTGTGGACGTAATACACAATCTGCGGCCTTCGTGTGTGGCTGAAATTCAGTTCATAAATGTTAACTTCCTTGGGCCAACTTCCTTGCGTTAACAATACTACCTTTGAAGGCATGGCGTTTGATGTTTCCTATCATGGCCAAACACGAGTAACAAATAGTTGAGGAATGAATATGATTCAAGTCGCCGGTGATGGATACACCGAAAGCAAGCAAAATGTCATTCTCAAAGTCCTTGCACTTCTTTGGTTTCCACTTTTGCCGTTTTTGCTGTTTGCTAAGTGTCCCCCCACCACATGTCCGACACAGTTTGTGGAGGCGCTCAACCTGGATATGTCTTTCATGGTGCTCTATTTTGCAATATTTTTCACACAAACTGCTAATAACAGGCGGCAAACAAACAAAAACTGGCACAGAAGCGCCTCGATTGAGTCGCACGTTTTCAAAAATCGTTAACAAATCACACAAAATCTATACATACACCAAACTTGCATAGGTTAGAAGTTAGCCTTTACACTTTCGAAATATTGATTTCATATTGAAATCAGAGGCGGCCCGCGCAAAATATTGAACATCAAAGAGAACCAATGTTGAAAATCAAATTCCAAACTCTAAAAAACACACATTGGAAATATCAGCCGATAAAATCAACAATCTTGAAAAGTAAGCAACAAAAGTTATATCGTCCTGTCGGTACAATCCTGACGTTTAAAATGAGATCTCGCATGGTGCCGTAGCATTATTAGATCGGAAGATATCGCGCTGCAAAAGTATGCGAAAATTGGTGGAATCGTATTACGCAGGCTTGACCAGAGATGGCATGCCGTCACGGATGTGCACACGGCTGACAGGTGATTTATGACCGCATCGCGGGAGGTCGGCGGGGGATTTCGGTCGGCAACTAGAATACCGCTTTCCAAGCGATTTAAACAGCCGTGTTCCGCAAATTCATCTGTCTTTTGTGACATTTATAGTCATGATTCCCTATATAGCAAAGCTGTTTCATGTTCACTCATGCTACATGTTAACTTTACATCATGTACCACAAGTGAGAACAGCAGGGTAGTGAAATTTGTACCCCAGTCTATCAACTGCTTCCATTGATTCAACACCTATTCCCTCACTCCATAATACAATTCTTTCCAGCCAGAACACAGAGATAGCACTTTACCTTTCTGGGTCTCCAAAGCTCTTTTATCCACTAACAAGGTAGAGCTGTTTTAAATTGGCCCAATTTTTTTTGTTTATATTTTATTAATTTTATTTCATACTGACTCTCTCTGAATATTTGTTTTGTATTTGAATGCATTTGTTTTTATGAGTGCATTTGTAAGCAGTTCACTTTGAAACCATTACTGGTAAATGCTGTTTGTCTTCAGGTTATCGGTATATATTTTATTTTATTTTGTGTGATGAGTATTGAATAACGTTCATTGCTGAAGTAGCTTTTTGCACATGAATTAGTAAATCGATACCATTCTGATCAGACCTCGTAAGGGACAAAATTTTCGAAATACGTTTTTCAGGCTAAATGCGTGTAATGCACATTACACAGAAACTCTAAATAGGAAAACCGGAGAAAAAGTGTTTTAAATCAATATAAACAAAACATGTATGTCCACCCTCTCAATTTTCCATTCTGATCAAACCTTGTAAGCGCCAAGACTGTCGCTTGAGAGCTCTGATCACACCGAAATGCAGTGATTCTTGACGCCTAGGGGCGCTTACAAGTAGTGTAGTCGTTAAGTCTAGTGAAGTAAAATCTTACTGACTGTCTTTTTCCACTGCCGTATTCTCTATGATATCTGTGACAATGAACAGTGTTGGGCAAGCTTGCTGAGAACTCACCGTCACTACCTCTCCTTCGCACACTCTGAACTTTGTCATAATCAATGCAATTAAATTTCAAATTATGTTCATGTCTTTCTTCCCGACGAGGAAATCACTTGACCAATTAAGGGCACAATAAAGACTATCCATTCTCAGCGAGCAGTTTACACAACCAAATAAGGACATAGTTTAGACTGTTCATTCCCAAGGAGGAATAATTTAACCATACCAGTGGACAGGTCATTCGAATTTAAAAGCCCCAAGCAACACTTTTATGCGATAACACATCACAAAAATCTATTTACTGTGTAAAGACTGGTGAACATGAAAATGCAGACAAACACAAGTAATAACCACCAGCTTGTATTGAATGCCCATAAGTCGTGGTCAGAAAATCCTAAGATGTCTCCGAAGAAAATTTCAGTCATTCATAAACAGATCCTTAAAGAGTGCCCTACTTCCATTGATTTGAATGTGTCAAATCCGGCTATTAATGGACCCTTGAGAGACGTCAATGACCAGACGTTGGAAAGTGTGCAAGATTTTTCCTTTTCAGCTTATAATGACAGTACTCTTGTCGATTCGGTAGCGGCTCAACCTGATGCAGTTTCTACCCAGGATAATTATGTGCATCCGCAAGCTTACAACTTTAAGGGCAACCTTCACTCACTGCAGTTACTGCTCATGACGATGTGTGTCCATCAATCAGCTTACAAATTCAGCAGCAACATTCTCCTGCTGCAGTTTCAACCAACGAAAATCGTGCTCCATTGATAAGTTCAGCCATGAGGGATAAGATAAGATAAGATAAGATAAGATAAATTTTATTCGTCCTTGTACAAGGAAATTTGTTTTGATCATTGAATACATAACAATACAGTTACAGAAGCAGAAAGTATGATACATAGCGCGCACACACACATATATACACACACACTGATAAATTAACTAAATTAACAAAATTAACAGTGCACACAATATGCTTCCCTAACTAAAACACATTGACATGACACGCAGGACATAATTCAACTGTGCACAGATTACGATCAAGATGACGACATTATTGTAACATCCTAGTTGATGATGGAATAAACGATTTAAAGTAGCGCTCAGTTTAGTTTTCTTTGACAACAGCCTTAAACTTCTTACAGATCTTATATCCTATGACCAGCCGCACCGGAAAAAAGCGTATAGGTCGTTAATTGGTCGGTGTTTGGTAACACAAGTATCATACTTTAAGCCAAACCGGAATAAAACGTAATCCTTTTCTGCCGGTTGTTTATAGCCGTACCGTAAGAAAGCGTAATTTCCTATATAAATGCACGCTATGATACGGTCTGGCTGCTCCTCCGCAAGGCTGTGTTGCAATTTATTACGGTATGGCCGTTTTGCGGGTGGTCGTTGATTTCCGCTTAAATACGGTGCGGCCTGACTGGGCTTTCGTTCCAAGTCTACCATCACTTGACTTCTTTTTTAAGATAGGCGTATCCTGTGCAAGAATCATAGATCCAAGTTATCAGGTAAGACTTGCTTGTTTTTTCTTGTTTTTTATTCAGTAATAAAAAATAAAAAAAAACACCAGTTGATTTGAGGTCTTTATTTTAGGAGGTTCGCTGCCCTTGGCATTTACACCTCACTTTACTTGTTTTATTATTTCTTGTTCTGGCGGGGGGGGGGGGGGGGGAGATGATATGGATAAATTTTAATCTATTAATTTCAATTTTGCCCGGGCAGCGGCCTTTCGGCCTGCTCTTTACGATTTCCAACTGCCAAGGTATCTTTAACGTGCGCAACGTGCACACGGGCCCTCCGAATTTTTTCGTCCTTATCCGAGAAGACTAGGTACTCGATCCTACCCCCCAATAGGACCAGGGACTTGAAAATATGAGAAAAATCCAATTTCCAAGAACTACTCGATCCTACCC
Source organism: Onchidella celtica (assembly GCA_963931925.1). Lineage (NCBI taxonomy): Eukaryota > Metazoa > Mollusca > Gastropoda > Systellommatophora > Onchidiidae > Onchidella > Onchidella celtica. Next base: position 23,084,111 of record OZ007579.1, on the reverse strand, counting down.
CCCAATAGGACCAGGGACTTGAAAATATGAGAAAAATCCACTTTCCAACATGCCTGCACTGCCCGGGTTTAGAACCCGGGATCCTTGGCATGAGAGGCGAGCACCTTGCCTCTAGACCACCTTGTCCACAAAAACACCAGTGTTGATGAATTATCAACTGTGTAACCAAACAAAATTCCCAAACACGTTAGGTTTGCTTTCATTCAGTTGTGAGCCTCATAGCAACTTTTCTTTGTGTTTTAGCTAATGGTTTTGTTTAATGTGCAAGTGACTGCATGATTGAGTGAGTGAATGAGTGAGTGAGTGAGTTGGTGAGTAAGTGGGAGAGAGAGGACCTACGTAATTCATTTCTGCTACCATCACGAGTAATAACAATGTATGCCCTGTTTCTCCAGATAACACCAACCGATCTTGACACCCTGAGGGAAGCGCTGTCAACAAAACAAGAAAATGTGACGGAGCAGCTCAGAAGAAACTATAGTCACTTCCTCCAGTCAACACTTACAAGCGCAGTACATGTACCACAATACGAACTATTGCCTACTGACAGTGAAGAACAGAAGATCATTCCAGCATCCTTTTCCGAACGTCGACCCCTGGCAACGGTAGGAGATGGAAATTGTCTCTTCAGTGCTGTTTCCATTGCACTGATTGGCTCAGACTATCTCGCTCAGTCGCTTCAAATCCTCACATCAATAGAATTAGGAAGAACTAAGAAGAGACTACAACTACTTCAAAGATCCTGTCATCAGTGACAATCTGTCCATGACTGACTGTGGCTATGATCATCAGCGATGTTGACATTGAAAAATGCTGGCATGAGCATGGTGATATCAAAGCACAACAACAACTTGCTTTGAAAACAGCTTGCAGTGGTTACTGGAGCGGATTGCTACACTTCATTGCGCTTGCAAATGTCATTGGGCGTCGACTTGCGTCCGTTTACCCAAACACAAAAGGATTATGCTTAACGCTGCAGTTACTGTATAACAGAACTCTCTCTTCTCAGAAAATTCAAATCTGGATGATGTAATTATTATGATTTGTGGTCCAGATTATGCACAGATTTTGCAGGTGTCTTCGAACCAAATCACTTTGTGCCATTAATAAGGGACGTGCCCTTGGATTCAGACGAGGAAATATTTGAGAAGACATTTACAGTGCTGGAACCGGTGCATTTGCCAGTCGTTGACAATGAATGGGGTGATTGCCTCGTGCCTTTAAAGAGACTGAAAACTGATTTTAAAACAGGATATCTGGGCGCAGATTACTTCCTCCACCTGGGAAACAGATGATGATATCCCCCTGAAAAAAAATTTAGATACATGCACACAGATTGATTCCTGCACCTGGGAAACTGATGATGATGTGGACACCAAAAAACTGTCTTTTCGGGCAGACCAAGGGCATGTCGCCTCTGCATGAAGCACAAGATAAGGTCAAGAAGCGGCAAAGCAAAGGAAACGATGGATGGGTGTCTACAGTGCCAGATTCATTTGCACAAGGAATGTTTCTGGCAGTTCATGTACCACGAAAAAGCGTGCAAGATCTCATCCTCTTCAAATCTTGTTGCCAAACGTGACGCCTTAGCTTCACCCAAACGGACGATGCCATTGCAGAGTCAGCACGTTCCTCCACGTCATTTTCACGCCAGCCTGTTGTGACAACATCAGCCCGTTTATGCAGATCATCTTGAAAGCTAAAAGTCACTCGCGATGCCCAGTACTAGCACTGGCTATAGAACAGTGATTGTGCTTTTTCATATTGGAAGACAATCAGTCAAATCAAGTTGATTTTGTTTTCTTCACTCAGTTCTTTCCATTGATGTTTGACTACGACTGGTTATTCACCTATACAGTGTTTTTTCTTTGACAAACTTTCTACCTGATTATGATTTCCTTAAAAGTCGTACACAAGCATTTTCAGGGTATTTTCTCATTTTTAGGGCTAAAATAAAAAACGACCCTGTTGTCTCTTAGAAATCATCTTAAGAGTAATAAGAGTTGAATACTTGTAATTCTCTGCAGTTTTTTTTTTCTTGTAGACTTGACAAGTAATCTTACTTGTCTGTGATTAAGCCCACAAGTGCTTAGAAAAAAAACTATGGAAACTCATTCCTACCAACAGCAGTACGTTGAGAAAGGGTGCCCAGGGTGGCAATGATTGATTGCATCTAGCTGTCTGTTAACTTATACTATAATTGAGCTAGAGGTTGAACATGTAAGCAGCTAAAACTTCACGACTACGACATAAAAAATGAAACTTGGTGTACTGCATCAATTTTTGACGAAGAGTTACCTGGACACATTCATTTAAAATAAAAGCAGCCTTTAATATTATTTGTTTAAGAATGTTTGTCTTATATGTTTTTATGTACATCTATATCTAGACTCTATGTGTGAAAAGGCTGGCGATCTTAACACTGCCTTACTGGAACATGTCTAAAACATTTTTATCACTCCCAGTCGGCTAACAGTCTATAGTACTTTGTATGGCGCTTTTAAACAATAAAACACATATTTTTAGTGCTCCGTCTACTAGTCTGGAGTGGAATCTATAAGTATAATCCTGTAGTCTTCGTGTCTTTACAAATCTCTCCTCCAAACAGAATCTGTATGGTAATATTTAAGAAATGTTACACCCCGATGTGTCACCATTAAGCCTACAGGCTGCCCGGGCACTCGAACAGCCTTCACGGGCGGGGAGGCTATGGTCGCGATGCGCTTTAGTACGGTCTGGCCAAATGAGACATGTATAAAATGGCGGAGATAAAAACGGCCAGAGCGTAACAAAGCGGATTTTTTTATCCCTCTTTAAAAGTTAATAACCACATTCAGGGTACAGACACTGTCTTTAAATTTAAAACCAGGTGTCACCAACCACTTTTTAATGCACACACGGAGTTATAAACAAATTCATTGAAAAGGAACGCAACAAGAAATAGTTTTCAAATCCTACCATTTGCACAACATGCAGTGGAACGCAGGAAAAGCTTCAACACGGATACTTTGAGTCTTCGCACATCAGTTTCTATGAAACTTACATTCATAAAATTAAGCATGCACTTAGAACATGTATTAATGAGTGCCTCGTGTGAATTTCGTGCTGATTGAAGGAACAATCGTTCTGTTACAGCGTTCAGAAAAAGTGCAAAACAGACAAATCGGCCGGCCAAACGACACCCCGTTCCATAATGTAAACACTGGCTGTGGTAGTACATTACGCTTTTATACGGTACGGCCAGAAGAATGTGGCTTTTTTTTAAGACGCTGGCCGGACAAAGGATATATTCCTTGTTCAGGGGATGTTGGGGGTCATTTATAATAATATTAGCTTTTTTAATACAAGCACCAGTGTACAGCTCATCAAAATATGGCAGATCACAGATACAAATTTTGGATGCTTTTTTAATTAAATTATTGATCTTATTTTTATCTTTTTGTAAGATGTTTCCTCCCCAACAGACAACTCCATACATCAAAAGGCTCTGAATAGCCATGGTGTAAAATATTTTCAGAATGCTTTTGCTAACTTTTAAAAAGCGGAGCTTTCTGAGGAAATACATGCGCTGGTTGGCTCTCTTGTATACATATGTTACATGCGCATGCCAGTTAAGCAATGAATCAATAGTAATGCCAAGATATTTGGCCTCTGTGACAATTTCAACCTCTTCATTGTTGATAGTAAGAGGGCAAACAGGATCGTTGTTATTTTTCCTAAAGTCAAAAACAAGCTCTTTTGTTTTCTTAACTTTTCTTAACATTCAGTAGAAGATAGTTGTTATTACACCAACAATGAAAGGATTGTACAATGTTAGAATATTTGTGGCCAGAGTTAGGTAAAAGGCCTAAAATAGCAGAGTCGTCGGTAAATTTAAGAAGGTAAACGTTGTTGTGTGTCACAGTGAAATCATTTGTATACAATGTATACAAGGCAGGTGACAGCACGCAGCCTTGTGGCGCTCCTGTGTTTGTTGTGAGTAATTTGGAAAATGTGTTGTTTATATCCACAAACTGGCTTCTCTGTGTTAGAAATTCGAAGATCCAGCTCTTTAAAAAAGAACTCACGTGTAGGTTGGTAAGCTTTTGAAACATTAAGTGCGGTTGTATGGTGTTAAACGCAGACGAAAAATCGACTAGGAGCACACGAACACAGGTTTTACCAGTGTCTAAATGACTGTAGATGTTATGCAATAAAAACAATAAGGCGTCTTCTGTGTTCCTGTTTTCTTTGTATGCAAATTGCAAAGGATCGAGATTTTGTTTGACCTCCTTCGTTAGTTCAGTTAAAACAAGTTTTTCAAAGCATTTAAAGATAATGGAAGTTAATGCAACTGGGCGAAGGTCGTTCATTTCAGATATTTTTGTTTTTTTGGGGACAGGTAAGATTTTTGACAATCTCCAAATGTTTGGTATGTAATGGTTTTGAAAGGATTTGTTGAAGATATCACCTTCACCGAATAATGGAGCTGTACCGCCAATGTCATTCTCAGAGGCACTAACAAGGACGAGGAAGAAAAACATTTCTGGGTGGAAACAAAACAGGGATGAAGGCACATGAACTGGCGCAAGTTTAGGAGGGGAACGGCAAACAGATGCCTTCCCGACCAATGAAAAGACCATGTAGATGTAGGAGTAATAGGACCAAGTGCCAAGTCAGGACCCATGCTTGACTAACCCGTGCTTGATTACATCGGGGACACTACAGCTACTGCATCCCCTTCCCAGGCAACCACTGCTCCTGAGGACCCACCCTCCATTATATCTTCCAACTCCAATCAATCCTCAAAATGATGGTCCGGGAGGTCAGTCCTAATACAAGAGAGCTTCAGAAGACAAAACCTTCCCTGTGGTAAAGTTCTTTGCTCAGCTTCGGAAAGTGCCTTTCCACTAAATTTGCCGAAAGCGCACAGGAAAGTCGTAGATTGAGTTTTTTCTCCTTTGCGGTCTAGCTGAAGCAAAGTGTCCAAAGAGATCTTACATGAGCTCAATCTTTCCCTGTTCACACCGAAGAAAGATCAGTGCAATCTTCGCATGGGCCACATCGCCAGGAATATAAGCAACTGGGACTGGCAGATATACAAAAGGGAAAAGAAACGAGCTCAATTTTTTTGTAATTGACCACCACCATAATATTTTGGTTATTGTCATAACAGTATTATAAACGAAATAAATCATTCAAGTTATACATTGAAATTTAAATTCCTCGGGTGTTTGTTGTTTTATTTAGTGTAATCTTATCTCTTTACGGTATGCACTATGTAAACCAATGATCTTCTCTGTACTTCATCTTTGAGAATAAACCATTAACGCCATAGAAGGGACTTTTTGTCGCTTACGAGCAGCAGAGTTCCATACTCATCAAACCTCGTAAGCATATGGTTGGCGCTTACGAGGTATGATCAGAAGGATTTGTCAGTGAACAAAGCTCGTAAGGTCCATACGTAATTATTACAAATGATATCCATAAATTAATGTCATCCATAATTAAGTAGTTATATAATGGATGTTATACATGGGTTTGAAGAAACTTGAAACTATACTTAAAGAGTGAATCAGTTTTTTGCTTCTCCTGAAAAATTTCCCCGCTTACACTTACGAGGTCTGATCAGAGTGGTATCGAAATTATTTATTCAGTTTCACTGACTTTCATGTCTTTTTATTGTTTTTTTTAATCATTGGATTGATGTTTGGAATTTGGCTTTAGCAAATGTAAGTGAAATTGTATAACCTTGTAAAAGTAATATAGTCTATTTTCTCGTTATGATGGACTTACTTAGTAAGTTGGTTTGTCACTTATGTCTTTCTGAGATAAATGTCTTCACTGGGAATAGCACAGCACAACATTATGTGGATTTTGTGTCAAGGGAAATTGTTTATAGATATCTGCCATCCTACCATACTGTTCCCTACTCCTTCTCCACCCAGACCCTGTCTTTTCCCTCCACTGTATACTTCCACTGCACCCTCCCAATAAGCCCACATAGCCAGCTCACTGAAAAGTAATCAACCATTTCACATCACCTTGCGCCATGACTGAGCAACCCACATTACAACCAGTCACATGCTGCATATCACAGTTGAGTGACTCTTTGGCCAATCTTTCATGCTATGACACTCAACCCAAGTTTGCGAAGTTTCACACTACACACTATACAATACATCTTTGTATACAAAACATAATAAATTCTTGTTTTCTGCTTTTAATAAGCTATGTGCAGAAACCACTTACCATATTGTAAGTTTACTAGGAGATTTTTTGTGGATTTTAAAATTTACCACAAATTCATGCTTCAACAAGGAATAAATCGTCACCATTCCAAGAAACTGCAGTAATCAATTTTGGCTACTTTTCGGGGGAAGCAAAAAGCTGTTTTATTTTAACACAGTGATAAATTTCTTAAAGTTTGCTATTTGATTATTTTTCAGCTTAAGGGTCTATAACCAAAACCATTTGTTGCAGCTTTGAATGTAGTTGGATATATTTGAGAATTGATTTTTCAAATTTTTTTAGTTACTACAGTCTTAGGGAATTGGTGACGAAATACAGTGAAATAAGAATGTTCAGAAGGAATGTGAAGAACATGAGCCAGGTGACATGAAAACGTTAATG